>CAMAPE010000060.1:16857500-17457500 GCA_945859875.1 Cuscuta europaea
TCTTATTCATAATTGTGTTCCCTTGGACTTATGTTGTCAATAAGTAAGTGGGAGCTTATATGATAAAACATAAGTTCCTAAAAAGGCCCCAATCAATGATCATCAAGAATGGGATGTTGATGATATGCGATAAGATTGGTATGTGGACTGCATCATACTTTTAGAAAGTATAGTTGATCTCACGACTATGAGTTCCTGTAATTCATGATGGTCACATAGATATTTTAGAGAATATTGGCATACCCACCGAGAAAACATTTGATAAGTTCTATTCATGTGTCTATGGGATTATCGGCGTATAGAGTAGTGTAATAGTCCTTCGACTTGAGGTCAATACGTACTACATGTGCGGAGTGATGTACTTTGACCATGACCAACGCTTGCACTCCAATCGGGGTAGATACGGCATGTGTTGGGTGCATCACGAAGCACATGGAGTAGTAGTTGAGCCAAGAAAGGATTCATTCCTCATAATAGATTAAGAGAGAACATTCTACTTCTCATATCTAGATGGATCATAAAGTCATTGGCCAATGCAAAGATATATTCGTTTTGGATATCGAATATGATCGTTATGGATCATCTAGAAAGATTGAGAGACAGAGACTGAGTTATTGGGATAGACACAATATCATGTTCTAGACTTAGTTGAATGTTCGTTGAATGAAAGGACCGTATCACTATGAGCTCTATATTACAGGGAGTTTGAATAAGTCCTCGCAAACGACCTTATATATTAAGTTTGTCTGGTAAATCGTCTAGGGATTCTACTAAGACCTTAATTTGATTAGTGCTCAATATATAAGGCCCTATGGGTCACACAACAAGTGATTATACCTTCCGATTGAACTGTTAGAAGGAATTAAATATTATTAATTAGATTAAATAATATTTAATTAGTAATACTGAGAATGAATTAAATATTAATTAGATTAAACATATTTAATTCATGAAGTTGAAGGAGAGTTCTATCCGATAGAATTAATTAAGTATGATAAATTAGATTTATTATACCTAATTAAGGTGTATTTATTATTAAATAAAGTTGGTATTTTCTTTTATGATTTGGAATTAAAAGAAAAGAAAATGAAATAAATAATAATACTTATAACAAGTAGAAAGTGGCGTGCAGCCACCTCTCTAATGTTATTGTTATGATTATATTATTTTGTTTAATCTACTTATTTAAATTAATAAGGAGTATTGGTCCTATTAGGACTAGAACTCATTAATTAGGAAGACTTTCAATGTGATTGAAAAACTAGTTTAGAACTAGTATAAATACACCATTCTCCTTCATAATTCATAGACCAGTTTTCAGATTCAGTATTACCAGATTATTTTCCTGTGAAGAGATTTCCTAGTCTTTCTCTTAGGGAAATCTAACCGTTCTTTCGGAAAGGAGAAATCACGTGGATACCAAAGGTCAAGGATTATCACCGCTAGGCTGGAAGATCTGTAAGTTCTAACTCAGATCTGTTATTATTATCATATTCGTTATTTTGTCATAATCAGGGAAGATCTGTTTGGGAAATTTTTAAACTTCCGCTGCCGTACTTTCGAGGTACGTTACATCAATTTACCAACAGTGGTATCAGAGCCAAACTGATTTTAATGGCATTATACGAATTTGTGATGAACATATATTTTTTTCGTGATCTTAATATTCCTAATTAGATTTGTTAAGATCTGAAATTAGATTGAAGAGGTGCTGCCGTTAGGATAAATTATTTCTTTATCTGTTTCTTTCGCTTTTCGACGATCTATTGGATCTGAGAAGATGAAGACCGACTAACGTCTTAGAAAGCCGAGAACTTACGAAGCTGCTGGGGTTCAATAGCATCGCAGCTTCCCTAAAACTCTAATTTTGGAGATTAGGTTTGAATTACATTTGTAAAAAGAAAACTTTAAGTGGCCCATTTTAATTTTTAGAATTTTAAAATGGTTCGGAGTTGTTTGGCAGATTTAAGAGCTTCTCAACAGAGGAGGATGGTGTATTTTTTGCATGTTTGGATAATTTGCGATACCCAGATTTGGAATATTGTTTTTGGGGTAATTTTATAAATTAGGAATGCTTTGAGGATTTCCTATGCAATTTTAAGAACTTCTATTTAACAGAAACTGTTGTTGTGTCGAAGATTGTCAAGAGATTGGTTTGACATTTAACTCTTTAGACTCTTCGGTGACAAATTAGTTACCGGTATTAAATAGAATATGAAAATTGTGAGAACCATGCATACTCCGTACTTACGTAACTTAATTTTCTTTTATATTCGGTTATTTATTTTTTTAAATAATCTATTATATATCATGATTATACTATTGTTATTTCAGCATGCTTAATTAGTTATTTGATAATTATATATGTTTATAAATTAGATTTATTTTGCATGCTTAAGTTATCTGTTTGAGTTAGATCTCATTAACATATCATTTGATAGTATGTTTTAGCATCTTGATTAAGTAATTTAATACTCCACTAAATGTTCCCCATAAATTAAAATTTAAGTCTTATCCGAGATAATGACATCACCCATCATAATTAAATTAGTAGAAATATTTTTTCGTTGAAGAATATTTCACCCAAGTGTTTATTCCATTCGACAAAATATAGAACTAATTTATAGGTACAATTGTTTGTGATCGTGTGATGGTTTTGACTTACTTAAATTAGCTCGAGTCGCCCAAGCGTCAGTGTTAATTTAGGGATGTCGATCAATTTAAAAAAAAAAATTGATCAACCAAAAGTTGCTTGGACGCAATTGGTCTGGGGACCTACCCATTATATTATTGCAGTGATCAGCCCAAGATGGGACTGTAATAGTATGAATGAGGATTTTGGCCACTATGATTGTAAAACATTCCATGTTTCTTTTATTGGGGTCAAAGAGCATGTAAAATAGTGGGAGCTAAATAATTAAAAGTCCATATTATTTAGTTAACTAGATGTGATCATGGGAATTAATATATGACTTTAATTCCGTTCTATTTGAACTTCTTTAGGCTTTTAGGAATGTCGAATTTATCATTGAGAAGTATCTTGGATACATGCAAGCTCACTGGGCCAAACTTTCTGGACTGGAAAAGAAATGTGCGTTTAGTTCTTAGACAAGAAAATATTGAGTATGTGTTAGACACACCGGTACCCAAGATTCCTGATGCCAACTCTCCTGAGTTTGCCACATTTGACCTGACTGCTCGAGAGAAACACGTCACTGATGCTAAAACTGTGCAATGTGTTATGTTGGCTGCAATGTCTATGGAGTTACAAAGGCAACACGATAGGATGAGCGCCTTCGAGATGCTTGAACACTTGAAAAGTCTGTTTGATTCAGAAAGTCAGACTCTAGAGTATGAACTTCTGACAGACATTTTCAAGTGTAGGCTTCAAGAGGGTGGCAACGTGTCTGAGCACGTCCTCAAAATGATTGGTTTAATTGAAAGAGTTGCTACCACCGGAATTAAGTTTGAGGATCGTGTCTCAGCTGCTATCATCCTATATTCGCTTCCGAGTTCATTTACTAACTTCATTGTGAATTATAATTTGAACAAAACGAAAGCGACCATGCCTGAACTCCATAACATGCTCAAGTCTTATGAAGCCTCAACCTCTAAAGGAAAGACTGTTCTTATGGTAAGCTCTAATGCTAAGTCTCGTTCTAAGAACAAGAATAAGCAAAAGAAGAAAGGTAAGGTTGGACCTACTCCTACAGCTCTAAAGCCTAAAGGTGGAGGTCATATGAAGCCAAAGGTTGCAAAGGATGTTTGCCTCTACTGCAAAGAGAAGGGGCATTGGAAGAGAGATTGTGAGCTGTATAAGGATAATCTAGCCAAAGCACCGGGTGCTTCAAGCTCAGGTATTTTTATCATTAAATAAATATGTCTATAACTAACTCTCATTGTTAAAGTATTAGATACAACTTATGGCTTACACATTTCTAAAAATGTGCAGAAGCCTGAGAAGCAGTGTAGCAGTTGGACTGGGTAAAATTGACCTACGCGTGAAGGCTGGAGCAAAAGTTGCTGCTGAACGTGATAGGATCTTATAGTTTAGATTTGCCCGGTGGTTTTAGATTAGAGTTAAATAATTGTTATTTTATTCCTTCTATTACCAAGAAGATTATTTCCATTCAAATGTTAGACATTAAAAGATTTCTGTTTCCATTTTGATAATAATAATTGTTATTTTCGTAACATGGTGTTGTTGTGGAAATGGTTTTCTTATGAATGGTTAATTATTAATCGACATATTAGATATTAAATGAATAAAATAAAAGGATCTCGATTAAGTAATCAGAAAAATTACTACCTATCTATGACATTGCAAATTTGGTCAAATTAATAAAACAAGAATAGCAACGTTAAATAAATTAGATTATTTAACACCATTTGCTTTTGAGTCATATGGAAATTGTGAATCTTGTCTTTCAAGTAACTTGACTAATAAACCTTTTCTAGGAAAAAGGACAGCAAGCCAAAGAGTACTTAAGTAAAATTTCTGATTTATTTAAAAAGTCAAAGAATTCGGTCATAATGAACTCTTCTAGAACACCTTAGAAGTCTGGCGTTTCTGCAAGGAGAAATAGGGCTCTGTTAGACATGACTAGATCTATGATGAATTCATTTTCTCTTCCAAACATTCTTTTGAGGGTACACGCTATAAATCTCAATGTGCATTCTGAATAGTTTGATTAGTGCAAAACGTACTATATGAGTTATAGTATAATAAAAGACATTTTCTTCACATATTAAATATGGGTTGCCCTACATATGTACAGAAATGTGCACTAATCAAATTGAAAGCTAAAGTAACATAGAGAATGAAGATTCGTTAGATTGTCTAACGAAGGATTCAGTGGGAGAATTAAGTTGAAGAATGTCTCTAGGAGGATATCCTTCAGCTAGTGGGAGTAATATAGGAAGCGCTTCGCACCAGCAAGTGATTCTTATGAAGAAAGTAATGACATGATTGTCTTTCCTTCTGCACCTAACACCCCCTCTCTGAGTATAGCACCAGAAAACTCTCTAAGCATTGGATAGTCCAATGAAAGAGAACCTCTTCACGATCAGAATGAACAACCTGAACAAAACGCAAAACATTCAACTCTGCGGGTCTACTAGGATTCGTCATGAACTAACTAGGTTAGGCTTCCTCATGGAGGATCATGATGATGTTAAGATTCCTGATACGGATGAACCTGAAACCTACATAGAAGCAATATTAGATGGTGATTCATAGAGGTGGCAAGAAGCCATAAAATCTAAAATGGACTCGATGTGTATCAATCAAGTATGGAACTTGGTTGACTTGCCTGTTGGGTTAGACCCATTGGATGCAAAATGATTTTCAGGGAGAAAATTAATGCTGAAGGCAAGGTGAAAACATACAAAGCTTGGCTAGTGGCTAAAGGTTATAGTCAAAGAAAAGGAATTGACTATAGTGATACCTATTCGCCAGTTGCAAAACTCGAGTCCATTTGGATTTTGCTTGTTATAGCTGCTCAATATGATTATGAGATTTGACAAATGGATGTCAAAACCCCTTTCCTTAATGGAAACCTCAAGGAGGAGGTGTACAAGGTACAACCTGAAGGTTTTATATCCATATCAAATTCTAATTCAATATGTTAATTAGAGAAATCTATTTATGGGCTAGAACAAGCATCTAGGAGTTGAAATATTAATTTTGATGAAAAAGTCAAACCGTTTGACCTCATCAAATGAAATGAGAGTGCTTGCGTGTTTAGAGTGCACAACAAGGATAGCATGGTCTTTATAATCATATATGTTGATCATACAGAATGATATCCCCTCATTGAAGTCCGCGAAAGAATGGTCATCCAAAATCTTCATGAATATCTTTTGTCTATGGTAGACAGAAAGAACTAGTAGAATTTAACTATTCTAGCACTAGTTTCATGTATGATAAGAAAGACTACGAGTCACAGTCAGTATATGTTTTTAGTCTCAATGTAATAGTAATGCTAGTAAATTCGACAACTAGAGCCTAGTAAATTGTTGCATTTGATGCAACATAGGTAAGCGTTTAGATACGTTAGTTCCTTAAAGAAATAAGGGTAGTTCCTAGCGACACTTATCCAATAATTGTTATTATGACTGTACCGGTGCATTTGCACAAGCTAAGGAACTAAGATGCAAAGTAAGGAACTAAAAAATACCAGTATACTATCATGTTTTTATAACAAATAGCAAGATGAGAAGTTGCAATAGAATGCCTTCCCGTAGAGGACAATTTGGCTGGCCCTTTCACCAAACCTTTAAGATTCGAGAAACACACTAAACTTTTGAGAGTCTAGGTGTTAGACGCATCGGTGATTGGCACTAGGCCAAGTGGGAGATTGTTAGTATATATGTCCTAGCGACAATCACTTTTTAGAGATATATGTACTTGATCACATTCAGTTTTATATATTTGATATATACGGTATTACACATTGATGATTAAGCATTTCGATTGTCAATGTCTTATTCATAATTATGTTCCCTTGGACTTATGTTGTCAATAAGTAAGTGGGAGCTTATATGATAAAACATAAGGTCCTAAAAAGGCCCCAATCAATGATCATCAAGAATGGGATATTGATGATATGCGATAAGATTGGTATGTGGACTGCATCATACTTTTAGAAAGTATAGTTGATCTCACGACTATGAGTTCCTGTAATTCATGATGGTCACATAGATATTTTAGAGAATATTGGCATACCCACCGAGAAACCATTTGATAAGTTCTATTCATGTGTCTATGGGATTATCGGCGTATAGAGTAGTGTAATAGTCCTCCGACTTGAGGTCAATACGTACTACATGTGCGGAGTGATGTACTTTGACCATGACCAACGCTTGCACTCCAATCGGGGTAGATACGGCATGTGTTGGGTGCATCACGAAGCACATGGAGTAGTAGTTGAGCCAAGAAAGGATTCATTCCTCATAATGGATTAAGAGAGAACATTCTACTTCTCATATCTTGATGGATCATAAAGTCATTGGCCAATGCAAAGATATATTCGTTTTGGATATCGAATATGATCGTTATGGATCATCTAGAAAGATTGAGAGACAGAGACTGAGTTATTGGGATAGACACAATATCATGTTCTAGACTTAGTTGAATGTTCGTTGAATGAAAGGACCGTATCACTATGAGCTCTATATTACAGGGAGTTTGAATAAGTCCTCGCAAACGTCCTTATATATTAAGTTTGTCTGGTAAATCGTCTAGGGATTCTACTAAGACCTTAATTTGATTAGTGCTCAATATATAAGGCCCTATGGGTCACACAACAAGTGATTATACCTTCCGATTGAACTGTTAGAAGGAATTAAATATTATTAATTAGATTAAATAATATTTAATTAGTAATACTGAGAATGAATTAAATACTAATTAGATTAAACATATTTAATTCATGAAGTTGAAGGAGAGTTCTATCCGATAGAATTAATTAAGTATGATAAATTAGATTTATTATACCTAATTAAGGTGTATTTATTATTAAATAAAGTTGGTATTTTCTTTTATGATTTGGAATTAAAAGAAAAGAAAATGAAATAAATAATAATACTTATAACAAGTAGAGAGTGGCGTGCAGCCACCTCTCTAATGTTATTGTTATGATTATATTATTTTGTTTAATCTACTTATTTAAATTAATAAGGAGTATTGGTCCTATTAGGACTAGAACTCATTAATTAGGAAGACTTTCAATGTGATTGAAAAACTAGTTTAGAACTAGTATAAATACACCATTCTCCTTCATAATTCATAGACCATTTTTCAGATTCAGTATTACCAGATTATTTCCCTGCGAAGAGATTTCCTAGTCTTTCTCTTAGGGAAATCTAACCGTTCTTTCGGAAAGGAGAAATCACGTGGATACCAAAGGTCAAGGATTATCACCGCTAGGCTGGAAGATCTGTAAGTTCTAACTCAGATCTGTTATTATTATCATATTCGTTATTTTGTCATAATCAGGGAAGATCTGTTTGGGAAATTTTTAAACTTCCGCTGTCGTACTTTCGAGGTACGTTACATCAATTTACCAACACACCTCCCACAATACAGACGACTGTGTCGCGCTGAAGAAAGCCATTGAACGTTTGATTCAACGGGGTGAACTCCACCAATTTGTCAAAGTTACCCCAAGGAACTCCACCGGCAATCAGGAAGGGAACACCTCAACGAAGAAGCATGAAATTGGGAAGCTCAGCGATGACGAGGACTTCGAGGAGCCCCAACTGAAGAAGCGTCACTTCCGCTGACTGTGTCCTTCCTCGAAGGGACGCACGGCCGACGGCTGGGCCTCCATGGTGAAGTTCTACCAGCAAGCCGACAGACGGCTTATCCCTCAAAATACGGACGGCCCTACATCTCGGCGAAGTTCTACCAGCAATCCGAAGAGGGTGCAGACGGCAGAGCCCCCACCCCAAGGTCAGAAACTCATTGGGAAGCTAACTCTTGTACGAGTTGTTCAGAAGGTTACCCCCCTCGGCCTCGAGCCACTGACCCTAATAAAAGCCGTTGCCATAAACAAAGCACCTATTGTGTTCTGCTTATTTCTTGTAAAGTTTAAGTAAAGGATTCCACACAACAAAGCACGTCGCTTCGGCCCCTTCGAGCGAAACGCTCATGTATGGCCGACGACGCCACACAAAACAGCACATCGTCCCGGTCCCTTCGAGCGAAACGCTCAGGCATGGCCGACGATGTCCCAGGATGAGGGGCCCGCAAACGGCCCACGTCTTGAAATGGGAAGCTCACCGCGTCGTCTTCGCGCTAAATCGCATTACGACAGGCCTGAAAGAATGGCCGAGGTGACAAAATCCCCACACTTGGGGTTGGGAAACGGCAGCCGTCGGTAACCGACCAAAAGCCTATTCCGCGCCATAAATAGACGACGGGACCCCCCAAGGTCTAGGGACGCACCAGCTCCAGAGGCCGCACAGTTGCCCTCCTGGACTCCCTATCGGCCGAAGGAATAGCAACCCCCTCGGTCGAGCCTGAAAGAAGGACCCCCCACTCCTCGCTCAAAGCAGTAGACGAAGAAATAAAAGAGGGACAGCCGAGGACCGTGCACTCGCCGGCCTCGAGCGAAATCCCCACAAATTAAAAGAGGGACAACCGAGGACCGTGCACTCGTCGGCCTCGGTGAAATCCACACAAATAAAAGAGGGACAGTCGAGGACCGTGCACTCGCCGGCCTCGAGCGAAATCCCCACAAATCAAAAGAGGGAAGCCGAGGCCCGAGCACTCGATGGCCTCGAGCAATAAAAATGAAATCCCCACAAATCAAGCCACATATTTGGCTAAGTACATATCAGGCAAATACTATGCATTAGGGACGAAGCAAGATCATATATGCGGATCAGACGAGCGCTCAACGTCGTCCTTCATTATAGGCACGGCTTCGCCGTCCTCATCATAGGACCAGCTCCGCCCCCTTCGTCTTCAGACGACTGGCTTCATCAGTGCCGTCGTCCTCAGATCACGGTAGACCCCCCGGTCTCAACGTGATCCTTCATCTCAAGACCGGCCTCCTCAGCGCCGGGCGTCTTGAATTAGCGAGCAGGCTCGCCATTCCCTTCCTGGATGGCGACCCTCGCCTTCATAGGAGGAGCGGCTTCATCAGCGCCGTCGTCCTCAGATCACGGCAGACCCCCCGATCTCAACGTGATCCTTCATCTCAAGGTCGGCTTCCTCAATGCCGAGAGCCTCGAGCTTGCATGACGAATGGCTCCATCAATGCCTTCGTCATCATTTATTTGGACTGGCTTCATCAGCGCCGTCGTCCTCAGATCACGGCAGACCCCCCAGTCTCAACGTGATCCTTCATCTCAAGACCGGCCTCCTCAGCGTCGGGCGTCTTGAACTAGCGAGCGGGCTCGCCATTCCCTTCCTGTATGGCGACCATCGCCTCCATACGAGGAGCGGCTACATCAGCACCGTCGTCCTCAGATCATGGCAGACCCCCGGGTCTCAACGTGATCCTTCATCTCAAGACCGGCTTCCTCAACACCAAGAGTCTTGAGCCAGCGATCGGGCTCACCATCCCTTCCTGGATGGTGACCATCGCCACTACATGACGCACGGCTTCACCAACGCCTCATCATCATTTACTTGGATCGGCTTCATCATAGTCGTCATCCTCAAGTCACGCCTGGTCCCTCGGCCTTGGCATGATCATCTATCTCAAGACCGGCTTCCTCAGCGCCGAGAGTCTTGAGCCAGCGATCGGGCTCACCATCCCTTCCTGGATGGTGACCATCGCCACTACATGACGCACGGCTTCACCAACGCATCGTCATCATTTACTTGGATCGGCTTCATCATAGCCGTCATCCTCAAGTCACGCCTGGTCCCTCAGCCTTGGCATGATCATCTATCTCAAGACCGGCTTCCTCAGCGCCGAGAGTCTTGAGCCAGCGATCGGGCTCACCATCCTTTACCGGATGGTGACCATCGCCACTATATAACGATCGGCTTCATCATCGCGACCGGCCCCTCGGCCAAGGCGTGATTATCTATCTCAAGACCGGCCTCCTCAGCGCCGAGAGTCTTGAACTAGCAAGCGGGCTCGCCATTCCCTTCCTGGATGGCGACCCTCGCCTTCATATGAAGAGTGGCTTCATCAGCGCCTTCGTCCTCTGATCACGGCCGACCCCTCGGTCTCAACGTGATCCGTCATCTCAAGGTCGGCTTCTTCAATACCGAGAGCCTCGAGCTTGCATGACGAATGGCTCCATCAACGCCTTCATCATCATTTATTTGGACCGGCTTCATCAGCGCCGTCGTCCTCAGATCACGGCAGACCCCTCGGTCTCAACGTGATCCTTCATCTCAAGACCGGCCTCCTCAGCGCCGAGCATCTTGAGCCAGCGAGCGGGCTCTCCATTCCCTTCCTGGATGGCGACCCTCGCCTTCATACGACGAGCAGCTTCATCAGTGCCGTCGCCCTCACATCACAACCGGCCCCTCGGCCAAGGCGTGATCATCTATCTCAAGACCGGTCTTAGCCGTTCCTTCACTGGATGACGACCGTTGCATGGATTGTAGGACCGGTTCTTCATCGCCGTCGTCTTCACATCACGACCAGCCCCTCGGCCATGGTGTGATGCTCTATCTTAAGACCGGTCTTAGCCATTACTTTACCGGATGGCGACCGTTGCATGGATTTCGGACCGGGCCCCCAGTGCCGTTGTCCTCATATCTCGAGACCGGCTCCCAACGCCGAGGTATTGTTATAGCGACCGGGCTCGCAATTCCCTTCCTGGACAGCGACCGTCGCCTTCATATGACGCATGGATCATTACCATTGTCTTCCTCACATTCAGACAAGCATCCATCGCCTCGTCCTCATATTCGGACTGGCTCATCAGCGCCGTCGTCCTCACCTCCAGGCGGGCGTCCCCTCATCAGACGGACACCGCTTCAGCTCCACACCTAGGCCGAAGGGTTCACCCCTTGGAGTTCATTTTGGGGGATCCGGTGTGCTCTTTTTCAAAATCTGGGGGACTACATCGGCCTCCAGCGCAAAGATAAACAAATTCAAAATCCAACGAACACAAGCCCATGACAATGGCACCTCAACGTCCAACAACCATGTGTTCACCCTTCGGCCACGCCGAAGCGCAAAGCAGGACACACATCGTCCTAAAGATCAAGGGCACATGTCGTCCTCAAAGCCAAGCACACTCCTCGTCCTCAAGGCCAATGGCACACATCGTCTCCGGGACTATGACATTCATCGTCCATATCACGAACAAAACGCACGCGCCACGAACGTCCGCAAGCGTAAGGTCCATCAATTAAAGTCAAAAGCACAAGGGCATGACATTCTTCGTCCACAGAGCCAAGGGCGCACAACGTCCTCTGGTCCAGGACCCTCATCGTCCTCAAAGTGAAGGACATTCATCGTCCTCAAGACGAAGGACATTCATCGTCCTCAAAATGAAGGACGCTCATCGTCCTCAAGGTGAAGGACATCCACCGTCCTAAAAACGAAGGACATTCATCGTCCTCAAAATGAAAGACATTCATCGTCCTCAAAATGAAGGACATTCATCTCCCTCGAAACAAAGGACACCCATCGTCCTCAAACAAGAGATAACCACAATGGCCTCCTCGGCCCAAAATACGAAATTCAACCATCAACAGCCAAGAATAAGGAAGCACTGTCTTCATCGGCCACTCATGACAGAGGACGCTCATCGTCTCCACCAAGCAAAGGCACTCGTCGTCCTTAAACAGAAAACATGCATCATCCACATGACTAGGGCCCTCTTCGTCCACATCGAGGAGCACACAACGCCCAGACAAAAAAAGGGACATAAATCTACTCTCCTTCACTTCGTCAACGTCTCAGCTTAGAGAGTGGGGGACTCCTGATGGAGTATATGGGTCTAGGCCCCAGGACCCACATACTCAGAAGAACAGAAGGTACCATGATCACCGGGTGACCTCGTCGGCCATGCCCTCATCGGCCATGCTCTCATCGGCCATGCTCTCATCGGCCATGCCCTCATCGGCCAGAAAAAGGTCTACTCAGAATATGATCCAGAAGCCCGGAGAACTGGGTGCCCTCATCGGCCATGCTCTCATCGGTCATGCTCTCATCGACCATGCCCTCATCGGCCATGCCCTCATCGGCCAGAAAGAAGGCCACCTAGAATATGATCCAGAATTCAGAAGAATCGGGTGACCTCGTCGGCCATGCTCTCATCGGCCATGCCCTCATCGGCCAGAAAGAAGGCCACCCAGAATATGATCCAGAAGTCAGAAGAACCGGGTGACCTCGTCGGCCATGCCCTCGTCATCCATAGATAGCCTCTAGAACAGGATTTTATACTTATCATTTCTATACACTTTGTATCTAACCCATTAGTGGCCCTGTTGTAAATGGGCCTCCCAAGCCCAAGACTTGGGAGCTCAGCCCTAATTTTCTCTATAAATACTCCCCTTGGGAGTAGTTGTAGGGGTTACAAATTCATTCTATTGAAGCATATCTTGCACTTCTCTCTCTAGCTCTCACTTCTCTCTAGAGATATACTCTATCACATCTCAATGGGTGCATTTCATAGTAGAAAGCAGGTAACGGTTTCATTGTGGGGTAAATAATGTGAAGCAATGGAGTCAAAATATATATCTAAAAAGTGATGGTAGTTGATCGGGTAATGGAGCTGGGTGTACAAAATTGTAAAAACATACTAGATATATATCCTACACTTGTACTAATTACACAATCAACACAGTTTTCCCCTTTTCGACCACAACGGTTTGATACGAGCATTCATCAGATATAGACCTCTACAAAAACTGTCTTCATATGAGTTTTTTTTCTAAATTTTGTACTCATTAGTGTGGCAGTCCAAGAACCCTAAACTTGGTCAGAGTAGTATTGGGACAGACCTATCGGTCCAAACAAGCTTACACTCTATCTCAAGCCGGCTCATATGTAGTTAAGGCCTCAATCTAATGAGTAAATATATATGTCCAAAGTCCGCCTATTTTAAAAGACGGGTTGAGCGGGCGGAACGGAGTGATCCTTTTTGTACAGTTTGATTACCAGATCAATTTGTCATTCCAATTGGTCGGGCTGTTTTGAGTCCAACTATCCCCTAAGGCCCATATAACTTGTGTTGCGAATCAAACGCTTAGCGTGCCCATGGCAACAACAATTTTAGCGAGCACGTTGCGTGCTCTTTATTGAGCACGTAGCTCATTTCACCCGGCCCATATTAGCAAAAAGCCAAAAAATGCTCCGTATGAACTATTAAGTATAATTAAGTACAATTACGTATTAAGTTAAAATATAATTTTTGTTTCAATTTTTAACAAATAAGATGAGCGTACATATAGAAGATCTTTCTACGTAAATCTTTTGTTCAGTTTTTTTTCCTGAAATTAAATGTGCTACGTATTTCTACATTTAATTCTTAATCTTATACATACTCCATAATTTCATAAAACTTGATCATATTGACTTTATTGATCAATTATGGTCAAATTTGATTATTGATATTTTTAATACCGAAATTGCGATGACAAATATGTACTCCATCAGTTCTATAAAAATTGATGAACTTGACTTTTCTTAGTCAATAATCACAAATTTTGGACAATCATTTTGGTTTTTATCATCATTCTAACTAGGGATGGGCAAACGGGTACAGGAACCGCGGGTCGGGTAATACAGGTTCGAGGCGGGTTAGGGTCGGATCCTAATTTTAGAAAATCCAAACGGTTCGGGGCAGGGCGGGTGCTTAAAAACCTAGGAACCGAACGAGTACTAAATTTTGAAAAAACGGGTCCCCGAACCGAATCATTTTAAAATATTACTTTAATACTCTATTATATTTAATATAATATACTTCGTATTAATAACACCCGAGAGTTCTTCATGTTCTTATATCTAGACAATGACTCTCAATTGAAGTAACTTTTCAATCAACTAAATCATTTAGTTGATTGACTCCCAATTAACGACTAGCACATTTTAGGACATTGGTTGTTATATTTGTGCAAAATTAATAATTTTTATCCTTTTATTGAAATATTTTTAACAAATAACCTTTCCATATAATTTTCATACTTTGTATAAATTCGTATTAAAAATATCAATGGTCAAATTTGACCATAATTGATCAATAAAGTCAATATGATCAAGTTTTATGAAATTATGGAGTATGTATAAGATTAAGAATTAAATGTAGAAATACGTAGCACATTTAATTTCAGAAATAAAAAAAAAAGCTGAACAAAAGATTTACGTAGAAAGATCTTCTATATGTACGCTCATCTTATTTGTTAAAAATTGAAACAAAAATTATATTTTAACTTAATACGTAATTGTACTTAATTATACTTAATAGTTCATACGGAGCATGTTTTGGCTTTTTGCTAATATGGGCCGGGTGAAATGAGCTACGTGCTCAATAAAGAGCACGCAACGTGCTAGCTAAAATTTTTGCCCATGGCAATCGTAACATCATATTTTCCATTTCTGTTTTGGGAAAAAGGAAAACACCTCGTAAAGTACAACGTAAGTGAAACAGCTTGGCAAATGGGAAACGATCGGACGGCTTTAATGTCAAGTGTGTTGTGTTGCCTATTCTCGGGTCGCTCCTCGTTAACGACGTCGTTCTACATGTGACAGTTCAGACAAGTGCAGGACAATATCTCTGTCTGAAACCCCAAACCCAATTTTGCAATCTCCGTTCACCTCATCCCCAGAACACCCTTCCCATTTCAGAGTCTCGCAGATTCAGAGCCTCTTCTCTGCTCAGGTACCCTTAATTTTGTGTTTTCTTGATCTTTTTTTACCCGTAAATACAATCCGCTATCCTAAGGTATGCGCTTTTCAACCCGGCTTTTGAATGGTATAGATTTTCCCAGATTCAAAACCTACACGGGTTGCTGTTTTTGCTTCTTTGATCGCTGAAAGGTCCAATCTTTAGTGTTTCTTCGATGACTTTGAGGTTGATTTCACAAATTTCTTGAGTTTATGGATATGAATGAGTACACCTTGTTTGGCTTTAATGGACTTGGTTGTACTCCATGTTTGAGGTCTAATATTTAGTGGGGTATTCCATATTTGCAAGAATCCTGACTTTGTGATATGATTTAGCTGGTTGTGTAGTTATACTTTGTTTGGATGTAACGGTCTGGGACTGGTAATATTCCATGTTTGATTGGGTAGTCTCTTGAAAATAAAGATGCCTGCAAAGGAGAAAGTGGTAACAACCTTATCCATGGAAAGTAACCATTTTTCCACACTTTTGTCTATGGATACTTCCTACATGCCTCATGATGAAATCGAGGATGAACTAAATCTAGGCTTTTCTCCTCCGGATATTAACATCCCGCTTTTAGATGCCCCTACCCCTTTCCCTGGCCCCGAAGACTTATACTTGGATGTTGGACTTTGTCCACAGCCTTTTGAGTCAGATGTGAATGGTAATAATGGCACCAAAATTGGAAAGAAATGTGCCAAGAGGCTAGATAGTGTCTGGGGCGCTTGGTTTTTCTTCAATTTCTACTTCAAACCGGTTCTGAACGACAAGTCAAAGGGTAGCAATGGGGTCCGTCAAACTAAAGGGGTAGTTTCAGGTTTTGAGAAGTCCGATTTGAATTCAGAAGTTTTCATCGTGCAACATGATCTGGAGAACATGTACATGTGGGTTTTCAAGGAGAGACCTGAAAATGCTCTTGGGAAGATGCAATTGAGAAATTATATGAACGGGCATTCACGACAAGGACAAAGACCATTCCCATTTAGTGCGGACAAAGGGTTTATCAGGTCACACAAAATGCAGAGGAAACATTACCGCGGGTTGTCCAACCCGCAATGCGTTCACGGTATTGAAATTGTCCGATCCCCTAACCTAACAGGGATCAACGAGGATGAGCTAAAGAAGTGGATGGAGCTAACAGGCCGGGATTTGAACTTCTCTATCCCACTCGAAGCCACTGACTTTGAGTCTTGGAGGAATTCCCCCCCTACAACAGAATTGGATCCAAAAAGATTGATAAATGGTTCAAGTCTGAATCTAAATGGTGAAGGTGGTCTAGATATGTTGGCAGTCTGTAACAAACGAAAGAAAAACGTTGACGATGAAATATGCTTATTATCTAATGATAATAATAACTGTTCTAATTCTGACAAAATCACTGATTCCTCCCCCTCCCATCAAGTTGAACCGTCATGGTTAAGTGAATGTCACGGTGTGATGAGGTGCGCGTATGGTCCGGTCACTGCAGCAAAGACCATATATGAAGATGAAGAAGGTTTCTTGATCATTGTTAGTATGCCTTTCGCTGATCTTAAAAGGGTAAAAGTGACTTGGAGAAACACGATCTCACATGGGATAGTGAAGATATCTTGTGTCAGCACGGGGTGTGCCCCTGTGATAAAAAGACAGAAAAGGGCTTTCAAACTCACTGATCCTGCCCCCGAACACTGCCCTCCCGGGGAATTTGTGAGGGAAATTATCCTCCACAGTCGCATTCCAGAGGATGCTAAGCTGGAAGCGTTTGGTGACGAGTCAGGGACTATGCTCGAGATACTTGTGCCTAAACATCGTGTGGGACCCGAGGAGCATGAAGTTAGGGTCTGCCTGCGCCCTTCTCCTTGGAGTGAATAGCAATATTGAGTCAGAATTGCATTGGTTGGTCTTGAAGAATTCTACATATCTTCTATGTATCTCTGGCGTCACTATATACGAGTAGTAGTAGGCCTTATTTAAGGAGATAAAAGTGATGTACCTTATTTACAAGTTGTCATTGTTTGTGATGCATTGGTGCTTGTTATTTATGTTTTATTAAAAATACTAAGCGTATGGGATGAATTAAGATGTTTTTACTTGGACTAGAATTTCCTGATCTGTTTGATCTTTGTGTATTTTATTTATAATTGTCCAAGTCTAGTCTGAGATTGAAAACAGTCCAAGTAAAAACATCCTTAAACTATTCAAATTTTGTAGAAATAAGGATTGCAATCACACGTGTGTATATTAGCAATTCGAAAGCCCCAAATAATGCCATAAGTAGCTTCACAGATAACATGAGCTCATTGTCAAATACTTCATATAGTTTTTGTTAAATAAGTAATTGAAAAGTCGTTTGATATAATGTCTGTTATACATCAATGTGTGACATGATAAATTTTCGTTGAGCGCTGTGGTATTATTTTTATTTTTTAGTGTAAACATTTTTTCCGATAAAATTTAAGAATTCTTCCTTACATATTAGTAAATATTACTTCTTCATCCCAAGTTTTTACCCTACTTTAAGAAAGTTTTTAATTAGATTGATTTTAGTATTATACTAGATTTCAACATTTGTAACATCTACATGGGTCATATTTCTACTAGATCAAATCAGTTCACACCAAATCAGATTTAAACATATTTTTTGTGTGGATGAAATGCAAGTATATATTAAAAAATCATCCAAAAGTAACAAAATACATGTGTTAAAAATAACTATCAAAGCTAGGGATGGACCGGGCCCAGGCCGGGCCCAAGCGGTTTTTTTAAAACATGGTCCCGGAACCGGCCCGGGTTGATACTGGGTCCGGTTCGGGTTAGGCTACTCAGCCGGGTAGCGGGCTAGTTCAGGCCGGGCTCGGGCTAATTAATTTTTTTAAAAAAAATATTAAGTTAACTTTAGTCGGACATAAAAAAGTTAAAATATATTTATTTGAAATATATGTAGTACAATTGAAAATTGAGAAAAAAAAAACATGAAATACAATTTTTAATAAATAAGAATCAATCGAAATCTCTGCCATCTTCGGTTGTTTCCTCCACAAAGTGGCGGGTAGGTTCGATGCTCAGTTCTTGAGTTCTACGTTGGGCCTTCAACCAATCATGGAATCAAACAAACGTCTCAATGGAGTTTGCGTTCAATCTTATTCTATAGTCCGTTAGCACGTTGCCGGCCGCACTAAACTTTTGTTCCACAACAACTGTTGATACCGGCATTGCTTGCATTTGCTTAGCCATCTTTGATTAGATCGGAAACGTTTTTTCTTTTTCCTTCCACTACTGAAGTACGTCAAATTCATCATCTTCTTCATATTCAACAGGAAATGTTATATAAAAAAAGTTCGTTAATCGAGCTTTGTTCATTAACCGAAGTTGATTTCATTGTTGTCACATCATCCCCACGTAAAAACTTAAATTATCCATTTTTTCATATCTTAAAAACCTATAAATACTCCTAATCTTAAACATTTTTCATATCTCTTCTCCAATTCTTCCTAAATCTTATTCTTAACTCTCTACTCTCTAATTCTCTTATTCTCCAATATATTATATTTATTATTTATATATCTACTTTATTTTAATTATCTACTTATAATTTATAAATACATACATTATAATATTATATTACTTATATTTGTTATCTAATTATATATTACTTATATATTCATTATATATATTAATATAGTTGGAATTATATCTAATTAATTTGAAGTCAAAATTCAAAAGCCCCAAACGGCTCTATTGAAATTTGAATCAATAGAGGCATAGAGCCGTTGGGGGTGGGAGTGGGGGTGGGTGGGGGTACAAAAAATTCTATAAATACTCTTATTTTCTAACATTTTTATACACATCTTCTCCAATCTCTAATCTCCATTCTCCAATCTCCATCTTCATCTATTGTATGATTATTATATCTAGGGAAAATTGCACATTTGACCCCCCAATTATCCACCATATTGAAATCTCAAACACGTGTTTCAGGTTTTCAAAATTTCACCTCCAAGTTGTCCGAATAATTATAAATGTCACCCCTGCCGTTATAATTATTCGGACAACTCGGGGGTGATATTTATAACGGCAGATGTGACATTTATAATTATTCGGACAACTCGGGGGTGAAATTTAGAAAACCTGAAACACAGATTTGAGATTTCAATATGGTGGATAATTGTGGGGTCAAATGTGCGATAAACAGAAGGACCCGAAGACCGGAATGTGGTACGCAACTTGCAAATGGTGCGGGAAAAAAATGTAGCATAGGAGTTTCAGGCAGATACAGGATGACAATGAAGCATATTAAGTCATGTGACAAAACCAAAAGATCAGGAGGTGCGGGAAGTACCGATTGATCACAATTTACAAAATGTTTCTCTTGAAGTTTGTTTTAATTTTCAAATGTAGTTCCTATTTCATTTCAAATAAATGCACTTGAAGTTTGTTTTTAATACTTGTATAAAACTATAAAGTATAAAATATAAATTATAAAAAAAAATTTACTTTAACCAGCCCGGTCCGGCGGGTGGCCCGACCCGTGACCCGGGCAGGTGGCCCGGCCCGAACCGGACCCGTCCAACCCTCGGGTCGGTCCCGGGTCCATGTGATACAAACCGGCGGCCCGATTGGGTCTAGGCCCGGCCCGGCCCGGGTCCACCTCTACTCCCAACGGCTATAGAGCCGTTTGGGTTTGAATGCAATGGCCTTAAGGCCTTGCCAGGCCGGTTCGCATTTTTTTATGACCCGTGCCCGAACCGCCCTACCCGAATGAGCCGATTCAAAGCCCGAATCGCCCAACCGTCACCCGGGCCAGGCCAGGCCCGCATAGTACCGAGCCGGGCTGGTTCTGGGCCAGACCGAACCGGTTGGGTCCATCCCTAATCAAAGCTAGTAAACTAATCTATAATAGTAACTATCGATCCCCCACTTAGTGACGACTGGCGAGGGCGAGAGAGATTTTTCAGCAAAAGAGATTCATAACTAGCATGGGACAGGGCCCCGGCTTAGCAATAAAAAACAGTCCGCAAAAAGAATCAACAAAATTAAATCCAGTCTACGATCAACAAAATAGCTCACAGTCCACAAAGCTCAAGGCCATGAGGCCTAACAAAACAAAGTCTGAACCTGAAATCCATCCACAGCAGCGAAGCCCAATCTGACGAAGCCCACACATCAAGGAAGGTGTCCGCATCCCAGCAACCGGGCTAGGGTTTGGAGAAGTCCTCCGGCCCAATATCTTATTCTCCTCTGCGCCACACAAATCAAGATCCAAATGGAATTCAAAGCCTCCCAAGACAGCTAGGCAGGCGGCCAATCAAACTCATCTGTCAGACGCCGTTGACTTGCCGGTCTCCGTCGCCGGCAGAGCTCCAGCCGGTTTCAGCCGGCAGATACTCCGGTCATTGTCACCAAAACCCCCTCCCCCCCCACCGGCTCCGGCATCAATGCCAGTGGCCACGGTGGGAGAGAAACAGACAAAGGAAAACAACCGGAAAATGTAACCAAGCCAGACCGATGGCCCCCCTCCACCCCAACCCCGTCGGACCCCGTGACCCCCAACGGCGACGGTAGACAACATCGGAGGGCGATTTGACAGTAGCCAGAAAGAGTAGCATCAGGCGGTACTCTTTCATTGCCTACGATCAAAATCTTCGGTCATGTTCTTCGGCTAAAACCTCCCAATCGAAATCAAATCAAGAAACCAGACCTGTTCGTCCCGTCACATGCCCCCATCTCAAAACATGTACCCGAGGTTACTAACTGTCTTCGGAGATCGCTAGGCAGTTTCCAGCAGAGTTCCTGAGGCAACCCACCTTCAACCACTAAAATCCCCTGTCAAACCCTTTCACCTACGTTTGTATCCGGCGTTACTGGGTGTCTTCCGAGGCGGCCCAACACTTTCCGGCAAGTTCAGAAGCCGTAGGAGAAGCAACCTCAAATTCAGGAGGCCCCGGAGCACCAAAGACCCGCCGGAGCCAGGAGGGCCCATCGGCGGCAGCCACCACGAGTGGTGGTGCCGACCTGAGGGGGAAGAATAGCCTCGAGTGGCTAGAGAGACTCTCTCAACTTCCTTTTCGGGCTCAGGCTCTGATTTCAGGTTTAAACATATGAAATTAGACCTAATGTGATCACAAACTTCAATTCAATTAAAAACACATGATTTGACTGGCTTATTAATAAAGGTGGGAAAACATATGTTTATGGTTGAAGTAGAAAAAGATGAATGAATCTATACAACACAAATCACTCCTTAAATGAAAATAGGAACAATTATTTGAGACATACCAAAAAGGTACGCTAGTATATTTTTGAAGTTAAATCCCCAAAAAGTGACTAATATTACTTATAAGGACAAAATATAATGAAAAAGGTAATAAACGGAAAGGAATCAACACCATTACCAATTTTTATGTCATTGTTAGTGACTCCAAGTGCGGTTGTGTTACCTTTGTCGCGTCAATATTAGGGATGGACTCGAGCCGGGTCAACTGGCCTGTAACCAGCCTGACCCGGCACTGTTTCGAACTGGTTCGACCCGAAGCTCGATTCTGGGCCGGGTGCAATATACCCGAACCGTAAATATTCGGGGCGGGTTCCGGGTCCCCAAATAATGAACCGGTCTTTGTTCGGGCCATTTTTTTTCACAAACTTTGGGAGGTAAATGGGTTGGGCTAGGTGTTTTGGAGGGGTTTGGGGTGTGGGGGGTGGGGTAGGAAGTAATTAGAAAAAAAAATATGTAGCAAGCCCGACCCAGCCTGACCCGGCACGAACCGGACCCGGTAGTTACCCGGACCGGTTCCGAGCCTCAAGAATCCAAAAAAAGCCCGGTCCGGCCCGGACCGGCCTGAGTTCATGCCTAATCAATATCACTATAGCCGCTATGGGTGTCATGGAATATGTCAATTTGACAACTGGAAAAATTTCATGGTGACATTTTTCAATGAATTTAAAAAAATTGAAAAGGGGGAAATTACTTGGTGAGTTTCTTCGGTGAGTTTTTTAATGTCGATAGTGGTTGTTGGAGGCTATTGTGGACTTGGTGGGATGGGAAAAGTGGTGGGCAATTGGATAGGAATTTAAAATATAAAAAATGTGTATTAATTAGGAGAAATTGATTCTAGTATTTCCCACCTTTTTGCCGATCTTATAAAAATGCTTTCTCTTACGGGTAATAACTTGAAATAAATTCCACCTTTGTATGTCGTCTTGAATGTTTGGTCTCAATCTATTCTTTACCCGTTGTCGTAGGTAATTAACAAGTAAGCATTGACATTTTTTTTAACAGTGTCATTCTTCATTCTAAGTCTACTCTCTATTCTTTTTTGTTGTCATCGCCGCTTCCACTTTGAACTTCTACACTCCTTCTTTTTCTTCCAATCAAGGACATATTCAACCATGTGGAGTGAGAGACAATCTTTACATGGTTGTGGTGTTCTTCTATAACATTCTAGCGGTAGGTCGAATTCAAGATTTCATTGTCGTAATTCAGTTTTGCGAGTGGTTAAATATGGGTCAAATGTTTGGAGGAAGATTCATGAATGTTCTTTATTATGTTTGACAAGTTTGGTAATTAGTAAGGATAGTTTTAAATAAAAAAGGTAGGGTTTTACTCTTTTACGTTGAACGTGTGTTCGTAATTTTTATGTATTTTAAAGGATGGGCAAAGTTTTTTATTTGTTTGTTCATTAGGACGCAAATTGTGAAATTTTCAAGTGGGATGATGCAATGCAATTGAGTTTATTTGCTAAAAATGAAGATATCAACTTGATTATAAAAAATTATAAGACATTTTAGGTGGAATTGCAGATAAAGACAATGGAGGAAGGATATAAATATACAATTAAAGAAGAAAAGTCTTGAAGAACAAATTGAGCATATGGAGAATGAGATTTCTCAAATGTAAACAGAACATTTCATTCCAGATGAGAAAAGTGCACACATAAATAATCAAACGTACGTGTTTTAAGATTGCACCAAAGATGTGAGAAAATAGTCAAAAATGTAGGAAGAGGCAAATATGTTAAGGGCTTATACTCTTCCGCTCCAAATATAAATATTAGAAAATTGGGACATCATATATACTATTATGTATAAAAATACACATGGTCCATTAAGCTCCAAAAAACAAGCAAATAGTGCATCAACCATTTCAACATCGACTTCATATAATCATCTAGTCATACAAAACCCATAAATACACTGATTATTAAGCACAAAAAAGGATACACAATCCATCATCAGTTCACTTGACGTTAACAGAAAATAAGCACTATCACATTTAACCATAATCAATAATCCATTCAACATGACATAATTAAAATATATAACACCTCTGACATCATGGTACATAAACCAAATGTTTAACAAAATGACTATAAGTCTATTTAATAACCTAACATTATTACACCACACATTTCTCATTCTTCATTTTGTCCCATGTTGCCCATTCCTCGTCCTTAGGATACTCTATTCCCCCTTGACCCCTTCCTCCTCTAATAGCTCTACCCCTTTGCCCAATCTACTGGGTTCAGCTGTGGTAGAATGATTGTTTACCGTTGCAGCTATAAATGTATAAGACTGCAGAGGTTTAGAATTTCATTCTTGGTCTTCCCTATGATCTCTTGGGTTGCGGTTCCTTAAGCACATATTTGACCTGTTTGGGTACCTTCTTTTATTGTGCCCCTTGATTCAGCACACACCACATGTCATCACCATACCTATGTCAAGTGGGTTCTCCATTCTATTGGGTCTTCAAAAGGGTCTTTTCTCCTATTATATGTAGGCCTTTCTAGACATATTTTATAGGAGGGGGAAACAACTTATGCTCTATCATACGTCATTGTCTCTCATCTTCATATGGGGGAATATATCTTACAAATGCCTTCAAATAAGTATCCCTGTTACAACCGTCCTTAACGAAGTCCTCAACTTCTTTATGAAGGAAAAATATGAAAGCTATTGCATCAACATGGTATGGCTGACATATATCATTTCGTGTAGATGCAATTCCTAACTTCCAAGTTCACACTAAGACTATCTAGGTTGAGATTTACTTGAAACCTATGAGAGATAAATGATAGAACATCACAATGCGCAAATTTGCCCATCTATAGTTACATTCCATTTTGGTTTGGAATCTTGGGCATATTATTGATTTCCCAATCTCCATTTCTTATCTTTTAAGCACCAATCTTTGCATCAATGCAACTATATCCTCCAACATGTATATTTGGCTCCTTGTTCTTTCATTTATGATGTAATCGTTGAAAGTTTCCACCATGTTACGTTGTTGGTTATTGCATCAGTTCGTATGTTAGTCTCCACAAATTCCGTACAAGAAAGCTTGTGGTTGTAGGTTCGAAAGCAATGGAAGCCTCAACATTAATTACTTTAGCAATTTCATCAAATTTGTCATTTTTGTCGCCATGTTGTAAGCTTTGCTAATTTTTCATCTCATCTCCTTTGAAATACTTTTGTCATGCTATAAATATATGCCTCACGTAGTGTCTATGTTCAGTTAAAGGAAAAACATTTGAAACAACAATAACAATTGCCTGAAAACCCATATATATATATATATATATATATATATATATATATATATATATAGTTTAAACAAATACAATATAGTCCACTCTAAAGATAGTAATAGTTAATTCTAACCCGGTGTTCACAAAAAATTATAAATATGTCACCATCTTTAAGGGCAAGGATTTTTTTAAGTTGTATGAAAAAACACTCTCATGAAATATTGTTCTTCCTTTCAACAAATGTCCATGACATGTGATAGGGTGAGACTTTGGAACCACGAACCGGAAAATCGAATTGGACCGAACCGTTATGGGCAGGTTTGGCTCGATTCCAACATTTATTAGTTATTTGTTAATGGTTCGTTTCCTATTTCTTATTAACGATTCGGTTCTTGGTTCCTGAAAAAATATGTATCGGGAACCATTAAAGAACCGTTATATATATAATAAATAAATTTTTTTGTATTACTTATTAGTATATACTACATATATTTCAATGTATTATTACTTATCAAAAAATCTATTTGTACACGTTCTCTTATACACGTTCTTATACACTTGTCTTTTTTTTCTGTGAACGAGATTCACAGACAAAACTTGTCTGTGGATATTTTGTTTGTCTGTGGCAGACAAAACACGCCGATTCACAGACAAAAAATGACCTGACACAGACAAGTGTATAAGAACGTGTACAAATAGAATGACTCTTTACTTATTTATTTATTTTATTAAAATCATTATTTTGATATGAATGAACTTTTTTGCTGGCTAATTAGGTTGCTGATTCAATATCATAATACTTATTGATTGTAGTGAATATCATGTTTTGTTTTATTTACCACAAATTTCATTGTGTTATGTACTTATGTTTTAATTTTAATTTTTGAGGTTCGAAATGAAAGTAAACATATTTGTATCTCTAGTAATTTCAAACGTTGAATGTCTTTATGTGGCAAAAATATACTGATGATTTGTAATTTTTTAAACACTAGGAACCGTAAAATGACAAGAATCGAACTGTTAAGGAATGGTTCGGTTCCATATCGGTTATATGAATAATTTATTAAAACTCTATCGTTATTAAGATTTGATATTTTTCAAATGGTTCCATCTATTTTCCCTAGGAACCAAACCGGTCCCAGGTCTATCATGTGATATATTTGTTCATTACCATCTCTACCGAAAAAACACATTAATTGTCCACCAAGAAATTATTTTAAGAAACAAACATCAACACATATCTTGCATCCTGCCTTCCATCCCTTTTGATGACCTTCAAAACTTATGTACAATATTTGAAAGACTAAGTTGGAATTGTTCTTATTGGGGTCAGTAACCAATGGCAATTTAATCCAAGGACAAACATCATCAAAGATTCCAAATATCTTTCAACCTTTTTGATGGTCCCAAGTGAGGTAGAAGTCTAGAGGGAGGGGGGTGAATAGACTTCTAAAAATCTTTTCTTTTCAACCCTTTTTCCTCTAACTGAATGTGTTCCAATATCTTTTGGGAGATTGAAACATACAGCGGAAGTCTTGACCTCAAGAGTGTGACACTTTATAGGAACAAAGGTTATGACTCTTTTAGTTGTAACAGAGATGGGTGAACAGAACACTTTTTGTGTGAAGGATTTAGACCTATTGTCATAGATCTCTTTGTAGTGCGTAGGTAAGGAGTTTTTGGTTCACATAAAACTTTAGGGAGTTTTCTGGTCAGTGAATATGCAAGCCTTTGGGATAGTATGAAGGTGAGTGAGAACTGAAGTATGTGTTGGGTGCTGAATATAAAAGGTACACAAGATATATCCTGGTTCAGAGGTGGTGTAATCCTCCTACATCCAGTCACAACCTATTTCAGATGGATTTTCCACTAAATGAATATCCCATTACATTTAGTGCCAAATCTACCCCTGGCCCGAGCATAGATTGTGAGGGTTTTCATGAGAAACCACACTGTTCCAAGCTACTCATGTCCTCCAAGGTTTTCACTAATGGCTTGCCCAGCCAGAAGCTACTCATGTCCTTGCCTCACCTTCTGGTTGATCACACACATCCCAGAATGTATACACTAGACTAGTTTACATGGGTTTAAACTAATCTACCAACTAATCTAATCTCTATAGATGTGTATGAATGATAAGCTAATCTAAGAGCATTAGATGAGTGGGGTGGTAGCCAGAGTGGTGAAGGTGAATCAACTAGTAGAATGTTTTCTTGTAAACCTTGATTCCCTTCTTTTCCACTTGGTTCCAATATACGAGGGTTTGTTGCCATCTGGTGCCACACTTGGTCTTCCCGCACTCCTTCTGTATTTATAGACTTTGTTGTTGAATCTCCTCCGTTGGCTGAGTGATCCAATCTTGATCGTTGCTTGATCTACTTACTTTGTTCCACTTGACTGGGCAGCATGGTTGATTCTTGTCTTCTTGTGACACGGATCATTTTATCTTCACTCAACTTGATTCCTCATTTCAAGGCAAAGATAAGATGATTTATCTTTATCTTTTTAGTTTTCAAAAATTCAGTATCTAGGCCGAGTGTTGTTCAATGCATTCCTCAAGATAAGATTACTTGCTTTTAGTAAATAATGTTATAAGAAATTTTGTCACATAATTTCTTGTAACATTATTTTCTATGCATTTTGTCATTCTGACTGCAAGTTGGTTTTCTGTCTTTTTGATTCTGTGCTAAGAGAAGAACAACAAATGTTGAGATTCCGATCATAATACCTCAACAGAATACCTTACCAGAATACCTATGAGATCTTCTGTTCTGGTGTCAACAGAGAACTACCTTTGTTTGAGGTTCTCTGTTACAATCATGATAGAAGGTCTTCTGGTATATATCAGAGACCTTAACTTTGGTGTTTACAAGAGTTGATTAGTTCTGATGGACATCAGAGTTGAGGTTCTCTGTTATGACCAGAAGGTCATTGAAGGTTTTCTAATTAGTTTATTCAAAAGGGTTTCTGTTGACTCTTTTCGTACCTTCTTCTTTTTGTTTCTTTTCTCTTTGTTTTATGGTACGTTTCTTCTCTTTTTAGTACTCTCTGTTTTTCTTGAGTACTTTATCACTTTTGAGCACATTACAATAAACAGTAGTAGAACAAATACAAGTGCTAGTCTATTACAGGGATAGTTTTTAGTATCATCAAAACTAATAGGTTATAATCATCACAATCTAGGGGACCTAACACTTTTTGTAGTGATCCTCTGTTGATCCATGAAGCAACTTATGTGCAATCCCTTTTAATGACAATCTTGTAAGTCCTCTTTAGCTGCCCAGTGAGGTCTTGCCTTGAGGACATCAATAAATTGTTGGGAAGCCCACATTGGCTTGAATTGTTTGTTCTTTTTCATATTTATATGACACTTGTGCCTCTTTTCTATCACCTCCACTATGAATGTTGCTCTCTAGAACCCCAAGATGATTACAACTCAAATGGATAGCCTTGTACGCATCTAACCCCCAACCTTTGTTGTCTATTTTTGTTACAAGATGTCAAACTTAGCTACAAGCTTCTTAAAATCCTTCCGACAGGCAAACCTTTGTACAACCTTCTACTCAAACACAAAGAAATCGTTATTTGTAGGCTCTAGATCACAAGTTCTTCTCTTATTCTATCTTCACTCGATTCTTCCTCAAAAGCATCAAGGGGAGTGTTGATTCCTTCCTCACTACCCCCATAGTCATTAAAACATCCATCCTCTTCATGTGGGTGGTGTTGCTTTTTTCTACACTTCAATTAGGTAGTTCAATTTGAACACCAAGCTTACGTTCAGCTACTTCTTTCTAAAGTTGCTTTGCAAGTTCAAACAACTTACTGATGGATAGTGTACCCGGGGGGTAGCTTATCCGAGGGGTTATTACGGGGAATAAGTAGAGAGAAGTCAGAGCAAGTAAGAGAGAGAAGGTGTATTGAATATGTAAGTTAAGGCTTTTTTTAGCGTGGTTTACAACGGGGAAATGGGGTGCTATTTATAGTAGTAATAAATGCCAGACAGGGACACGTGTCAAGCATCCATTGGCCGAGGGGTCACCTCAACTGGTTGGCGCTGGCAATCGCATGTGGCCGCATTTAATGCGGCTGTTGGATGTGACGTCGTACTTGATACGGTGATCCATGCGCATGTGGAGCGGATATTATGTCGGAAAGGCGCCCTCGGCTGTAGATGCTTAGCCGAGGGCTCTGAGCACCGGGGATCTCCTTGGTGCCGAGGGCTCTAGGTGCCGAGGGCTACTGATTTTCGCCGTTTTCTCCCAGTAGCTTTGTTTTCCTGATTTGACCCTCCTGTGAGAATTGGAGCCTTCGGCCAGGGAGCCGAAGGCACCTCTATTGCGTACTGTGGGCCGCTTGGTACTCTGGGCGCTGTGATTTGGGCCTGTTGTGCTTCCTGGGCCTATTGGGCCTTTATTGGAGTAGTAGGAGTTTGTGGACCGGGGGTTCCCGGGCCATATACTCCATCACTTACTATTGGATGTAGTGTTTTTACCTAGCTTCCCTCACATATCCAATATTCATCATCACTTGTTCTTAATCATCATTTTCAACTACATCTTGCTCTCTCTCACCACTATCATCAAAAGATGGAGGATCTTGGATTTCAGTTGTTATTGTGTATGTCTCTTAATAGGGTTGAAGGTATCAGCAACACATAACAATCTAAAGACCTAAACCTAATGAACATCCGAGTCATTGCTATTTACTAAAAGAAAATTATAGTCCTATAAAGTAATCTCTATCGTATGGAGTATTATATGTGATCAAGGAGAAAATACATGTTTTTTACTAATAAAACATGTGTTAGAGTTCTTCAAGAAAAACATGTGTTAGATCAATGCACCTTAACTATTACTTTGCGATTTAAGATTTTTTATTATTATTTTGGTTTGAGATTTTCTGATTTAGTTTGGGTGAGTCCGGTCTTATATAAATTTAGTTGGAATGTTTAAGCTCTACATTGATATTGTCACGCCCCGGACCGGATCCGAGCCACGTAGACAACCGCCGTACAACCCGATAAGAACAACATTAGTTCACCCTTATTGAATCATACAAGGCGTCCGATAGATTCTATTGCTAAACTGATTAGTAAACACATACAATCAACATCAATATCATAATCAAACAAATGCGGAAATAATATGTTTGTTATTTAGCCACACGTGGCAAACATGAGCACGCATGCCCCAACTGTTTTAAAGGAAAACATTGTTCAAATATCCATGAGCAGTTTATAACTTTCAAATAAGAGTGGAAGCACGAACAACGTCTCCCTTCTTGATCAACCACCCTAGGTAAAGGTGCAGGTAATAGGACTCTAGCCTTAACCTTAAAATGTGAGGGCCCCCGAAGGGGTCGGTACTCCATAGAAGTACTAGTGACAAGCAGGCTATATGAAGAATAACTAATGTTTCAAACACGAGACCGAAAAATACTGTGATACATAGGTATAGATGTCTCTCATCCACCCGATGATACATATTGTATATATACTCATAAAATACTTAACCCGTAGGTCATTTACCTTAAAGAGTCTTTTAGAGATAAAGTTTCTTACCGAACTTATCTCACTCCTTTCCCGGATACCTAGCTCATAGGCTATGTTCTACACTCATAATATCCTACCGAGTTTCAGGATCGTTTACCGTCCCGGGGATGCTCAACCCCAACCGAGTTTCAGGATCATTTACCGTCCCGGGGATACTCAACCCCAACCGAGTTTCAGGATCATTAACCGTCCCGAGGATACTCAACCCCAACCGAGTTTCAGGATCATTTACAGTCCCGGGGATACTCAACCCCAACCTTATTCCTTACCAAACCCTAACCTGGATATGGCTAACCTTTCATTTCCTTAACTATGGACAATACCTAGCCTTATAGTCGTATAATAATCCTTAATGATCAACGTGGACAGTTCTCACCCGAACGCTCCACGTTATACTCATTCAAAACTAACCGTTTGGGTGTAAAACCCAATACCTGGTCGAGTACTAACCTATACCCGGTCGGGCATAGGAGACAGCAGCCCCTCAGGTAAGATTTCAATACATACCCAATCAATTACTCACCTATACTCGATCAGGTATAGGAGGCAGCGACCCCCTGGGGCAGTTTTCAGAACATAACCGGTCGGGTACAACATATGATTTGGCGGTCACCGCTCGTTTGACCGCCCAAACGAAGTCCGATTAACGTGAAATTTTACATGCAAGTACTCCTTGACGTCCTTAATCCAAATATACCTATTTGGGTCCTTGTAACATCATACATATCAATTTATAGTGATTTCACTAATCAAACCTATAAATCATGCTTTTCAACTATGATATATTCCTTAACATGACATAGCACATACTTTAATATCATTAATGAATTCATAAAAAATATAATTGATTAATTTAGGTAATTTCATGCCTCACGCAGAAGTTATAAAGCATAAAGCCGTCTTCTCACCTTAAATGAAGCTTATGAAGTTCTAGCCTCCCTTATTGAGCTTCGGCAAAACTCTGGCGAACTTCAACGAACTCCAGCGACAATTCCGGCGACCCTTTCAACTCCGTGAAAGTAGCTAGAAAACCTTAGATAAGTTATTAACAAGGTTTTATCATCATAAAACCCATATTAATACAAATAACCTCCAAAAGGTTATTTTCCGGCGAACCGGTCACTTTGGTTTCTAAGTCCGTTCTTGGACCTAGAACTGCCTTCCAACCCCTATTTCTACACATCCAAACGTGTAGAACAATACTAGGGTGGATAACATATGATTATATAATCATAAGAAAAGATTAAGGAAATGGAATGTGGTTATTGGAGTCATTACCTTGAGCACCTCAACTTTTCTTTTCCACGTTCCCCTCCTTCTTCCTCCTTAGCTCCAGTGCGCAAATGGTGGGTGAACATGGAGTATTTTCAGAGCTTGTCTCTCTTATTTGAATGGATTGGCCGAGCATATGGGGTGTGGGGTGGTGGAAATATCTCTTTTGGCTTATTCACCAATCATGTGGGGGGAGGGACCCTTTTCCCTTCTCATTTTATCTCCCCATCAACTCAATCTCATACACCAGACCAATGATGCGGCTCCCCTTCCCATTTGCAAGACTAAAAACTTGGGTTGGCCCCCACTTATGTGGGAGGTCAACCCTTTGTGTCCCCGAGTGTACAATCGGTCCCGAAAGTTGTATTTTCCGGTCTGTTTTAATTATATTTTATTTTATCGGGTCAAATATAATATAACACTTGTTCCCAATCCTTATTGGACCTTAGAAGTAGTATGTATTCCTCAACTTTAATTTAGAAGTCTCCGAAGTCCCTTTCCGGGCTGTTATCTGATAAATTGCTGATACTGATAATTTGGTCCTGTTTGACCAACCGGTCAACCCTATGCCATTGCCATGGCCCAATTAGGTATCCACCACCATATACATATTATCTAGGACAAGATGAATATAATATGTGGTCCCGATAATATCGGGTGGCCCCCACTTCCGGTGTGGGCCCCACGTGAATTCTACTATTCACGTAAAAGAAATGATAAAAATTTACAATCACGTAAAAATGCATTTATTCATTTCTTATGGTTCAATACATAATTTTATAAAGTACAAATACTTGAGGGAAGTGTTAAAAGTTCTACCCCCTTATTTGGGATTTCGTCCCTGAAATCCACGTGTCTAATCAAACAGAAATGGATATTGTTCCCTCATCAGGGTCTCCACTTCCCAAGTTTGCTCCTCGACGCGATCACTCTTCCAAAGTAATTTTACCATCGATACCTCTTTGCTCCTTAGCTTGTTTACCTATCGGTCTATGATCTTTACTGGTTGCACCTCGTAGTGCAGATCTTCTCGTATTTCCACTGGCGGTTTTTCAAGAATATGTGACGGGTCCCGTACATACTTCTTGAACATATATACATGAAATACATTGTGAATTTTTTCTAGTTTTGGAGTCAACTGAAGTCGGTATGCTACAACCCCAATCCTTTCAAGGATTTTGAACGGACCTATATAATGTGGGTTAAGCTTACGTCGACTGAGGAACCTGATGATCTCTTTCCAAGGTGACACCCTAAAAAATACTTCATCACCGACCTCAAACTCCAACTCCCTCCGACATTTATCTGCATAGCTCTTCTGCCGGTCTTGGGCAGCCTTGAGTCTATCCTGAAAAACCTTTACCTTTTCTTTGGTGATCTCGACTAGCTCGATGCCCTCAAGCTTAGCCTCGTCGGCCTCGTCCCAGCACAAAGGTGTCCGGCATTTCCTCCCATACAATGCTTCGTATGGAGGCATGCCTATACTCGCCTGATAACTGTTGTTATAGGCGAATTCCACTAAAGCCAACTGATTGTCCCAGCTTCCCTGGAACTCTAAGGCACATGCCCTCAACATGTCCTCCAAAGTCTGAATCACCCATTCAGATTGCCCATCCATTTGAGGATGAAATGCGGTGCTAAACCTCAATTTCGTACCCATGGATTCCTGGAACTTAGGCCAAAACCGTGATGTGAACTGTGGGTCTCTATCCGATACTATAGTAACCGGAACCCTGTGCAGTCTCACAATCTCATCTGTGTACAACTTGGCCAGTCGTTCAAGCGTATAAGTAGTGTTGATCGGTAGGAAATGAGCACTCTTGGTCAGCCTGTCAACTACCACCCATACCGTGTCGTAGTTCCTAACCGTTCGTGGCAGACCCACCATGAAGGCCATGGTAACATGCTCCCACTTCCATTCTGGAATGGTAAGTGGTTGTAATAATCCTGCTGGGTGTTGATGATCTGCTTTAACCTGCTGACAGGTAAGGCAATGGCTCATATATTCTGCAATCTCTCTCTTCATCCCCGACCACCAGTAACTTTCTTTCAAGTCCCGATACATCTTTGTACCGCCCGGGTGCATGGCATAAGCAGATGAGTGAGCCTCCTCAAGGATAGATTTACGGAGCTCCTCATCTGATGGCACACACACCCGTCCCTTGAATAGTAGAAGTCCATCTTCTCTCTCAAGGAAACCTTCGACGAGCCCTACAAGCATCCGTTCCCGGATTTTCTGAAATTCTTCGTCATTGCCTTGACATGTTCTGATTTCGTCTAATAAGGTGGGTCTCACCTAAAATCTGGCCAATAATGCCCCATCGGTGGATACCTCCACGTGTGCCCTCAATAATCAAGTTGTAATCCTTGATCAACTCCATACATCTCTTTTGTCTCATGTTCAACTCCTTCTGAGTGAACACATACTTCAAACTCTTGTGATCGGTATATATGTGACACAACTCTCCGTAGAGGTAATGCCTCCAAATCTTCAAAGCAAACACCACAGCTCCCAACTCTAGGTCATGTGTGGGGTAATTTACTTCATGCTTCCTCAGCTGTCGAGAAGCATAAGCAATTACCTTACCCGATTGCATCAGTACACACCCAAGCCCCTGAATGCTAGCATCGCTATAAATGTCATACCCTAACCCCTGCACGGGTAGAGCAAGTACTGGTGCTTCAGTCAACCGTTTCTTCAGCTCAAGAAACCCTTTTTCACACTTGTCATCCCACACAAGCTTAGCCTCCGTTTTAGTGAGCTTCGTGAGTGGAGATGCTATCACCGAGAACTTCTCCACAAATTTACGGTAATACCCTGCTAAACCGAGAAAACTCCTTATTTCCTTCACATTCTTGGGCCTCTCCCAATTAGTGACTACTTCAATCTTCGATTTATCAACTGAAATGCCCGAGCCCGATACCACATGCCCGAGGAAGCCGATCTCCCCAAGCCAAAATTCACATTTAGATAATTTGGCAAAGAGTTGCTTCTCCCTCCGTGTTTCAAGCACAAGTCTTAAATGTTTCTCGTGTTCTTCTTCATTCATGGAGTATATCAAGATTTCATCTATGAATACAATGACGAACTGGTCCAAGTATTGGTGAAATACTCAGTTCATGAGGTCCATGAATGCTGCAGGGGCGTTCGTAAGCCCAAACGACATTACTAGAAACTCATAGTGACCATACCTTGTATGGAATGCACTTTTGGGTATGTCACTCTCCTTGATCTTCAGTTGATGGTAGCCCGACTTCAAGTCGATTTTAGAGAACACGGTTGCTCCCCGTAGTTGATCAAACAAGTCATCAATCCTTGGTAAAGGATATTTGTTCTTTATCGTGACCTTGTTCAATTGTCGGTAATCAATGCACATTCTAAGTGAACCATCCTTCTTCTTTACAAAGAGGACTGGTGCCCCCAAGGCGAATGGCTTGGTCTAATGAGCCCATTATCCAGTAATTCTTCCAATTGAACCTTCAACTCTTGAAGTTCCGTCGGTGCCATTCGGTATGAAGGAATCGAGATAGGTTTTGTGCCTGGTTTTACTTCGATCACAAACTCGATCTTTCGATCTGGTGGAAGTCCCGGGAGTTCTTCGGGGAAAACCTCCGGATACTCATTCACCACCCTCACTTCTGTGATGCTCTTTCCTTTACCTTCCTTACCTATGACGTAAGCTAGGTAAGCTTGACATCCCTTCCTCATCATACGCCTTGCTCTTATGGCTGATATCATGCACGGATTGAATTTCCCTCTATCTCCTTCGAAGCATAGAGTATTTCCCTCACCATATTTTAGTTCTAACACCTTGGTGTAGCAATCTACCTTCGCATGGTGCTTTTCCAGCCAGTCCATGCCAAGTATAGCATCGAACTCGAGCATATCTAACGGGACAAAGTCACCTGTTAGACGGTGTTCCCCTATCTCCACATTACATGAAGGATAGTAGTGTTTCATTTCCACGTCATCTCCCAATGGTGTGGATACCAACAAAGGTTGTGCCATTGCTACTAAAGACGTGTCCAATCCCTTGGCAAACACTTCGCTCACAAATGAACGTTGTGCCCCGGTGTCGATGAGTATTCTCGCATGTCTGCCATTGATCTTTAGTGTCCCTACATATATAAGTTATGTAAGGCACACTACCCAAAATCCCGACTGAAAAGGACTGAACCAAAAATTTTCAGACTAGGACTACCATATACCCGGTCGGGTAAGCCCCCCTACTCGGTTGGGTATCACTCGAGCCCTTAAGAAAAAACTCTCGGTTAATCTTGCCCGGTCGAGTACAAGCCTCGAACTCGATCCAATTGTACATACCCGGTCGGGTACATGCCCATACCCGGTCGGGTATGGCTGGAATTATCAAAAATTCCCTGCCAAGAATGCTCGATCGAGCACACACCTCGAAAACGGAAAATTTCACTCATACTCGATCGAGTATATAACCATACCCGATCGGGTATTGCTGGAAATGCCAAAAGTGAAAGATCTTCCACGCTTGCCCGAACGAGTACACACCTCAAAATTGAAACAGGGCCTATACCCGGTCGGGCCTATAGGGGTACCCGATCGGGTCATAGATATTTTCTGAAGATTTAATTCAAATAAATGAAAAAAATGCATGTGTAATCAAGAGATTACCTGCAATGGAGTCCGGGTTGGCCCGAGCATCTGCCTCGGTCAAAGCATACACCCGTGCTTGGGTCCTCCCCTGGTTAACGGACGCGGCGTTACTAGCCGTGGGTCCGCTCCTCCCCGTTCCGCCCTGAGATGGTCCAGCACGCCCCCTACTAGATGTAGGTCCCTCAACGGCCCCCGATGGTCCTCCTCCGCTCAGCATTGGGCAAGAGAGTTTGAGGTGACTCGTGATACCGCACTTGTAGCATCGGGGTGGTTCATTTCACTTCCCGGCATGGTTTCTGTTGCAGTTTGGACACCTCGTTGGCCTCCCACTCTCGGAGTTGTGCCCCTTCCCTCCTGGGCCCTTGATCTTCTTTGCCGGTGGTGCCGGCGCCCTAAATGAATTTCCATTCCCGGCTTGATGCTTCCGGGAATGGTCTTGGGGTCCAGAATTCCCCCCATCTCCTCTTCTTCGCCTCCTCGGCGTCTCTCTTCTTCCTTTCGTTCCACTTGGCCTCCCCAAGGAACCCTTGATCAGGAATCTCACTAAACGTCATGTGATGATTGTAGGTAGCCCGATCACGGATAACCAACTGTAGGGTATCCCAGAAGTGATTGGCCATGCGATTCTCATCCATGGCGTACTCGGGTATGTATCGTGCCAAGTCCCGGAACCTCTGTTCCAATTGCCTCACCGAGCAATCCTCCTCTTGCACCAAGGTCGTGTACTCCTTCCTCTTCTGGTTTTTCTCAAACTCTGAATAGTACTGATTGTAAAATTCTACCTCAAATTTCTCCCAGGTGGTCTCGCCGTGGAACTTTCCTTCCACGCCCTCCCACCATGCAGCCGCTACTCCCTCCAGTAGCCTGGTAGCAACCGTCAGCTTTATGTCAAGCCCGATCTGCATGTGCCGAGAAGCCTCATTTAGCTTCTTGATCCAATCGGCAGCCACCGATATATCGCTCTTGCCATCAAATGACTTGCATCCCAAGGCCCTAGCCTCCTTGAGGAACTTGGAGATTCTCACACAGAGGCCTCCCCCCTGTACCCCCTGTGATGCCACAGGGGTGGACACGGAAGCACCCCGACTCCCCTGACCCGAACCCCCCTGAGAGGCACGCCTAGCTTGGCGCCTAAGTTCTCTTCTCATCTTCTCCTTTTGATAACACTCAAATAATTCACCCATCTGGGCGAACTTGGCATCACTCTCCTCATCGTCATCGTCGGTGTAGGTATTGCCCCCATCATATGGGGTCTCCTCATGTTCCGTCTCGGGAACATATGTAGAGTCATAATCCTCGGTGTGGGTTTCGTGCACCGAGCTAACATGACCATCGCTCACAGTTTGAGCCCGATGACCTCCACGGCCTCCACAGCCTCCTCGACCTCCTCTCGAGCTTCGAGATGCAACCCGGCTAGCCCCTATGGACGTCACCGGCGCTTGCCCACTCGGGTTGTTCCTCATAGCCATGCGTCTACCCTCCATTTATGAAAGAAATTTGGAATGAGCCATTAGACTCATTTCAATGTGAAGTGACGGAATAGTACAAAAGACACCACTTGGTCCAACATTATGGCCAACAAACAGTTAAGGGTACCATCTTAACAATAGAAGGTCAATAACTTGGTTTCCAACGGTTCCTTAAGTACAAAAACTTTTGCTCATGGTTTTATTCAAAACTTTTTGAGGATAACCATATTGAGAGGTTAATTATATAGTTTAGAAATTGATGGGCTCTGATACCATTTAATTGTCACGCCCCAGACCGGATCTGAGCCACGTAGACAACCGCCGTACAACCCGATAAGAACAACATTAGTTCACCCTTATTGAATCATACAAGGCGTCTGATAGATTCTATTGCCAAACCGATTAGTAAACACATCCAATCAATATCATAATCAAACAAATGCGGAAATAATAAGTTTGTTATTTAGCCACACGTGACAAACATGAGCACGCAGGCCCCAACTGTTTTAAAGGAAAACATTGTTCAAATATCCATGAGTAGTTTATAACATTCAAATAAGAGTGGAAGCACGAACCACGTCTCCCTTCTTGATCAACCACCCTAGACAAAGGTGCAGGTAGTAGGACTCTAGCCTTAACCTGAAAAATGTGAGGCCCCCCGGAGGGGTCAGTACTCCATAGAAGTACTAGTGACAAGCAGGCTATATGAAGAATAACTAATGTTTCAGACACGAGACCCAAAAATAGGGTGATACATATGTATAGATGTCTCTCATCCACCTGATGATACATACTGTATATATACTCGTAAAATACTTAACTCGTAGGTCATTTACCTTAAAGAGTCTTTTAAAGATAAAGTTTCTTACCTGACTTATCTCACTCCTTTCCCGGATACCTAGCTCATAAGCTATGTTCTACACTCATAATATCCTACCGAGTTTCAGGATCGTTTACTGTCCCGGTGATGCTCAACTCCAACCGAGTTTCAGGATCATTTACCGTCTCGGGGATACTCAACCCCAACCGAGTTTCAGGATCATTTACCGTCCCGGGGATACTCAACCCCTGGGGCAGTTTTCAGAACATACCCGGTCAGGTATTTGCCAATACCCGGTCGGGTACAACAAATGATTTGGCGGTCAACACCCGTTTGACCGCCCAAACAAAGTCCGATTAACGTGAAATTTTACATGAAAGTACTCCTTGACGTCCTTAATCCAAATATACCTATTTGGGGCCTTGGAACATCATACATATCAATTTATAGTGATTTCACTAATCAGACCTATAAATCATGCTTTTCAACTATGATATATTCCTTAACATGACATAGCACATACTTTAATATCATTAATGAATTCATAAAGAATATACTTGATTAATTTAGGTAATCTCATGCCTCATGCAGAAGTTATAAAGCATAATGCCGTCTTCTCACCTTAAATGAAGTTTATGAAGTTCTAGCCTCCCTTATTGAGCTCCGGCGAACTTCAACGAACTCCGGCGACAATTTCGGCGACAATTTCAACTCCTTGAAAGTTCCTAAAATACCTTAGGCAAGTTATTAACAAGGTTTTATCATCATAAAACCCATATTAAAACAAATAACCTCCAAAAAGTTATTTTCCGGCGAATCAATCGGTCACTTTGGTTTCTAAGTCCGTTCTTGGACCTAGAACTACCTTCCAACCCCTCTTTCTACACATCCAAAAGTGTAGAACAATACTAGGGTGGATAACATATGATTATATAATCATAAGAGAAGATTAAGGAAATGGAATGTGGTTATTTGAGTCATTACCTTGAGCACCTCAAGTTTTCCTTTCCAAAGCCAACTTTTCTCTTCCCATTTCCCCTCCTTCTTCCTCCTTAGCTCCAGTGCGTAAATGATGGGTGAACAGGAGTATTTTCAGAGCTTGCCTCTCTTATTTGAATGGATTGGCCGAGCATATGGGGTGTGGGGTGGTGGAAATATCTCTTTTGGCTTATTCACCAGTCATGTGGGGGGAGGGACCCTTTCCCTTCTCATTTTGTCTCCCCATCAACTCAATCCCATACACCAGCCCAATGATGCGGCTCCACTTCCCATTTGCAAGACTAAAAACGTGGGTTGGCCCCCACTTATGTGGGAGGTCAACCCTTTGTGTCCCCGAGTGTACAATCGGTCCCGAAAGTTGTATTTTCCGGACGGTTTTAATTATATTTTATTTTATGGGGTCAAATATAATATACCACTTGTTCCCAATCCTTATTGGACCTTAGAAGGAGTATGTATTCCTCAACTTTAATTTAGAAGTCTCTGAAATCCCTTTTCAGGCTATTATCTAATAAATTGTCGATACTGATAATTTGGCCTCATTTGACCAACCGGTCAACCCTATGCCATTGTCATGGCCCAATTAGAATATCCACCACCATATACATATTATCTAGGCAAAGATTAATATAATATGTGGTCCCGATAATATCGGGCGGCCCCCACTTCCGGTGTGGGCCCCACGTGAATTCTACTATTCACGTAAAAGAAATGATAAAAATTTACAATCACGTAAAAATGCGTTTATTCATTTCTTAGGGTTCAATACATAATTTGATAAAGTACAAATACTTGGGGGCGGTGTTACAGATATGTTATGTACTCCCTCCGTCCCACAATGAACTTCACAATTTGATCTACACACATATTAAGGAAATAAACTTACCGTGGGGTAAATTTTACCATTTTGACACTGTTTCAACATTGTTTGGCACTATTTTGCACTGTTTCGACACTGTTTGGCACTGTTTTGCATTGTTTGACACTGTTTTGATGTAGATCAACTTGTCATTTAAGAAAATGAGAACTTGTTTCTGGGGCATCCAAAAAAGAAAAGTGGGAAGTTCATTGCGGGATAGAGGGAGTATATGCTAAAGTACGACGTAATCATATCCACTCTATTTCTATTTTATATTCCCTGTTATATATGTTTAATTATTTTAGTATTTTTCAATGTCGGTCTGATACTGTCTGACTTGATTTGTTTAAATCTGGTCTGAATTTATTTGGTTTGAAATTGAGTGTACCATTACTTGAATGGTAAGTTGTTAACATATTTAAAGGCCGTTTGGTAACATTTTTTTCCGGCTTATCAGTCTTATACGCCAACTTTTTCACCAAACATGTAACTTTTACTTTCGCGCGCTGAATTGTGTAATAAGCAGAAAAAGTAAGGTTAGAGTTACTTTTCTGGCTGTATTGGCTGAAGTTACTGTAGATGACCATTTTAACTAGAACTTCATAAATTTCAACAGAATCAGCCAAAACAGCCAATTTTCGTGCTACCAAACGGGCTCTTAGGATGTTTTCACTTGGATAGAATTCTATTATTGTTTGATATGTTTAAGGATGTTTTTATTTAGATGTTTTCAGTCTCAGACCAGACCAGATTAAACCAAACCAAATCAAACAAGACCAGATCAAAGCAGATCAGACCATACTTGGACAACTATAAAATACACAAAGACCAGACGTTTACAATACCAGACCAATTCAAATCAGACCAGACCAGATTAGACAGACATGATCAAAAAATTCTGATCAAAGTAAAAACATCCTAAATTTGTGCATGATATGATTTGCTCTACTCCGATATGTTTAAAATTTTCTTCTCACGAGAAGATCTATATCTAGCTTACTCTAAAGCACAAAAATACCTTATGGGAAATTGGGAATTATTTAATTTTTAGTCCATGCTTCTTGTTGGAGGTATTGATCCTACCAAGGCCTCCCTTCCACTTTATTTGCAGAGGCTTGCACCCTATGTTTTACTCCCACTTTGGTACCTTTTACCTTGGTATATTACCTGATCAATAATATACCTGTTGACTCCTTAATTACCTGGATTTGGCCCCTTGTGCTGTCCGCTGCAATACCTGCCCCTTGTCTTGCTATACCCGTGAGCTTCTGTCTTTGTTAGCCTCACCCGTGACTTCCCTTGGCAGCCTATTTGTAGTCCTTTGTTTGCCCCTTTTGAGTTAAGCCTGCAAAACATTTGAGAGCAGTGTCTTCCTTCTTCCTCCTTGCTTGAGAGTTCCTTTGTGGTTAGAAGAAGAGAGTAAAGAGAATATGTGTGTTATAGCCTCCCCTAGAGTGGTGTATGTGAGTATAGTGGAATAGACCTGAGCCGGAGACGGTATACGATCCTTACTGTGGTATCAGAGCCAGAACCGCCGTCTGCGGCCGCCGCCATTCGCTGTCCCACCGTTCGCCATCGATTGGTGCTCGCCGCCCGCCCGTGTAGCACCATATGTGGCCGTTCATCGCTCAAGACGTGCGTTGTTATCCCCTAGAAAGTTATCGCAGCTTGAAATTGTGGCTGGATACTTCCGGAGTAGACTGGAGAGCAATTTCCGCCGGAGCCATTGACGTCAGGGAAATCCGCCGTCCGTCTGAAGTCATCACTGATTTGTTGCTGGACCACCGTTCGTAGCTCTGGTCGCAGAAGGCAGAGGGACGAAGCTGGGGCGTAGTACTGTTCTCTCGCGCAGAAGCAGAGGACCTGAACTGATTATTGGGCTTCTGGCTTTGGGAGCTGCTGGAGTAAAAGGTGGGCCTGGGCTTCTGGAGGTGCTGGATCAGGCTGTTGGGCTACCAAGCTGCTGGACCTGACTTGGACTGCTGGAGTTGCTGGAGCAGCTGGATGGCCGGTCAACGCCGGTCAACGCCGGTCAACGCCGGTCAAACTCAGTCAACAATCCGAAAATCCCAATTTTTTTAATTGGGTGGGTAAGGTCGAAACCCTCTCCTAGGGTTTCGCTAAGGTAAATTGGCGATAAACACCCTAGGTGCACCGGGTGCCTCCGGATTTAATTTATTCCCCCTCCCTGCGGGCCGCCGGTAGATTGTATCCCGGCCGCCAACCCCCCAGGTGCGTTTGCTAAACCCTGTCCTTTGTGGCAGATTGTTTAGTTGTGTAAATTAAATTGCAAAGTGTTGTTAATTTCAATTATTGTGCGTAGGGGTGGTTTATTGGGTGTTAGGGGTAGAATTAATTAATCCTAATTGCTGCCCGGAGTTGTTTATGTGCCAAACTGTCCAAAATTGCTATTTGTTGCATGCTGCCCGTGGTATTTAAAGTGAATACTTTATAGCCCGGGTTGATTTATTTTCTGTCAAATTTGTCTGTTTAGCTTTGTGTTGTTTTGTGGTTGATACCATGGCTGCTAATCAGTATGGTATGCTTCCATTTAATGGAAAAACAGATTTTGATATTTGGAAACAGAAAATAAAGTGTGTTTTAATACAACAAAAGGTTTTCACAGCTGTCACTGGTATTTTCCTTGAATCAGAAGATAAGGCTAAACAAAGTGAAATGAATGAAACTGCTTGTTCTACTATTTACTTGAATCTGTCTGATTCTGTGCTTAGGAAAGTGGGTATTATTGAATCCGCTAAAGCTTTGTGGGAGAAATTGGATAGTCTCTATACTGATACCTCTTTGCCCAGGAAATTGTTTTTACTTGAGAAATTCTTTAGGTTTAGGCTTGACCTGACTAAGGATATAGATGAGAACCTGGATGTGTTCAATAAACTTATACAGAATATCAAACAGGCAGGTGATAAACACATAGATGATTATACTCCCATAGTGTTACTTAATGCCATTCCCGACTCTTATAATGATGTTAAGTCCGCTATTACATATGGTAGGGATGATATTTCGTTAGATATTGTTGTTAATGGGTTAAGGAGTAAGGAATTAGACCTGAAGCATGCTAGGGGTAGTGCTAGTCAGTCCAGGGACTCCGGTGAGGCTATGTTTGTTAGAGGTAGATCTAAGGGTAGGTCTAAGAACTCTAAGCAAAATAGTCAAAGTAAGAACACTAGTCAGCCTGGGAGAAAGAGGAGCAAATCTAGGAAGAGTGTGTGTTACAATTGTGGTAATGCTGGTCATTTCATTAAGGATTGCCCTAACCCTAAGAAGAACGAGCATGCTAGTGTAGCTGTTGATAGATGTGACCTTGGTGACATTCTGATGGTTTGTGACCATGTTAATTCTGTGAGAAATTCCCTGTCTGAGCATGAATGGTTGATTGACTTTGGTTGTACCTATCACATGTCCCCCTTTAGAGATTCGTTTTCTTCATATGAATTATGTGATACTGACTATGTTTCCTTAGCTGATAATAAGAGATGCAATGTGCTTGGTGTTGGTGATATATGCCTGAAGTTTTCTTGTGGCTCTATGTTCACCTTTAAGAATGTGAGGCATGTCCCTGATTTGTGTCATAACTTGTTATCTGTTGCTGCTTTGGAGAGTAGTGGTTTACATGGAAAATGGGGGAATGGTTGCATGAAAATCTTGAAAAATTCTCTTGTGTTGTTTAAAGCTGAGAAGGTGAATAACCTTTATGTGTGTCATGCTAAACCTTTTGCTGAGTCTGTGAATGTTGTATGTTCTGATAAGACCTCTTTGTGGCATAATAGGCTAGGACATATGAGCAATAAGGGTTTAGATGTCATGCGTAGGGCTGGTTATTTTGGTAAGGACTCTGTGACTTCTGTGCCTTTCTGTGAATCTTGTGTGTTAGGCAAGCAGCATAGAGTCAGCTTCCCTCCATCCTCTTACCCTAATTTGTCTAAGTGTTCGTCTGTGCTTGAATATGTTCATGCCGATGTTTGGGGTCTTGCCAGTGTTCCTACCCACGGGGGTAGGAAATATTTCCTTTCTATTATTGATGAATTTTCTAGGAAGGTGTGGGTTTTCCTTTTAGAACACAAGTCTGATGTGTTTGTGAGGTTTAGGGAGTGGAAAACCTTAGTTGAAAACCAAACTGACAGGAAGGTTAAAACCCTTAGGACCGATAACAGGTTAGAGTTCTGTAATAAGGAGATGGATAAGCTGTGTGTGGATTGTGTGATAAAAAGGCACAAACATGTGCCTTATACTCCCCAACAGAATGGGATAGTAGAGAGAATGAATAGGTCTCTGTTGGATAAGGTTAGAAGCATGTTAGCTACCTCTGGTTTGTCTAAGAAATTCTGGGGTGAAGCAGTTACTACTGCTGCCTATTTGGTTAATAGGTCCCCGTATGTCCCTCTTGGTGGTAAGTGTCCTGAAGCCGTCTTTATCGGTAAGCCTCTTGATCTGTCTAACCTTCGGGTGTTTGGTTGTGCAGCGTATGCACATCAACAGGGTGACAAGTTGGATCCTAAGTCTAAGAAATGTGTCTTCCTAGGTTATCCAGAGGGGGTAAAGGGTTACAGGTTATGGGATAGGAACCAGGTAGGCTTTAAGATGGTCATTAGCAGAAATGTGGTGTTTAATGAAACTGATTTTCGTTGCTTGACTGAGTCTGTTTCTAATCCTGAGTCTAGGTCTGATAGTACTCCTAGTGAGGTGGAGTCTGTCCCAGTTGCTGCTAGTCCTTTATCTGTTGATCCTGTTATTACTGATGATATTGTTATGCATGTTTCTGATTCCTCTGAGCATGATAGTCCCACCACCTCGAGTGAGGTGGAGCATTTGCATGATACTGAGCACGATTTGCATGATATGGGTGTTGAATCTGATTTTCATGACAACAATAATTTGCATGAGTTGCATGTGGAGCCTAGTAGTGATAATTTGCATGATTATCAACTTGCTAGAGATAGGAGTAGAAGGGCTATTAGGAGAACTGCTGATAGTATGCCTGATTATGCTTTCATTGTGCATGATACTTCTATGTTTGCATTTTCTGTGTTTGAATCCCTAGAGCTGAATGAACCCAAGACCTACCGTGAAGCCTTAGGTTCCAAAGAGTCTCAGAAATGGATTAGTGCCATGAAAAGTGAGATGGACTCTTTGAGAGTGAACCAGACTTGGACCCTTGTACCTAGACCCCCCAACTGTTCGGTAGTTGAGTGTAAGTGGTTGTTTAAGGTTAAGGAAGAACCTAGTGATGTTAGGTTTAAGGCTAGGTTGGTTGCGAAGGGGTTTACTCAAAAAGAGGGGGTAGATTATGCAGAAATCTTTGCTCCTGTTGTTAAATTCACCACTATTCGTATGATGCTTGCTTTAGTTGCTCACCATGACTGGGAAATGAAGCAAATGGATGTAACTACTGCATTTTTGCATGGTGAATTGGACAAAACAATTTATATGACCCATCCTGAGGGTTTTGTGGATCTCAAGAGAAGTGAGCATGTATGTTTGCTTAGGAAGGCGTTGTATGGCCTGAAGCAATCCCCTAGGCAGTGGAACATCAAATTTGATAAATGCATGATATCTTTGAAGTTCCAAAAATCTGTTTGTGATCATTGCCTGTATTTCAAGAATACTTCTTCTGTGCCTGTATTTTTGTTACTCTATGTGGATGACATGCTGATAATTAGTCCTTCTCTGAATGCTATTAAAGATGTGCAAAAATGTCTGTGCGAATTTTGCCATGAAAGACCTAGGTGATGCCAAGAGGATCCTAGGCATAAACATTGTTAGGGATAGGAGTAAGCGTACTCTTACTTTGAATCAGATTTCTTACATAGAAAAAGTTTTGAGTAAATTCAATATGTTATCTGCTTCTCCTGTTAATGTCCCTATGGCATCTCACTTTGTGTTAAGTAAGGACCAGTCTCCCAAGACTGCTCCTGAAATTGAGAAAATGAAATATGTGCCCTATTCCAGCGCAATAGGGTCAGTTATGTATCTTATGGTTAGCACTAGACCTGATATTGCATATGCGGCTAGTTGCTTGAGTAGATATATGTCCAACCCTGGTTTGCCTCATTGGAATGCTCTTAAGTGGTTGCTTAGATATCTGATATCTACTGTGAAGCATGGATTAGTTTTCTCTAAATGTGCTAGTGGTATTGAATTGATTGGTTATGTTGATTCTAACTATGCAAATGATAGAGATAACAGGAAGTCGACAACTTCTTATGTTTTTACTTTGTGTGGCTCTTGCATAAGTTGGAAGTCTCAAGTACAGCCTATTGTGGCCCTTTCTACCACTGAATCTGAGTATGTTGCAGCCACAGAAGCGTTTAAGGAAGCCATATGGCTCAAACGCCTTGTCTCCGAAGTTGGGTTTCTCAAACAGTGAGTTACCATTTTCTCGGATAGCCAATCGGCTATCCAACTTTGCAAAAATCATGTATTTCATGATAGAACTAAGCATATTGATGTTAGGTTCCATTTCATACGTGATATTGTTGATGCAGGTGGAGTCAAGCTGTGCAAGATCCCGTTCGAGTTTAATCCCGCGGATATGGGCACCAAGTGTCTTTCTGCTGAGAAGCACTTGTCCTGTAAACGCGTATTAAACTTTGATTGTGGATAACTGTGGGTTGCCTAATAAAGTGTTTGCCCGTTTTATCTGTTTATATTCCTAGTGACCCGGCGATGATGAGTCTTGTCACAACCTTGTATTGTTACTCTACACCACCTAGGACCAATAAGGTGGAGAATGTTGGAGATATTGGTCCTACCAAGGCCTCCCTTCCACTTTATTTGCTGAGGCTTGCACCCTATGTTTTACTCCCACTTTGGTACCTTTTACCTTGGTATATTACCTGATCAATAATATACCTGTTGACTCCTTAATTACCTGACTTTGGCCCCTTGTGCTGTCCGCTGCAGTACCTGCCCCTTGTCTTGCTATACCCGTGCGCTTCTGTCTTTGTTAGCCTCACCCGTGACTTCCCTTGGCAGCCTATTTGTAGTCCTTTGTTTGTCCCTTTTGAGTTAAGCCTGCATAACATTTGAGAGCAGTGTCTTCCTTCTTCCTCCTTGCTTGAGAGTTCCTTTGTGGTTAGAAGAAGAGAGTAAAGAGAATAGGTGTGTTATAGCCTCCCCTATAGTGATGTATGTGAGTATAGTGGAATAGACCTGAGCCGGAGACGGTATACGATCCTTACACTTCTTACGTACATACTCCGTATTATACATTAGGAGTCGCCTTGTTTCAATCCTAAACTTTCTATTTAAGTTTGATATGTATAAGAGAACCAAATGTCAATATAATCATTCACTCATGCACTAGTGAAAGAGGAGACAAACCATAAGGTAAAATCGGTACGGAGTCTTCCCTGAAAATATATATACCAAAGTCTTCCCTGAAAATATATATACCAAAGTCTCCACAAATGTTTTTATCCCCAAAACTACATGCAAATGCTACCCAGCCTCAAATCTCAATATGAAGATTTTAGACCTATTAACACATCCACATTTATGGGTAAAACAAGAACTTTCGAATTAACTGGATTATCTCTAGATTCTATAAAACAAGAACTTTGGATTGTTTAAATTTATGACCATTGTTTATTTGTTTAACCGCACTTTTGTTATTCTGAAAATTATAATATATTTTATTTTTCTTGTGGTATTATTCTGAAACTCAAGTTAGAATAAAACACCGAAAATATGGTAGAAATATTATACAATATACTGATAAGTTTTTTATAAAAACGATGCAAAGTATAAAAAGTTGTCTTACTCAAAATTGAAAGAGAGTAAGTTAAAGTTGGAGTACCTATTTTAATTAAAAAGATTATTGAAAAATCTGCTAACTGTGGTAACGGCATTACGGCAGTATAATTGTTAGTCCATTTAATTGTTAGCGTCATAGCGTGGTACTAAATTTCATATTAAATAGAGAATGAGCAAATTGTAATAATATAGATTTAATATAAATTTCATATTAAAATTGCGGATTAATGAGATAAGTGTTGGGAAACCGGACCGGCTCAGACCTCAATCACCACCAAGCCCAAAGGCTCGCTCACACTCACCACCAGGGATACAACCAGGGAAGACAGAAGGACGACAACCAACTAGCCCTCACACAAAGAACCCAGACCCCAGCCCAAAGTACCCACCGGAGCTACAGATAACCCACCACACTACCAGACTAGAGTGAAGACCCCAATAGGAACCCCAAGGTCTCACCGGAGCAAAGCCGGAGCTAAAGCTCAGAGGAAACCGGCACTCTCTCACTCTAGGTCTAGGGTAACAGAACTGAAGAGTCATCGTTTAGAGAGAAGGTGGAGAGGCAGAAATAGGAGGATTCCAGAAGAACCAGCCAAATATAAGGGAGGGCCACACGAGATGGGCTCAGTTATAAAACAAACGGGGGGTGGATGGGCTTGGTCGGGTAGACAGCTCAATTGGGCCAGGACATTAATTAGGAGACCAACTCCATAAATGAGGTGACCAAAAGGCAGCTCAGGGATGGCCCATAGATGAGGTGGACCAATACCACAACAATCTCCACCTTATTGGTCCCCCTGGTGGTGTAGAGCACAACGTGAAAGGGAGAATCATCATCGCTGGTTTTTCTTGTTTTACAGTTCTTATCTAGCCACAATCTAAATTAAGAATACGCTTACAAGACAACAGTTTTTCAAAAGTGAGACATTTAGTCTCCATATCTGCAGGGTTAAATTCTGAAGGTATCTTAGACAGCTTTATCCAACCTGCATCCACAATATTCCTAATAAAATGAAACCTGACATCAATGTGCTTGGTCCTGTCATGGAATACAGGATTCTTGCACAATTGGATAGCAGACTGGCTATCAGAGTACACTGTCACAACCTGCTTAAGAAAACCAATTTCAGTTAGCATTCGTTTAAGCCAAATAGCCTCTTTAAAGGCCTCAGTGGCTGCCACGTATTCAGATTCAGTAGTGGACAGTGCAACAATAGGTTGAAGTTGAGATTTCCAACTTATGCAGGAACCACAAAGAGTAAAAATGTAGGAAGTAGTAGACTTTCTATTGTCCCTATCATTTGCATAATTGGAGTCAACATAGCCAGTAAGTAAAATGCCAGTTTCAGTTTTAGAAAACACAAGACCATGAGAAGGTGTACCCCTTAGGTATCTAAGGAGCCATTTAAGGGCAGTCCAGTGAGATGTACCAGGGTTTGCCATATATCTACTTAAGCAACTGACAGCATAAGCTATATCAGGCCTTGTGCTTACCATGAGATACATGACTGACCCTATAGCACTGGAATAGGGTACAGCCTTCATCCTATCTATCTCAGGAGCAGTCCTTGGGGACTGATCCTTGCTTAGCACAAAATGGGGTGCTAAGGGAACATTCACAGGTTGGGCAGAGTCAATTTTGAACTTTTTCAAGACCTTTTCAAGATAGGAGGTTTGGTTCAGGGTAAGGGTACACCTACTCCTATCCCTAAGAATATTAATCCCTAGGATTCTCTTAGCATCTCCAAGATCTTTCATAGCAAAGTTTTCACAAAGGCACTTTTGAACTATCTTAATAGCATTCACAGAGGGGCTAATGATAAGCATGTCATCAACATAGATCAACAAGAAAACAGGTACAGAGGAAGTATTCTTAAAATACAAACAAGGGTCAGAATCAGACCTTTTGAAACTCAGGGAAGACTGTTTCAGGCCATAGAGGGCCTTCCTAAGTAGACAGACATGTCTGGGGTACTTAGGGTCAATAAAACCCTCAGGTTGGCTCATGAAAATCTGTTTATCTAGTTCACCATGCAGGAAAGCAGTGGTAACATCCATCTGCTTCATCTCCCAGTCATTATGGGCAACTAGGGCAAGCATCATCCTAATTGTTGTGAATTTTACTACTGGAGCAAAAATTTCAGCATAGTCTACCCCTTCCTTTTGAGTGAAATCTTTTGCCACTAACCTAGCTTTAAACCTAATGTCATTTGGTTCTTCTTTAACTTTGAAAAGCCATTTGCACTCAACAACAGAACAATTAGGAGTCCTAGGAACTAGGGTCCAGGTTTTATTCAACTTAAGAGATTCTATCTCACTTTGCATAGCACATAGCCAATTTTTAGATTCTCTAGAGACAAGGGCTTCCTGGTAGGTTTTAGGCTCATTCAACTCAAGAGTTTCAAAAACAGAGAAAGAAAATAATGAAGTATCATACAGGTGAAATGCATAGTCAGTCATACTATCAGAAATCCTCTTAATGTTTCTTCTAGTCCTATCTCTGGCTAACACATAGTCATCTAGACTCTCATTCTCAACTTGGATCTCTCCAAGTTCTTCATTATCAGCAAAATCAGATTGAACAATCACATCATGCAAATTCTCATCATTACCACTGGGCTGCTCCACCTCACTAGAGGTGGAGTGGGTGTCATGCATAGTGTTGGTCAAATCAGGAGTACTGGACTCATTCACCAGAGGGGCAGCAGTGGTCTGGATAGGCTCCACCTCACTAGGAGAGGTGTCATCATGCACAGTTTGAGGGTCAGTCACATTTTGAACTAAGCAGGAAAAGTCACTTTCATTGAACACAACATTTCTGCTTATAATGACCTTAAAACCACTCTGGTTCCTATCCCAGATCCTATATCCTTTAACACCTTCAGGATATCCTAAGAAAATGCATTTCTTAGACCTATGGTCCAACTTATCAGACTGTTGATGTACATAGGCAGCACACCCAAACACTTTTAAGTTTGACAAGTCCAGGGGTTTCTTAGAGAAGACAGACTCAGGGCACTTACCTTCTAAAGGTACAGAGGGGGATCTGTTTATTAGGTAGGTGGCAGTATTGACAGCTTCTCCCCAAAACTTCTTGGGGAGGCCAGAAGTGGCAAGCATACTCCTAACTTTGTCTAGGAGGGTCCTATTCATTCTCTCAGCTAAGCCATTCTGTTGGGGAGTATAGGGCACAGTTTTGTGTCTTCTAATCCCACTCTCAACACACAACCTATCCATATCCTTATTGCAGAATTCTAAGCCATTTTCAGTTCTAAGGGTTTTAACCTTACATCCAGTTTGATTTTCTACCATAATTTTCCATTCTTTAAACCTAACATACACATCAGATTTATGTTCTAACAAACAGACCCAGACTTTCCTAGAAAAGTCATCAATTATGGACAGAAAGTACCTCCTACCCCCATGGGTAGGGACACTGGAAGGACCCCATACATCTGCATGTATGTAGTCAAGGACAGCTTTAGACGTAGGCTCACTAGAATAGCTAGAAACAGGAAACTGAACCTTATGTTGTTTACCTAGGACACAACCCTCACAGAAAGGTATGGGTGACACCAAGTCATTACCAAAACATCCAGTTTGTTTCAAAATATTCAATCCTCTATTACTCATGTGACCCAGTCTTTGGTGCCAAAGCACACACTTGTCACTGAGTACAGCATTAGCATTTTCAGAAAAAGGTTTGGCATGCACAACATAAAGGTTATTTTGTTTCAAGGCTTTAAACAAAACAAGGGAGTTTTTCAAAATCTTCATACACCCATTTCCTCATTTACCCTCAAGACCACATTCTTCAAAAACAGAAACAGAAAGCAGGTTGTGCCTAAGATCAGGGACATGTCTAACATTTTTTAATTTGAAAACTGTTCCATTTTCAAACTTAAGACTTATGTCACCCACACCATGGACCTTACACTTCTTATTGTCAGCTAAGGACACATAACCAGAATCACAAGCATTATAAGAAGCAAACAGATTCTTAAAAGGAGTCATGTGGTAGGTACAACCTGAATCTATTAACCATTCAAATTCAGTTAGGTTGCTTAGGGCAGAATTAGCATGATCACAGATCATGAACACTTCTTCACTAATTTCCTTATCAGTCACAGAGTTGGCCTGTTCATTTCTTTGGGGTTGGGTACAGTCCTTTATGAAATGATCTGGGTTCCCACAGTTATAGCACACCCTTTTCCTAGACTTATGCCTTTTCTTGCTAGGTTGTCTACCATTCTTATCCTGATTGTCCTTTTTAGGGTTTTTAGACCTGCTTTTAGACCTTCCCCTAACAAACAAAGCTTCCCCAGATTCCTTGTGATGGTTCCTAGAATGTTTTAAGTCAAGTTCTTTACTTCTCAGGCCATTAATAACAATATCAAGGGTTATGTCATCCCTCCCATATTTAATGGCAGACTTAACATCATTATAGGAATCAGGTATAGCATTCAATAAGACTATGGCAGTGTAGTCATCTATATGTTTATCCCCAGCCTGCTTAATGTTTTGGATTAGTTTGTTAAAAACATCTAGGTTTTCATGAATATCTTTTGATAGGTCAAGCCTAAACCTAAAAAACTTTTCCAACAAAAACAGTTTGCCAGGAAGGGAAGTATCAGTATATAGAGACTCAAGTTTATCCCAGAGATCTTTAGCAGACTCAATGACTCCAACCTTTCTAAAGACAGAGTCAGACAAGTTTAAATACATGGTTGAGCAGGCTATTTTATTCATTTCAACTTGTTTGGGTTTTTCCTCAGTTTCTAAGTATTGCCCAGTAATAGCTCTATGAACTTTCTGTTGTAATAACACACATTTTATCTTTTGTTTCCAAATGTCAAAATCAGTCTTACCATTAAAAGGCATCATACCATACTGGTTTGAAGCCATGATAACAGTCACAACACAACAGCAGAGATACAGGTAATAAGAGAGCTTAACCCTGATGGTTTGGGCTGCGGACTAAGTGACCACACATTTCCGGGGCCACTGAAGTGGCTGGCAGGGAATCACTTAGCCCTAACCTCAGGTGCCCTAGCCAGTCAGGGGTTAGGAAGCCACACAATTACCAGAACTCAACACACAGAAGCGGAAGCAAAGTTGAATAGACTGACAGAGCAGAGGAAAAAACACAAAGGAAAAATAATATAGCAGAAAATAAGTAGGGCACGATACAGCAGGTTCAGAGGTTATCACACAGAGGATAAATTCAACACAGGCAAGTTCACATATATCAGTGGCCAAGTTCAACACAGATTGGACCACTCATGCACTGTATCACCAACCTAGGGTTTCTGCAGGTCTTATCTAAATAAGATCTACACATGCAATGGTTCAGAAACTAGGGTTTCTAACCGGTAGTTCCTCAACCTAGGGTTTCAGAATACCCATGCATCACAGAAGCCGGTGGCACTCCGGCAGCCCAAGAGTTAGGGTTTGAGTTTATACCTGAGTGGGTGTCACGAAGAGACAACCCGACTTACCTTCTCCGATGGCGCCTTCAGACGTTACCGGTGTGGGAGTTGCTCCGGTGAGCTTCCGGTGTCCGAGAGAGGCAGCAACGTCCAAGCTTTGATACCACTGTTGGAAAACCGGACCGGCTCAGACCTCAATCACCACCAAGCCCAAAGGCTCGCTCACACTCACCACCAGGGATACAACCAGGGAAGACAGAAGGGCGACAGCCAACTAGCCCTCACACAAAGAACCCAGACCCCAACCCAAAGTACCCACCGGAGCTACAGATAACCCACCACACTACCAGACTAGAGTGAAGACCCCAATAGGAACCCCAAGATCTCACCGGAGCAAAGCCGGAGCTAAAGCTCAGAGGAAACCGGCACTCTCTCACTCTAGGTCTAGGGTAACAGAACTGAAGAGTCATCATTTAGAGAGAAGGTGGAGAGGCAGAAATAGGAGGATTCCAGAAGAACCAGCCAAATATAAGGGAGGGCCACACGGGATGGGCTCAGTTATAAGACAAACGGGGGGCGGATGAGCTTGGTCGGGTAGACAGCCCAATTGGGCCAGGACATTAATTAGGAGACCAACTCCATAAATGAGGTGGACCAAAAGGCAGCTCAGGAATGGCCCATAGATGAGGTGGACCAATACCACAACAATAAGGTACTTCAAAATCATTTGAAAACAAAAAACTAGTTATTATTATATAGATTGCACATAGGCAAGAAAATTACATAGGGAAGAAAATTACACTCACAAGCTAAGGTACATCACATTTAGTTCACACAAAACTTAATCTACTTCCTCAATCTTAGGACCACCGGCGCCACCTGCACCACCTGCACTACCACCACCGAAACCAGCAGCACCACCTTCCATATCAGGACCAACACCGCCTTGATACATCTTAGCAATGATGGGATTGCAAATACCCTCAAGTTCCTTCAGCTTGTCTTCAAATTCATCAACCTCCGCAAGTTGATTGCCATCCAACCATTGAATTGCCTGCTCAACAGCACCCTCAATTTTCTTCTTATCTTCTGCTGGCAGCTTAGAGCCAATCTTCTCATCCTTGATGGTGTTTCTCATGTTGTAAGCATAGTTTTCTAGCGCATTCTTGGCTTCAACCTTCTTCTTGTGTTCCTCATCCTCCGATTTGTATTTCTCAGCTTCTTGGACCAATTTCTCAATCTCTTCTTTAGACAACCTACCCTTGTCATTGGTGATTGTGATCTTATTCTTCTGCCCGGTGGTCTTATCTTCGGCCGACACGTTGAGGATACCATTGGCATCAATGTCAAAAACGACATTGATTTGTGGGACCCCCCTCGGGGCAGGTGGGATGTTACTGAGTTCAAATTTCCCAAGCAAGTTGTTGTCTTTGGTCCTCGCCCTTTCCCCTTCAAACACTTGGATCAAGACACCGGGTTGGTTATCAGAATATGTCGAGAAGACTTGTTCTTTCTTTGTTGGGATTGTAGTGTTCCTTGGGATCAAAACTGTCATAACACCTCCAGCAGTCTCTAAACCGAGGGACAGTGGGGTGACATCCAGAAGGAGAAGGTCTTGTACTTTCTCATTCCCTTCCCCGGTCAAGATCGCAGCTTGAACTGCTGCACCATATGCAACAGCCTCGTCAGGGTTAATACTCTTGCAAAGCTCCTTCCCGTTGAAGAAGTCTTGCAAGAGCTGCTGCACCTTAGGGATCCTAGTAGACCCACCCACAAGGACGATATCGTGCACAGTGCTCTTGTCCATCTTGGCATCCCTCAAGCACTTCTCAACAGGCTCCATACACTTCCTAAACAGATCCATGTTTAGCTCCTCAAATCTGGCACGAGTCATAGTGGTGTAGAAGTCAATCCCCTCGTAGAGGGAATCAATCTCAATGGTTGTTTGGGCGGTGGATGAGAGAGTCCTCTTCGCTCTCTCACATGCTGTCCTTAACCTTCTAAGAGCTCTAGGATTCCCACTTATGTCCTTCTTGTGCTTCCTCTTGAACTCTTGAACGAAATGGTTCACCATCCTATTGTCAAAGTCTTCACCACCAAGGTGAGTGTCTCCCGCTGTGGATTTGACTTCGAATATCCCTTCTTCAATCGTGAGGAGGGAAACATCAAAAGTACCTCCACCCAGATCAAAGATAAGGACATTCTTTTCCCCTATGCTTGAGGCCTTCTTGTCGAGACCATAGGCTATTGCGGCTGCTGTGGGTTCATTGATTATTCGCATCACATTAAGCCCAGCAATGACACCAGCATCTTTGGTGGCTTGGCGTTGGGAATCATTGAAGTATGCAGGCACCGTTACAACAGCATTCTTCACGGTAGAGCCAAGGAAAGCCTCAGCGATCTCCTTCATCTTTGTAAGAACCATTGAAGATATCTCCTCCGCAGCAAATTGCTTGTCCTCTCCCTTGTATGATACCACTATCATGGGCTTATCACCCGGACCAGGAATCACTTTGAATGGCCAGAGCTTCATGTCACTCTGAACAGATGGATCTGAGAATCTCCTTCCAATCAATCGCTTTGCATCTGAAACAGATCAATAGTTTAATACTCTAATTCACACAATACAATCTCAACCACATAAATGAACACAGAACGAGCAAATAACTTAATTTGATCATGTAGTTACTAAAAGGATGGAGCCTGATATGAGATATCTTACTCTCAAAAAAAAAAGATACGTAGTATGAGATATCTTTATATCGGCATATTATACTAGGAAAAATTAATTTTTACCTTAAATTCCTCATTAATAGGATTAGGGTTCAAGTCAGTTAACCGCTAAATTTACAGATCCAGCCTAAAATATAAGACAATAACTTATTGTGTGCAGCATACAATTAGCATAGATATATATATCTAAACTCAGACTTGACTGCTCTCAAAAATGAAGAAATATATATACAGAGTAATTGTGAACATGAAGCTTGAGATCCCCTCAAATTTGTACTACATAACAGTAACAACTACATACAAGAGAAAATCTGAAAGGACAAAACAAACTTACCGAAAACGGTGTTGATGGGATTCATAGCCACCTGGTTCTTAGCAGCGTCGCCGATGAGACGCTCGGTGTCGGTAAAAGCCACGTAAGACGGCGTCGTACGGTTCCCCTGATCATTGGCGATGATCTCCACACGATCATGCTGCCAAACTCCGACGCAAGAGTAGGTCGTTCCGAGATCAATTCCGATTGCAGGTCCGTCTCCTTTTCCAGCCATGACTGATTAGCTAAACTGAGAAAATTAATTGATTCGCTAACTTTGATGGATTGGCAGAGTATAGTTGTATATTCACTTCTTTTGAGTCTTTGTTGAGAGGAGGAGGAGGAGAAAAGCTTTGCATTTATATTCCAGAATAGATGACGTTAGATGGGACTAGAAGATTCTGGATTTGAATTTTAGCCGTCCGATTAGGAAGTGTGGATAGATTTGGCTAGTAGCTTCTACGATGAAATTCGCGGTTCTTCCAGGCATCTCTAGATTAGGAGTGCGTATACCGTGCAACCGGTATACGGTGAGCACCGTATACCGGAACGGATTTATATTTTTTTTTTCTTTTTCCTTTTAAAAAATGGTAATAACTTTTTTATTTTTGATCCGATTTTTATAAAATTTATATCAACATTTTTTATTTTTCATGATCTTTCAAATGAGACCAATATTGCCTATGTAATTTTAACATATTAACATTTGTGTGTGAAATATGTAACTTTAAGTGTTACAATATGTAACTCACGTTCAGACAGGTCACATGCAACTCGTGTGTATAAATATGTAACTCGCGTGTATAAATATGTAACTTTACGTGTAAAAATATGTAACTTTACGTGTAAATATATGTAAGTCGCGTTCTGACATGTCAAATGCAACTCGTGTGTATATATATATGTAACTCGCTTATAAAAAGATGTAACTTGCTTATAAAAAGATGTAACTTGCTTATAAAAAGATGTAACTTGCTTATAAAAAGATGTAACTCACTCATAAAAAGATGTAACTCAATGTATTATCAAATGTAACTGAGGCCACTGATCCACTCCCAAACAAATTCGATCTTCTATTTCACAAACCTATCATCTCCCAAACAGATTCAATTTTTCTTATAATCCAATACTCATTAATATAATAGTTCGATAATTTCTTAAAGTTACATACACAATATTGGTCTCATTTGAAAGATCATGAAAAATAAAAAATGTTGATATAAATTTTATAAAAATCGGATAAAAAATAAAAAAGTTATTATCATTTTTAACATCAAAAGCAAAAAAGAAAAAAGAAAAACACTGCGTCGTTTTTGCAACCGGGCACACCATCCCCATGTTGCGCCGGTTGCACCATATAATTTGCCCTAGATTAGCCCCTTTTTCTCCAACACAATACAAGTACAAAATATGAAAATAAGTGTCTTAAATAATTAGAAGCCTTTGAGTGATCATATTTATAACAAAATATAACAAAATAACGATTTATTATATTATGCCATACCAATATACCATACGCAATAATCAGAGTCATTATTTAATTTTTCTATCAATAAATGTTGTCGATGTTTGTTAGGATCAGGACTAATGTTTTAAAATGTGCTAGGCGCTAGTCGGGCACCAGCCCAGCGCCTAGGCGGTTAGGCGGGCGCCTAGTCGGTGACATAGAAATTGCTTTTTTATCTATATTTTTGCATATATATGTTAAGTAATATTGTATTTTTTGTGTGTATAAAATACATATATACACACATATTAACAAACATTAGTGATAGAATTATCACATTTAATCATACATAGTATATGATAACTAATCACTTAAATTCATTATTTATGAATATAAATGAAAATAAAATTTATGTATATACTTAATTTATCTTAATTTATAACTTCATTTCTTTATATTTGTGGCTAAAGTTGAAGTACTTATATCGTTTAGAAAAAAAAATAAAAATTAAAGTAGTGTTCGGTGAATCTAGACGGTCTAGGCAGACGATTAGGCGCTCTGGGTGGGCAACTAGGTGCGATAGGCGGTCGACTAATTCACCTAGACAACAAACCAATTAGTCGGAGCGCCTAGACGAAAATCAGGCACCCGTCTACTGTCGAGCGTCTAAACGGGGACTAGTCAGACGCATAGAACGATTTTTAGAACAAATATTAAGACGTTTGTCTGGATGAAGTCGTATTTGTATATGAAGTTGGTTACTTTCTATTTTCTATGTTGAATTGACTGTCTGCATTGAATGAGATAATTAATTTAGTACTTCTTATTATTCTTGAGTTGTAAAGCCAACAAAAATTCATTTATTAACATAAATGCACTTCTTAATTGATTTAAAAATATTAACAAAATACACGTCTTAATAGACGTTTTAATGGGGAGTACTATATATATATTTCAGCTTAATATTAAATTAGTTTTTTGACTGAATGATTAAACAGTGCTTTCTATTAAGTCGTAAGTAAACACGACTTAATGAATGAACAATTAAGTCGTTGTTTTCATTAAGTTCATTAAGTCGAAAGTAAAAACCTTTAAATCAATTTAGTATACTGAAAATTTAACTCTAACCATGAATTAGTTTAATCTTATATATTTTTAAAAAATAACTTATTAACGAAATAAATAAAAAATATATGGTGGCATTTAGATACTAATTAGCCGGGATGTCATTTTTAGGAAGACAAAAGCTGGTACCGGGAGACTAGAGACCATCAAGGCACTAATGATGGTGGCAACTTCACTGTGACATCAAACTCTGAAGGGCAAGTAGTAAGTAATATAACAACAGGCTCAGAACCTCATGAGTCTAACAGCAGTACACCCACAACACCCCCTCTGCATTCTGATACAAACTCAAGCACAGATTCAGATAGTCCAAGGAGATATAGATCTCTGCAGGAGATCTATGATGCCACCAGGGAAGTTGAAGAAGAGACAGGACTGTGTTTCCTAGCACTAGGGGAACCAATCACATATGAAGAAGCGTCAAAGACTGAACATTGGAGGTAGGCCATGGAGCAGGAGATACACTCCATCAGGCAGAATGACACATGGGAACTCTCTAGTCTGCCAAACACACACAAAGCAATAGACCTCAAGTGGGTCTATAAGCTCAAGAAAGATCCAAATGGGGAGGTAATCAAGCACAAGGCTAGACTCGTGGCAAAGGGCTATGTACAGAAACATGGAGTGGACTACAATGAAGTTTTTGCGCCAGTTGCCAGGATGGAGACGGTGAGAATGATTTTGGCCTATGCTGTACAAAGGAAGTGGGAGGTTCACCATATGGATGTAAAGACAGCTTTCCTTAATGGGGAGCTAGAAGAGGAGGTATATGTAACTCAGCCAGAAGGTTTCATTGATGAAGAAAAGCCACACTTGGTGCTGAGACTGAAGAAGGCCCTTTACGGGTTAAAGCAAGCACCCAGAGCTTGGAACTTCAAGCTAGACCAAAGCTTGAAGTCTCTTGGCTTCACAAAGTGTCCTCATGAGCATGCAGTATACAAAAAAGAAGTACAAGGTAACATCTTGATAATTGGTGTATATGTAGATGATCTTATACTGACAGTGTCAAACAAGATCATTATCAACGTATTTAAAGATGAGATGAAGCGGACTTTTGACATGAGTGATCTGGGACTTCTGAGTTACTATCTTGGGATAGAAGTAAGTCAGAAGGAAGGTGAAACATCCTTGTGTCAAACAGCTTATGCAAAGCGGATGTTGGAGAATTTTGGCATGGGAGATTGTAATCCTTGTCAGTTGCCAATGGAACCAAGGACCAAGATGAGCAAGCATGCAAATGGGGAAGAGTTTGTTAATGAAACTACATACAAGAGTATGATTGGTAGCCTAAGGTATCTTGCGCATACAAGACCTGATCTTGCCTACTCAGTAGGGGTGATGAGTAGATATATGGAAGCACCTACAACATTGCACTTAGGAGCTATAAAGCAGATCCTAAGATATGTGAAGGGGACTCTGCATATGGGGTGCATCTATAAGAGAGAAGAAAGTGATGAAGATCTTATAGGCTACACTGATAGTGACCTAGCAGGGGACATGGATGACAGGAAAAGTACAAGTGGAGTTGTGTACTTTCTGGGAAACAAGCCTATCACATGGACTTCACAAAAGCAGAAGGTGGTGGCTTTGTCATCCTGCGAAGCAGAGTATATTGCAGCCACAGCTGGAGCATGTCAAGGCATATGGCTTGCAAACATGCTGAAGAACCTGAGAGGAGACTCAGACATTCAAATCACACTTCACATTGACAACAAGTATGCCATTGCATTGGCAAGGAACCCAGTTTATCACGATAGAAGCAAACATATTGACACCAGGTTTCACTTCATCCGTGAGTGTGTACAAGAAGGGAAAGTGAAAGTAGAGCACGTGAGAACTGAAGAACAGCTAGCCGACTTGATGACAAAACCATTGCCAAAGCAGAAGTTTGAAGAACTACGAAGCAAATTATTTTTTAACTATAAATTAGGACTATTGATAAAGCTCATAAAAATTCATATAAGTTTTAAAAATATTATTAAAAAAATTAAAAATGCAAAAAGAAATAAATAATTTAATAAAAGTAAGATAAAAAAGTAAAACATCAGATAATTGAAAAAAAATGAAATGTGAAAAAAATATAATACAAAATGTAAAACCTTTTTAAACAGATGTAGAATATACAAATAACGTAACTTCAAAAATGCAAACACATTGACTTAACCATTCATATTTTTTCACAATTGTTATCCAAATTTCTTCAAATTTAAAAAAATTTTGAAGTTTTTTAATATAAAATCCCTCCTATTACATGTCAAAAATTGATTAAATGACTAGATTGATCATTCTTTTAAAGTAAACGTACGTATATAATGTTTTTAAGTATAAGGACTCAAGTGATGAATTAGAAATTGTAAGTGAGCTTATTTGACCTTTCTCCCTTTTTTATTTAACCAAATTACTCATTACACTTGAGTATAAGCTCACCTACAATTTCTAATTCATCACTTGAGTCCTTATACTTAAAAACATTATATACGTACGTTTACTTTAAAAGAATGATCAATCTAGTCATTTAATCAATTTTTGACATGTAATAGGAGGGATTTTATATTAAAAAACTTCAAAAGCACTACTTATGGAAGAAAAACAATTCACTCTCAATGGTGGATTATCTTATATACTTAAGAAGAACTACCTGTGAGAGTGGAAATTCTCTCACTCAATTGTTAGCAAGTTTATCTTCTTGGCTTAGCACTAGCAGAAGTACTCTTTCTGTCCATTTTACATCCAGCGAAGTCTGCGTCAGTAAATTCTTATGCTTAAAAGCACTACATATGAGAGAAAATTATTTCGCTCAAATGTTTAGTCTTCTTATCTTATACTTAGAACTACATATGAGGGAGAAAGTTATTTCCCTCAATTGTTAGCAATCTTATCTTCTAATACCTAAAAGCACTACATATGAGCAATAAAATTATCCCGCTCAATTGTTACTTTCATGTACTAATTTTGATATTTGGAGTCAGTTTAGTAACATTGAAATTTGCTACTTCACCTGTTTCTTTTGAAATTGACGAAATATCAACCGAAGTGGCTCAGGGAATTGATTGAAATTGGTTCTTTTGATTTATGGATTAGTTTAGTTTAATTATGTTTTATTAATGAAACAAATAAAAGATTATATGAAAAGTAGTAAAAAATGATTATTTACAATAACTTCGGTCGAATAAGTCAAATAAATAATTTTAATAAAATTAAACTTAAATAGATCAAAGCAGTTTAAAAATCAAAACATTATAAATATATATTTCATTGTTGGGTTTATGGCCCCAATAAGGGCCGGCCCATCAACCCTTAAGGACCACCTATGAGCGTCTTGCTAAAGGCTCAAGAGGAAGGTCGAGCACCAAGGGTGTAACACCCCGCCCCGTAGGGCCCAAGGTAGTTACTCCTACACACCCTCCAGACCTCTAGTACTGTCCTCATAAACCACCACTAGCTTTTTCCACGCACTTTGTCCTCACTCGTGCGCGCCCTGAGAAACTTCCCAGGGGGTCACTCATCCCAAGACTACTCCCGTGCAAGCACGCTTAACTTTGGAGTTCTTAGCTGATGAGCTTCCTTAAAAGGAGATGCATCTTATTGATATGAGTAGTACTATTAATCCGATTAAATTAAATCTCAAGTGTTACAATCACCCCTGACCGGGCTAAACTTGCAAGTGTACAAGTGCCGATATAGTAATAAATTCCGGTAAAATACCGGGTCGAATCCACAAGGAAACGTTGTTTAATTCAAGTCCGAGAGTAGATAACTTTAAATGAAGAATTGAATAAAGTGCAGGGATTTTGATTTGTGTTTTATATTTTTGGTTTTTTCACTTTTTGTTCAACAAGATAATCGTTAACTAACTTTGAGTTCAAGATAAATGATAACAACAACTAAGGCTTCGGGAATCACTTAAATGCTTTGATAGGGTTGAATATTAGTTCTTTACCAATAATTATGAATACGATGTCGCTAATATATTCTCAACTCCGGTTAAGGCAGCGAGAGCGTGGTTTTCGTTACGTGTAAGTCCCGTTACGGCTTACATTCATCTACAGAAAACCCCGTTGAATATCAAGACATCACACCCGTATCATATAAGATCGGATATATTTCTATTCTCGGTACTATATATGTTTATCCTTTAATGTTCATAGTTTAGACTTCAACGTTAATTGCAAGTATAAACTAAATTTAACATACTTCTATGTTGTACACCATAGTCATAAACAATCAATATATAAAGGATAAATCACAATTTATTGGTTTAGAACTTTTATCAAACACCTAGTGGGCATAGAAGTTCATCCCTAGCCTTAGCTAAGAAATTAGCCTCTAATGCTCATATTAATCACAATACAATAATAAATGTAATGGAACATGAAATTACAAAGGAAATAATACCTAAACACCAATTATTTCGGAGGATGAACTTCCCTCCTCAAGAACTTGAAGAAAATACCAAGAACAAAAATGTAAAAGCTAAGAATTAATCTATGGAATGGAATATGTTTGCATGATGAATTGAGGGCTTTATATAGGCTAAAGAATGACATCATTTAGTCTATTCTAACCCAACAATCAGGTGTGGAGCAATATTTGATCAAGAAATGAGGAAGATGACCTTTTCCCATAAAAAATCCTCTTGCACGTTGGCCTGTTTTGTGCAGAAATCGCCCCAACCGACCCCGGTTGTGTCCCGGCCGGCGCCGGTTCAAAACAGGCTCTATTATGGTCGAAAAATAACACCTGACCGGCGCCAGTCGTGGATGACCGGCGCCGGTTGCTGCGCAAAAAAGTGTACTCCTTTCTCTTTCCATTTTATGGATCAAAACGTGTTGGTTTTTGTACCGGGATGTTGGGGATGTTCCGCTACGAATTTGGACATCATTCCTTCACCAAAGTTGTAGATAATGAAGTCTTCTATCCAATAAAATCAACAGATATGGATAAACCACTGAGAGGTATGCATCCTGAAATCCCACCAGCAACATCTGAATTTATCGGTTGATTGAGTATTGTTCCTTTCCTATTCTGGCCATGATGTCTTCATAACATTTGTACCTTATTGAGTTACCATTCACATGAAATTCGAATGGAGTGATTTCGAGTTCTCTACAATACGTTATACTCAAATGATGGGCAAAACGTCATCCTTTTGGTCCCAAAAGCCGTTCATCACAGTGTTTTATGCTCTAACTCTCATTCTCAAGATATTTTCCCAATTTCTCTTCTTTTATTCAAAAAATACTTATAAATACTTATGTTAAACACAAGTAAATATAACGGCTATCAAATCCCCCCACACTTGAGCATTGCTTGTCCTCAAGCAATTTCTTTGTATTGATGCACAATTAGAAAAGAAACTAAACCATGCAAATTAAAAGTTTAATAAGATGATAAAAATTAGATATAAACTCTTTAATCTTTCTCGAGGCCAAAAACCTTTTTCTATTACTCACAATAAATGTATTTAAGATTAAGAAAAATATTTAAACACTTGATGGGTTTATTTTGTGATAATTTAGGCAATGTGTGGGTATGTCGGTGTTTTTTTTCTTGTGGACTGACAACTTGATTTTGTAGAGAAGGCTATTCTAGGAGAACATGAGTTTTTTTTTTGCTTTTGTATATAAACTCTTTTTTTTTGTTCTCCGTAATTATATATCTAGATTGTCAGAAATGAGGAGAATCTGACAATAGAGTGATTTGGAATTGGGATGAAACTTTTATTTTGAATTTTGCACTCTATGCACATTTGTATGAATTTGAACATTGTCACAAATTTGAGTGAAAGTGGTGGTTTAAGATTAATAAATATTTTAATTAATCTAAAAATACATTTTTGTGAGTAAAAGAAAATCTTTCTCAACCAAAACCCTTAAAAGAGAGAATATCAAAAAAATTAACCTTCCTAGAAAAAATTTAATTTGCAAAGAATAGTTTCTCAACTAATTATTCACCCCCCCCCCCCCCCCACACACTTGATTTACATTGTCCTCAATGTAGATTGGAGAATGCAATGCAAGATGGAATCTTCAATAGTGGGATGAGATGTCTTTGAGAGAAGGAAATGCATGATACTTGAGCTGAGATCGATGATTTTTTATTTATTTATTTTTTGTTTTTTTTTTGTTTTTTTGTGTTGGGTTGCCTCCCAATTAGCGCTTAGTTTAACGTCATAGGCCGGACGAACATACCTCTTTTGTGCAACTGAATTCCCGCAGATGTTTAGCTAGTGGGACCTCTCTTTTAAAATCTTGCGGGGGAGGAGAGGATGTTGAGCTCTTATTTTCAATATTGAGAAGAATATCACCTGGGTAAAAAATGTACCTTTTTGGTGTATCCCGATTATGTCCTCCTTTGTTGTTGGCGTATCCTTCTTGAATGAAAAAGATGTCTCTTCTACCATTTGGAGGTGTGAGAACATTGGCTTCGGCTTTCAAGAAATTTTCCAGAGTGGGTTGTACTCTCCACACATGAAATATGTCATCCTTATCTCCCACAAATAGCTTTCTAGTTGCGTCGTGTACATCAATCATGTCTGGGGCCTTCTTGCTCTCTGGAACTTTGAGATCCTCCTTTCCTCTTCTGCTTTCTGTTGCGATGATCATGGCACTTCCTGCTATAGTAACTTGTTGAGCAAGTTGGTTAATCTGCATTTGTAGAGTGTGGAAGGAGCTTTTGGTATCTCGCTCGAGGTTGTCCATCCTTTGATTAAGAATCGTGTTTTGATCTTCAACTCGGATGTCAAGTTTGGTAAATTGAGAACGGAGATTCTCAATGGATGCCTCCATTCTACTATAATGTCTTTCATCTTCAGCTTGAATACTTGTGGTAAAAAACGTCATCATCTCTTCCAAGGTGGATTGAGAGTTTGAAGAACTCCCATGCGGTTTCCAACTGTTGTATTGGTTCCCCCTTTGTTGATGAGAAGAGTTGTAGTAGTTATTACCTTCATCATTCCCCCACTCGTCATAGAAGTTCATGTAATTGATCTCCTCAGTTTGAATAGCATACTCTCGTGTAGGAAGAGTGTTCCCTAAGGCGGATTGTAGGCTTTCTTTCAGTGTTCGTTCCAACTCCAAAAATCTTCTATCAAGCACATCACCGATAGATATTTCCTTCACTCCAGAGAACTTTATGTCTGTAGCTTGAAAATGTGGGTTGTAGGCAATAACGGGCATCTTGATCTCATTTAGTGTATAATTTTTTTTTCTTTTTTCTTTGTTGTGTTTACACACTCTTTTGACTTCGGGACCAAAGTTTACTTAGATCCTTGAATTTTTATGAGTATGACCACACATTTATGTTTTAAAAAAATAAATAAAATAAACTAACACTACTACATGAACAAGTGGAAAGCAATGGGAAATAAAAAATTCAGGATTTTTTTTATTGTTTTGGACTTTATTAAACAAGACCGTTTCCCCGGCAACGGCGCCAAAAACTTGATCGGGCTAAACTTGCAAGTGTACAAGTGCCGATATAGTAATAAATTCCGGTAAAATACCGGGTCGAATCCACAAGGAAACGTTGTTTAATTCAAGTCCGAGAGTAGATAACTTTAAATGAAGAATTGAATAAAGTGCAGGGATTTTGATTTGTGTTTTATATTTTTGGTTTTTTCACTTTTTGTTCAACAAGATAATCGTTAACTAACTTTGAGTTCAAGATAAATGATAACAACAACTAAGGCTTCGGGAATCACTTAAATGCTTTGATAGGGTTGAATATTAGTTCTTTACCAATAATTATGAATACGATGTCGCTAATATATTCTCAACTCCGGTTAAGGCAGCAAGAGCGTGGTTTTCGTTACGTGTAAGTCCCGTTACGGCTTACATTCATCTACATAAAACCCCGTTGAATATCAAGACATCACACCCGTATCATATAAGACCGGATATATTTCTATTCTCGGTACTATATATGTTTATCCTTTAATGTTCATAGTTTAGACTTCAACGTTAATTGCAAGTATAAACTAAATTTAACATACTTCTATGTTGTACACCATAGTCATAAACAATCAATATATAAAGGATAAATCACAATTTATTGGTTTAGAACTTTTATCAAACACCTAGTGGGCATAGAAGTTCATCCCTAGCCTTAGCTAAGAAATTAGCCTCTGATGCTCATATTAATCACAATACAATAATAAATGTAATGGAACATGAAATTACAAAGGAAATTGATAGAGTATATCTCTAGAGAGAAGTGAGAGCTAGAGAGAGAAGTAGTATATTTGCTTGATATTAATGAATTCTGAACCCCTACAACTACTCCCAAGGGGAGTATTTATAGAGAAAATACGGGCTGGGCTCCCAAGCCTTGGGCTTGGGAGGCCCATTTACAACTGGACCGCTACTGGGCCGAATACAAAGCCAATAATGGGCTGTACAAATGAATAAGTATAAAATCCGGTTCTGGGAGGTCCTCGTGGCCGACGAGGGCGTGGCCGACGAGGGCACGGCCGACGAGGGCACCCGAGTTCCTTGGGCTCAGGACCATAATCTGAGTTGGCCCCTTTTCGGCCGACGGGGGCGTCTTGGCCGACGAGGGCGCCACTCTGTGTTTTGTGCTTTCTGTTCTTCCGAGTATGTGGGTCCAGGGGCTCAGACCCATATACTCCATCAGGAGTCCCCCACTCTCTAAGCTGAGACGTAGACGAAGTGAAGGAGAGTAGATTCCCGTGTTTTAGCGCTTTTGGCCGATGCGGGCATCCCCGGGTCGTTAGCCGTTGCGGCGTTGGCGTTGTTTCCTCTTTGGTGGTCCTGTTTTGTGCTTTGGCCGTTACCTGTTCCTCGCTGTGGGCGGGGAGGCCGTTGTCTCCTTAATGTGTTCGTTCGAGGACGATGAGTCTCCCGCTTCGATGGTGGCCGTTGAAGGCACGCTTTCCTTTTCATGGGCGTTGATGGTTGAAGTTTGGGCCGATGAGGCCGTTTGAGGTTGTTCCTTGCTCTGAGGACGATGGCGTCCTTTCCTTTGGGTGGCCGATGGGGGTGCTCGCGCACTCCTTTTGGCCGTTGTTGATGATGTTATGTGCCTCTGGTCGACGAGGCGCCATTGTGATGCGTGGACGATGTGGCCATGCTTTGTGGTTACATGTTGTTTGTGTTGTTCCTTTTTGTTTTGTTTGAGGCCGATGTAGTCCCCCAGTCCCCCACTTCTTCAGGCCGAAGAGTGTGAGGGGTGAAGGAGTTGCCTGAGTCCCAGGCCGAGGCGGCCTCTCCGTAGTGCCCCTGAATCCAACCCTTATGGCGATTTTCTGGCCAAGGTAACCCTGTGGGAGAACCCTTGTGCGCAGATCGCTTGTAAAGAGTTATCATCAAGGGTCGTTACGAGGAGCCGACGGCTGTGGGTTTTTGTTCCTTTGGTCCTGTGGCCGTTCATTACGTTCCTGGCCGTTGTCATCTCCCTATCGTTGGCACTTGTAAATTTGGTATGTGAATAGGCCGCTGTGGGCGCTTGCTGGCGCTTGTGAAGCCGGCAAGCGTAGAGGCCGTAGAGTCTGTTTTGCTGGTGGGCTCTTGATGTTTTGCTTGGCCCGTTGTTGACGTGGCGGCCTCTCATTGGTGGCCGTTGACGTGGCCATTGGGAGGGTGCCACGTGTAGTGACCGTTGGGTGGGGGGTTCTATAAATACCCCTCCCCCTCCGATGAGAAAACTCATTTGCTTTCTGAGTTTTGTCGAAGTGCTGCCCGGATTTCTAGAGAGATAAACTCTGAAGCTTGTTGTTCGTGTTCTTCGTTTTTTCAAGGTTAGTGTTCATCGAAATCCTCTCTGTACTTTGCATGTTTTGCTTCCTAGGCTAGTGATCTAGTGTTAGGCCCTTGAGTATCCTTAGATCTTGAAGTAGGCTGCAGTATATTCGAGATAGTGTTTAAGATGAAAAACCTCAACGAAGAGTACTATCCTTATGACGACGAGCCCTCTGCCCAGTCCCTTGATTATGACCTTCTCGAGGAGTTCTGTGAGGAGATTGAGAATCTGAGCTCGTTCCGTACCGGGGAGCCGGCCGAAGAGGACCATGCGGACGAGGGGTCTGCGTCATCGTCTGGGGGTGAGGACGCGGGGGTCTCTCGAACTGCTGATGGGGCATCCACGTCGGCTGCCATCCCTTGCCCTAAACCTGTGTCTGCTGTGAAGGGCGTTGCACCGCCGAGGAGGGTTAGGAGGCCGAAGAGAGGGCCAGCCTTTTCTCACCTTGATTTGACGAACATCTATGTCATCAGGCCGCAGAGTAATGCGGGGGAATACTTGGTCGCCCAAATGTATGTGGGGCCGTACGGCAGGGTTAGGGCTCCCAGGCCGACGGACCATGTCCTCAATCCCCCCGGGCTACTTCGGAGTGTACCCGATGAGCTTTGCTAAAGGGCTTAGGTTTCCGCTTCATCCTTTTATCACTGAGTACCTGGATATGGTGGGGCTCCATCCGGCCTTGTTGACGCCGAATAGCTACTCCCTCATCGTCGGCTTCATCCTGCGGTGTGCTGAATTGGACTTCAGGCCGACGACGGCGCTATTTATGAACTTATATCAGATAGGCTGTGGGAGTCATCAGAACTGTGCGTCGTATGCCACCCTTCAACAACTTCCCAAGAAGAGGAGTTTCACAGACCTGCCGACGTCCATCCATGGGTGGAAAGGGAAGTTTGTGTTCGTGTCTCTGGGCGAGGGGGGCGCAGAGTTTCCTTCCGTCGGCCACACAGGCCGTTTTAATCTTCATGATGCGCCGAGGAGCTCCATCCTGGACGCTCAAGTTGAGGCCTTCCTGGAGGGGGGGCCGAGGAGTGTGAAGACATATATTACCGAGTACAAGATGGCCGCCCTCGGCTTTGTACGGTATTTTGTGTATGGTGATCTCGACGATGATGTGGAGTTGTGGCCGAAGATGACCACGTCCTATGAGGAGGTTGATGGTCCCGATCTGGGGGTGCCAGCTGAGGCCGATGGTAAGTCCCTTCTGACGTGCTTCCTTGTCGTACTTTCGTATTTTGCTTTCTAACCCTTAGTTTTTTTTTGTGAGGCAGGTTTTGTGATGGACCGCATGTCGTTCATGAAGAGGGCCCAACTCAAAGCGGCCGAGGAGCTGAAGGCCCAACAACCTGGGGCTACTGCTGCGGCCAAGCCGCCGGTGCAGCCGAAGAAGAAGAGGCAGGCCGAAGAGGGCCAGAAGAAGTTGACGGAGGTGGGAATGAAGCCTCCCAAGAAGTCAAAGAGGGCTTCTTCTGCCGGCGATGCTGGGACGTCGGCTGTTCCTTCTGGGGACGGAGAGGGTTCAAATCCTGATGCTATGGTGGACCACCCTTCAGGCCCGTCGTCCACCACTCTTTCCACTATTCCTGCTCCCTCAACGGCCGCCCGGAAGAAAGGGTCCGGCCAAGAGCTGGTCAGAGGGACCTATAAGCTCGAGGTAGAGTACCCCGTCAAAGGGGGGCTGTTCAATGAAATCGTTGACGGCCACGAGGTGATTTCTCAGGCCATCCCTGATGAAGACCGGGCTTATCTGAAGAAGCTCGGCCACGTGAAGATGTACGATGGTGGGATGGACCACGTCGTCCAAGTAAGTAACCGTGCACGCTTCGTCTTACTTTCTTCGCCATTTTTTGTTGCAAAGTTGTCTAATTTATTTTTACTGCAGGGTGCCTTCATGTTGATGGAGAACAACAGGAGGCAACAAAAAGAGATTGCCCGTCTGAGGCAATTTGAGCAGAAGGTTGCCTCAGCCGATGAGGCGCTAGGCAGCTTAGAGAGGCTGCGTCTTGAGGTTGAGGGCCTTAAGAAGAGGGCCGACGAGGCCGACCAGTTGGCCGCTGAGAAGGAGGGGGCTCTCCAGCGCTTGGCCGACGTGGAGCGTGCCCGCGATGAGGCCCTTCAGCGCGCCGAGGAGGCCGAGAAGGGCAAGGCTAGTGCAGAGTTGGCTCTCGTCGCTGCCCAGGAGAAAGCCGCTGATGCCGCTGTGCAGAAGTTTATTGAAGTCGGTTGGAAGGACGAGGGCCGGCTTCCATTCTGTTTTGAGGTCGTGGCGGCCAGACTCGTTGACTGGGTGAACCAATCCCCCGACGGCCAGGCCTATTGGGAGAAGGAGATGAAGGTCTTTTATGACCTTGGCCAATACCGGATGCAACGGTTGTTGTACAGGAGGCTGCAACGGCGTTTCATGGATATCGGTGTGTCCAAAGAGTGGGCCGTCGGCCTCGAGTTGCCTCCTTTGATGAAGCATCCTGAGGCAGAGATGGAGCTTCCGGTGGCCGAGCGGCAGCTCCCTATTGAGAGCTCACGCATCAGCGATGACTGGGCGTATGAGCGGAGCATGTTCGAAGATACTGCCACGTCGGCTGCCCCTGCCGGTACATCTGTTGTCACGGCCGAGGGGGGTCCTGAGGCCGAGAAAGACTCTGAAGCCCCTCCAGAGGTCTGATCCTTTGTAGTTTTATCTTTCTTTGTGCTATGTAACGGCCTAGAAGCCCTCCTTGTACTCAATTTATATTGAATGGAAATGTTTTCGTAGTACTTGCTGTCTGCGTCGTCGTCTCATTTACTGTTATGTCTAAGTACTTTGGAGTTTAGGACTTAGGAAAATCTACCAAGTATCGGAACCTCGAGTGGGTGGGTGTTCTCATCGTCTTGATGTGACACCCCCTTTGCACTGTTTATCATGTGTTCTAAGAAATTTCCTAAGTGTTGAACCGATGTTGACGTTGTCAGCCCAGTGTCCTTTGTGGCCGTTTTGTCCCCTTGTTTTTGATCTGATCAGGGTGGTCGGCTTGGGTCCATGTGTTGTGGCCGGTAAGGGCGCACAGGTTGCTGTCTTTCCGGCCAGGTGGCTTGATCGGCCTGGCTGTCGTTTCTCAACTATTATAACACTTAGGATTTTTTCAAAAATTTCCTAAGTGTTTTGGATCCACCTAGGTGCTCTCCTTTCGGCCTTGACCGCGGTGTCCGCTCCGTCCTGGCGTTGTCCCGTTCTTCTTTTTTGTTAGAATTTTTCTTAAGCGTCTAACTTCAAGTGGAAAGGTGTTCCCATCGTCCTTATTGTTGACAAATGCTTTGGGAGATTTCCCAAGTGTTTGAACCAGTGTCGTTGTCGTCCTGCATCCTTTTGTTGTGGCCGATAAGGGCACCTTCACCTTGATCTTTTGAACTTAGAGTTTTCCAAGTACACATGCATAGGTGTAAGTAGCTAACGGCCTTGGAGTATACTGGTATCCGCTTCGTCCTGGTCATCCTCAGGATTGTGATTCTTTGTTTCATACCAAGCGGTGGTGCCTCAAAGGACTATGGCCGATGAAGGTCACCTCTCGCGTGTCACCCAACCGATACGGTTAGGGTTTTATAGGCGTTTGCTTCGGCCTTGATTATTCCCTTGTAGTGTGTGGACGTGTCGTCCATGTTACCTGTCAGTGGTACTACACTTGTGTTCAACTGATATGTACTTGGCCTAGTTGGGCCTGAGTTGTGGGGATTTTATTTTTTCATTGCTCGAGGCCGGCTAGTGTGCGCGGCCGTCGGCTTCCCTCTTTTTCCCTTATATATATATATATATATATATATATATATATATATATATATATATATATATATATATATATATATATATATATATATATATATATATATATATATATATATATATATATATTCGTTTCGGGGGGTATCCTTCTTTCAGGCTTCGGCCGAAGGGTGTGCTCGTCCTTCGGCCGGTTCGGACTTCGTTTATAACGTCCGTGATCTCAGGGCGGGTCCTGTCGCCTATTTATGACGCGGGCTAGACTTTTGGTCGGTTTCCAACGGCTGTCGTTGCCCATCCCTGAGTTTTGGGATTTTGTCACCTCGGCCATGATTTCAGGCCTGTCGTCCTGCGTTCTGGCGCGTGGACGACGCGGTGAGCTTCCCGTTTCAAGACGTGGGCCGTTTGCGGGCCCCTCGTCCTGGGGACATCGTCGGCCATACCTGAGTGTTTCACTTCTAGGCTTACGGGGCCAGGACGATGTGCTCTCTCAGCTAGGCCTGAGCCCTTCGCTGATACAAAATACAATGGAGTGCCTGAGCTTGTCGCTCGTAGGCTGCAAATGCAAGGGGCCATGTCGGCCATACCTGAGCCTTTCGCTCTAAGGTGGCCGACGGGGGCACCTGCTAATGTTTTACTTTGAATTTCCAGAGAAAAAATCAGAACATGATTTTATTCATAAGTGGCTCGAGGCCGAGGGTGGCGTTCAATCAGTAACCCGTTAAGGGGTGAGGGCTTCGTCGTCTACACCTCCTTCGGATTACTGATAAAACTTCACCAGATGGTGTACATTCCATGTTCGTGGTACATTGGACCCATTCGGGCGTTTAAGCTTGTAGGTGCCGGGTTTGACCACGGCACTGACGATGTAGGGCCCTTCGTACTTCAAGGCTAGCTTGCCACCCTCTGTCGGCTGGCTTGCTTCCCTTCGGCAGAGGACGTAGTCCCCCACCTGAAATTCCCGGGAACGTACCTTGGCGTCATAGTATGATTTTACTTGACGCCGGTAGTTCTCTGCTCGGACGTAAGCTTGCTCACGCCTCTCACCGACCAGGTGCAGGTCAATCTTCATGCTTTCCTCATTGGCGTCAGGCTCGTATTGTTCCACCCGCCGGCTGGGGATGGCAACTTCCGTGGGTGCCTTTGCTTCAAAGCCGTAGCACAGGGCGAAAGGCGTTTCGCCTGTCGCCCTCCTCGGCGTGGTTCTGTAGCACCACAGAATGTTGGGGAGCTCGTCGACCCAACTACCTCCTGCGGCCTGGAGTTTCTTCTTCAGCCCCTCCATAATTGTTCTGTTGGCGTTCTCGACCTGCCCGTTGCCCTGAGGGTAGGCAACGGAGGAGAAACGATGCTTTACCTCAAACTCCCGGAGGAGTTCTTGGAAAGGGGCTGCCTCAAATTGGGTGCCGTTGTCTGATATAATCTCCTGGGGGACGCCAAAGCGTGTGATGATGTTCTTGTAAACAAATTTTTGGCACCTGGCCCCCGTGATGCTGGCCAAGGGTTCCGCCTCGACCCACTTGGTAAAGTAATCGACGGCGACGATGATGTAGCGGTTGTTCCCGGCGGCTCTGGGCAGGGGGCCGACCAGGTCAATCCCCCAGCTGGAGAATGGAATTGCGGTGCTGACAGGGGTATAGTTGACAGGTTGCCGACCAGGGGCCTTCTGGAGCACCTGGCAGGTGGTGCACTTCCTGGCCAAGTCAGCGCAGTCGCGTGCCATCGTCGGCCAGAAGAAGCCCTGGACGACGAGACGCCGGGACATGCTGAAAGGGCCCTGGTGTGAGGAGCAGACGCCACAATGAACTTCTTCCATGGCTATGTCGGCCTCGTCCTGGTGCAGGCATCGGAGGAGGGTGCCGTTGTAGGACCGTTTGTAGAGTTTGCCATCTTCGATGGTGTAGCTTGGGGCCCTGAGTTTGGCAAGTTTGGCCCTCTCCTCGTCCGGGGGCAGCTCCCCCGTTGTGATGAATGTGGCGATGTCGGAGATCCAGTCCTCTGGTCGCTGTTGGACGCACAAGACGGGGCTGGCATGGATGCTGGACATGCTCAACTCCTCGATCTTGGCCAACTGGGAGATGTACTCTGGGGTGTCCGAGCTGAGCTTGGAGAGGATGTCGGCTTCGGCGTTCTCGGCCCTTGGGATCTGAGTGATCTCGTGGGTTTCAAACGCTTTCAGCAACTCCTCTGCCGCTTGTTTGTACTGTTTCATCCGGCCTTCCTTTGCTTCGTACGATCCCTCCACCTGGCCCACTACCAGTTTGGAGTCGGACTTGATTTTGATGTGCTTGGCCTTGAGGCCGGCGGCGAGTCTGAGACCGCTGAGGAGGGCCTCATACTCGGCTTCGTTGTTGGATACCCTGAAGTTGAAGCGGATGGCATAGTAAGCTCTGAATCCTTCAGGGGATATGAGGACGACGCCGACGCCGCATGATTTCGCGGCCGACGAGCCGTCAGTGAACAGGGTCCATGTATCGTCTTGCTCCGGCCCGGGGTTGGCGACGGCCGTCTCCCTTGCTGTGCATTCGATGACGAAGTCGGCCAAGGCTTGCCCTTTGATAGATGGCCTTGGCTTGATCTCAATTTGAAATTGGCTGAGGAAAATTGCCCATTTCACCATCCTCGAGGAGCTGGTGGGGCTCCTCATGAGTGCGCCGAGAGGCTGCTGGGTCAGCACATGGACGGTGTGGGCCTGGAAGTAGTGTCCAAGCTTCTTCACTGTATGGACGATGGCCAGCACCGTCTTCTCGATGGGGGAGTACCTGAGCTCGGCCTCCCTGAGTGTCTTGCTGATGTAGAAGATGGCCTTCTGCACCCCTTCGTCCTCACGGATGAGCACGGAGCTGATGGCCGATGTGCTTACCCCTAAGTACAAGAAGAGGGTTTCGCCGGCTTTGGGCTTGGAGAGCACGGGTGGGGACAACAGGTACCTTTTCAATTCGTCGAATGCTTCCTGGCACTCCGTCGTCCACTTGAAGCTGTTTGCCCTACGCATGATCTGAAAGAAGGGGAGTGCCCTCTCGGCCGACCTGGAGAGGAAACGGTTCAGGGCCGCCAGGCGCCCCGTCAGTCGTTGTACTTCCTTGACGTTACGGGGCGGCTCCATGTTGATGATAGCCTGCGTCTTCTCCGGGTTTATCTCGATGCCTCTCCGGCTGACCATGTAGCTGAGGAACTTGCCACCCTGGACGCCGAAGGCGCACTTCTTGGGGTTGAGCCGGAGCCTGAACTCCTTCATGATTTCAAAGATTTCCCGGAGATCGTCGGCGTGGGAGGAAGCCTGCCTGCTCTTGACGATCATGTCATCAACGTACGCCTCCATCGTCCGGCCGAGGACCGCTCTGAAGATTTTGGCCACCATCCTAGTGTAGGTGGCGCCGGAGTTTTTGAGTCCGAAGGCCATGACGAGGTAGCAGAAGATTCCCTCTGGGGTCATGAATGCTGTGTTCTCAGCGTCATCCTCATGCATGGAGATCTGGTGGTACCCTCTGAAGGCGTCGAGGAACGACATCAACTCGCACCCCGCCGTCTCGTCCACCAGCTGATCAATGTTGGGGAGAGGGAACGGGTCCATGGGGCACGCCTTGTTCAGGTCAGTGTAATCAACACACATTCTGAACGTCGGTGGCTTCTGGGCGAGGACGACGTTGGCCAACCACGCCGGGTACTTCACCTCCTGAATTTGTTTGATCGAGAGGAGCATGGCGACCTCCCCTTTGACGAAGTCCCGCCTGTCGGCGGACAAGTAGCGCCGCTTCTGTTTGACGGGCGCGGAGGCCGGATCGACGGTCAGCCGGTGAGTGATCACCTGGCGGCTGATGCCTGGCATATCGTCCGGGCCCCACGCGAAGACAACGGCGTACGACCGTAGGACGAGGAGGATGGCGTCTCGTTGGTCCTGGGGGAGCTGCTTTCCGACCCTGAGAACCCGCTCCGGCCGGGAGGTATCCAGAGGGATTTCCTCGACCTCCTCGGCCGGCTCCGCATGTGGCCTCTCTTCGTCTATGGTGACGGCGGCCGTAATGGTGTCTATCCTCTGTCCTTCCCTTTCGACCGGCCTCGTCAGCTTGAGGTAGCAAGCTCTGGCTATCCTCTGATTTCCTCTGGCGTAGCCGATGCCGTCGTTGGTGGGGAACTTCAAGCATAGGTGCTTCATGGAGATGATGGCCTCCAAGTCCTCCAGCGCTGGCCGGCCCAAGATCAGGTTGTGGGCGCACTGGAGGTTGACCACCATGAACTCCATGTCAATTTTGGCGTGGTGGGGGCCGTCACCGACCTCCACGGGGAGGACTATCGTGCCCTCAGCGTCGATAGAGTCCCCGGTGAAGCCGGATAACGGTGTCTTGATCGGCTTCAGCAGGGCTCTGTCCAACTTCAGTTGTTTGAAGGTGTCCAAGTACATTACGTTGACGGAGCTCCCCGTATCGATGTAAGTACGGTGGATGATGGAGTCACCGATCTCGCATCGGATGACGAGGGCGTCCCTGTGTGATTCCGTACCCGGAGGCAGATCCCTGTCGGTGAAGGTGATCGCCTCCATTCGCTGCTTCTTCGGCTGAGGGGGGACGTGGGACACCTCTCCAATATAAAGGGATTGGGCCCACTTCTTTCTCTGAGTGGCGGAGTCCCCCCCAGTGTTCCCACCTACGATGAGGTGGATGTGATTCTTCTTCGGCGGAGGCTCCTCGAAGTCCTCGTCGTCGCTGAGCCTACCAATCTCGCGCTTCTTCGCAGAGGGTTCGCCCCCATGTTTGCCGGTGTTTACCCAAGTGTCTTTGACAAACTGGGAGAGTTCCCCCTGGCGAATAAGGCGCTCGATGGCCTTCTTCAGTGTGATGCAATCGTCGGTGTTGTGCGACGAGTTCTTGTGGAACCGGCAGTATGTACCGCCCTGCTGTATGGCAAGGATCTCCTCGGCCGGCCGAGGAGCCTGCTCGATGAGGCTGTGCTTCTCGGCATAATCGAGGATGGTGCCGACCGGGTGGGTGAGGGTTACCCCCGGCCGTTCCAACCTCGGCCGCCAATGGCGGTCTTTCTTACTCTGTCCACCAGAGCCGTGACGGCCCTGGGCACCCTGGCCGGCCGAGGACGGACCCGGGGCCGACGAAGGATTTGTCTTCTTGGGGGGATGGCCCCCCTCTCTCTTGTGATTGTGGATCTCATCGGCGTCGGCATACAAGCCTCCGCGCTGGAGCGCCTTGGCGTACGACCTCGGGGGGTCGGTGATGAGGCTCCTAGCGTACGGGGAGCTGCGAAGGGCTCCCTGGTACAAGGCGAGGAGGGTGCGCTCATCGGCCCCCTCGACCTCCTCGGTCTCCCTCGTCCACCGATCGATAAATGATCGGAGGGACTCCTCGTGCTGCTGCTTGACGGAGAGGAGGTGGGTGAAATACTTTTTAGCGCGCTTCCTCCCGGCAAAGTGAGTGAGGAAGCGCTGGGCGAGATCCTGCCATGAGTCGATGCTTCCTTCTAGGAGCCCGTTGAACCACTCGTACGCTGGCCCCTCAAGAGTAGAGAGGAACCAACGGCAGAGGTATTCGTCGGACGCGTTCACCATCAGCATGTTGTTCTGGTAACGGCTGAAGTGCTCCTGGGGGTCTGATCGGCCATCGTAGGACTTGATGGCGTTCCCCCTGTACTTCTCAGGGATGGGGGCCGAGAGGACCCTGTTGGTGAAAGGGGTCCTGGTCCTGACCTGGATGATGGGGTCACCTCGCCCTTCGGCCAGCTCCCTCTCCAGGGCGCTAACTTTGTTCATGAGCGCGTTGAGGCCGGAGTCGTTGGAGGCGCCGGCCGTAGGGATGTTGGCCGACTGCTTGGCCTCCATCTGAGCCAGCCTCCTTTCCAGCTGGGCGATGACCTCGTCCCGGGGGTCCCTGTCGGCCGCAGCGGCGCCCGGCTGGTTCCTCAGGCGCTCGTTGTGAGCCGCGTTGATCTGGTGACGCAAGTCATCCTCGTGCAACTTCCCCTTGCCCTTGTCCGGGCGGGGCTGGTCCGCTGTCCGGGACACAGACCCCAAGCTTTCCCTTGGCGAGCCAGGACGAGGATCCCCAATCCGTCCCGCCATCCTTTCCGAAACCGGACGACGACGCGTGTCACCCAGCCTATTGAAGGCAGAGGCTTTTCCACGCGCTGGGGTCTGCCCGGGCCGAAGAGGGGAAGCAGGGTGGGAGTGGGACGACGTCGTGTCCTGGGCCACAACCCCCTCATTGTTGCCTATCTGGACGGCCAACGGTTGGGGATGAGGAGGTGGAGTGACGTTTCCCCCGGTCCTTGGCAAGAGTGCGCTGAGGACGGTGGGGTTCTGAGCCAGGCTGGCGATGATGACCGATAGCGCGGCCTGGACCTGCGGATCCACGGACGGAGAGGCCGCGGCCATAGGCTGGGCCGGGGCGTGGTCCGTCTTCTCAACTCGTTTCTTTTCCAGGCCGAGGCGGGCATCAGGGACTCCGCCGTTGAGTTGGTTGCGGAGGTCCGTCGTGAGGTTGAAGGCCTCCTGGAAGAGGTCCCCTCCGCCGACCTGGTCGGCCGTGGCATCCTCATCGTGCTCCCTGGGCTCTTGGTCCTCAGGGATGGCTTTGGTGACGAGGTTGCGGTTTGACTTAGTTCTCCCCATGATCAGTGGTTAGCTGTGCTAGGTAGCGACGAAGGGTGCTAACTTGATTGTCCTAGCTCTGAACGAGAGCACCAAATGATAGAGTATATCTCTAGAGAGAAGTGAGAGCTAGAGAGAGAAGTAGTATATTTGCTTGATATTAATGAATTCTGAACCCCTACAACTACTCCCAAGGGGAGTATTTATAGAGAAAATACGGGCTGGGCTCCCAAGCCTTGGGCTTGGGAGGCCCATTTACAACTGGACCGCTACTGGGCCGAATACAAAGCCACTAATGGGCTGTACAAATGAATAAGTATAAAATCCGGTTCTAGGAGGTCCTCGTGGCCGACGAGGGCGTGGCCGACGAGGGCACGGCCGACGAGGGCACGGCCGACGAGGGCACCCGAGTTCCTTGGGCTCAGGACCATAATCTGAGTTGGCCCCTTTTCGGCCGACGGGGGCGTCTTGGCCGACGAGGGCGCCACTCTGTGTTTTGTGCTTTCTGTTCTTCCGAGTATGTGGGTCCAGGGGCTCAGACCCATATACTCCATCAGAAATAATACCTAAACACCAATGATTTCGGAGGATGAACTTCCCTCCTCAAGAACTTGAAGAAAATACCAAGAACAAAAATGTAAAAGCTAAGAATTAATCTATGGAATGGAATATGTTTGCATGATGAATTGAGGTCTTTATATAGGCTAAAGAATGACATCTTTTGGTCTATTCTAACCCAACAATCAGGTGTGGAGCAATATTTGATCAAGAAATGAGGAAGATGACCTTTTCCCATCAAAAATCCTCTTGCACGTTGGCCTCTTTTGTGCAGAAATCGCCCCAACCGGCCCCGGTTGTGTCCCGACCGGAGCCGGTTCAAAACAGTCTCTATTATGGTCTAAAAATAACACCTGACCGGCGCCGGTCGTGGATGACCGGCGCCGGTTGCTGCGCCAAAAAGTGTACTCCTTTCTCTTTCCCTTTTATGGATCAAAAAGTGTTGGTTTTTGTACCGGGATTTTGGGATTGTTCCGCTACGAATTTGGACATCATTCCTTCACCAAAGTTGTATATAATGAAGTCTGCTATCCAAACCAACTTGAATGACGTGATTTTATTCATCCAATCAACAGATATGGATAAAACACTGAGAGTTATGCATCCTGAAATCCCACCAGCAACATCTGAATTTATCGGTTGATTGAGTATTGTTCCTTTCCTATTCTGGCCATGATGTCTTCATAACATTTGTACCTTATTGAGTTACCATTCACATGAAATTCGAATGGAGTGATTTCGAGTTCTCTACAATACGTTATACTCAAATGATGGGAAAAACGTCATCCTTTTGGTCCCAAAAGCTGTTCATCACAATGTTTTATGCTCTAACTCTCATTCTCAAGATATTTTCCCAATTTCTCTTCTTTTCTTCAACAAATACTTATAAATACTTATGTTAAACACAAGTAAATATAACGGCTATCAAATCTCCCCACACTTGAGCATTGCTTGTCCTCAAGCAATTTCTTTGTATTGATGCACAATTAGAAAAGAAACTAAACCATGCAAATTAAAAGTTTAATAAGATGATAAAAATTAGATATAAACTCTTTAATCTTTCTCGAGGCCAAAACCCTTTTTCTATTACTCACAATAAATGTATCTAAGATTAAGAAATATACTTAAACACTTGATGGTTTTATTTTGTGACAATTTAGGCAATGTGTGGGTATGTCGGTGTTTTTTTTTTTGTGGACTGACAACTTGATTTTTTAGAGAAGGCTATTCTAGGAGAACATGAGTTTTTTTTTTGCTTTTTTATATAAACTCTTTTTTTTGTTCTCTGTAATTATATATCTAGATTGTCAGAAATGGGGAGATACTGACAATAGAGTGATTTGGAGTTGGGATGAAACTTTTATTTTGAATTTTGCACTCTATGCACATTTGTATGAATTTGGAACATTGTCACAAATTTGAGTGAAAGTGGTGGTTTCAAGATTAATAAATATTTTAATTAATCTAAAAATACATTTTTGTGAGTAAAAGAAAATCTTTCTCAACCAAAACCCTTAAAAGAGAGAATATCAAAAAATTTAACCTTCCTAGAAAAAATTTAATTTGCAAAGAATAGTTTCTCAACTAATTATTCACCCCCCCCCCCCCCCCCACTTGATTTACATTGTCCTCAATGTAGATTGGAGAATGCAATGCAAGATGGAATCTGCAATAGTGGAATGAGATGTCTTTGAGAGAAAGAAATGCATGATACTTGAGCTGAGATCGATGATTTTTTATTTGTTTTTTTTTTTGTTTTTTTTGTTTTTTTTTGTTGGGTTGCCTCCCAATTAGCGTTTAGTTTAACGTCATAGGCCGGACGAACATACCTCTTTTGTGCAACTGAATTCCCGCAGATGTTTAGCTAGTAGGACCTCTCTTTTAAAATCTTGCGGGGGAGGAGAGGATGTTGAGCTCTTATTTTCAATATTGAGAAGAATATCACCTGGGTCAAAAATGTACCTTTTTGGCGTATCCCGATTATGTCCTCCTTTGTTGTTGGCGTATCCTTCTTGAATGAAAAAGAGGTCTCTTCTACCATTTGGAGGTGTGAGAACATTGGCTTCGGCTTTCAAGAAATTTTCCAGAGTGGGTTGTACTCTCCACACATGAAATATGTCATCCTTATCTCCCACAAATAGCTTTCTAGTTGCGTCGTGTACATCAATCATGTCTGGGGCCTTCTTGCTCTCTGGAACTTTGGGATCCTCTTATCCTCTTCTGCTTTCTGTTGTGATGATCATGGCACTTCCTGCTATAGTAACTTGTTGAGCAAGTTGGTTAATCTGCATTTGTAGAGTGTGGAAGGAGCTTTTGGTATCTCGCTCGAGGTTGTCCATCCTTTGATTAAGAATCGTGTTTTGATCTTCAATTCGGATGTCAAGTTTGGTAAATTGAGAACGGAGATTCTCAATGGATGCCTCCATTCTACTATAATGTCTTTCATTTTCAGCTTGAATACTTGTGGTAAAAAACGTCATCATCTCTTCCAAGGTGGATTGAGAGTTTGAAGAACTCCCATGCGGTTTCCAACTATTGTATTGGTTCCCCCTTTGTTGATGAGAAGAGTTGTAGTAGTTATTACCTTCATCATTCCCCCACTCGTCATAGAAGTTCATGTAATTGATCTCCTTAGTTTGAATAGCATACTCTCGTGTAGGAAGAGTGTTCCCTAAGGCGGATTGTAGGCATTCTTTCAGTGTTCGTTCCAACTCCAAAAATCTTCTATCAAGCACATCACCGATAGATATTTCCTTCACTCCAGAGAACTTTATGTCTGTAGCTTGAAAATGTGGGTTGTAGGCAATAACGGGCATCTTGATCTCATTTAGTGTATAATTTTTTTTTTCTTTTTTCTTTGTTGTGTTTACACACTCTTTTGACTTCGGGACCAAAGTTTACTTAGATCCTTGAATTTTTATGAGTATGACCACACATTTATGTTTTAAAAAAATAAAAAAAAATAAACTAACACTACTACATGAACAAGTGGAAAGCAATGGCAAATGAAAAATTCAGGATTTTTTTTATTGTTTTGGACTTTATTAAACAAGACCGTTTCCCCGGCAACGGCGCCAAAAACTTGATCGGGCTAAACTTGCAAGTGTACAAGTGCCGATATAGTAATAAATTCCGGTAAAATACCGGGTCGAATCCACAAGGAAACATTGTTTAATTCAAGTCCGAGAGTAGATAACTTTAAATGAAGAATTGAATAAAGTGCAGGGATTTTGATTTGTGTTTTATATTTTTGGTTTTTTCACTTTTTGTTCAACAAGATAATCGTTAACTAACTTTGAGTTCAAGATAAATGATAACAACAACTAAGGCTTCGGGAATCACTTAAACGCTTTGATAGGGTTGAATATTAGTTCTTTACCAATAATTATGAATACGATGTCGCTAATATATTCTCAACTCCGTTTAAGGCAGCGAGAGCGTGGTTTTCGTTACGTGTAAGTCCCGTTACGGCTTACATTCATCTACAGAAAACCCCGTTGAATATCAAGACATCACACCCGTATCATATAAGACCGGATATATTTCTATTCTCGGTACTATATATGTTTATCCTTTAATGTTCATAGTTTAGACTTCAACGTTAATTGCAAGTATAAACTAAATTTAACATACTTCTATGTTGTACACCATAGTCATAAACAATCAATATATAAAGGATAAATCACAATTTATTGGTTTAGAACTTTTATCAAACACCTAGTGGGCATAGAAGTCATCCCTAGCCTTGGCTAAGAAATTAGCCTCTAATGCTCATATTAATCACAATACAATAATAAATGTAATGGAACATGAAATTACAAAGGAAATAATACCTAAACACCAATGATTTCAGAGGATGAACTTCCCTCCTCAGGAACTTGAAGAAAATACCAAGAACAAAAATGTAAAAGCTAAGAATTAATCTATGGAATGGAATATGTTTGCATGATGAATTGAGGGCTTTATATAGGCTAAAGAATGACATCTTTTGGTCTATTCTAACCCAACAATCAGGTGTGGAGCAATATTTGATCAAGAAATGAGGAAGATGACCTTTTCCCATCAAAAATCCTCTTGCACGTTGGCCTCTTTTGTGCAGAAATCGCCCCAACCGGCCCCGGTTGTGTCCCGACCGGAGCCGGTTCAAAACAGTCTTTATTATGGTCGAAAAATAACACCTGACCGGCGCCGGTCGTGGATGACCGGCGCCGGTTGCTGCGCCAAAAAGTGTACTCCTTTCTCTTTCCCTTTTATGGATCAAAAAGTGTTGGTTTTTGTACCGGGATGTTAGGGATGTTCCGCTACGAATTTGGACATCATTCCTTCACCAAAGTTGTAGATAATGAAGTCTTCTATCCAAAACAACTTGAATGACGTGATTTTATTCATCCAATCAACAGATATGGATAAAACATTGAGAGGTATGCATCCTGAAATCCCACCAGCAACATCTGAATTTATCGGTTGATTGAGTATTGTTCCTTTCCTATTCTGGCCATGATGTCTTCATAACATTTGTACCTTATTGCGTTACCATTCACATGAAATTCGAATGGAGTGATTTCGAGTTCTCTACAATACGTTATACTCAAATGATGGGCAAAACGTCATCCTTTTGGTCCCAAAAGCCGTTCATCACAATGTTTTATGCTCTAACTCTCATTCTCAAGATATTTTCCCAATTTCTCTTCTTTTCTTCAACAAATACTTATAAATACTTATTTTAAACACAAGTAAATATAACGGCTATCAAATCCCCCCACACTTGAGCATTGCTTGTCCTCAAGCAATTTCTTTGTATTGATGCACAATTAGAAAAGAAACTAAACCATGCAAATTAAAAGTTTAATAAGATGATAAAAATTAGATATAAACTCTTTAATCTTTCTCGAGGCCAAAAACCTTTTTCTATTACTCACAATAAATGTATTTAAGATTAAGAAAAATATTTAAACACTTGATGGGTTTATTTTTTGACAATTTAGGCAATGTGTGGGTATGTCGGTGTTTTTTTCTTGTGGACTGACAACTTGATTTTGTAGAGAAGGCTATTCTAGGAGAACATGAGTTTTTTTTGCTTTTGTATATAAACTCTTTTTTTTTTGTTCTCCGTAATTATATATCTAGATTGTCAGAAATGCGGAGAATCTGACAATAGAGTGATTTGGAGTTGGGATGAAACTTTTATTTTGAATTTTGCACTCTATGCACATTTGTATGAATTTGGAACATTGTCACAAATTTGAGTGAAAGTGGTGGTTTCAAGATTAATAAATATTTTAATTAATCTAAAAATACATTTTTGTGAGTAAAAGAAAATCTTTCTCAACCAAACCCCTTAAAAGAGAGAATATCAAAAAATTTAACCTTCCTAGAAAAAATTTAATTTGCAAAGAATAGTTTCTCAACTAATTATTCACCCCCCCCCCCCCACACTTGATTTACATTGTCCTCAATGTAGATTGGAGAATGCAATGCAAGATGGAATCTGCAATAGTGGAATGAGATGTCTTTGAGAGAAAGAAATGCATGATACTTGAGCTGAGATCGATGATTTTTTTTTTATTTTTTTTTTGTTTTTTTTTGTTTTTTTTTGTTGGGTTGGCTCCCAATTAGCGTTTAGTTTAACGTCATAGGCCGGACGAACATACCTCTTTTGTGCAACTGAATTCCCGCAGATGTTTAGCTAGTAGGACCTCTCTTTTAAAATCTTGCGGGGGAGGAGAGGATGTTGAGCTCTTATTTTCAATATTGAGAAGAATATCACTTGGGTCAAAAATGTACCTTTTTGGCGTATCCCGATTATGTCCTCCTTTGTTGTTGGCGTATCCTTCTTGAATGAAAAAGAGGTCTCTTCTACCATTTGGAGGTGTGAGAACATTGGCTTCGGCTTTCAAGAAATTTTCCAGAGTGGGTTGTACTCTCCACACATGAAATATGTCATCCTTATCTCCCACAAATAGCTTTCTAGTTGCGTCATGTACATCAATCATGTCTGGGGCCTTCTTGCTCTCTGGAACTTTGGGATCCTCCTTTCCTCTTCTGCTTTCTGTTGCGATGATCATGGCACTTCCTGATATAGTAACTTGTTGAGCAAGTTGGTTAATCTGCATTTGTAAAGTGTGGAAGGAGCTTTTGGTATCTCGCTCGAGGTTGTCCATCCTTTGATTAAGAATCGTGTTTTGATCTTCAATTCGGATGTCAAGTTTGGTAAATTGAGAACGGAGATTCTCAATGGATGCCTCCATTCTACTATAATGTCTTTCATTTTCAGCTTGAATACTTGTGGTAAAAAACGTCATCATCTCTTTCAAGGTGGATTGAGAGTTTGAAGAACTCCCATGCGGTTTCCAACTATTGTATTGGTTCCCCCTTTGTTGATGAGAAGAGTTGTAGTAGTTATTACCTTCATCATTCCCCCACTCGTCATAGAAGTTCATGTAATTGATCTCCTCAGTTTGAATAGCATACTCTCGTGTAGGAAGAGTGTTCCCTAAGGCGGATTGTAGGCTTTCTTTCAGTGTTCGTTCCAACTCCAAAAATCTTCTATCAAGCACATCACCGATAGATATTTCCTTCACTCCAGAGAACTTTATGTCTGTAGCTTGAAAATGTGGGTTGTAGGCAATAACGGGCATCTTGATCTCATTTAGTGTATAATTTTTTTTTCTTTTTTCTTTGTTGTGTTTACACACTCTTTTGACTTCGGGACCAAAGTTTACTTAGATCCTTGAATTTTTATGAGTATGACCTGTTGGAGATATTTAATTGTGAATCAAGTTGGTCATAGATTAGCTTTATATTTAATCCTTGTATTTAAATAGTGCATAAATTAGATAGAAATCAGGCCAAGTGTTAGGCCCATTTAAACAGGCCAAAAGCCTGGTACGCCTAACCTAAACCTCGCCTATAAAAAGGGAGCCGAGGTTTAGGAAAAGGCTGAACGTCGTACTTATTATTCATAGCCTTACGCTTATCATTCTGCTGTACGTTCCACGGTTTATCAAAGAAGGTTTTACGGTGATTCATTCTGTGTTCATCTTTACGTTTAATCTTCCTTGTTAGATCGATTATTCATTGCTGTTACAGAAACAGGGACTAACAATTGGTATCAGAGCCGATCGAGAACGATCAGAAGAACTCCTGCAGAATACTCTGTTTTTTGTTAACGAAGTTCATTCTGTCGATTTTTTGCTCTGTAATTTTGTTTCTTGTTCAAAAGTTGTAAAAGTTACACCTTTGGAATCGCCTTTTCAAAGCGATCAAAGGGTATACTTCAGTTTGTGTTTTACGCAATTTTAGATTTCGAGATATCTCGAGCTAGGCATCTCGACATCCTACTTCTTCACAGGTTCTGCTACGTTTTTCGAGCTGAAAACTTTACCAGAAGATCTCGACATTCAACTCTACAGGAAACTATCTTCAGATTTTGTTTATCTGATTTTTACAGGTTGCAGGATTTCGACATTGAGGATTTCGACATCTAGGATTTCGAAATCTTGATTTCGAGAAAAGGATTCGACATCTGGTCTCGACATTTGACTCATCAGATCAAGATTTCGAGAGATTAACTTCTCGACATTTCAAATCTCGAGATCAGCATCTCGAAATTTGAAATCTCGAGATCCCTAATCTTGAGATCCTTAATCTCGAGCCCAAATCTCGATATCGGGCCTCCTTTATCGAAATCTGAGATTTCGATATTCAGATCTCGACATCTGATTTTTCGAGATTCTGCCTCTGAAAATCTTTTGATAAATATTCTCGAACGGTCAGTTTAGTACAGCAATGGGTTCAGAATACAATGCAGAAGGGAACAGCAGTACCCCTCCTAGCCTCAGGAAGGGAGAATATCAAATGTGGAGGAACAGATTTCTAAACTTCCTCGAGCACAAAGAGAACTCTTCTGCAATGCTCGAATCTTTGCTTGAAGGACCAGCTGAACTCTTGATTTCAGTTGGTGGAGATCCAGAGAACAATCCTCCTATTTTTCCAGAAATAAGGAGAAAAGTGCCGTCTGAATACACAGAAGCTGACAAGCTCAGACTTCGTGGTGATCTTATGGCCAAAACGTACCTCCTTCAAGCAATACCGAATGAGGTTTATGTTCTCATAGATAGCATGCAGACAGCTAAGGAAATGTGGGATGAAATTGAGAAGCTGCTACAAGGCACAAGCATCAGCCTCAAAACAAAGAAGACTACGATTCTCATCGCTTATGACTCCTTCAAAGCAGGTCCAGGAGAACAATTGAATGATACTTACAACAGACTTGTTCAACTGGTAAATGAACTCAGAAAGATCAAAGTATTCAGGTCCAATCTGGAACTGAATATTAGATTTTTATCCAGCCTGCATCCTGCATGGGAAAAGACAGTGAAGGATGTCAGATCTCGGATAGATTTGGACGAAATTGACCTCTGCACACTCTATGAACATCTGAAACAATTTGTCAACGAGGTTGCCTGTGCTGAGGATCATCACACCACAAACCCCTTAGCTCTAGTAATGGAGGCTCAGCCAAGAAGGACAACCACTTCACTAAAGAAGAAAAAGAAGAAGGTGGTGGTTGAATCAGATGATGATGAGAGTGACGATGACAAATCTGATCTAGAGGCTGAGCTAGCAGACTTACAGAAAAAGATGGCAATGCTTGCCAAGAGATTTGCTAAGAAGAACAGCTCCTCCAACAGGCTGAGAACTTCCTCCTCAAACTACAAGCAGAAGAACCATGATCAAGGATCTTCTAGGAAGGCATCATCAGCAGAAGAAGCTCCTAAATGCTATAATTGCGGCAAACCAGGACATGTGATCAAAGACTGCCGCCTCCCAAAGAAGAAAGATGCTAACTTCTACAAGCAGAAGATGCTGTGGAATAAGCAGAAAATGCTGATGGTGCAGAAAGAAGAAGAAACCTCTGCCATGATTGCTGAGAATGAGAACTGGGCAGAAGATTCTTCTGAGGAGGAGGAAGAGGAAGACAACTATGCCCTTATGGCACGTGTGGAGGGAGATGAAATAAAGGGTGATGCTGCGATCCCCGAAAGCAACTGCTCAACAAGCTCTGTAAGTACCTCACATACTTCTTTAAATAATCAACTGCAGTCCTTACTTGAAAAGGACAATCTAATCAAAGAACTAAAGGAGAGACTAGACAATAATCATAGAGTTCTGAAACAGAATCTAGACCAGAAGTCTTCCTTAAGTATTCAACTTGAAATTGCAAAAGATCAAGTCAAAAAGGTGTCCTCAGATTTTGAAAGCTTTGAACTTAAGATAGCTGAATTAACTAAGAAATTTGAGGACAGTGAACGGGAAAAAAGCACAGCAAAGGCTGAATGCGATTTTTTGCATAACAAAAGAAGAACGCTTTTAAATAAAGTAAAAGAACTAGAAGATCTAGCTGCTAGAAGAGGTCAATCTGAACAAACTGTTTTTCTGCTTAACAGCAAACAAATGGATGACCGATTCTACAATGCTAAAACAGGACTGGGCATAACCAACCCACGTAATCTTAAGAAAGTTAATTGCCTTCAATTCTATAACAAAGATTACATGGGACTAGGGTTTGGCGAGAAAATGTATTTTCGAAGTGATGAAGACTATGCTGAAGCAGAAGAAGAAAAGAGAAAGAGACCAAAACCTGCGATTTCTTGTGATTATCCCTCTGTAAATGAAAAATAACTTTCAGAAGAAAAACCTACTTCCTGCTTTAGTGAATGCCTTGACCCTTATGCTAAAGATATTCCTCACATAGGACACCCTCTAGACCCTCCCCCAAGAGTAGGTATTGCTAAAACTGGTGAGGAACCATGTATTTTTCCAATGGCTCAAAAGCTCAAAAACCTACAGAAAACTCTTGATAACGAGAGAGAGAGATTTGAAACTGAAAAGAAAGGTTTTGAACGCAACTGGCAGGAACTTCTTCAAAAATTTAATGATTTGAGTGAGCAATTTCATGCTAAAACAGACCCTTCTACGACCAAGCATGACAGCTCACACACCTCACATGAGAAAAATAATGCTTTTAAAGGTTCGTCCACTCATCTCTCTTCTCCTTTGTTTACAGGGAATGAAGTGAATAAGGAAGGAGAAGAGAAGAATGAGTGGAGGAAAAAGAGGAAGGAAATCGCAGATGGCAAAAAGAAAGTTTTTGAGAAAAGTGCCAGCCCTAGATCTAGTTCTATTTTTTATTCCAAAGTTAATTGTAATTCTTTCTCTACAAAGCAAACTTCTAGTAGTTCAGTCTTGAGTCCCAAGCTGAATATTTCTGAGACATCTTCTAGACAACGTTCTATTTATAATACAAGTGATGCTTATGGTTATTCTGTTCCAGATCCCCATAATTATGAATGTGATATGAATGTTGTTAAATCTAAGTCTTCGAGAAAGCTTAAACCTGAAAAAGAAACCAAGAAAGGAACTTCTAAGGGAACGTTTTGTATTCCAGATATGAAATATGCCCTTAGAGTTCATTCTAGGAAACATCTTAATCGGCTTTCTAAGGAGGAGATTTTCACAACCAAACTCAAGAAACAACCGTTCAATCACAAAGCACCTGTCTAGTCTCCTCCTGAACCTAAAATGAAAAGATGGGTCCCCAAGATAAGACCCGTCAAAACTGAAACTGAGAGGTGGGTCCCCAAGATAAGACCTACCAAAACTGAAACAGATAGGTGGGTCCCCAAGATGAGACCTACCAAAACTAAAACAGATAGGTGGGTCCCAAAACGAAGACCCATCCAAACTGAAACTGAAAGGTGGGTTCCCAATCGAAGACCCATCATAACTGCAACTGAAAGGTGGGTCCCCAAACTTAGACCCACAAGGACTAAAATGGAAAGCTGGGTTCACAACATCAGACCCACCAAAATGGAAACTGCCAGGTGGACTCCAAAAACCAGACACACTGCAAAAGCAGATCTGGCTATTGGAAAGCCCACCAAAGATAGATCTTTTGTTGAAAGAGCAGCTGACCTTGGATCACTGCTTAAAGCAAAATTTAAAAAGGTGTTTCTTGATAATAAGGAAGGACCCACTCCAAGTTGGGTACCTAAACCTATTTGATTGTTTTGCAGGACGGTCATGTGTGGCACTTAGACTCAGGATGCTCAACCCACATGACCGGAATAAAGCACCTTTTGAGCAACTACACCAACTGCTACGGAGGAAATGTCAGATTCGGGAATGACGCCTCATCTCCTATCCTTGGGTATGGGGACGTCGTCTGTGCCAGTGTCACAATAAAAGATGTTTCATTCGTCAAAGGGCTCAAACACAACTTACTGAGCATTGGACAATTCTGTGACAGCGGGATGGAAGTGAGGTTCTTTGCAAAACAATGCTGTGTTCTTGACAGCACAGGGAATACATTATTAACGTGTTACAAAACATCAAATCTGTACACTATTGATCTGAAAAGCGTCCAATCCACCACTTCCATCTGTCTGTTGTCCAAAGCTTCAACTGAACAGAACAACCTATGGCACAGACGTCTCTCCCATCTGAACTTCAAACATCTATCAACCTTGTCCTCCAAGAAACTTGTTAAGGGGCTTCCTCTGCTAAAGTCTTCCGCTGAAAATCATTGTAGTGCCTGCAAAATGGGCAAAATGACGCGAAGCTCCCACAAGTCAAAAACCGAACCTTCATCTACTCATCAGTTGCAGCTAATACACATGGATCTGTGTGGACCTATGAGAGTTCAAAGCATCAACGGTCGCAAATACACTCTGGTGATCGTTGATGACTTCTCTAGGTATACATGGACAAAATTTCTCCGATCAAAAGACGAAGCTGCGGAAAACATTATGACCTTTATCAGAACGATACAGTGTTCGAATTGTGAGAACTGACAATGGTACCGAGTTTAAAAAACAGACTCTCACTGAGTTCTATGAATCACTCGGTATCACTCAGCAATTTGCAGCAGCTAAAACTCCCCAGCAGAACGGAGTTGTTGAGAGAAAGAACAGAACCCTTGTTGAAGCAGCACGCACCATGTTAATTCAATCAAGACTGCCTCACTTCATGTGGGCAGAGGCAATCAATACTGCGTGTTTCACTCAGAACAGAATCTTCATCCACAAGCGCTTCGACAAGACTCCATATGAGATCCTATTCAACAAAACTCCTGATATTTCTTTCCTCAAGGTTTTTGGCTGCAAGTGCTTCATACTCAATGATCGGACAGAGAGAAGTAAGCTGGATCCCAAAGCCAGAGAAGGCGTGTTCATTGGCTACTCACTGCAATCCAAAGCTTACCGAGTCTACCTCAGAGACAAACGGACTGTCATCGAGAGTGTAAACGTTACATTCTATGAAATGGCAGACTTTGCTATTGAACATCTCCAGACCGATCCATCCACTGTTGTACCAGTAGCTTCTGATAAAGCTGAACCAAACACCGAACACGACGATGTGATTCTCGACTCTCTCTTCAGAAACTTCTACGAGAACTCACAACCACCACCTCCTGCATACACTCCAGAGTCAACATCAACTCCAACCGCAGAAATTCCGCTCCTCACAGGACCAGACGATGTACCATCCACACCCTCAACCCCTCAAACCAATCCCAGAGGTGTGGATGATCACGGCTTTGCCATAAGTCCGGAATCATCTCCACTACACACCACAGCTGCCCCAGAGCCTTCAAACTCATATCAGGACTCAGATCAACCAATAATTACTCCAACTCCTCTAGCTCATGAGAGGAAGTGGACGAGAGCACATCCTATTGAACAAATAATAGGTGATCCAAGTCAAGGTGTGCGAACAAGATCAGCAACAACAAATGAATGTCACTATGCATGCTTTCTAAGCAAGAATGAACCGTCCAAAGTCTCAGAGGCACTCGCTGATCCAGATTGGGTGATTGCCATGCAAGATGAGCTCAATCAATTTGACAGACTAGATGTATGGACACTCGTGCCTAAACCCCCTCAGAAAACCATCATTGGCACAAAATGGGTGTTCAAGAACAAGAAGGACGAAGAAGGCATAGTGATACGGAACAAGGCACGACTGGTCGCTAAAGGATATAATCAGCAAGAGGGCATAGACTATGATGAAACATTTGCACCCTTAGCAAGAATTGAAGCAATCCGCCTTTTTCTTGCGTACGCGGCCCACAAGAACTTTACTGTCTTTCAAATGGACGTCAAGACTGCCTTTCTGAATGGAGTCTTGGAAGAAGAAGTCTATGTCGCTCAGCCCGAAGGATTCGTAGATCCCAGATATCCCGACCATGTGTACAAGCTAAAGAAAGCTCTGTATGGGTTAAAACAGGCACCAAGAGCTTGGTATGATGCATTAACCGAATTTCTGGTTGATTCAGGTTTCTCAAAAGGGAAGATTGATACCACACTTTTCATCAAGCGACAGAAGTCTGACATCATCCTGATTCAGATCTATGTTGATGACATTATCTTCGCCTCCTCAAATCCACGCCTGTGCAAACACTTTGAGAAACTGATGAAAACCAAGTTCGAAATGAGCATGATGGGCGAACTGAATTTCTTTCTAGGCCTGCAAGTAAGACAACTCTCTGACGGCATTTTCATCAATCAGTCAAAGTACATTCTGGAAATGCTTAAGAGATTCAACATTGATGGCAAATCTTCCATGACGACCCCCATGTCCCCAAACAACAAACTGGACTCAGACCCCTCCGGGAAGCCAGTTGATGCTACAAACTACAGGGCCATCATTGGATCTTTGCTATATCTCACATCAAGCAGACCTGACATTGTTTTCTCCACATGCTTATGTGCACGCTTTCAGGCAAATCCGAAGGAATCCCATCTGACCGCTGTTCGAAGAATTCTGAGATACCTAAAAGGCACTGTGAATCTAGGCCTTTGGTATCCCAAGCACTCAGGTTTTGACCTAGTCGGATACTCAGATGCTGACTTTGCTGGTTGCCGGATGGACCGCAAAAGCACATCGGGGGCAGTCCAATTCTTGGGAGATAAGTTAGTCTGCTGGTCTTCCAAGAAACAGAACTGTGTATCAACATCTACGGCCGAGGCAGAATACGTCGTGGCTGCTAGCTGTTGTTCACAAATATTATGGATGAAGACCCAGCTAAAGGACTACGGTTATACTCTCCGCCATATCCCGATCTACAGTGATTCACAAAGCTCCATAGCCATCACCAGCAATCCGGTTCATCACTCCCGCACCAAACACATCGACCTGCGCTATCATTTCATCAAGGATCATGTGGAAAAAGGAGACATTGACATGTATTTTGTAAGCTCAGAGCTTCAACTGGCTGACTTGTTCACTAAGGCATTGGATGAAAAACGATTCCAGTTCCTAGTCTCCAAGTTGGGCATGTTGAACCTTGAGCCCATTTAAATATGTCTCCACTGATCTAAAAAGTGTGTGTGTGTGTGGGACTTGTAAAAAGTGTGTGTGGGATTTGTAAATAGTGTGTGTGCGTTGCATGTGTTGAGGGGGAGAAAACCAGAAAAATAACAAAAAATAGTGTGCGTGTGTTGCATGTGTTGAGTGTGTGAAAAAATAAAAAAGAACAAAAAAACAATAGTGTGTGTACGTTGCATTTGTACATATTTGTTCGTTGCATTTTTTTGAGGGGGGGAACTTTTTCACTGTTTGAGGGGAAGAAAATTTTCACTGTTTGAGGGGGAGCTAATTTTCACTGATTAAGGGGGAGCTCTTTTTTTTACTGTTTGGGCCTCGAAAATCTTTTAAAAGGGCACTGTGTGCCAGCCAAATCATTCGGGCTCAATTGTTACGGAGGAGGTCCAAAATTTCTCGCGTATAAAACCTTTACGAAAAACCCTTCCTTCCCTTATGTTTTTTTTCAAAGGCCAGATTTTTCTTCGCAAAAGCAGAGCTCTCAGACCCTTCGTCCTCTTCAAACCCTCTGATCTTCGCAAACTTCTCTCCTTCTCCTTCTCCGATTTTCTTTCGCAAAACCTCTAAGGTAGAATATCCATCGATTTCGAGTTCCATAAAAACGCCTCAAACGGAAGACTCTTCTCATCGAACGATAAACTTTTCTCAAAATCATAATCAAATTAGTTTGTTTTTGTTTGAATGAATGTCGCAATCTTATTGTTTTCATGTTTACTATATCTGTTTATGCTTTTGCAGGTGGTTTAAATCTCTTCGAAATCATCGGTTCATCTTCTCGAAATCAAGATCTCGAGATGGGCATCTCGACATCTTGATCTCGAGATTTGAATCTCGAAATCGAGATCTCGAGATCTTCATCTCGACATCTTGATCTCGAGATTTGAATCTCGAAATCGAGATCTCGAGATCTTCATCTCGACATCTTGATCTCGAGATTTGAATCTCGAAATCAAGATCTCGAGATCTGCATCTCGACATCTTGATCTCGAGATTTGAATCTCGAAATCAAGATCTCGAGATCTGCATCTCGACATCTTGATCTCGAGATTTGAATCTCGAAATCAAGATCTCGAGATTTGGATCTCGAAATCATAATCTCGAGATTCAGATTTCGAGATTTGGACTTAGCAATTTTTTTTCAAAACTCCACCTGCATAAATTTATCTGACAACTGCAAATCAAACTCTTTCAATCAAATCAAACAGTTGAACTTCATGTGCTGACCCCCTGCTTCTACAGTTTAAAATGGCAGGAAACACTCAAACACAGATTGACGACGCCATCTACCCTAAGGGCAAGTGGATCAAGGTGCTGGACAACAACTTCCAGCTAGACCTCACCGTCTTCAAGTGCCAGAACCTGATCATTCCGGCCATAATGAAAGGTCATTATCTCTGGCCTGCACTCCACAACGCCAAACCAGTGCCAGAGATATACCTACAACAATTTTGGGGTCACATGCACACGGATTCATTGAAGGATCGCTCCAAGATCAAGACTAAGCTAAACGGCATGCGGGTGATCCTTACACCGTCTACTCTACGGGCTACTCTATCGCTGCCAATCCATGATGAGTACGATGCACTGCCATCCATCCCAGATCTACTCAAAGACGTGGCATCCCTTGGCTACACATCACTACTGCCACAACTGTCAAATTTCAACGGTGCATATCTCCGTCACCCGTGGAAAAATCTCTTCGGGCTAGTGAACAAGTGCCTGTCGCCGAAGCATGCCGGGTTTGACAAGTGCAACAAGCAGATCCTGCTAATCTTTCATGGCATTGCATTCAACAAAAACTACGACATGGCACAGCTCTTCTTCTCAGAGCTCATGGACCTGATCAAAGCAAAGGAGAAAAATAGGCCAGGTACCATTCCGTACGCAAGATGGCTCGGGCTGATCATACACGACTGCATGGCAGAGCACGCCTCCATACCAAGACGCAGTACAGATCCTCACTTCACAGCACCGAAGCTACAGTACTTCAAAGCAAACAAGGATCCTACTTATGGTCTGAAGATACCTGGATTTCTGCTAAAGCTGGTAAAATCTTCAAATCCAGCAGTCCAACAATACAAAGAAGCCACCGAGAAAACCGTCCCTATGGTTCAGCAAAACCCAGCTGGACCTACCCAAGGGACAAAGCCGAGTGTAAGTAAGGGTCCTAAGAGAGCCCAAAAGCCACAGAAACCAGTGGCCGGTTTGCCCAATGAAGGGAAGTCTTACGACTCTCTAGAGACGAGTCAGGCGGCTGAGGGCACCGAAAAAGACGCTGAGGATACGGCCAATGAATCGTCGAGTGAAGCCCAAACGAACACTGACGACGAGGCTTCCGAGAGCGTGGGCACGGAGAGCGGAGATTCTGGCTCGGATGATGACGACAACGACAATGACAGTGATGATGTGGAGCTAACATATGCTCTAATCAGAAAAGGGAAACTGCCAGTTGAATCTCCTAAGAAGAAAAGAATAACTGCTGAAGATGCAGCACCAATAATCGCTGACAGACCCAAAGTCTTCACCATCAAGGAGAAAGCTAAGTCTATAGTTGTTTCCAGCGAGACAAACTGCTCAAAGGACGACTATGACGAGGCGGCTCATACGATTAAAGCGTCAATCAACTCGAAAGAAGTTGTCATCCGAGAGACCAGGGCTAAGGTCAAAAATGACAAGACTACCAAGGCTAAGCCCCAGTCCCGAGCCAAAAAGAGTCTGTTTGATAAGGCAGACGAGCACATCTTTGCGGGCTGCGACTCCTTTATCCAGATAAGCCGAGCCGAATCCCTAAGCACAGGAGCCGATCTTTTCGGTTCCCGGGTAGAAGTCGCAGCATCTGGCTCAACTGCGCATGCACAGCCCTCTCCCAGCCACTCAATTGCCTCTCAAAAGGCTATTGTTTCAAAAGAACGGGACTCAACCCCCTCACTGGTTCCTTCTGAATCAGTTGAGCATACAATTGACCTATCTCCCGAGGTCAAAACCCCTTCTTCTCTCACATCGAGTCTAGGTGTCACATTTCCCACATTTTCTTCCTTTTCTAGGACACCTACACTATTCACTGCACATACAGGTGCACTCACCCTGAACGCAACAACCAGAGCGCAAGCTATGACGGTTGGAAGCCCTGCTACGCCCATAATGATTCCATCATTAAATGCAGGCCACACATCAGCAATCTTCACTGATGCTGTGTGAACAGTTACAACCCCCGTAACTGGTCACCCTACCTTTGAAGACGTAAACGTTCTACTGAATCGCTTCCTGGATTCCACCATTAAACCATGGGTGCAAGATGCAATGACCGCTCTAGCACAGGAATTTAGGACCACCCAAGCGGTTCGGTCTGAACAGACACCACCCCAACCTTCCCCTGAACCGTTCATCTCCCATACACAACCCATATCCTCCACCGCTCTATCCCACCAATCCATAAACCAAATTCCTATCCCTTCTATTTCTCGGGGAACCCAGAATACAGAACCAGTATTCTCCCCACACCCGACCACACCCTCCATCGATCTCTCCTCCCTATCCTTTGACACCCTAGCTTCGGCTTTGCTGAATAACCTCTTAAATACCCCAGAAGACAACCTCACTCTTCATCAGCAAGCCATACTTGAAGCCCTTCTTTCTTCACCCGAAACCAAGAGCACTTGCAAGGAGAGTCTTCGTGGTCGCAAACGTTCCCATGAGGACCCCGATGATTCGGATCCTCATGAGGGGGAGAACAAGCGACCTCGATCACTTGAGCAAACTGCTCTACCAAGCCAAACTCCACATCCAATTCAACCTGAAACCTCAACAAACCAACAGCAACCATCCACAGCCAAACTATCTAGCATGGTCGAGCTAGAAATAACATCCCGAGGCGTATCTCCCAGAGATACCAACCGAGGAGGGGATGGAAGTCCTGATGATGTTACCACTGGTACATCTTCTCCATCAGGCCATCAGTTGGAACCCAGTTCTAAGCTGATGTCAACGGGCAATCCTAGTGAACCCGGTAGTGCTACACAGGAACAATCACTGCCTGAACAAAGAACTCCATATATCTCCCCAGGCAAAGACATCCATGATGCACTGGAAGAGGCGGTGATATACGACAAATGGCCAAGAAAATGGACAGAATGGGATGATCTCCGGGTTGAAGCCGAGCAAGAGGACATGCAAAGAAACTGGTGGCTACGAGAGCTGATCAACAAATGCTCTGAAGATATTATACGGCTCGAGGACGATGAACGCAAGGAAGGGGAGAATTATAAGGAATCCCAGAAGACTCTTGAATCAGTCGTAAGACAAACAGCGGGAAGACTTCCCAAAACAGAGAAACCCTGGGATAATGTTCGTATCAAAGCCCCCTTCCAAGAAGAAATCAGAGAGCATATCTGGCGTAGACCAGACAAAGTCAAGCCACTGAACGAACTGAAGCTAAGAGGCCTTACTCACTTGAAAGGAAAGCAGGCTGGAGGTCATCTGCATATGTTGCTGCAAAGGTCAACCGGTACACAGAGAGAACTAATGGAACAAGATCTGAAGTCGAATATTCTCCCAATTCATCAAATTCTACAAGTGAAGGCTGAAGACTATCATGGAGTAACATTCTACACTTACAGACTTCAACGCACCGATGGGAGCGAATTCACTTGTCAAGAGAACGACTTCATCATGCTGAAACCGGATGACATCTACCAAATGCTCATGGCCTACAGATACCTTCCAGTCAGGCAGAGCATAGTATACAGCGAAGGCCTCGCAGCTATCAAGAGATTCATGCTTAGACAGATCCGAGTACACTCTTCACATGACCTACAGATGGCTATTGAATGCAATCTGAAGAAGACAAATCTGACAAAGCCAAGACTGTATGGTCCAGAACTTGAAGATTTCCCATCCTACCACATCTTCTTCACACCGCCAGCAGTCACCTATCTGAACCACAAGAACGAAAAGCGTCTGATGGTAGTCAGTGAAATCGAGAAGTACTGTGACGGAACACTGAAGATAATCAGAGAGCAGATTCTACAGATGAAGGCAAAGCTAGAGGAAAATCTTCAAGAGGCATCGTCTTATGTTCAAAAGGAACACTCTACTGTAGAGACAATTTTAAAGTCCATTGACGATCGCCTCGAAAAGAGAAATGTGCTAAGGCAGTATGAACATTCACTTGGTTTGAGGAAGCACTACTTCAAATCTCAGAAGCAATAAGAGAATGGCACTTGATCACAAAGGGGGAGATTGTTGGAGATATTTAATTGTGAATCAAGTTGGTCATAGATTAGCTTTATATTTAATCCTTGTATTTAAATAGTGCATAAATTAGATAGAAATCAGGCCAAGTGTTAGGCCCATTTAAACAGGCCAAAAGCCTGGTACGCCTAACCTAAACCTCGCCTATAAAAAGGGAGCCGAGGTTTAGGAAAAGGCTGAACGTCGTACTTATTATTCATAGCCTTACGCTTATCATTCTGTTGTACGTTCCACGGTTTATCAAAGAAGGTTTTATGGTGATTCATTCTGTGTTCATCTTTACGTTTAATCTTCCTTGTTAGATCGATTATTCATTGCTGTTACAGAAACAGGGACTAACATGACCACACATTTATGTTTTAAAAAAATAAAAAAAAAATAAACTAACACTACTACATGAACAAGTGGAAAGCAATGGGAAATGAAAAATTCAGGATTTTTTTTATTGTTTTGGACTTTATTAAACAAGACCGTTTCCCCGGCAACGGCGCCAAAAACTTGATCGGGCTAAACTTGCAAGTGTACAAGTGCCGATATAGTAATAAATTCCGGTAAAATACCGGGTCGAATCCACAAGGAAACGTTGTTTAATTCAAGTCCGAGAGTAGATAACTTTAAATGAAGAATTGAATAAAGTGCAGGGATTTTGATTTGTGTTTTATATTTTTGGTTTTTTCACTTTTTGTTCAACAAGATAATCGTTAGCTAACTTTGAGTTCAAGATAAATGATAACAACAACTAAGGCTTCGGGAATCACTTAAATGCTTTGATAGGGTTGAATATTAGTTCTTTACCAATAATTATGAATACGATGTCGCTAATATATTCTCAACTCCGGTTGAGGCAGCGAGAGCGTGGTTTTCGTTACGTGTAAGTCCCGTTACGGCTTACATTAATCTACAGAAAACCCCGTTGAATATCCAGACATCACACCCGTATCATATAAGACCGGATATATTTCTATTCTCGGTACTATATATGTTTATCCTTTAATGTTCATAGTTTAGACTTCAACGTTAATTGCAAGTATAAACTAAATTTAACACACTTCTATGTTGTACACCATAGTCATAAACAATCAATATATAAAGGATAAATCACAATTTATTGGTTTAGAACTTTTATCAAACACCTAGTGGGCATAGAAGTTCATCCCTAGCCTTAGCTAAGAAATTAGCCTCTAATGCTCATATTAATCACAATACAATAATAAATGTAATGGAACATGAAATTACAAAGGAAATAATACCTAAACACCAATGATTTCGGAGGATGAACTTCCCTCCTCAGGAACTTGAAGAAAATACCAAGAACAAAAATGTAAAAGCTAAGAATTAATCTATGGAATGGAATATGTTTGCATGATGAATTGAGGTCTTTATATAGGCTAAAGAATGACATCTTTTGGTCTATTCTAACCCAACAATCAGGTGTGGAGCAATATTTGATCAAGAAATGAGGAAGATGACCTTTTCCCATCAAAAATCCTCTTGCACGTTGGCCTCTTTTGTGCAGAAATCGTCCCAACCGGCCCCGGTTGTGTCCCGACCGGAGCCGGTTCAAAACAGTCTCTATTATGGTCGAAAAATAACACCTGACCGGCGCCGGTCGTGGATGACCGGCTCCGGTTGCTGCGCCAAAAAGTGTACTCCTTTCTCTTTCCCTTTTATGGATCAAAAAGTGTTGGTTTTTGTACCGGGATTTTGGGGATGTTCCGCTACGAATTTGGACATCATGCCTTCACCAAAGTTGTAGATAATGAAGTCTGCTATCCAAAACAACTTTAATGACGTGATGTTATTCATCCAAGCAACAGATATGGATAAAACACTGAGAGGTATGCATCCTAAAATCCCACCAGCAACATCTGAATTTATCGGTTGATTGAGTATTGTTCCTTTCCTATTCTGGCCATGATGTCTTCATAACATTTGTACCTTATTGAGTTACCATTCACATGAAATTCGAATGGAGTGATTTCGAGTTCTCTACAATACGTTATACTCAAATGATGGGCAAAACGTCATCCTTTTGGTCCTAAAAGCCGTTCATCACAATGTTTTATGCTCTAACTCTCATTCTCAAGATATTTTCCCAATTTCTCTTCTTTTCTTCAACAAATACTTATAAATACTTATGTTAAACACAAGTAAATATAACGGCTATCAAATCCCCCCACACTTGAGCATTGCTTGTCGTCAAGCAATTTCTTTGTATTGATGCACAATTAGAAAAGAAACTAAACCATGCAAATTAAAAGTTTAATAAGATGATAAAAATTAGATATAAACTCTTTAATCTTTCTCGAGGCCAAAAACCTTTTTCTATTACTCACAATAAATGTATTTAAGATTAAGAAACATATTTAAACACTTGATGGGTTTATTTTGTGACAATTTAGGCAATGTGTGGGTATGTCGGTGTTTTTTTTCTTGTGGACTGACAACTTGATTTTGTAGAGAAGGCTATACTAGGAGAACATGAGTTTTTTTTTTGCTTTTGTATATAAACTCTTTTTTTTTGTTCTCCGTAATTATATATCTAGATTGTCAGAAATGGGGAGAATCTGACAATAGAGTGATTTGGAGTTGGGATGAAACTTTTATTTTGAATTTTGCACTCTATGCACATTTGTATGAATTTGTAACATTGTCACAAATTTGAGTGAAAGTGGTGGTTTCAAGATTAATAAATATTTTAATTAATCTAAAAATACATTTTTGTGAGTAAAAGAAAATCTTTCTCAACCAAAACCCTTAAAAGAGAGAATATCAAAAAATTTAACCTTCCTAGAAAAAATTTAATTTGCAAAGAATAGTTTCTCAACTAATTATTCACCCCCCCCCCCCCCACTTGATTTACATTGTCCTCAATGTAGATTGGAGAATGCAATGCAAGATGGAATCTGCAATAGTGGAATGAGATGTCTTTGAGAGAAAGAAATGCATGATACTTGAGCTGAGATCGATGATTTTTTATTTGTTTTTTTTTTTGTTTTTTTTGTTTTTTTTTGTTGGGTTGCCTCCCAATTAGCGTTTAGTTTAACGTCATAGGCCGGACGAACATACCTCTTTTGTGCAACTGAATTCCCGCAGATGTTTAGCTAGTAGGACCTCTCTTTTAAAATCTTGCGGGGGAGGAGAGGATGTTGAGCTCTTATTTTCAATATTGAGAAGAATATCACCTGGGTCAAAAATGTACCTTTTTGGCGTATCCCGATTATGTCCTCCTTTGTTGTTGGCGTATCCTTCTTGAATGAAAAAGAGGTCTCTTCTACCATTTGGAGGTGTGAGAACATTGGCTTCGGCTTTCAAGAAATTTTCCAGAGTGGGTTGTACTCTCCACACATGAAATATGTCATCCTTATCTCCCACAAATAGCTTTCTAGTTGCGTCGTGTACATCAATCATGTCTGGGGCCTTCTTGCTCTCTGGAACTTTGGGATCCTCTTATCCTCTTCTGCTTTCTGTTGTGATGATCATGGCACTTCCTGCTATAGTAACTTGTTGAGCAAGTTGGTTAATCTGCATTTGTAGAGTGTGGAAGGAGCTTTTGGTATCTCGCTCGAGGTTGTCCATCCTTTGATTAAGAATCGTGTTTTGATCTTCAATTCGGATGTCAAGTTTGGTAAATTGAGAACGGAGATTCTCAATGGATGCCTCCATTCTACTATAATGTCTTTCATTTTCAGCTTGAATACTTGTGGTAAAAAACGTCATCATCTCTTCCAAGGTGGATTGAGAGTTTGAAGAACTCCCATGCGGTTTCCAACTATTGTATTGGTTCCCCCTTTGTTGATGAGAAGAGTTGTAGTAGTTATTACCTTCATCATTCCCCCACTCGTCATAGAAGTTCATGTAATTGATCTCCTTAGTTTGAATAGCATACTCTCGTGTAGGAAGAGTGTTCCCTAAGGCGGATTGTAGGCATTCTTTCAGTGTTCGTTCCTACTCCAAAAATTTTCTATCAAGCACATCACCGATAGATATTTCCTTCACTCCAGAGAACTTTATGTCTGTAGCTTGAAAATGTGGGTTGTAGGCAATAACGGGCATCTTGATCTCATTTAGTGTATAATTTTTTTTTTCTTTTTTCTTTGTTGTGTTTGCACACTCTTTTGACTTCGGGACCAAAGTTTACTTAGATCCTTGAATTTTTATGAGTATGACCACACATTTATGTTTTAAAAAAAAAAAAAAAAAAATAAACTAACACTACTATATGAACAAGTGGAAAGCAATGGGAAATGAAAAATTCAGGATTTTTTTATTGTTTTGGACTTTATTAAACAAGACCGTTTCCCCGGCAACGGCGCCAAAAACTTGACCGGGCTAAACTTGCAAGTGTACAAGTGCCGATATAGTAATAAATTCCGGTAAAATACCGGGTCGAATCAACAAGGAAACGTTGTTTAATTCAAGTCCGAGAGTAGATGACTTTAAATGAAGAATTGAATAAAGTGCAGGGATTTTGATTTGTGTTTTATATTTTTGGTTTTTTCACTTTTTGTTCAACAAGATAATTGTTAACTAACTTTGAGTTCAAGATAAATGATAACAACAACTAAGGCTTCGGGAATCACTTAAATGCTTAAATATGGTTGAATATTAGTTCTTTGCCAATAATTATGAATGCGATGTTGCTAATATATTCTCAACTCCGGTTAAGGCAGCGAGAGCGTGATTTTCTTTACATGTAAGTCCCGTTACGGCTTACATTCATCTACCGAAAACCCCGTTGAATATCAATACATCACACCCGTATCATATAAGACCGGATATATTTCTATTCTCGGTACTATATATGTTTATCCTTTAGTGTTCATAGTTTAGACTTCAACGTTAATTGCAAGTATAAACTAAATTTAACATACTTCTATGTTGTACACCATAGTCATAAACAATCAATATATAAAGGATAAATCACAATTTATTGGTTTAGAACTTTTATCAAACACCTAGTGGGCATAGAAGTTCATCCCTAGCCTTAGCTAAGAAATTAGCCTCTAATGCTCATATTAATCACAATACAATAATAAATGTAATGGAACATGAAATTACAAAGAAAATAATACCTAAACACCAATGATTTTGGAGGATGAACTTCCCTCCTCAAGAACTTGAAGAAAATACCAAGAACAAAAATATAAAAGCTAAGAATTAATCTATGGAATGAAATGTGTTTGCATGATGAATTGAGGGCTTTATATAGGCTAAAGAATGACATCTTTTAGCCTATTCGAACCCAACAATCAGGTGTGGAGCAATATTTGATCAAGAAATGAGGAAGGTGACCTTTTCCCATCAAAAATCCTCTTGCACGTTGGCCTGTTTTGTGCAGAAATCGCCCCAATCGGCCCCGGTTGTGTCCCGACCGACGCCGGTTCAAAACAGGCTCTATTATGGTCGAAAAATAACACCTGACCGGCGCCGGTTGTGGATGATTGGCACCGGTTGCTGCGCCAAAAAGTGTACTCCTTTCTCTTTCCCTTTTATGGATCAAAAAGTGTTGGTTTTTGTACAGGCATTGTGGGGATGTTCCTCTACGCATTTGGACATCATTCCTTCACCACAGTTGTAGATAATGAAGTCTTCTATCCAATAAAACTTGAATGACGTGATTTTATTCATTCAATCAACAGATATGGATAAAACACTGAGAGGTATGCATCCTGAAATCCCACCAGGAACATCTGAATTTATCGGTTGATCGAGTATTGTTCCTTTCCTATTCTGGCCATGATGTCTTCATAACATTTGTACCTTATTGAGTTACCATTCACATGAAATTCGAATGGAGTGATTTCGAGTTCTCTACAATACGTTATACTCAAATGATGGGCAAAACGTCATCCTTTTGGTCCCAAAAGTCGTTCATCACAATGTTTTATGCTCTAACTCTCATTTTCAAGATATTTTCCCAATTTCTCTTCTTTTCTTCAACAAATACTTATAAATACTTATGTTAAACACAAGTAAATATAACGGCTATCAACCCCCTCTTAGGAACGCAACGTCCTCGTTGCGCCCATAAACCAATCTCAAATCTCAATCAAATCCCAGAATCTTCCCCCGCTAAGTGCTCGCCCGATATCGAACGGGTCAACACACTGTCACAGGGTTGCTCTGATACCACCTGTAACACCCCGCCCCGTAGGGACCAAGGTAGTTACTCCTACACACCCTCCAGACCTCTAGTACTGTCCTCACAAACCGCCATTAGCTTTTTCCGCGCACTTTGTTCTCACTCGTGCACGCCCTGAGAAACTTCCCAGGGGGTCACCCATCCCAAGACTACTCCCGTGCAAGCACGCTTAACTTTGGAGTTCTTAGCTGATGAGCTTCCTTAAAAGGAGATGCATCTTGTTGGTATGAGTAGTACTATTAATCCATTTAAATAAAATCGCAAGTGTTACAAAGGGCCAGGAGACGTACGTGGTCCATCATCAGCCAGCACCAAGGCCCAAAGGCCAGGAGATGTACGTCGTCCACCATACCCCAGTATCAAGGCCTAAGGGCCAGGGGACGTACGTGGTCCATCGTCAGCCAGTACCAGGGCCCAAGGACCAGGGGACGTACGTCCTATGACCCCTACCACAGGGATCAGGCTGCCACCAGAAGATTGGGTCCAACCCTGAGGGATGAACGTCCCCACCTCATGGCGGGAAACCAAGATCCTGGCGGGAAACACATTAAATGCGGGAGATTTGGTGGTTGGGATCATGTCGCCCATAACCAACCACGTCAGCGCTCCCAACTACCCCTAGGTTGTATAAATAGTCACATTTATTTCATTGTAAAGGGTTTGCAATTTAGTACTCTAGATCTAAACATCAATAGCAGCCCGTAGCATAGCACAGTACGCTCGGCCCTTCGGCTTGTAATCATTCGAGTTAGTAAAATACAGTTGTTTGGCCCATTTTCTGCTTATCTATTCATATTACTTGTCCAATACACATTCGATACCCTCAGGTTACGTGTTGGGCCTGCGGGTTGAGGGAATAAACCTCAACACTGGCGCTGTCTGTGGGAAACCTGATTAAAAAGTCCTTCCAAATTAAGCTCTCCATTAAAAAATTCTAAGACAACTACAAGGCAAGTAAGATGACTACCAACAACGCAGGGAACTCTCAAGACCTCTCTTCGTGACGGGCTCACAGCTGGAGAAGCCGCAACCAGGCGGCGGGGGCCCAGTCCAGCAGCCTATGGAGTCGGGGGGATTTCGGGATACTCACTGACCTGATCCCCCTAGAGCTCCGGAGGGACCCCAACGCACTACGGGAAATTGCAGACACCATCCGCCGACTGGCGGACCAAAGGGAGGTGGAGCACGTACATACTGCTAACACCGAGCGGACCCTACTCTCGCCTATCCGCCCTATGCAGTCTTTCGCCAGGCGTACCAGTGAAAATAACCATTCCCACCGTTCGGTCCATTCCAGGATCACTCGGAATATCCGCTCTCCAGATATGGGGGCGCCGAAGGAGTTGGGCCCTTCGGAGGAACGCAACGTCACACGATCCGGACCCTACGCCAAACATGCCCCGTAATGGACGGGCGGCCAGGGAGCACACTCCCGTGATGGATGGCATGATGGCGGAGGCCCGGGTCTACCATGGACAACATGACTTTGGAATCACGCCGAGGGGGAACACCTTGGCGGTAGTGAACCCCGCACCCGCTGTGACCGATCCACGGGATGCCATGCTCATGGAGATGCAGAGGCAGATCAATGAACTAAACTGACGTACGGAGAATACGCCAGCGCAGCCCAGGATTGCACTTTCACCCACTTTCTTTGCCAGGGTAATGGCAGTGGACATCTCGAGGGACGTTCGGCCTCCAGGAATTCTAATTTATGATGGGGTCGGGGACCCCAAGGCCCATCTACTATCTTACCAAGGGACGCTCTCTATGCTGGGAGCCTCCGACGAGGCCATCTGCAGGCTTTTCTTCAGCACACTCAGAGGACCAGCACAGGAATGATTCCGGCAGCTCAAGCCCGGATCCATCGATAAATTTGATCAGTTATCACGACAGTTCATGGCACAGTTCGGCTCGAGCTCCACGCCCAAGAAACATTTCAGTTGGTTGACGAACGTCCGCCAGAATAAGGGAGAATCCCTATCCGCTTTCCTCATCAAGTGGAGGGACGAGACCCTGAAAGTGGAGGATCTACCGGAGAGCACCAGCATCACTCATTTCACCAATGCGCTGACAACCGGGGACCTTTACCTGGATCTAAAAAGGAACCCCGGAGCAACTATGTTGAGGTACTAGCTCAGGCACAGAAGTTCGCTGCGATCGAGGAGGAGATTTCGCAGCGGGACGGAGTAGCGGCCCCCGCAACGCGCAAGATATGTGACCGACTAGGTCCCGAGTCGGTGGATTCACCGGCATCTAAAAAGAAGACGATCGGTGGTTACGTTCCTTGGGCCGTACAGGAATGCCCGGGGGACAATCTTCGCATGGATACTGGGCATGCTCCTTTGGCCTACCCTATGAGCCAGATTTTCGGGGCTATCAAGAACAAGGGGCTACTCAAGGAACCGGTACCCACCAAGGGGCACATGATGATCCGGGACGCGGAAGCCTACTGTGAGTATCATCGTAAGCCGGGACACCGTACGGATGACTCTCAAAGTCTGAAATATGCCATCCAGCAACTCATCGAGAGGGGATACCTGGGTGAGTTCACTGCGGGAGGAGCATCCCAGGGCCCCTCGCAGCAGCACAGGAGGCCTTACAGCTGGCACCGGGATGATCGGCGGGAGGCTGGGTCAAGGATGAGGATTTCCGACACAACGGCAAATGACCGGAGGCATCATTGGGGCCGGTCGGCACCAAGAAGAAGTTGGAGATCAAGATGATCTTCGGGGGGCAGAAACTGGGGACACCCCGGCGGAAAGAAAGAAATTCGAAAGGACCCTCTGAATAAACTCCATCTCCGCACCTCCCACGAAGAATCATAAGGTCGTTCCTATTGTGTTCAGACCCGCAGACTTACCGCAATCACCAGGACCGCACATGGATGAGCTGGTGATCAGCATGGATATCCGAGAATGGATAATCCGATGAGTCCTAATTGATACGGGAAGCAGCGTCAACGTCTTGTACTGGGACATCTTCGAGAGGATGCATCTGAGCAGGGCCGATCTGAGTCCCCTGCGAACGCCCTTGGCTGGTTTCACCGGCCACAACATTGATTCGAAAGGAACGATCGTCTTGCCAGTGGAGATCGGGAATGGCGAGCATCGGGCGACGATTCCCATGACGTTTGTGGTGGTGCGTCTGAAGTGCGCCCACAACGCCATTCTGGGACGGCCCGGATTGGAGGACCTTGAGGCCAACTGCTCCGTACGGCATTCCTGTATAAAATTCCCCACAGAGACTGGGGTGGGCGTGGCCCATACGGACCCAGACACATCAAGGGCCTGCTACAAGGAGGCAATAAAGAAAATGACAGAGAGAGATATGAGGGTCAACAGCATTGCCGAAATAGCCCGATGGGAGGAGGCTATTTCCCGACCGGAGCCAGCAACCTTGCTAGAGGAGGTGGAACTGGACGATCCCTCCGATCGGAAGGTATCCATCGGGACTGGTCTGGAACCAGAGATCCGGGAGGGAGTAATCTTAGTCCTCCAAAGGTTCAAGATCTTGTTTACCAGAGGACCGGAGGACATGCCGGGGATTGACCCCGAGATTATCTGTCACAAGTTGGACGTTCGGCCGGATGCCAGACCCGTGCAGCAGAAGAAAATATACATGGCGGTTGAACAAAGGGATTTTATCAAGGTGGAAGTCACCACCCTGCTCAACATACGCCACGTTCAGCCCGTTATGCATGTGGAATGGCTGTCCAACGTCGATTACTCTGATCTCAACAAAGCTTGCCCAATGGATCCCTACCCGGTGTCGAGGATCGATCTGCTGGTGGATGAGACCGAAGGTTGTGAGCTGCTTAGCTTCATGGATGGCTTCAGAGGGTATCACCAAGTTATCATGCATCCGGACGATGCTGAAAAGACTGCTTTCGTCACATCGGACATGGTCCTTGTGATTGCGGTAAGTCTGCGGGTCCGAACACAATAGGCATGACCTTATGCTTCTTCGTGGGAGGTGCGGAGATGGAGTTTATTCGTAGGGTCCTTTCGAATTTCTCTCTCCGCCACGGTGCCCCCCCCCCCCCCCCGACGATGCTGAAAAGACTGCCTTCGTCACATCGGACGGAGTGTACTGTTACGTTGTCATGCCGTTTGGCCTGAGGAATGCGATGGCAACCTTCTAAAGGATGATCGGGATATTGTTTAAAGATGTCCTTGGCAAAATCATGGAGGCGTACGTAGACGATATTTTGATCAAAAGCAGAAAGAAGGAGAACCATGTCCAGGATATGGAAAGATTCTTCACCATCATGGAGGGAGCTAACATGAGGTTAAACCCGAAGAAATGTGCTTTTGCCGTCAGGGGGGGCGAAATTCCTTGGTTACATGATGAGCGAGCGGGGAATCGAACCTAACCCAAAGAAGGTAAAATCCATCATGGATATGGAGGCACCCAAAAATTAGAAAGACGTGGAGAGACTTACTCGGCGTTTGGCGGCTCTGAGCAGGTTTATGTCGAAACTGGCTGACCGGCCGATCCCGTTTTTTCAAATCATGAAGAAAGCCAATCCATTTGAATGGACCCCGGAATGTCATACAGCATTCGAGGATTTTAAGACGTACCTCTCCTCGTCGCTCGTCCTTACCAAAGTGGATCCCAGGGAGCAGTTGTACATGTATTTGGCGGTGGCCGATCTGGCGGTAAGCTCCGTCCTGCTGAAAGAGGAAGATGGCATTCAGCGGCCTATATACTTCGTGAGCAAGGCACTGAACGGCCCAAAGACCAGATACACGCTGATGGAAAAGATGATCCTAGCCCTGATTGCATCAATAAAGCGCTTGGCACCGTATTTCCAGGCATACCCAGTGACGACGTTCACCACTTAGCCGTTGGCCACCATTCTTAGGAATCCAATGGCGAGTGGGAGAATCACGAAGTGGTCCTTAATGATCGAGCAATACACTGTGGAATTTAAGCCAAGGCCGACGATCAAGGGGCAGGCATTAGCGAATTTCATTGCCGAATGTACAACACGTACGGAGGATGGGGAGTATGGCAGCAACGACTTTGACAACTGGTGGGAGATGTACACCGATGGGGCAGCAAGCGCAAAGGGGTGCAGGGGGGTGCAGTCATCACTTCCCCCGAGGGTTTCAAGGCTTATTACTCCATGAAGTTTGAGTTCAAGGTCACCGATAACGAGGCCGAGTACGAGGCGCTAATCGCAGGTTTGAAATACGCGAGGGCCCTTGGTGCAGCTCGTCTGAAGGTACGGATGGATAGCCAGATGGTGATCACACAGATGAATGGTACCGCCGAAACCCGGGAGGAGCGGATGAAAGGTTACAGAGAGATGGTGGAGGAGCAGACTGCGCAGTTCGAACAGGTGATCATCGACCTGGTACCTCGGGTAGAGAACGCCGAAGCTGACATCCTATCTAAGTTAGGCAACCCCCTACCCAAGGATCAGGCGACGCTTGTCCCCAGGCACATCGGGGGCTTCGCCAAGCAGGAAGTGCTCCTCCGACCGGCGACAGAGATGATCCAGGTAAATGCCGTTTCTTTTGCAGATCCCAGCTGGGTAAAGGAGGTAACCGATTATCTTAAGGATGGAACTCTTCCCCTTGAGAGGGACGGACGAACCTCTGGAAGGGCCCCGTGGATAAAAAGACGAGCTACGAGTTTTGAGATTATCAATGGAGAACAATACAAAAAGACGTTCGACAGACCATACCTCAGGTGCTTGCCGCCGGACCTAGCTGCAGCAGTCATGGAGGAAATCCACGAGGGCATCTGTTCCAGTCACCAGGGACCCCGAACACTGGCAAGGAAGATCATCCTACATGGATACTATTGGCCGACCATCCAGCGAGACTGTTTCAACCACACTCAGAGGTGTGCAGTGTGCCAGCAGTACGCACCTATGCCAGGGAGGCCAGCCAGCTTCTATACCCCGATAACCGTCGCCCTACTATTTGCAAGATGGGGGATAGATCTGCTAGGGCCTCTGCCCAGGATGTCCGGTGGCAAGAAGTTCATAATTGTGGCCATTGACTATTTCACCAAGTGGGTGGAGGCCGAGCCATTGAAGAACATTACAGAGTTCCAATGCCAGCGCTTCGTCTGGCAGAATGTATTATGTCGATTCGACATCCCGGAGCAGATCATTACGGACAATGGCCGGCAGTTCATCGGCAAGGGTTTCGAAGCGTATTTGGCCAAATGGGGCATCCGACATTCCAAGGAATCAGTTGCGTACCCGCAGGCGAACAGGCAGGTGGAGAATATGAACCGGACCATCATGGATGGCATCAGGAAGAAATTGGAAGATTACTGCTCAACCTGGCCGGAGCAGCTGAACTATGTTTTGTGGACATACAGGACAACTCCGAGGACAGCCAAAGTCCCCACCGAAGTGCTTGTGCCCACACACCGGATGTTGCATTTCCACTCGGAATGGAACGAGGAAAATCTGAGGGCCGAGCTGCACTTCATCGAAGAAAGAAGGGATCTGGCCGCACGACACATGGAGGAATATCATCGGGAAACCGAGAGGTATTTCAACAAAGCAGTGAGGGTCAGGGAAATCAAAGTCGGAGACTTGGTACTGTGGAAACGGGAGAAGACCAAGCCGCTCGAGGGCGGAAAGATGGCCAAGAACTGGGAAGGGCCATACAGGGTATGTGAGAAAAGATAGGCGGCGGGGACGTTCCTCCTACAAACCATGGAGGGACGCCCCACTCGCATATGGAATGTGGAGCACTTAAGGAAGTTCTATCAGTAAGTTTCACAAAAAAAAAACGGGGAGACAAAAAGGAAGTTCAGGTCATACAATGTAAAAGTAGAAGTTAATGAGAACGAGCGGGCTTGGACATTAGCCTAAAAAGTCCCGTGGTTTTTCCCTTTCTGAGTTTCCACAATAAAATCATCTTGTACATCATCATCATGAAAATACTACGAACCTCCCAGATAAAATCCTGCGTATGGTACAACTGTCGCATAAAAGACCCCTAAAAAAACACAGAGGGGCACTAGGGAATCCCCAAAGGGGATAAACCCGTTCCGCATCACAATCGCGGCCGAGCCCAGCTTAGGATCCAAAAGACCGGGCCAAATGGGCAGGTAAGACGAGCGGATGACGGGACGAAGAACGGGGAATCTCCAAAGGGGATAAACCCGTTCCGCATCACAATCGCGGCCGAGCCCAGCTCAGGATCCAAAGGACAGGTCCAAATGGGCAGGTAAGACGAGCGGATGACGGAACGAAGCTAAAGACCTCTCAAAAAAACACAGCAGAGAGGCTCTGGGGAATCCCCAAAGGGGATAAACCCGTTCCGCATCACAATCGCGGCCGAGCCCAGCTCAGGATCCAAAGGACCAGGCCAAATGGGCAGGTAAGATGAGCGGATGACGGAACGAAGAACGGCGAATCCCCAAAGGGGATAAACCCGTTCCGCATCACAATCGCGGCCGAGCCCAACTAAAACGAACGGAAGACCGTTTTTAGATTAAGACGAGCGGATGACGGAATGAAGCTAAAGACCTCTTAAAAAAACAGAGAGGCACTAGGGACGAAGTTAAAAGGCGATCATAGCAATCAAGCAATACATTTTATTCATCGGCTCTACCGGCCGGAAAGTACACATCATACACGAGTTCGGAGTGAAATCAGAAGTACAGAATAAATGGAGCTATCATATCTTATGGAGCTATCCTTGAATATAGATGTGCCTGCAAGAGCTTTCTATGAACCCAAACTGATGCCCGGCTGCAGACCAAGATCGTTTAAAGGCCAAAAGAGTTCTCAAAGGCGTAGGGGGTGAAGTAAGCCACCTTAAAAACATTAGGCGCCATAACGAAGACGGCCTGCTAGTCAGAGCTTGCGACCAACATGCAGAACTTGACAAACTCCCTCAACTACAGGATGGGCCATCCTTCGCTTGAGACTTCTCCTTCAAACCCTTCTCATAGGCCTCAACAAACGAAGCGTTGAAACCAGCAGCCTCGAGATCAAACGGAGCGGGGAGATAACGCTCAAGGGCCGGAAGGTTGCCGGCCAAAAGGCCGATCATCCCCTTGGCAAAAGCGTCATCGGCAAGCTCTGCAAGGAAATCCTAGCCAGCGGGGGTCTTCGAGATCAGATCGATGCCATCCTTCAGCATGTCTGAACTCTTGGCCAGATACTCCCCAAAACTCTGGGCAAGGCGCTCCTTCACGCGGATGCTCACGGCATCGACATAGGCTTTGGATCTCTGGAACTCGATGGATCCGGCATCCTTGATTTTGGAAACATCGACCTCAAAAACCGGAATGGACCCCTCCACGCCAATCCGCCGAAGCTGCACGTCCGATTTCTCCACGGCGGCCATCTTGGCATGAAGCAGTTGCAGTTCTTGAAGAGAGGCACTCCCCTTAGCAAGCCCACGAGCGGTGTTCAGATCCTGCTGCATCTTACTCAGACGCTCTTTGGCCTTCTTCATCAGATTCTCGGCCTCACAACGCACCTGGGCGGATGCGCGCCCCTGTGCCTCATAAGCGAACCGCGCCTTGCAGAAATAAATGGCGGCCTTATTGAGGGTGCAGAGCCCGCACTCATGAAGATCCACCGAGCTCTCACGAGCGGAAAAATCACGGGGGACCTTTAACCCCAAAGAGCACCAGATGGAAGAGGCCGTCTGACCAAACAGTTTCTTCGACTCCGCACGGGGACCCAACCCGGAGAACTCGATAATGTCAGAAAAAGAATCCTCAGAACCAGGTGGAGGAGGATCGCACGAGCTCTTGCCCACCGAGGTAACAGGCGGCAACCTAGGAGGAGAGGCGGCCTCATTATCCGACCCATCAAGGATCACCACGGCCTTGGAAGACCCTTCCCCATGACAGGACTTCTTGGGAAGCCGCTCGTCCCCGCCAAGTTCTTCAACTTTAGGCCTCTTCAGGCCCTGATCATCACCGATGGTCTGTTTCCCCTTGTTAAAGTCCTGCATAAAGGAGATATATAAAAATCAGAGCAATGCTTGGAATTCACAGAAGGAGAGTCCAAAACCCAGGCCACAGTGAGGACGTACCTATGCCGGCCTTGCCTAAATTGGTATCATTCACCACTGAATGCAAGTTCTGGACCCCCTCACCGGAAATACGTGCGGCCTGCTCCAGATCGGCCGAATTTAGGACCGGAGGCTCAAACTTAACGGGATAAGCATTCCACCGGTCGGAGAAGGGGGGAGGGAAATCAACCTCGGCGAGAAAGAATCTATCCTCCCAGCCGTTCAGATTCGGGGGGTTGTTGGGAAAAAGAACTCTCCACGGACGGGCCACAAGACTGAGGTAACCTGTCTGGCCGTACGGGGAAAGCCGGAAGAAATGCAAGAATAATTTCACGGAAGGCTCAACCCCCACATGGTGGCACCAAATAATGAAACCGGCAAGGATCCGGTGGGAGTTCGGGACGAGCTGTGCCTGGGCAATACCTAGACCCCTAAAAAGAGAAACGTGGAAATGAAACAACGGGAAGAGGAAGCCCGCAGCCACAGAGTCCAGATGGACGACCACATGACCGGAAAAATGCCGCATAGGGTGGCGGAGAAACCGTGCATCCAAACCCCATGGGGGGGGGGGAGCAGCTGGGGAATCAGATCCCTCTCACTGGAAAGCAAACATTGGCGTTGACGCCGAATGAGGTGGAAGTTCAGAGAGTAGCGGGGAGGCTGGGGGGCATCCCACGCTGGTAGACAAAAAGGTCGTCCCTCGAATTACAACCATCATCAGATGAACCTTCAGGACGGCCGCGGGGAGTTTGCATAGGGATAATAGAAGTCATAGCAACGAACATGTGAGAGACACAGAACATACAGAGAAAATTGGAGGTCTAGAGAGAGAAAGTAATCGGGCAGAATAACGACCAAAGGAAAAGACAGGATAATTCCCCCTTTGGTGACAGGATATTTATAGGCGACATCGCCACCCTTTCCCGAATTGGGCGAGGACACGTGGCGGACCATGTTTGGTACATCATGTGGCTAGCGCGAAGCTTCGGGATCCACGCTACCAAAGGCACATGTCGGAGATACCTTTCCCCGCAACAAGACGAGCGTCCCCATTTCCCCAAAAGGGGGAAGGAAGGGGTATGTGAAAAAAAAGGACAAAGAAGGCAAAAGAGAAGAAGCCCTACACGAAAGAAGGGAAAGAATCCAAGGGGAAAGGTCCGTTCCTCGCCAAAAATAAAAGAAGGCAAAGGAAGAAGACCCCTACATGAAATAAGGGAAAGAATATAGGGAAAGAGCTGTTCCTCGTTGGAGAAAGCAGGGAACAGACAAGGGAAGTTGTAGATAACTAAAGTAGACCATAAATCAACAAGGGCAAAAGAAGTTTTTATTTTTCGGCTCTACTGGCTGGAACATACAACTAAGCAAAAGACGGAACAAAACGGACTCATGCTAGGAAACCATGAGGGGGGAGCGCGGGACAGAGGGCTGCGGCTCTTCGAACTCGTCAAGAACGGGCTCAGGAGTCGGGGGATCGGGAATTTCACCCCTCTGCACGGCCTCGGCACGCCGCTGATCTCGATCAATCTTCCCCATAACCCGTCGGAGTTCTGCTCCCTCCGTATAGTCCTCCACATTGAAGGGGGGAAGTCGGCCAGAGGATGGATACTCTTGAGGTCCTTAACGCCATCATAGTACCCCTTCGCGAAAGCATCATCAGCAAGATCCGCGAGCCACTCACCACCGAGCGCAGTTTTCTGTAAAAGCCGCACCCCATGAGATAAACGCTCATTTTCCGGCACAGGCTGCAGCTCGGCCTCGAAGACCTCTCCCGCGGCTTCTCGACAGTATTCATGAGTGGCCTGGAGGAACTGGGATGTCTTATTGAACTCCTCAACGTTAAGGACCAGGGTTAGAACGCCGCCGGGGGAAGATTCGCCCTCAGGACGCGGGGAAGGGTCTGCGGCTGGGACAAAGGAAATCCTATGCTTCTCAGCTAGGGCCACCTTAGAAAGGAGATCTTGCTTCTCCTATTGGCTCTGGTCCCGGATGGCCTGGAGCTCCTGTTTGGTCTGGGCCAAGGCAGCCTGGACTTTCTCCATCTCGGCCTGGGCAGCCTCCCGCAACTGCATGGCCTCCCGCTCTTTCTTCAAAGCCGCATCGGCTTTCCTTCAAAGTTCGGCGAGATCCTTCTCCCGAGCGGCCCTTGCCTACAAAAATTTTAGCCCATCCTACAAGGAAAAAGTGAGTCAGGAGGGGACAAATAGCAGATCAAGTGGCAAGAGGGAAAGGAGAGGAACGTACCTCAAGGTTCAGGAGTAGGGCATGATCAACGGAATCGCCGGAAGAATGGTCCGACAGCTCTAGTCCGGCCTGAAGGGCCATATCCTTCCGCATCTCGGAAATCGGACGGACAGCGGAGGGCACCACGGTGTCGGTAGTTTTGGGGCCAGAGGGCTCGACACGCTGCCTCTGCGTCTTCTTCCCTTTATCCTTTTCACCGCCAGCAGGGACAACAACGCTGATCGGATCCACGTTCAGAACCTGATTATCTTGGACGTGCCGGGCCTCATAATTCTGCCCGGTCACCTCGGCCATCAGAAGCCTCTCGGCGTCCGCAACACGCTTATCCGCCTGGGATGCGGCGGAAGAGTTAGCCTCAGAAGACTGAGTGGCCGTGCGAGCCTTCGCCAGCGCCGCTCGTTGCGTATTGGCCTTGGCCTCACGAAAAGCTTTCATAGCTTCGCGATCCATTTGCTCCTGAGTGGGAGGAAGACCTGAAACAAAGAAACAAGAATATTAGAATCGGGCGGTGCGAATATCAAAGGCACTCACCTCAGGGAATGGACCGCCCGGTCCCACAAGATGAACACAAGAGAATGTTAATCCAAGGATCACGGGCAGTACCTATCCCTGCATAGGAGAGTGCCTGAATGGTCAGGAAATCCTTCAGCCCTTTAACGCCATCCAGCTTTAGCTTATCTACGGCGTTTTGCAACCCTTGGGGTCAGCTCTGGCGGCGTAATCTTCGGGGGATACCCATTCCATCTCACAGGAAGCCGCTCGTCCGAATAGCGAATGAAGAAAAAACGGTTCTTCCAGTCATGGATTGAAGTGGGGGCGCCCTCGAACAGTTTCCTTTTGGGACAGGCGGCCACGCTCAGAAACCCAATGGCATTTTGGGAGGCGACTTGGAAGAAATAATGGAAGAGGTCCAAAGTGGGGATGAGTCCTTGCGATTTGCAACGAACAATGAGCGCGGAGATCATGCGTTAGGAGTTCGCTATAAATTGAGCCGGAACAACACTGTAGCAATTGAAAAAGTCAAGATAGAACGGATGAAGTGGGAAACGCAGTCCGGCCTTTATGGAGTCCATATGCACCATCACCATTCCCGGACGTCTTTTAAAGAGGTTGTCCGCGCCCCGGAGGCTGTAATGAAATGGTGGAGGAAGAAGAGTTTGCAGCTCCTTCAGGGCCCTCCTAGAGAAGACCTGATCGATCACGACAATGTTGGGGATAAGCACGATGTACCGGTGTTGATCCATGGGGAAGCCAAGCTTGAACACATGTAGATCGTCCCCCTCTTCGGTCTCTTCGCTAGAGTCATAATCGGCCGAGTGCTCCACCTCCGCGTCAGGTTGGGCTACCGCCGCTACGATGTTCTTAGGAACGACATCCATATCAACATACCCTCCTGCATTCGGGGGCGCGGTCTCATCTGCCGCCACATGGACCGCCACTGTAGGGGCGATGGAGCGGCCAGAAGTTCTTGTCCCCTCGGAAGAACGAGACCTAGAGCTCGCCGCAGAAGAGGAACCGGCAGAAGAACCAGTGGAAGAGCCGGAACCAGTATCCGACTCGAAGAAGATTTCCATGGAACAGGCAATGGGAAAGGATTGCGAGAAGAAAGGAAGAGGAGTTAGGATCAAGGAATTACCTTTCGGGGCTAGAAAGCGGGGACGAACGCGAGAACCGGGGACACTTGCTAGGAAACGCTGGAAACTTGGAAGGAAGCAGAGAATGGAAAACCCTAATCTTGCCTGCGATCCCGGTATTTATAAAGGGGAGGCGCCCTTTCAATGGCCAACCCACGGATGACATGTGGCGAGGAGCGTACCCGGGGACACGTGTCATGTTGAGACGGGCAGGTATGAAATGATTACTTTTGCATCGGAAGTTGAACCGGCCAGAATAACTACCACCTAGAGCCCCGTGAACAACGGCGGGGAAGCAACCGTCACTTCGGGGGGAAAGGACAGCGGCTCAAAGCAGTACGGTGGAAACTAATTACTTCTTTATGTCCCGCGCACGCTCGAAACATCAGAAGTGGGGGACTTGTGTTGGGTTAATGGCCCAATAAGGGCCGGCCCATCAACCCTTAAGGACCACCTATGAGCGTCTTGCTAAAGGCCCAAGAGGAAGGTCAAGCACCAAGGGCCAGGAGACGTACGTGGTCCATCATCAGCCAGCACCAAGGCCCAAGGGCCAGGAGACGTATGTGGGCCAGCATACCCCGGTATCAAGGCCTAAGGGTCAGGGGACGTACGTAGTCCATCGTCAGCCAGTACCATGGCTCAAGGACCAGGGGACGTACGTCCTATGGCCCCTACCACGGGGATCAGGCTGCCACCAGAAGATTGGGTCCAAGCCTGAGGGACGAACGTCCCCACCCCATGATGGGAAACCAAGATCCTGGCGGGAAACGCATTAAATGCATGAGATTTGGTGGTTGGGATCATGTCGCCCACAACCAACCACGTCAGCGCTCCCAACTACCCCTGGGTAGTTTAAATAGTCGCATTTATTTCATTGTAAAGGGTTCACAATTTAGTACTCTAGATCTCAACAGCAATAGCAGCTCGTAGCATAGCACTATACGTTCGGCCCTTCGGCTTGTAATCATTCGAGTTAGTAAAATACAATTGTTTGGCCCATTTTCTGCTTATCTATTCATATCACTTGTCCAATACCCATTCGATACCATCAGGTTACGTGTTGGGCCTGCGGGTTGAGGGAATAAACCTCATGATTCATATTTGCCCCTTTTTTCCTTAAAAATAAAGAATAATAAATTGAACTAAATTTTGAAGTTCTATTTTATTAGCACTCGATGTGTTTACCATTTACATTTGCTAATTTTTATTCTCGAGTGACCTTATAATAGGAAGAAAAAAGGTTTGTAATAGTTTAGCGAATGGAGTAGAATATAAAATGAAAATATTATTAGATTTTTATTAATCATAGAGTTAATGAATTCAAATCACTCATCCTCTTCAATTTATATCAACTCAAAACAGAAATAAGTAAAACTAATTAGATTTTCATTAGCGCATTTTTATATATCAAACAAGTGCACATCAAATTATAAATACTTTAAGAATTTTTTCTTAAATAAATTTAGTTTTTTTAGATTTTTTCTTTCATGGTCTGATTTTGGTTTTAGAGACTGTTTAGTAGTGCTGAAATTAGTTGAATCTGTTGAAATGGATGTAATTTTGATAGAAGTGGTTGAATTAGTTGAATCTTTTAGTGTATGGATAAATTTAATTTAAATTACTTTTACTAATGAAATAAAGAAAAACATTTTATGAAATGTAGCTAGAAATGATCACCTACAGTAACTTCCTCAATTCAGACAACAAAATAGATCAGAAAATGTATATAAATAATTTATTGATACTTATAGAGATTGTTAATATTTTTTTTATATTCAATATTGGTCTTGTATGAAAGATCACAAAAAATACGAATTTTGATATGTTTTTTGTTAAAATCGGAAGAAAAATGAAAATGTTAAAACACTCTAAAGAAAATTGGGGTTTTTTTCATAGTTTGGACCCCACCTACATCTCCTATGGCTTATGGCTGCTCCCTCCATTGGAGAACGGGTGGGTTTAATGCACCAATCCCCCATATGATATGAAAATTTGGCGCATTAACCTCATGTGATTTAAAACATGCGTCAAATCCTCCTGTGTTTTAATTAATCATGCACATAACCCCTTTTATGAATAAATTCAATTGTCAAATAAAAGAAAAATGATTAACGTTTTTTTATGATTTATAGATTTTGACATATTTACTTGCATATTCAATCAGAATATTAGGAAAAGTGATTTCCAAATTGTTAAATTTATTCATAAAAGGGGTTCTGTGCATGATTAATTAAAACACAAACGAGTTTGACGCATTTTTTAAATCAAATGAGACTAATGCACCGAATTTCCGTGTCACAAGGGGATTTGGTGCATTAAACCCATTGGAGAAGTAAGAAGTTGGGTACTTTGAAGTAAAATGGCCACGTAGCATTGCTATACCAAAGAGTGAATTAGAGGGAGCTAGACACATAGGTTCATTAACGGTAAAACTGTATTTTTATGTGCTATTTCTTTTGTATATATAAATGAAATAGAATAACTTAAAAGTAAACGTAAGGGAGAAAGTAACAAAATCTTATATAAAAGATTGATACGTAAATAGTATGGTAAAGCAGTTCTACCATAAATTAAAGGAATTTTATCGATTTAGGACCCGAAAGATAGATAAACTATCAATTCGGGATCTGAAAGATGAAATGTATCAGTATAAGGCTCGAAAGATGAAAAACTATCAATCTAGGATCTAAAATTTCATAGGTTTTGATTTATTTAATTTTTTATTAATTCAATTGCAAATATTTGGTAAAAAAAATTCACAAAAGTTTATGAGTTTAATAAAACTAAAAATTATTTAAATATTTCAAAATAAAAATAATAATAAAATTTATGAAAAACTTATGTCTTAAATTGATAATTTCAATCATTCGGATCCTACATTGATAGTTTTACATCATTCTAGTCTTATAGAGATATATTTCATTTTTGAGGTCCCAAATTCCTAAATTAAAAGTTGATTGAACTTGTCTCGCGGCCATGAAGAATAAGCAGCAAAATAACAAAACGTCAACACGTAAAGGGGCATTCCGAGAATTGAACTCGGGACCTCTCGCACCCTAAGCGAGAATCATACCACTAGACCAAATGCCCTTTTTGTTGGGTAGAGACGTCATAAGGTATGTAGTAGGAATATTAACTAAATACTAATTAATGCTCGCATGTTAATTCTAATACTTTACCCGTTGGACTTTCACTAAATACGTTCACTCAAATAGAAACTGGGAAAAAATATTCATAATATGCATTAGAGCTTCAGTGCAGGGCCGGCTGCCCGGCTCAATAGATTAGAAGACCCGGTGCAAATCACAAAAAATAGATCTTATATTAAATCAATACAATACCAAATGTAAGATTGAGATATGATCACATTTTCAAACTTGAACAAATAAAATTAGTAAAAACATTTAAAATCGGAAACTAGCGAAACAAAATAGGATAAGAAAAAGTGAACCATGCAAAAATGAAGTAATCAACTATCTTTGAAAATAATTACAAAGAGAATAACCCTGATTTGTACTGAATGTTAGAAGTCGAGAAAGAGAAATTGATAAACCGTTCAAAAGCCAAGTCGCCGATTTGATTTGGAAATTGGAAGGATTATTTAACTTTTATTTTTCATTTAATTAAATATGGAAATTGGAAGGGTTATTTAATCATCTGTTTGCTTTTGTTTCAGTTGGACCGTTTGCCTCTTTCATTTAAAGGCGTTTCCGGTTACTTTATATACAGATCTGGGGCGGATCGTATGACGGGAACCCTTTCCGGCCAAGGCCATTGGGGCCCTTCCATGTGGATTTTTTTAATGAAATTTTTGAGTTAAATTGAGAAGACAGTTAAATAAATTATTGAAACATATTTCGCTTTATATCAACATAAAACGCATTATGTTTCAATTATTCATTTAACTGACCTCCCAATCGAATTTTAACCTTAAATTTTGAGGAGATAATCTACACTTGATGAAAACATGCTCATAAAATTTTATCAAAAAAATCCATCATGAAGGATCCCATATGACATTGGCCGGATGACGGTTCCCATGCAAATCGCCCGATGAGATCATTTCTCTCTATATATAATACTCCCTTTGTTCTTTATTAACTGTCTCGCATTCCTTTTTGGAACGTTTTTAATTATTTATCCATCTTTCCCTTTTTGGTAAGTTTTTTCAATCAAAATACCTTTATACCCTCACTTTTGTTACCATTACCCCTTTCTCTTTCCTACTTTTTCATTTACCCACAACTCACTACACCTTTTACACTACCCCTATTATTTTCCTCTTAAAACCCGTGCCAAAGCCTAAGAGGACTCGTATTTAAGAACGGAGGGAGTATAATTATACTTCATCCGTCCCACAATGAACTTCACAGTTTGACATACACACATATTAAGGAAATAAACTTACCATGGGGTAAATTTTACTGTTTCGACACTATTTCGACACCATTTGGAACTGTTTTGCACTGTTTCGACACTGTTTGGCACTATTTTACCATGAGGTATATACTACTACTATATAGATTCTACAAAAAGTGAGTCTTATATTTTTGGAGGCCCTATGCAAAAGCACTCTTTGCACAACCTCATCTACGACCCTGGTTCAGTGTATTTTAAGAGCTGGGTTGGTATTCTTGGTAACTCTCCTTTCATGCTTGGGCTTACTAGAGCATCTTTAGTGATGCCATGGATTTGTCAAAATGCAATGTCACGTCACATTAGCCTAAATTTTTTGTCTCCAATGACGATATGCATACATTTTGTGGCGTTGAGTTGGAATGGAAAACGGTAGAGAATTTCTACGCCTCTTTCTAGTTTCAGCAGGTCTAATTGATAGCTGACTCAACAAAAGCCCAACAAAAGTCTAAATAACCGTTCCCATAACTTGTATTACATATTAATTAAACACTGGCACTGCATCTTGTTCACCGACGCATGCACAACCCTAAACTAGACCACTCATTTGTCTCTCAACATTTCACGAGGAATCTCATCTCTTATTAGATGAGTGATACTGACTAGAGTGGTCCTCAACCCCATGTCGCTGAACTTTCATTGATCATGTCATGTCTAGTTACCTCACATTTTAGAGTCAGTTGTTGGTCTTCAAGACCTGCGAGAACTTCCATAGGCTCATCTACTATAAATGTTGACTAATGATTGGAATGAAGTCCTGGTGTTGCAACATAGTAATCACCAACATGTTCAGACCATTACTTTAGAGTTCATCTCTACAGTGATGATAACGGGCATCTACACGAACCCCAGAGGCTACATTATCTATGTTGATCCTAGGGGTCATGCCATAACGACCATAATGACATTTACTATGGATGATTCACGATGATTGGTCGAAAGTCCTGTTAGAGTTGTACCTCTTCTATCATTATATAAAGGCCATGCATCAATGTTTAAATTGATGTTGTGATAACAGAACACCATGGTGTCTCCGGTTTTTACCTTTCTGCTTGTTTTCAATTTTGTTACCCAAAATAAAAGAGTAAAGGTATGTAGTTCGATTCATCGGATCCTCATGAGGGGGAGAGTGGTCCACATGTTGTTTACTCTCAACAATTCATTCTCGAACACTTTTCTCCTTCATCACAAAAGTCGAGGACGTCTCTCTACTTTCTCCAATTCATCAGCACTGCCCAATCAGCTTCAAGTCAAATTGTCATCTATGCTCACAAGTCAACATCATTTTCCGTTGTGCCACCAACAAGTTTCCCTCAAAAGCATTCACTTCAAATGGTTGAAAAAGCTACATTCTGGAGGAGACAGGGGTCGAGTAATCAATTACATAAGATGAATTCTGTGTGCGCCTGAAACTCTTCAGAACATACATTCTAGAGGTGCCATCAGACTTCAATCAAGCTAATCAAGATTAATTTTTGAAAGGAAAATACTACATGCAAGTCTTTGAAGATTCCTCAATCCCCGGCATCCAAGAACAAATTGCCAATAAGACATCAAAGGGGAGATTGTAAGGATTTCTTCACAATGTCATTCCAAGAAGACAAAGGAAGCTGAGCTACACTGAAGATCATCAAAGCCAAGCTCGAAGAGCTACAAAAGCAAACTATTCTTAAAGAAACTAGTGAAGAAGAACTCAAGGATTTTGATAAGATGACCAAAGTGCTCGGGTCGTTAATGAAAGAATTGAGATGCGACAATCGTTGCGACATTCTGAGCATGCCCTAACACTGAGGAAGTCATACTTCAAGTGACAAAGATGAATAAGAGCTGAAGCACATTTGATCACAAAGGAGGAGATTGTTGGAACATATATGATTGTGATCAATGTATTTTTGTATTGTCTCTTAAATGTATTTAATAGAGTAATTGTAGACTAGCCTTATAAGGAAATGTTGTAAGGTGTGCATTTGGGCCACCCCATAAAGGAGCCCAATCATGCTTAGGTCACATCAACTCATTCCCTAGGCATATAAATATTACCGTAAGAGGAATGAGTTGATAGCCTCATCTAGATATTCACTTGCGCAAACACACATTTCTAGAGAGAGAGAGACACATCTGTTATGACATACCATGCGTTGTATTGAAAGATCATTCTATGGTATTGAATATTCAGTTCATCTCTTCTCTATTCCATTCTTAAATATGATTGTTGGATCCAAAGGGACAACATACTTTGAGGTTAACAAAAAACAAGAGTACACCAAGGTGTACAAGTAAGCACCGTAATTTCGCATGATCAAGAGCAAAGACCCAGTTGGCTCAAAAAAAGATTATACTAAAAAAGGTACAAGTGTACAAGTACTGTAATTAAGCATGATCAAAATATACTTCGTACCCACCACCCATGGACTTGATGATAAATTGTGGAGTATATATTTCATTGTTGGGCCGGTAGCATCAATTAACATTAATTAAATTTGTCTATATTAAGGATCTTTATTCCCACAAGAAAGTACAAGTTTTGATAGAAATTTGACATCGATGACGTCTTTTCATATGAGTCTTTCGCCAACACGTGTACCTCTCAATGGAATTGTCCTTAATATGGACACATTCATTAGTTGCATTACCATATCTACATGTGAGTAGGATTATATGGCTAATAGCGAGCGCAATCGAATGGTATGAGCTCTTAAAACAACAAATTGCTTACTTATAAAAGTATGAAAGTATCTAAGAGATCGTAGAAATCTTACAAAAATATACATAGATTCTTTATCTTACATGGAAATAAATTATTAAATTCATTAGTCTCCTAAATGTTCATCCATTTTGTTTCCAAATTTGGTATCATATTTTATTGAAAAGTTTATACACACACATGAAATAGTATATTTTAATTTCAAATAATAATTTATGTATTAAGAAATCAAGAAGAATCAACTTTATGTTAAGTTGAGCATCATAGATCTTCAGATACAAGTAATATTGAAAGATTGCAATACTATTTAATCCAGCAGACTAAGAAGGCAGAAAAGATGTTTTGCTAGCTAGTAAGTACAAATAGTGATATATTATCTTAAATCTGCACTAATAGATGAAGTTTTTCTTTGAGTCCAATTCTACTCTCGTTCTCTATGCAAAAGGCAAACATATATACTCCGTATATAAATCCAGCCACACAATTTGAATGTTGGTGGATAATTAATGTAACACCGTCCCCAAGTATATTTACTTTTTAGTAAATCATGTAATAAAACTTGAAGAATGAATTATGAATTTACGAGGGTGTAAATTTTTATTAATTACACGTGGGGTCCACACCGGGAACGGGGACCACTCGATAATTCCGAGACCACATATTATATTCATCTTGGTCTAGATAATATGTATATGGTGGTGGATATTTTAGTTGAGCCATAGAAAGGGCATAGAGTTGACCCGCTGGTCAAACGAGGCCCAATTACCGGTATTAATAATTTATCGGATAATAGTCCGAAATGAATTTCGGAGACTTCTAAATTAAAGTTTGGGAATGTATATTCATTCTAAAGGCCTATAATGATTAGGAACATGTGTTATATTTTATTTGACCCGGTAAAATAAAATATAATTAAAACAATCCGAGAAATACAACATTTGGGGCCGATTATACACATTGGGACATAAAGGGATGACCTCCCACATAAGTGGGAGCCACCCCACGAATTTAGCCTCTCAAATGTTAAGGGGAGCAGCACAATAATATGGGGAATAGGCATAGGCTTGAAGTGATCGGAAGCCAAACCAATAAAAGAAATGGGACCCCTCACATGTTATTATTGAGAGAAATGCCAAAAAGGCATTCTCAATCAACAACACACCCCCCCAATTCGACCAAGCCCTCAAACAAAGTGAGAGAACCTGCAAAACTCCATTTTATTCATCCATTTTTGCACCAAGAATAAGGGTGAAGGGGGAGATAAATAAAGAACAGAAGAGAGAAGGTTAAGGACGAAAAACTTGAGGTTAACAAGGTAATGACTCCATTAATTCCATTTCTTTTTCTTTAATCTTCTAATATGATTATGTAATCATATTTCACACCCCTAGTATTGTTCTACATATTTAGAGGTGTAGAATGAGAGGTTGAAAGGTGGTTCTAAGTCCAAGAACGGACTTAGAAACCAAAATGACCAGTTCGCCGGAAAATAACCTTTTAGAGGTTATTTGTGTTTATATGGGTTTTGTGATGATAAAACCATGTTATGAGCTTGACTAAAGTATTTCTAGAGTTTGCTGGAGTTCGCCGGAGTTTTGCCGGAGTTCAACTAAGAAGGGTAGAACTTCTTAAAGCTCATTTGAGGTGAGTGAATGGCTTAATGTCTTGTAACTTTTGGGTTAAGCATGAGATTACCTAAGTAAATGCTATATGTGTTCATAATGATGTTTAAATGAGATTAAACATGTGATTAACCAAAATGATTAGGCTTGTATGAAATGAACTATTGAAATATGCATGATTTGTGTTATGAAAATTTTTATAAAAACATATGTCATATGTTTAGAGGTAAAAGGTGCATATTATGGTTGTTTATAACTCAATACATGTTGTGACTAAGTTCGACACATATTGGATTTAAAATAGCGGCTCAACTGAGAGTTGGACGGTTGTCCAAGGGACAACCGGCGCCGGTCATGCATAGAACCGGCGCCGGTTTGAGCGGGTTTAGCCTGGTTCATATTAATTAATTGTGAACCGGCACCGGTCAGGTTTGAACCGGCGCCAGTTTGGCCTTATATTGCCTATTTGTTGATTTTAATGCATGAATTGCATGGATGATTTTTGCTTAGGCCTTAAGACTTGGTTTAGTCTTGTTTATCGATTATGATATAGACCCTATCTAGCATGATATGTGGTAGATCATAGGTCGGGTGGAGTACTCAAGGATCAGGCGGTATCCTCAAAACTCGATTATATAGGGTGGAGTACCCTGCAGGGATCGGACGTGTATCCTCAAAACTCGGTTATATCGGGTGGAGTACCCAAGGATCAGGCGTGTATCCTCAAAACTCATAGATTAATGTCAGTAATTCAGGACCGGGCGGTGTCCTTAAAATTATTTGATTTGGACAGGAGGAGTCCTATACACTCATAGGTCTATGGGTGGGTTGAGGTTTTAAGTCAAGGACTTTGACTACTTGTATTTTCTCAAATAAACAATGACCTACGGGTTGGGTATTTCCAAGTGTATAAAAGTACCAATATGTATTTTATAACTTGGGGTAAAGGAGTATAAGTATTTATTGTTAGGAAATTGATGTAACGTACCTCGAAAGTACAGCAGTGGAAGTTTAAAATTTTCCCAAACAGATCCTCCCTGATTATGACAAAATAACGAATATGATAATAATAACAGATATGAGTTAGAACTTACACATCTTCCAGTCTAGCGGTGATAATCTTTGACCTTTGGTATCCACGTGATTTCTCCTTTCTGAAAGAACTGTTAGATCTCCCTAAGAGAAAGGCTAGGAAATCTCTCCGCAGGGAAATAAACTGGTAATACTGAATCTGAAAATTGATCTCTAATTATGAAGGAGGTGGATGTATTTATACTAGTTCTAAACTAGTTTCCCAATCACAATGAAAGTCTTTCTAATTAATGAGTTCTAATCCCACTAGAACCAATACTCCTTATTAATTAAATAAGTAGATAAAACAAACCAAAATAATAAGAATAATCACAATAGAGAAGTGGTCTTACGCCACTCTCTATTTATTATATGTATTATTATTTAGTTTATTTACTTTTCTTTTTAATTCTAAATTACAGAAGAAAATATCAACTTTATTAAATAATAAATACATCTTAATTAACTATAATAAATCTAATTCATCACACTTAATTAATTCAATCAAATAGAACACTCCTTCAACATCATGAATTAAATATATTTAATCTAGTTAATATTTAATCCATTTTCTGTATTATGAATTAAATATTATTTAATCCAATTAATAATATTTAATTCCTTATAACAATTCAATCGGAAGGTATAATAACTTGTTGTGTGACCCATAGGGCCTTATATATTAAGCAATAATCAAATTAAGGTCTTACTAGAATCCCTAAACGATTTACCTGACAATCTTAATATATAAGGACGTTTGCGAGGACTATTCAAACTCCCTGTAATATAGAGCTCATAATGATACGGTCCTTTCATTCAACCAACATTCAACTAAGTATAGAACATGATATTGTGTCTATTCCAATAACTTAGTCTCTGTCTCTCAATCTTTCTAGATGATCCATAACGATCATATTCGATATCCAAAACGAATATATCTTTGCATTGGCCAATGACTTTATGATCCATCTAGATATGAGAAGTAGAATGATCTTTCTTAATCTATTATGAGGAATGAATTCTTTCTTGGCTCAACTACTACTCCATGTGCTTCGTGATGCACCCAACACATGTCGTATCTACCCCGATTGGAGTGCAAGCGTTGGTCATGGTCAAAGTACATCACTCCGCACATGTAGTACGTATTGACCTCAAGTCGGAGGACTATTACACTACTCTATACACCGATAATCCCATAGACACATGAATAAAACTTATCAAATGGTTTCTCGGTGGGTATGCCAATATTCTCTAAAATATCTATGTGACCATCATGAATTACAGGAACTCATAGTTGTGAGATCAACTATACTTTCTAAAAGTATGATGCAGTCCATATACCAATCTTATCGCATATCATCAATATCACATTCTTGATGATCATTGATTAGGGCTATTTTAGGACCTTATGTTATATCATATAAGCTCCCACTTACTTATTGACAACATAAGTCTAAGAGAACACAATTATGAATAAGATATTGACCATTGAAATACTTAATCATCAATGTATAATACCGTATATATCAAATATATAAAACTGAATGTGATCAAGTACATATATCTCTAAAAGGTGATTGTCGTTAGGACATATATACTAACAATCTCCCACTTGGCCTAGTGCCAATCACCGATGCGCCTAACACCTAGACTCTCAAAAGTCTAGTATGTTTCTCGTATCTCAAAGGTTTGGTGAATGGGCCAGCCAAATTGTTCTCTATGGGAAGGCGTTCTATTGCAACTTCTCCTCTTGCTATTTGTTATCAAAAACATGATAGCACACATGTATTTTCTAGTTCCTTACTTTGCATCTTGGTTCTATAGCTTGTGCAAATGCACCGGTACAATCACAATAACAATTATTGGATAACTGTTTCCAGGAACTACCATTATTTCTTCAAGGAACTAATGTATCTAAACGCTTACCTAAGTTGCATCGAATGCAACAATTTACTAGGCTCTAGTTGTCGAATTTATAGTAGTTTCTTACCTGCAACTCTTTCAGCACTACTATTACATTGAGACTAAAAACATATACTGACTGTGACTCGTGGTCTTTCTTATCATACATGAAACTAGTGTTAGAATAATTAAATTCTACTAGTTCCTTTTGTCCATCATAGACAAAAAATATTCATGAAGATTTTTGTAACACCCCGGCCCCACCGGACCCGAGGTAGTTACTCCGGACCAATAGTACTGTCCCCACAAACCACCACGAGCCTTTACCGCACACTTTGTCCTCACTCATGCGCGCCCTGAGAAACTTCCCAGGGGGTCACCCATCCCAAGACTACTCCCGTGCAAGCACGCTTAACTTTGGAGTTCTTGGGTGATGAGCTCCCTTAAAAGGAGATGCACCTCTGTTGGTATGAGTAGTACTATTAATCCGTTTATATTAAATCTCAAGTGTTACAATCACCCCCACTTAGGATCGCAACGTCCTCGTTGCGTCCTTGAACCAATCTCAAATCTCAATCAAATCATATCCCAGAATCTTCCCCCGCTAGGTGCCCGCCCGATATCCAACGGGTCATCACACTGTCGCGGGGTTGCTCTGATACCACCTGTAACACCCCGGCCCCACCGGACCCGAGGTAGTTACTCCGGACCAATAGTACTGTCCCCACAAACCACCACGAGCCTTTACCGCACACTTTGTCCTCACTCATGCGCGCCCTGAGAAACTTCCCAGGGGGTCACCCATCCCAAGACTACTCCCGTGCAAGCACGCTTAACTTTGGAGTTCTTGGGTGATGAGCTACCTTAAAAGGAGATGCACCTCTGTTGGTATGAGTAGTACTATTAATCCGTTTATATTAAATCTCAAGTGTTACAATTTTGTGTGACCATTCTTTCACAGACTTCAATGAAGGGATATCATTCTCTATGATCAACATATATGATTATAAAGACCACGCTATCCTTGTTGCGCACTCTAAACACGCAAGCACCTTCATTTCATTAGATGAGGTCAAACGATTTGACTATTTCATCAAAATTAATATTTCAACTCCTAGAGGCTTGTTTTAGCTCATAAATAGATTTCTCTAATTAACATAGTGATTTAGAATATGACTTGGATGAAAAAAAACCTTCAGGCTGTACCATGTACACCTCCTCCTTGAGGTTTCCATTAAGGAAGTGGGTTTTGACATCCATTTGTCAAATCTCATAATCATAGTATGCAACTATCACAAGCAAAATCCGAATGGACTTGAGTTTTGCAACTGGCGAATAGGTATCACTATAGTCAATTCCTTCTCTTTGACTATAACCTTTAGCCACTAGCCTAGCTTTGTATTTTGCACCTTACCTTCAGCATCAATTTTCTTCTTGAAAATCCCTTGCATCCAATGGGTCTAACCCAACAAGCAAGTCAACCAAGTTCCATACTTGATTGACACACATCGAGTCCATTTTAGATTTTATGGCTTCTCGCCACCTCTCTGAATCAACATTTAATATTGCTTCTATGTAGGTTTGAGGTTCATCCTTATCATGAATCTCAACATCATCATGATCCTTCATGAGGAAGTCAAATCTAGTTAGTTCATGAAGAATCTTAGTAGACCCACAAAGTTGAATGTTTTGCGTTTTGTTCAGGCTGTTCATTCTGATCGCGAAGAGGTTCTCTTTCATTGGACTGTCCAATGCTTAGAGAGTTTTATGGTGTTACACTTTTAAGTGTTTCAAGAGAAAGAGAAGTGAGTGCAGAAGGAATGACAACCATGTCACCTCTTTCTTTAATAAGAATCACTTGGTGGTGCGAGATGATTCCTATGTGACTCCCACCAGCTGAAAAACATCCTCCTAGAGACATGCTTCCACTCAATTCTCCCATTGAATCCTTGTTTTGACCATCTAACAAGTCTTCATCCTCTATGTTATTTTGTGATTCTTGAACTTCATCAAGTTCTATCCTCCCACGATTACATTCCTTAAAGACCAAGTCTTATACTAGGAATCTCGCTTGTCTGGAAATAATGAATTTTTATATCCCCCAGGAAGATAAATTAGTATCCTTTAGTTTTCTTAGGATGCCTCACAAAATAATATCTCTCACTTCTAGGTCCCAACTAGTCAATGTCCATTTTCTTCACATATGTAAGGCAACCTCACACTTTAGTATGTGTAAGAATAGGCTTCTTATTACACCATAACTCATAGGGTGTCTTTTGCACTAACTTAGATGGAACTCTATTCAGAACGTATATTAAAGTTTCCAATGCGTACCCCAAAGAGATGTTGGAAGAGACGTGGAATTCATCATGGATCTAACTATATCTAACAAGGTTCTATTTCTCCTTTCAGAAACCTCATTCAATTGAGGTGTTCTTGGAGGAAACCATTGTGCCTGATGATAAGCCCATTTTTGTACTTATTTTTCTTATCAAATTTAAGCGATTTTTGAACGAAAACAGAAAGAAAAGGCATGTTTTATATATTTTGGTTCACGTTTTGTGAAATCAGGTAAAAATCACGTCCATGATATGTTTGACAAAATTTCGGGTCAATTAAGCACACAATGAGTCAATTTGAGTAACAAATAATATCATACAGGAAGAAGCAAGCATTATATCAAAGTGGTCCAGAAGACAAAATTGAAGAGCACAAAATAAGGAAAAAGTCAGACAAAGAAGCTCACAGGCGGCCAGATAGGCGGCAAAAATGGAGGCCTTCACGGCCGCCTACGGAAAAAATCAAAAGTCAACATTGGCTTTGACCCAAAACGGGAAGAAGATCGAAGGCTGCCGACACTGGACGGAAGGCGGCCGCCTTCGGTGGCCGCCTGCGACACAAGGCGACAAACCAACCACCGGCCGGTGGGATTTGACGGCAGGCGGCCAGACAGGAATGGCAGGCGGCCGCCTGCTGGACCGCCTGCGGCGGATGAATTGACCGGCGCACGTTCGCCTGTCGGTGACGTGGCGGAAGGCAGCCGCCTGGTTGGCCGCCTACAGTGATTTTTGTCTTATAAATAGCCCGATTTTTGCTGAACTCAAACACACCTCTTCCAACCCTAATTCAATTCAAAAAGCTTCAGTTCTTCCTCCATTTCCGCAGCTCGAAGGTTTTTTGGGAGAGAGAAACTTCAAATCTTCATATCTTCTTCATTTTAACTTCAAATTGTAAGTTCTTTATATGTATTTTCATCTTCTCAACGAGTAGAATCTGAATCTGTTCTTTGTTTTCTTGATCTGTTTTTTGAATATTTCCAGAATATTTATCAAGTAATTAGCATTTTCTTCCAAAAATTAAATAAAATAGTTGTTGATGTTGAATTCATTCCAATTAATTATATAGTTGTTTACTAGCCTCAAGTTTGTTATTTATCTGAAGAAAGTTAATTTTCCTGAAGCAGAAATAATTTTTAATTAATTTCGGTAATTAGTTGTTATTATTGCATAAATTAAATTAATTACTTAAAAATAGTAAAAAATTAGTTTCGGCCCTAATTCCAGTTTATTTCACTGTAATATCACCCCCAGTAGTCAATAGAAAATTTAAAACGAATTTAGCCTATTTTTAACTGCCTTTTGTATTTTATAGTTAAAAGTGGGAAAATTATCAATTAGGGTTAAAATTGGATTTTAGGTTTAAAAATTCGTGAAAAATTCCAGAAAGTCATATTATAGTTCCAGAAAGTTAGTTTGACTAGATCTTATTTTTGTTTAGGTTTTGCTATTATACATGTTTAATTCCTTGTTAACGGTTAATTTATTTACCATATTGTTGAATGCAAAAATAATGTTTAGTAGCTAAAATTGTTTTGGGCATGAATTGAGTAAAAGAACATGGATTGACTTGTTAGCCGAAAATTAGGGGTTAAAATTAATTAATTGAATTAGTTATTCAAATTGATGAATTAGTAATTAATAATTGTTAGCCATTTTCATTAATTAACTTTTGGAAAATTATTTCTAACTTATCTATGAGATTAGAAAATAAATTGAGCCAACTTTATTCAAGCACATTAATAAGGTCTAGAAATAGGAAATTTTAATGAAATGGATTTACATCTTGTCTATGAGAAATAAATTCAAATTGCTTAAATAATGAATTTAATTAGTTAATGAATTTGGCTATTTTTATTAATTAAAATATTGGAGAATTATTTTTGTCTTGTCTATGAGATTAGAATTTAATTCAAGCCAACCATTTTTGAATACATTAATGAAACCTAGAAATAGGATAAATTAATGAAAATAATTTCTATTCTTGTCTATGAGAAAAGAAATTATCAGTTCAATTTTAGTTTTAATTTCCCTAATTACTAGGTTCAAGAATATATCCATTTCCAATTACTCAATTCATTGCCCTTAATTGCCTCATTCTTTTTATTAATCTTTAGAATATTTGATCTTAAATCTTTAGTTGAAATTTGCTCCTAGTATAATTTTGCAATTTGGCCTAGTTTAGAACACAATCACCTTCTTTTGTATTGAAAAAGCTTCCAACAATTAGCGATAGCCCGTGACTAAGACTAAATTAAGAAAACTCCTCCGCCATTCCTCAAGAGACTCGATACTCGGGGAAAAACCGAAAGGTTAGACTCCGTTTTACTATAACGCCGCAAAAGCGGTTATCGCCTGAATTCCTTGACCTTTCAAGTAATCAAGAAACTCCTTACTCAAGTATTCCTCTCTACGATCAGATCGTAGAGTCTTGATACTCTTGTCGAGTTGTTTCTCTACTTCAGCTTTATACTCCATGAATTTCTCAAAAGCTTCTGATTTGTGTTTCATAAGATACACAAAAACAAACATAGAGAAATCATCAGTAAAATGATGAAGTAAGAAAATACCCCTCTAGCTTGAGTTGGGAACTGTCCACACACATCTGTGTGAATCAACTCAAGCACTTCTTTGGTCCGCAATCCTTTTCCAAGAAAAGGTTTATTGGTCATTTTAGCTAAGAGACAGGAATCACAATTACCATGTGATTCAAAATCAAATGGTGTTAAGTAATCTAATTTACTTAACCTTGTTATTCTTGTTTCACTAATATGGCCATGTCGCAATGTCAAAGATAGGTGATATTTTTCTGATTACTTAACCTTGGTCTCTTATTTTGTACATTTAATATGTCATGCCTACAAGTAAGAATATATACACCATTCATAAGAGGGACATTTCCATACACAATGCCATTTTGTCAAAAACAACAAGTATTATCAGCAAAATGGAAGGAAACCCCTTAATGTCTAACATATGAATGGAAATTATATTCATTGTTATAGAAGGAACAAAAAAACAATTATTTAGTTCTAAACTATAACCGTTGGGTAAATCTAATTTATAAATGTCTACGCGCCTAGCAGCAACTATTGCTCCATTTCCTACACGTAGGACAATTTCTCCCAGCCTAACTGCTTACTGTCACTTAGACTTTACACATTATTCCAATGTGTGAGCCACACGTTGTATCTAATACCCAACATTGAGAGTTAGTTTTAGACATATTAATATTTATGACAAAAATACATATGCTAAAAGCACTCGGTGCTTTGGCTAGATTAGCCCTACATAGCTTAAAACATCTCTTCCAATGCCCTCTCTTTGTTGTAGAGGCATACATCTTTTAACACCTTAGATTTCTTTTGAATCCCACCTTTAGGTTTCAAAGCTAGAGGCTTAGGTCTAACCTTACTTCTCTTCTTCTGCTTCTTCTGCTTCTTCTTTCCCGTATGAAAAGATTCAGCAGTAGAGCTTACCTTAACAATGTTATTCTTCTGAATGTCCATGTCAAACATAACTAATCTAGAAGAGTTGACATTAGGAATCTCGGGTACACATGTGTCAAATACATACTCAATATTTTCTTGCCTAAACATTAAACACACATTTTGTTCAAGTCTAGAAAGCCTGATCCGGTCAGATTATTTGTATCCAAAATATTTCTCAATGATAAATTCGACATCCTAAAAGCCTAGAGAAGTTCAAATAGAACGGGAATTAAAATCATATATTAATTCCTATGATCACATTTAGTTAACTAAATAATATGGACTTTTAATTATTTAGCTCCCACTATTTTTACATGCTCTTTGACCCCAATAAAAAGAACATGGAATGTTTTACAATCATAGTGGCCAAGATCCTCATTCATATTATTACAGTCCCAACTTTGGCTGATCACTGCAATAATATAATGGGTAGGTCCCTAGACCAATTGCGTCCAAGCAATTCTTGGTTGATCAATTTTTAATTGATCGACATCCCTAAATTAACACTGACGCTTGGGCGACTCGAGCTAATTTAAATAAGTCAAAATCATCACACGATCACAAACATATGTATCTATAAATTAGTTCTATATTTTGTCGAATGGAATAAACATTTGGGTGAAATATTCTACAACGAAAAAATATTTCTACTAATTTAATTATGATGGATGATGTCGTTATCCCAGATAAGACTTAAATTTTAATTTATGGAGAACCTTTGATGGCGTATTAAATTATTCTATTTAATCAAGATGCTAAAACATATTATCAAATAATATGTTAACGAGATCTAACTCACACAGATAAATTAAAGCATGCAATGTAAATCTAATTTATAAACAATACGATAGTCAAACTGATGGAGTATAAGGGTCTAGGTCCCAGGACCCACATACTCAGAAGAACAGAAAGCACAGCCACTACGTGGTGCCCTCGTCGGCCAAAGACCCTCGTCGGCCGAAGAAGGGTCAACTCAGAATATGATCCTGAAGCCAAGGAACCAGGGTGTCCTCATCGGTCGTGCCCTCGTCGGCCGTGCCCTCGTCGGCCACGGAAGTCTCACAGAACCGGATTTTACACTTATTCATTTGTATAGCCCACCAGTGGCTTTGTATTCGGCCCAGTAGCGGTCCAGTTGTAAATGGGCCTCCCAAGCCCAAGGCTTGGGAGCCCAACCCGTATTTTTCCTATAAATACTTCCTCTGGAGGTAGTTATGGGGGTTACAAAATCATTCTATTGAAGCATATATTGCACTTCTCTCTCTAGCTCTCACTTCTCTCTAGATATACTCTATCATTTGGTGCTCTCGTTGAGAGCTAGAAAAATCAAGTTAGCACCCTTCGTCGCTACCAAGCACAACTAACCACTGATCATGGGAAGGATTAAGTCAAACCGCAACCTCGTCAGCAAGGCCATCCCTGAGGACCAGGAGACCAGGGAGCACGAGGAGGATGCTACGACCGACCAGGTCGGCGGAGGGGACGTCTTCCAGGAGGCCATCAACCTCACGACGGACCTCCGCAACCAACTCAACGGCGGAGCCCCCGATGCCCGCATCGGCTTGGACAAGAAACGAGCTGAGAAGACAGACCACGCCCGGCCCAGCCTATGGCCGCGGCTTCTCCGTCTGTGGATCCGTAGGTCCAGGCCGCGCTGTCGGTCATCATCGCCAGCTTGGCCCAGAACCCCACCGTCCTCAGCGCACTCTTGCCAAGGACTGGGGGGAACATCACTCCACCTCCTCAGCCCCAACCGTTGGCCGTCCAGATAGGCAACGATGAGGGGGTGATGGCCCAGGACAGTCGTCATCCCACTCCCACCCCGCTTCCCCTCTTCAGCCTGGGCGTGGAAAAGCCTCTGCCTTCAATAGGCTAGGTGACACACGCCGTCGTCCGGTTTCGGAGAGGATGGCAGGGCGGATTGGTGAACGTCGGCCTGGCTCGTCAAGGGAAAGCTTGGGATCTGTGTCCCGGACAGCAGACCAGCCCCGCCTGGACAAAGGCAAGGGAAAATTGCACGAAGACGACGTGCGCCACCAGATCAATGCAGCCCACGACGAGCGCATGAAGAACCAGCAGGGCGCCGCTGCGGCCGCCAGGGACCCCCGGGACGAGGTCATCGCCCAGCTGGAAAGGAGGTTGGCTCAGATGGAGGCCAGGCAATCGGCCAACATCCCCACGGCTGGCGCCTCCAACGACCCTGGCCTCAACGCCCTCATGAACAAAGTCAGCGCCCTTGAGAGGGAGTTGGCCGAAGGGTGAGGTGACCCGGTCATCGAGGTCAGGACCAGGACCCCTTTCACCAACAGGGTGATCTCGGCCCCCATCCCGGAGAAGTACAGGGGGAACGCCATCAAGTCCTACGATGGCCGATCAGACCCCCAGGAGCACTTCAGTCGTTATCAGAACAACATGCTGATGGTGAACGCGTCGGATGAATATCTCTGCCGTTGGTTCCTCTCTACTCTTGAGGGACCAGCGTATGACTGGTTCAACGCGCTCCCCGAAGGAAGTATTGACTCATGGCAGGACCTTGCCCAACGCTTCCTCACCCACTTTGCCGGGAGGAAGCGCGCGAAGAAGTATTTCACCCATCTCCTCTCCGTCAAGCAGCAACATGATGAGTCCCTCCGGTCGTTCATTGATCGGTGGACGAGGGAGACCGAGGAAGTCGAGGGGCCGATGAGCGCACCCTCCTCGTCTTGTACCAGGGAGCCCTCCGCAGCTCCCCGTACGCCAGGAGTCTCATCACCAATTATCCAAGATCGTACGCAAAGGCGCTCCAGCGCGGGAGCTTGTACGTTGACGCCGACGAGCTCCACAACCACAAGAAAGAGGGAGGCCATCTCTCCAAGAAGACAAATCCTTCGCCGGCCCCGGGACCATCCCCGGCCGGCCAGGGTGCCCAGGGCCGTCACGGCTCTGGTGGACAAAGTAAGAAAGACCGCCACTGGCGGCCGAGGTTGGAACGGCCGGGGGTCCCCCTCACCCACCCGGTCAGCACCATCCTCGACTACGCCGAGAAGCATGGCCTCATTGAGCAGGCTCCTCAGCCGGCCGAGGAGGTCCTTGCCATCCAGCAGGGCGGCACATACTGCCGATTTCACAAAAACTCCTCGCACAACACCGACGACTGCATCACGCTAAAGAAAGCCATCGAGCGCCTTATTCGTCAGGGGGAACTCTCCCAATTTGTTAAAGGTGGCCCACGCAAAAATACGTGGGTAAACACCGGCAAACCTGGCGGCGAACCCTCTACGAAGAAGCGGGAGATCGGCAGGCTCAGTGACGACGAGGACTTTGAAGAGCCCCCGCCAAAGAAGAACCATATTCACCTCATTGTAGGTGGGAACACCGGGGGGGACTCCGTCACCCAGAGGAAGAAATGGGCCCAATCCCTCTACATTGGGGAGGTGTCCCACGTTCCCCCCCAGCCGAAGAAACAGCTAACGGAGGCGATCACCTTCACCGACAAGGATCTGCCTCCGGGTACGGAATCACATAGGGACGCCCTCGTCATCCGGTGTGAGATCGGTGACTCCATCATCCACCGCACTTACATCGATACGGGGAGCTCCATCAACGTGATGTACCTGGACACCTTCAGGCAGCTGAAGCTGGACAAAGCTCTGCTGAAGCCGATCAAGACACCGTTATCCGGCTTCACCGGGGACTCCATCGACGCTGAGGGCACGATAGTCCTCCCCGTGGAGGTCGGTGACGGCCCCCACCGCGCCAAAATTGACATGGATTTCATGGTGGTCAACCTCCAGTGCGCCCACAACCTGATTTTGGAGCGGCCAGCACTGGAGGACTTGGAGGCCATCATCTCCATGAAGCAGAGGAAACCAGAGGATAGCCAGAGCATGCTACCTCAAGTTAACAAGGCCGGCCGAAAGGGAAGGACAGAGGATAGACACCATCACGGCAGCCGTTGCCAAGGACGAGGAGAGGCCGCATGCCGAACCGGCCGAGGAAGTCGAGGAAGTCCCTCTGGATACCTCCCGTCCGGAGCGAGTCCTCAGAATCGGGAAGCAACTCCCACAGGACCAGCGGGACGCCATTCTCCTCGTCCTACGGTCATACGCCGTTATCTTTGTGTGGGGCCCGCACGACATGCCAGGCATCAGCCGGCAGGTGATCACTCACCGGCTGACCGTTGATCCCGCCTCCGCGCCTGTCAAACAGAAGCGGCGCTACTTATCCGCCGACAGGCGGGACTTCGTCAAAGGGGAGGTCGCCATGCTCCTCTCAATCAACCACATCAAAGAGGTGAAGTACCCGACATGGCCATGGAGAAGTTCACTGCGGTGTTTGCTCCTCACACCAGGGCCCTTTCAGTATGTCCCGGCGCCTCGTCGTCCAGGGCTATTTCTGGCCGACCATGGCACGGGATTGTGCGGACCTTGCCAGGAAATGCACCACATGCCAGTTACTCCAGAAGGCCCCTGGTCGGCCAGCCGTCAACTACGCCCCCGTCAGCACTGCTATTCCATTCTCGAGGTGGGGGATTGACCTGGTCGGCCCTCTGCCCAGAGCTGCTGGCAACAACCGCTACATCATCATCGCGGTCGACTACTTCACCAAGTGGGTCTAAGCGGAACCTTTGGCCAGCATCACGGGAGCCAGGTGTCAGAAGTTCGTTCACAAGAACATTCTCACCCGCTTCGGCGTCCCCCAAGAAATCATATCCGACAACGGCACCCTGTTTGAAGCGGCGCCCTTTCAGGAGCTCCTTCGAGAGTGGGGAATAAAGCACCGTTTCTCCTCCGTTGCCTACCCTCAAGGCAACGGGCACGTTGAGAATGCCAACAGGACTATAATGGAGGGGCTGAAGAAGAACCTACAAGACGCAGGAGGGAGTTGGGTCGACGAGCTCCCCAACATCCTGTGGTGCTATCGTACTACGCCGAGGAGGGCAACGGGTGAAACACCCTTTGCCCTGTGCTATGGCTTTGAAGCTAAGGCACCCACAGAGGTCACCATTCCCAGCCGACGGGTGGAGCAGTATGACCCAGATGTTAACGAGGAGAACATGAAGATCGACCTCCACCTGGTCGATGAAAGACATGAACAAGCATTCATCCGAGCAGAGAACTACCGGCGTCAAGTGAAATCATACTATGACGCCAAGGTACGTTCCCGAGAATTCCAAGTGGGGGACTACGTCCTCCGCCGAAGGGAAGCAAGCCAGCCGACGGAAGGAGGCAAGTTAGCCTTGAAATATGAAGGTCCCTACATCGTCAGTGCCATGGTGAAACCTGGCACCTACAAGCTTAAACGCCCAAACGGGACCAATGATTGAACGCCACCCTCGGAGGAGGTACACCATTTGGTGAAGTTTTATCAATAATCCGAAGGAGGTGCAGCCGGCGAAGCCCTCACCTTCTGACGGGTTATTGATTGAACGCCACCCTCGGCCTTGGGCCACTTTTGAATAAAATCATGTTTCCTTTGATTTATTGGAGTTCGACTTGAACATGAACAAATGCCCTCATCGGCCACCTTAGAGCGAAAGGCTCAGGCATGGCCGATGTGGCGCTTCGCATCTGCAACCTTAGAGCGAAAAAAGCTCGGGTACGCCCATTGTATTTTGTATCAGCAAAAGGTTTAGGCCAGCTGAGAGAGCACGTCGTATCGACTCCTTAGAGCGAGACGCTCAGGCAGAGCCGACGACGTCCCCAGGACGAGGGGCCCGCAAACGGCCCGCGTCTTGAAACGGGAAGCTCACCGCGTCGTCCACGCGCTTGATCGCAGGACGACAGGCCTGAAATCATGGCCGAGGTGACAAAATCCCCAAACTCAGGGTTGGGCAACGGCAGCCGTTGGAAACCAACCAAAAGTCTAGCCCGCGTCATAAATAGGCGACGGGACCCACCCTGAGATCACGGACGTTATAAACAAAGTCCGAACCGGCCAAAGGGCCATCGACCCCTTTGGCCGAAGCCTGAAAGAAGGACACTCCCTGAAATGGGGAACAAAAAAAAAGAAAAAAGAGGGAAGCCGACGGCCGTGCGCACCTGCCGGCCTCGAGCAGTAAAAATATATTCCCCACAAAGGTACATATGAGTTGAATACAAAGGTAACACTACCAACAGGTAACGCGGACGAAGCGGCCACCTACTACAGGGAAATTATCAAGGACGGAGCGTACGCCCATAAAACCCTAACCAAAATGGTTGGGTGAAACGAGGCTGGTAACCTTCATCGGCCATAATCCCTTGAAGCGCCAACACTTAGCATGAAAAAAGGAACTACAACTTCACACTTAAAACACAATCCTGAAGTTAACCAAAGGAAAGGAGGCCCAGGACGAAGCGGGCAGTAATACACCCGTGGGAAAGTTAAATATTCGAGTAACAACCCCTACCGGCCACAACATTCTCGACGGCCGTTACAGGCACCGAAACCTAGGTGGTTGGACAAGCTGGGAATCTTGGGGAAAATTTGTCTAAGTGATTCCCAAACACTTAGAGAAAATTCCTAAGGAAAAGGTTCCCTGAGTGAATTCTAACACTTAGAGAATTTCTTGAGGAAAGCAAACGTGAAGGAAAAGGCAAACACCTGGGCACCCTCATCGGCCATAACGCCCAACTTGGCCGACGACGGTACCACACAGAAGAAACTACACTTAGACAAATCTCCAAAGTATTGGATATCAAAGGGACAACCTCTAGACGAAGCGGGCAGCTGAATACTTACAGGCCGGTAGTTACATATGTTTTGTACTGACACTTGGATAAATTCCCAAGTTCAAAAAACCAAGGCAAGAAACAAAGATACTCAAGGCCGAAGGGGACAATCCACCCGTTCACTCCAAGGCCAAGTCCCACAGAGGACCACTTCGGCCATGACACTTAGACGACAAAGGTCACTCACCCTTATCGGCCACAACACGGGGATCAAGGCCGATCTCCTGCTTAGAGAAGGGGAATGGGAACAAGGCGGCCACAAAGAAGACCGGCCGACAAGAACACCCGCGTGGCATTTGGTCCAACACTTAGGAAATTTTCCAAAACATCGGTCAACAGTGAAAGGGGGCGTAACATCAGGACGATGAGAACACCCGCTCACTTGAAGCTCGGATACTTAGAGAATTTCCTAAGTCCCAATTCCAAAACACTTAGACAAATTTGAAAAGAAAACAAACAGCAGGGGAACCAAACAGACAATAAGACGACAAAGACAGTAAGGAACGTGAAGATGTCTTCATTTAACACAAGTCAGTACATGGTGGGCACTTCGGCCGTTACCATCAAGATTATAAAACAAAAGGCCAATTATAAGTTGATAACGGTTACGGACGATCATGGCTCTGTAGCGGCCTCGTCGGCAGCACGACCCGCAACGTCCTCCTCGGCGACAAGCTCGGCACCAACTTCGATCTCAGGATCCAGGCCGGCCTCAACGGCGGAAGTGGCGGTGTCATCCAAGTAGTCGTCCTCCTTGTACTCTGGTTCGCCCAGGCCGGAACTCTGTATCGGAGCTTGCCTATCGCACAGAGGAAGGTTGACCTGCTCCTCCGGATCTCTTATCAGCCAAGGAAGCCGCAGATTCCGCCTGACCCAACCCCGGGTATAGTTCAGGGTCCGAAGAGCGTGATTCAGCCGCCGATAGATGAGCCTCTGCATCCGATGCTGGCCCATATTGTAGTACACGGACATCTCCCATTCAAAGTATTCTTGGCCGGCAGGGGAGTTCTGCCCCCAATCTTCAAGCTTGGCCGCCACGACCTCATATCACCAAGGGAGGCGCTCGTCGTCCTTCCAGCCTTCGGCCAGGAACTTCGCGACAGCATCATCGGCAGCCTTCACTGCCACAGCCTCAGCTTCGGCCTTGGCTCTCTCGGCCTCCTCCGCCCGCAGACGTTCAGCCTCACGGGCACTCTTCTCATCGGCTAGCTTGGTCAGTGCCTCTTCCTTGGCCGCATCGGCCTCATCAGCTTTCCTCTGCAAGGCCGCAAAGTCTGGCCGCAGCCTCCCCAGACAGCTCATGGCCTCATCGGCCGAGGCTGCCTTCTCCTCAAACTCCTTCAAACGGGCAATCTCCCGCTGCTGCCTCTTATGGCTCTTTATGAGCATAAAGGCACCCTGCAATGGAAAAGATTATCAGGAAAAAATGCAAAAATATCAAAGGGAAAAAACAAAAAGCAAAGGCCAAGGAAGAAATGAATTACCTGGATGACAAGGTCCATACCACCGTCGTATATCTTGACATCTCCCAACTTGTCAAGATATACCCGGTCCTTGGCCGGGATGGCCTGAGAGAGGACACAGTGGCCGTCAACGCCATCGTTGAAAACCCCCGTCTTTGGGGTATTCAACTTCCAACTTGTAGGTGGACGAAACCACCTCCTTGCCGGACCGCTTCGGCCGGGAGTCCTCAGCAAGGGGAAGGGGTTGAGATCCCCCTCCGGAAAAACCAGAGCCAAGGTCCACAAGGGCAGCAGCAGCGCTGGACCCTCCTTCGTCCACAATCGGGACGGCTAGCACGCCGGCCTCATCGGCAGTGGCAGAGGACGAAGCCTTCTTCGACTTCTTGGCGGGCTGCATACCGGCCTCAGTCAGTTTCCTCTGAGTCTCCTCCGCCGACCGTTTCTTCTTCGGCTGAGGAGGGGGCCTCTTCGTCGCATCACCACCAGTAGCGACCTTCGCCGCAGCCTCCTTGGCGGTCAGCTCCGCCTTGGCCTTCGCAGCGGCCTTGTTCATCACAGACCGGCGATCCATCACAAAATCTATACGAATAGCAAACAAATCAGCAAATTAAAATGACAAAGTAAAATAAAGACGCCGAAGGGGGTATTACCATCAGCTTCGGCAGGAATGCCCATATCGGGGCCGTCGGCCTCCTCGAAGGTCGTGGTCATCTTCAGCCGTATTTGGATGTCATCCTCCTTATCACCATACATGAAGTACCTGAAGAAGCCGATAGCGGTCATCTTGTACTCCGTGATGTAGTGCTTCACACTCCTCGCCCCCCCCTCCAAGAAGGCCGCCACCTGAGCATCGAGAATCGAACTCTTAGGAGGGTCATGAAGGGTAAACCTTCCATCATGGCCGATGGAGGGGAACTCCGTGCCATCCTCGCCCAGGGACACGAAGACAAATTTGCTCTTCCAACCATGTATGGACGAAGGCAAATCCGTGAACGTCCTCTTATTCGGCAGCTGCTGCAAAGTGGCATAGCAGGCACAATTCTTGTGGCTTCCTCGGCCAATCTGGTAGAGATTCATGAAGAGGGCCATTGTCGGCCTGTAACCCAACTCCGCACAACGGAGAATGAAGCCCACCATCAGCGAATAACGGTTAGGGGTCAGCAAGGCCGACAGAAGCCCCACCATGTCCAAGTACTCCTGAATGAAGGGATGGAGGGGAAACCTCAGCCCCTTGGCAAAGCTCATCGGATATACCCCGAAGTACCCCGGCGGCGGGTTGAGCACGTGGTCTGTCGGCCTCGGCGCCCTGACCCTCCCGAACGGCCCCACGTACATCTGTGCAACCAGATAATCAGCGACACTGCTCTCCGGCTTGATGAGAAAGATGTTGGTAAGGTTCAGGTAAGAGAAGCCTGGCCCATTCTTCGGCCGCCTGTTCCTCTTCGGCCGTGGCATGCCCTTCACGGCAGATATCGGCTTCGGGCACGGGATAGTAGTAGAAGCGGACGCCCCATCCACTACACGGGAGGCCCTTACGTCCTCACCCTCAGATGACGAAGCGGACCTTTCGTCCTCGTCCTCCTCGTCCGCAGGCCCCCCGGATTTGTACGGGCTCAGACGCTCGATCTCTTCGGCACACTCTTCAATCACAGCATAGTCAAGAGACTTGGCGGAGGGCTCGTCGTCGTACGGGTAATATTCCTCGTTTAAGGATTTCATCCTAAACAACTCCTAAGACACTAAGGGAAACTATTTTAGATCTAAGGTGTTGTTGTGACTAACACTGGATCAAGGCCTAGGAAAGCAAAATATGTAACAAACACAAGAACGGGTTGAAGAACTAACCTTGAAGTTTTGAAGGGGGTGAAGAACACTCAGCGAGGTCTCTCTCTCTAAAAAACTTTTGGGCAGCACTTCGTTACTCAGAATGCAAATGAGGCCTCTCCTCGGAACAGGAAGGGTATTTATAGCCACCCTCCCAACGGTAACTACACGTGGCATCACCTTAGTGGCCACACGAACGGCCACCAATGGGATGCCACCACTTTGTCTACAAATCAGCAGCCCACTACCGAAGCAGGCCCTACGGATCAAGAAGGGAAAAACAACACCCATAACGGCCAGGGCATTCAACGGCCAACACAGCCTACGGCTACCCAGGTAGCACCCGTATCGGCCTTTCAAAGGGCCACACATTATGCAAAGGAAGGTTTCACAACGGCCACAATACCCAAAGGAAATGAACGTAACGACCATGAGGCCCTCGCACTAAACCCCTGATGATAACCCTTTGAAAGCGATCTGCGTCCAAGGGTTCTCCCACAAGGTTACCTTGGTCAGGAAATCGCCAAAGGGTTGGATTCAAGGGCAGTATGAGGATCCCACTTCGGCCTAGGTTTCAATCTACTCCTTCACCCCTCACTCACTTTTCGGCCTGAAGCAGTGGGGGACTGGGGGACTACACCGGCCTCAAGAATAACAGGCAAAATCAAAAGAAATCCAAAAATACACCAAGTCCACAACTACAACATCAGACATGCACCACAACGTCCATAACATCATGGTGCACCCTCGGCCACAGCAAAGCTTGAGATCACAGGACACTTATCGGACTTGAAACCACATATCACTCTCAAGCCAGGAACCAAGGTCAACATACCTAAATCACTGTCGTCCATGTACCGCAACGGCCCCGAGGTCCTCACAACTCCCTCTTCGGCCAGACAGTGTTATCATCCCCAAAACCTCAGGCAATATGACGCCTGGTCGTCCAAAAACACAAGGCATCATCAACAACGGCCAAAAGGAATGCAGAGTGCCCTCATCGGCCTCACCAGCCCAAAAGGGAAACTTACCTAGTCAATAACCAAGGATAGACACCACCTTCATCGGCCACTCGTGCCAGAACACTCATCATCCAGCAAACAAAGCTCACCAAAGGAACAATAGCCTTCCCCGTCCGCATCAGGGGGCAGGCAACGGCCAAACTCAGAACAGGGCCACCAAACGCCGCGACAGGGAACGGCCAACGTGGTCCCGCATCGGCCAAGAAGCGTCAAAGCACAGAAATCTACTCTCCCTCGCTTCGTCTACATCTCAGCTTAGAGAGTGGGGGACTTCTGATGGAGTATATGGGTCTAGGCCCCAGGACCCACATACTCAGAAGAACAGAAAGCACAGCCACTACGTGGTGCCCTCGTCGACCAAAGACCCTCGTCGGCCGAAGAAGGGTCAACTCAGAATATGATCCTGAAGCCAAGGAACCAGGGTGTCCTCGCCGGCCGTGCCCTCGTCGGCCGTGCCCTCGTCGGCCACGGAAGTCTCACAGAATCGGATTTTACACTTATTCATTTGTATAGCCCACCAGTGGCTTTGTATTCGGCCCAGTAGCGGTCTAGTTGTAAATGGGCCTCCCAAGCCCAAGGCTTGGGAGCCCATCCCGTATTTTTCCTATAAATACTTCCTCTGGAGGTAGTTATGGGGGTTACAAAATCATTCTATTGAAGCATATATTGCACTTCTCTCTCTAGCTCTCACTTCTCTCTAGATATACTCTATCACAAACAATAAAGTAAAAGCATGCTAAAAATAATAATTGGACAAATTAAAATTATCCTTTAAAATCTCAAAGATAATTAATCTAATTAAAATGAGATTAATTTGATCAAATTTTTGTTAAAATTCCAACGTAAATCTAATTTACATAACTGGGCGTCTAGGCCCAATCCAAAATAATGCAAATTAATTTAAACGTTGACAGTAAGTAAATTTGTCAAATCCAATTTTCATTCTAAATGATCTAATCCTTATGACAGCCTACTCCCCAAAATTTCCACCCAACAAAAATAGAGTATTCAACATGTTATTTCCACGTAGCAGTATATGACACAAGAATGGACTCTACGAATCTGGAAGATAAAATCAAGCTCTGCGCATGTCTCTTTCATACGTGAATACTCCGGCGAATTAACATGTTTGAGAGTGAACATAGAGTGAACATTACGTTAGAGATTGGCCGAAAAAGAAAGAAAAAGAAACTCCAGGTCGACGAAGATTGTCCGGCGTCGCATCATCGTTGAGATCGTCGGCCTGCTTCTTTGTTCAGAAAATTCTGTCCATCGACAAGTAAACCAAACTCCAGGTTGTAGAAGAACTCGCGGATCTTCCAAAGTACTTAGATTTTAATTCCGATTACTAAAATCAGTTAGATAACAAAACATACGCATAGATAGTCCTTGAATCGTTTTCAAACAGATCTAATCAATCAATTCCTTTTAAAACAAATAAGGGCAGAAAACAATTTTCAGAAGAGCACGTATTTTGATATACGAAAAATATCAATCAAAATTCGTATAATGTCATTAGAATCAGTTTGACTCTGATACCACTGTTAGGAAATTGATGTAACGTACCTCGAAAGTACATCAACGGAAGTTTAAAATTTTCCCAAACAGATCCTCCCTGATTATGAAAAAATAACGAATATGATAATTATAACAGATCTGAGTTAGTACTTACAGATCTTCCAGCCTAGCGGTGAGAATCCTTGACCTTTGGTATCCACGTGATTTCTCCTTTCCGAAAGAACGGTTAGATCTCCCTAAGAGAAAGGCTAGGAAATCTCTTCGCATGGAAATAAACTGGTAATACTGAATCTGAAAATCGGTCTCTAATTATGAAGGAGGTGGATGTATTTATACTAGTTCTAAACTAGTTTCCCAATCACAATGAAAGTCTTTCTAATTAATGAGTTCTAATCCCGCTAGGACCAATACTCCTTATTAATTAAATAAGTAGATAAAACAAACCAAAATAATAATAATAACCACAATAGAAACTTTAGTTACATACTCCTTATTAATGAAAGTCTTACATCACTCTATGTTTGAGTCTTATACTTGAAACTTTAGTTATTCTAAATTTAGCTTGCTACTCACTCGGTACTTGTACTGACCCCTTCGGGGGGCCACCATTTCAGGTTGAAGCTAGAGCCTGTTGTCTACACCTTTGCACGGGTGGAAAGAATCTAGAGGAAGACGTGGTTCGTGATTCCTTTACTATTTTAAATCATAAACATGCTCATGGATACTTTTGTAATAATACCTTGTTTTAGGCCTGCGAGCCTACGTTTGGCCATATGTGGCTTATGATTAACCGTTGAATATTTTTCGCTATTCATTCAATCTATGATGTGATGTGTTTATGTATGTTTACTTACTGAGGATTATTAATTCACTTTATAATAATAATAAAAGCTAGTAGCTCCTCAATTAAGGGTTATGATAGTAGCATGTGCATATGTTAGTTTTAATTAACACACACTACACACTTAAAGAGTAACATACAAAATATTTGTAAAATTTGACATAAGAAAAAATGAGCAGTGTACATTGTTTATACTTTATGTGTACGTGCAATGTCTTGAGTTCAAGTCACCAACGAGGTAAACTTAGTAGTTCAAGCTACCTGCAGGCTAGCTTGAGTGCTCAAGCACTTAGTGCTTCGTCTTGCCTTAGACGGAGGTGTGGAAGTTAATTTCTTGATGGGAGTGTTTGACCATTCAGTGAGTAATGGTTCTCCAAGAATCTGCACTAGAAAAGGCATGAGTCAATCATTTAAGATGGTTTTTATGTGCAGTGGTGTCTAGATAGGTGATTGGAGTCTAACATATTGTTTTAGTAACTCAGATTTACTCTCTTAGGTATTTGTGATTTGTTCTGGAGAGTTCAAGATTAGTTTGGCCAGTCTACATTGAGGTTATCAAAAAATAAGGGTACAACAAGGTGTACAAGTAAGGACTGCAATTGCGCATGGTCAAGAGCCAAGATACAATTGGGTTAACAAAAGTCAATACTAAAAAAGGTACAAGTGTAGTAGTAAGTACTGTACACATGATCAAAAGATACTTCGTACCCACTACTCAGGGGCATAATGATAACCTATGGAGTATATATTAATTTCTTCACAGGGCCAGTAGCATTAATTAACTTTAATTAGATTAGTTCGCTTTTAGTTATGTAACTTTACTCACTTATAGATCTAGTTCGATAACTAATAAATTTGCCCATATTAAGGATCTTTATTTCCACTAGAAGTACACATTTTGAAAGAAAATTTGATGTCGTTGAAGTCATCTTTCCAAATAAGTCTTTTGCTGGCACGTGTACATCCTGATGGAAATATCCTTAATATGGACACATTCATTAGTTATATGACCATATCTACATGTGAGTAGAATTATATGGCCAATAGCGAGAACAATCAAAAGGTACGAGCCCCTTAAAACCGGCAATTTCTTATTTTTAAAAGTATGAAAGTATCTATGAGATCGTAGAAATATACATCTCACTTAAGAGATTCTTTATCTCACATGGAAAGAGATTATTAAATTTAGGAGTAACCTAAATATGCGTCCAAATTTTTAACCAATGGATTTTTGAAGAAAAGTTTTGTTTACATTTGAAATAATATACTTTAATGACGAATAATAAGTTATGTATTAAGACATCAAGAAGAAGGTGCAAGATATGAGTGTCACAAATACGGACGCGTGTAGAACTTAGGGTTTAGGCGATGAACCCACCGGCGGCAGCTGCGCTGTCGCAGCACCAAATCAAACTGGCATGGACGGGGAATTCGTTTGCTGACATTGTTGCTAACAGGGAGGGCATTCTTTCTACACAAAAATCTCGTTTTAAGGGGCTTCCAGCAATAACCTTCGAGGAAGGTGATATTCAAGCTCTGGCTGAGAAGCACAATCGTGCACTGATAGGATATTTTTTTAAAGGCAGACCGAGCCTTGTGGTTGTGAGGAAAGCGTTCGAAATCATTGGATTCAAAGGTAAATTTCAGCTTGGCCTTTTGGATCCTAAACATGTGCTAATTCGTTTTGAATTGGAAGATGATTATTTGAGATGCTGGAATAGACAAACGTGGATCATACATGGAAGTCTCATGCGTGTGACCAAATGGTCACAAGATTTTCGCCCTAATGTTGAATCCCCTATAGTTCTTGTATGGCTTTCTCTAGAGGGCCTTCCTATCCATCTCCAGGATAAGAGGGCTTTATTTGAAATTGCAGGGCTAATAGGGAAACCGTTAAGGATTGATCAGGCCACAGCTACCCTAGCCAGGACTACTGTTGTCAGGGTATGTGTGGAACTGGATTTGACGAAACCTATGCCTCCTAAGGTTTAGATCAACTGTGGATCCAATGGCTTCTCACAGTCTATAACTTATGAGAATAGGCCACAGTATTGTGTTTCATGTATGCATCTTGGGCATTCTGAACATAAATGCCCTAAAGGGGTATCTGCTCATCAGCCCAATGCTATGATCCCAGCTAGGGTTGACACACAACCTAAAAATCAGCTTTCAAAAGAAAGATGGATTCAGAACCCCATACAGGATCAAAATGAGGCCCCAAGGAAATTTACTACACAAGAGAAAGGGAAAGCTAAAGTTGATGAACAAATTATTACAAATACTTCAAAGGCCATTGTATTACATCATTCTGAAAAGTAGTCTTCATCCAACAATGTTATATGTCCTTTTGTGGAGCCTGACAGTGATGATGAAGTTGATGAGGAGCTCATCATGGAAGATCCCTTTGCATTACCCAAGAAGATACAGAGTCAAGGGATAGAAATACAAAATGATATGATCAAGGGGATAATACAGTTACTGAAAATGAAATGGTTGAGCAAGGGGAATATACAACTATTGCAATAGATAATGATCAGGTTAAAGATGATTTGAATATGCAGGAGCTTTATAAACTACTGGATTTTGATCAGGATCTAGTTAATAAAGCATATTACTCTGATGGTGAGAAGAGAAAAAAGATCTTTCTTCAGAATCTCAAAGAAAACTGGGATGAAATTAAATCAAAAGCAGAGATTCTAATCAAGCAAAATCAGTCAGAAAAAGTACAAGATGACCTCAACTCTGGCCCATTAGGTACTTACACTGATGGGACCGGAAATGCAACTATGGCAACAGGAGATGGGAAAACATGCATAGAAGATCACAGAAACCAAATTGGAGAAGCATCCCAAAACCCCAGGCCTGAAAATGATGAACAGGGTACACAAACTGTTAATTCTGAGGATGATGCAGGAGATTTTATTGAAGTGAGTAGAAAAAAAAAGATGCAGAAAGATACTGAAGCTCAATCAAGGAGACTTACTAGAAGTGTAGCTAGGGAGGTTGCTGATATACCCTCCAAATGAATTGGCTAATATGGAACTCTAGGGGTCTAGAGTCCTCTAGCTCTAGACTACATTCCCTAGTCACTCAATGGAGGCTGAGTTTGGTTGTTGTTATTGAACCTATGGTCCATAATAATAGGGCTGATCATTTTAAGAATATGCTGGATTTTTCTGATGTTCTTCTATCCCATATTAATAAAATATGGGTTTTTTGGGATAGATCCTATATGGATATATCTCAGGTTGTCTGGCACCCTCAGTACACTCATTTCAAGATTGACAGTCAGTTGTTTCAGGGCTGTTTTACAGCAGTTTATGGCTTACATACATATATGGCTAGAAGGGGCCTTTGGGAGGGGCTGGTTGATATATCCAACTCTATGGTGCTACCTTGGGTGGTGGGAGGTGATTTCAATGCTATAGTCAATTATAATGAACACAAGGGAAATTCTACCCCTATCATCAGAGGCATTAATGACTTCAATGAGTGCACGGCTTCTAGTAACTTGATTGATTTGCCTCATAATGGGCCAAAATATACTTGGGCAGGGGTTAGAGCTAATGGTTGGGTTTGGAGAACATTGGACAGATGCTTACTAAATTCTGAATTCCTGAATAATTTTGAAAATATTCAGATTACTTTACTGCCTAAATCCCCTTCAGATCATAATCCAATGCTTCTTCAGTTTGACAAGAGCTCCTATAATGGCCCTAAACCTTTTAGGTTTCAAAACATGTGGGTGGCACACTCTGGATTTATGGATTTTGTGACTCAAAAGTGGCAATCCTATCCTACAGGGGGTGGCATGAGAGGACTTACTTTTAAGTTGCAGAGTCTAAAGAAGGATTTGAAAAATTGGAATAAAAATATCTTTGGGAATATTTTCAGTGATATTAAAAGCTGTGAAAGAGAGGTTCTTATGGCAGAGAAGCAATTTGAAGAACATCCTAGTGAAACTACTAAAGAGGATCTGGCTTATAAAAGGCGTTTGTTATTGAATAAGTGCAATATGGAGAGAAAGTACTGGAAGCAAAGGGCTAAAATCAAATGGATCAAAGAGGGAGACTCAAATACTAAATTTTTTCATTCCTCTGTGAAAATTAGAAACAAAATCCAGAGTATTACCTCAATCACAAACTCCCAATGGCATAGCTTGACTGATCAGAAGGATATAGGTGATGCAGCAGTATAATACTTCTCTGAAATTTTCTCCAAAGGCCCTGAAAGTGACTCCTTTGATATTCTACAAAATATCCCTAATTTGGTCAGTAATGAAGAGAATAATATGTTAACTTCATTACCCTCATTGGAAGAAGTAAAAGAAGCTATTTGGGGTCTCAACCAGAATAGTGCTGCTGGTCCTGATGGGTATAATGAAAAGTTTTTTAAAAAATGTTGGCAGGTGGTTAAGAATGATGTTCTTATGGCTGCTCAAGAGTTCTTTATGGGGCATCCCATCCCTAAAGGGATGGCTAGCACACTGATCATTCTTATTCCTAAAAAGGACAAGCCTATCTCTTTTGCTGATTTCAGACCAATTTGTCTATCAAATTTTATTAGTAAAAGTTGTACTAAAATTTTGGCTAACAGATTGTCTCCTATTATGGCCAAATTAATCTCAAGAGAACAAGCTGGTTTTATGAAGAATAGGGAAATCTCTGATCAAATTTTAATTGCTCAGGAGATGGTGCACTGCATTGATAAGAAGGTAAGATGATCTAACATGATTATTAAGTTAGATATGGCTAAAGCATTTGACAGAGTTTCTTGGGAGTTCTTGCATGATATTTTACTGAAGTTTGGTTTTAGTAATCAATTTGCCAGAATGGTTACTAATAATCTTAAAGCCACTAATTTCTCTATTTTGGTTAATGGTTCACCTTATGGTTTTTTTAAACCATATAAAGGAGTTAAACAAGGGGATCCTCTCTCCCCCTTTTTGTTTATAATTGCATCAGAAGCCTTCTCAAGAAGAATCAATAGCCTCTTTCAGTCTGGCAAAATCAAACCTTACTGGATGGGTAATCAGGGTTTTCCAGTCAATCATTTAGGGTTTACTGATGACTTGCTTATATTTCTAAATGGAGATTCAAGATCTTTATTGGCTTTTAGAAGGTTTTTGGAGGATTATCAAAGAGCTTCTGGTCAGACAGTTAATTTTGGTAAAAGTTCTTTTGTTTGTGGTAAGACCTTACCTGGCAGACAACATAGCATTAAAAACCTCTTGGGTATGGAGCAAGCTTCTCTTCCTGTCAAATATTTAGGGGTACAACTGCATAAAGGAATCAATAGAATTGGTAATTGTGGCCACATTATTAATCAGTTTGAAAGTAAGCTTTCTCCTTGGAAGCAAAAGTTTTTGTCACAAGGAGGAAGGCTTGTTCTTATCAGATATGTGCTTAATACTTTGCCACTTCATATCATGGCAGTTGACTCTCTTCCTGAAAAGGTGGTTAGGATTCTGAATAGTAAAATGGCCTCCTTTTTTTGGGGTTCTAAGGATGATAGGAAGAAGTATTATTGGGCCAATTGGGAAAGTCTATGTTATCCTACTGAGGAAGGTGGTCTGGGAATTAGATCCTTATATCACATTGACAAGTCTTTTGCACTCAAAATTTGGTGGAAATGGAGGACTTGTGAGTCTCTTTGGGATGAATTTATTAGAGGCAGATATCCAAGGGGTGAGAATATGTTACCTAAGGTATATGATTCAGATATTTGGAGAAGGATTTGTAGTATCAATGAAGCAGCTACTGACTTGTGCTCAGTTGATGAAGATGGGACACTGATCTGGAATGAAGAGGTAAAAGGTCAGTATACTTTTAAATCAGCATATGAAGAAGTAAGGGCTAAACATGTTCCTACCTTTACCTATAAACACATTTGGCATCCTCAGCAAGAACATAAGGTAAAACTCCTCCAATGGAAGATTGCCAAGGGGCTTATTCCAACATCAGAAAAACTCCAGAGGTTTGGCCTGATAATTGAACCTTCTATGTGTGTTATGTGTAGAAAACACACTGATAACATGGAGCATCTTTTTTATCACCGTGACACTGTGAAGCCTATCTGGCATCATTTTATGATTTTTTTTGGCATTCCTATCCCTGCCAATGGCAACATTCATCTTATTTTTAGAAGTTGGTGGCTGAAAGCGGGATCTAAACCTGTGATGGATATTTTCAAACACAATATGGCAGTATTATTTGTTGGCAGGTTTGGAAAACATATACTAATATTGTTTGGGGGAATTTATCAGGGAGCAGTGTACCTAGTGCTAATGGTATTATCGCTCAAATTCAAATCTACACTAGAGATTGGGGTTGGTCTTTTCCCAAAATGCAAAACAACACGTTGAATAACATCTTAAAGGAGGAACAACTTATCTCGCCTAATTTCACAGCTAGAGGCAATTCCATTCAGATTATTCGTTGGAGGAAACCCAATACACATCTTAAATTGAATGTGGATGAAAAATACTTAGCTGCTGATGCTTTTGGAGGTGATGTGCTTCGAAACTCATCTGGTGAGTTGATTTGGGCAGCTAGCTTGTCGATTGTTGCTTCCTCGCCAGTTGAAGCTGAACTTAAGGCGATGGCTGAGGGCATACATAGAGCGGTGGAGGATGGATTTGCTGGATTTCAGGTGGAATCCGATTCCAGCTTGACCTTGGCAATGATACGCGAAGGAGAGGCAAGGCGATGGTCTGACCTAATTCAGGAAACCAGACTGAAAGTGTTGAGGAATAACCTGAAGTTCGGACATGTTATGAGAGAAGGCAATTGGACTGCGCATTTTTTGTCCTGGGAACATATGGGCCCAATTAAAAAATTTCTAAGTCCTTCTGGGCTTCTGATCCGGGCCAAGAGAGCTTTTTATATGGATAAATTTAGCATTCCTTCTATTAGATGGTAAACTTTATTTGGTTTGTATTTTTCAATTGGGTCAGGTATAGCCCCCCAATTGCAGTTTCTTTTTTCTTTCTTTCGTAAATTGTATTTCGAAGGAGTTTGCTTCTTATAGAAAGGTATTGGCCTAGCCCCCTTTCTTTTGTACTTTTTATTATTCTTAATAAAACTCGGCAAATGTTCCCCGACATTTGCCCCACTGATTTTGGTGGTTGGCATTCCGGGTTAAAAAAAAGACATCAAGAAGAATCAACTTTACGTTGAGTCGAGCATAATAGATCTTCGTATACAAGTAATATCAAAAGATTTCAATACAAGAGATTTGACATAAGAAAAAATGACATGCATACACTTTGTTTATACTATCAGTATGCGATGTCTTGAGTGAAGCCAACAACGAAGTAAACTTAGAAGATTTACTCAAATGATGAACCTCTAGTCGTAGGCTAGCTCGAGTGCTATCAGTGCTTCGACTTGCCTCAAACAGAGGTATGCATGAGAGTTAGTTTCTTGTTGAGAACCTGGTAAGTCTTTGATCAGTCTAAGATGGTTCTCCTAAAAGCTCGAAAAGGAAGGACACGAGTCCATCATTTAAGATGATTTTTTGAAAATAAGATGATTTTGTGAAATGTACAACATCGAACTTGAAACGTCAACTCCAAGATACCCACAGTCAAATGGACAAGTCGAGTCTAACAACAAGATCATTGTGTCCAACCTAAAGAAAAGGTTGGAAAGTGCACAGGGAAAATGGGTTGAAGAGTTGCCATTAATCTTATGGGCAGACATGACAACACCTAGAAATTGTACTTGACAAACCCTTCCTCCTTGGTCTATGGTTGTGAGTCGGTCATTCCGGTTGAAGTTGAGGTCCCAACCTCAAGATATGGACTTGTCATTGAGGAGAGAAACAATGTGGAACTGATTCATGACTTAGACACTATTGACGAGTTGCGAGAATATGTCAAGATTAGCATGCAGGCATATCAACAAGCAGTGGGCAAAAGTTACAAAAAGAACGTCAGAGCAAAAGTATTCAAGAAAGGCGACTGGGTTCTTAGACGTGCATTTCGAAGTGAAGCAAATGACAAATTTAGTCCAAATTGGGAAGGGCCATACAAGATCATTGAAGTCGTCGGACACGGGGCAGAATCAATAAACGGTAAACAAGTTCCCAGAAATTGGAATGTGATACACCTCAAACTCTTTCATTTTTAATCACCTCACAATATTTAAACTTATCAGACAATTATTTACTAACTTAAGCATTAGAGGATTGTTAGCTCATAGCCAACGGCCAGCTTTGGCAAATCCGTTTTACACAGGTACAATCAACAACTGACGATGACAGAATCCTAAGATACATCAAACAAAGCCTTACAAAAATGTCAAAATACAATTGACGGGGCTTACAAAATCTTAGGGGAAGAAAGGCGACCGGGCTCTTAGACAATTGCAATGTACGCTAAACATGAAAACACCACCGGTTCTCCGCAATGTTTCGGCCAAAGTACAGAAATACACAAGAGAAGCATGTGCTCCAAGAGCATGATAACGAAAAGCTCTGAAACATAAGGAGACAATACGAACGACATTGACATAAATCATAAACATTGATGTCGAGAATATTGCTAAAACTACAAATGAAATAATATTCAAAGTTTTTGAAGGATATTGATTACATTCGTGCAACCCAGCTCATCATCTTTAGCAACAGACGAAGTTCCCTTTGCCGACCGAAGTGTCAACATCGCTGTGGGCGAAGTTCCAATTCATTCTCATATAGTCATGGACACAATCTTGAAGGAAAGAAGATAAGATGTCAGTTTTCATTCGTCATTGTTTTAGTCAAGGGGACAGATTCAATCGGGAGATACTTGAAAGGAAGACGGAAGCATTTCGTCCGACGAGTTGATCAATACGTCACGACAAGTCAATAGGCGCAATGAACCAAGATGCAAGTATAAGCTCTTTCAAAATTTCGACAAATTGCCGCTTAAAGGTTCGATTCATGCATCACATGCGTCTATTTCTCGAAAAGGAGCAATTGTTAGAGCAAGAATTTGACAGTTTATGTTACATTTAAAAGAGTTGACCGCATGAGTTGATGGTGCATCAGTGCATTCACAAGGCTAAATGATTTATTGTAACATTTTTATGTATTATTAGACTCTTTAATGTAATTAAGAAAGATATTAATTGTAGTTGACCAACCTTTATGACAGATTTGAAATCGTCATAATGGACAAAGTCTTCAAACCAACTCGTCAATAACGGACGAAACGGTCCAGAGAGTTAATTACAACTCCTATAAATAAGGATGACTCCAATTGTGATCAACCAACTACTTATTGGCATTACACGCGAAATTACACTCTTATTTGCTCACTTGTCATCATTCTTATTGTTCTTGTACGAAACCCGATCTACATGTCATTTCCTTTTTAAATTAGTTCTAGCTTATCAGATTATTGCTTAAACAGTGTATATACATGTATAGATTTGAGCGTGTAGAAAGAGTTTTTTGTTGAAATCTATGTCTCACATTAACCTTTGTTCCAAAAGGTGGAATCTCCCACTCCAGGAGCCCCCACCCCGACCCGACAGGATGGTGGAGAGGTTAGTCACGGTGACTCAGTCAGCAGAATGACAGTAGGCCCATACACCCGTGCGCACCAGAGACCTAGCCTTATTTCAGGTTTTGTGACCTCCACCCGGTCGCTGCGGGGATTCGAACCTTGGTCCATTGTTCCAAATCTCCCACCACTCGGCCAACTGAGCTACCCGTGTGGGTTGTGTCTCACATTAACCTTAAAAATGTAATTTGAGTCCACTTAGTTCTGCTACTAGGCTCTGGCCTAGTGTTTTGGCAATTTGATTTGATTGGAATCAAAATCAGAGAGGAGAGGCTTTTGACTAAGCAGAGAAACTTTTTTATATCTTCATTCATTCATCTCCCGTGGCCCAAATCACATATTCCTATGTAAGCAGTAAGGCAGAAGCCAGTAAGGACACATTGAAATGGTTAAGACGCCTCATCCTCTTCTATAAATCATTGATTTCCCATTTCAAGCGTCTCTTTCGGCACCCTAGAGCAGAGGAACCTTCTCTCTTCCTCTCTCATTCTAAACCCTCTCTTCTCACATGGCTTCACCTTCGCCCTCCCAGGCTAGCCTTCTTCTCCAGAAACAGCTTAGAGGTAACTTGATTCTTGTCCATTTCCGGATTCTCGATTGCAATTGAACCTTGTGTACTTCTTGTTGTTCGATTTTACTCCGAGATCGTTGGTTTTCTTGTAGATCTCTGCAAAAACCCCGTTGATGGGTTCTCAGCTGGCTTGGTTGACGAAAACAACCTTTTCGAATGGAGCGTAACGATTATAGGGCCTCCTGATACTTTATAGTGAGTCTTCAGAATCCAAGATTCGTTTTCCTGAATTGATTGATAGGACTCTTCAATTCTTAATTATTCATGGTGTTTAGAGTTCAATTGGGGTTTTATTTATCGAGCTGGCTGTATGTGTTATTGAAATTGTGATTGCAGCGAAGGGGGCTTTTTCAATGCCATTATGAGCTTTCCTCAGAATTACCCAAATAGTCCTCCCACAGTGAGATTTACCTCAGAGGTGTGGCATCCAAATGGTCTGTAAGCTACAAATCGAATTATTAATTTCAAGATTACCATGGTAATTATTTTCATTGTGTTCCATCTTGTTGATATGTACAGTATATGCTGATGGGAAAGTTTGCATTTCAATTCTTCATCCCCCTGGTGATGATCCAAATGGCTATGAACTTGCTAGTGAGCGTTGGTCACCTGTCCATACGGTATTGACCTAAGTTGAAAAGATACCATCTCTTGTCCTATTGGGAATCAAATGCTCTTTTCCCATTTTATATTATACGTAGTATTATTTATGCTTGAAAATTTCCATGATCTTATCATTAGTTGATATGCTTGTGATATTGTTGGGATATGTCAAAAGGAATGTAAATTAACAGTTATGGATCACATGTCTTTCATTTTTATATGTAATGCTTCAAAATATTTACGAACATATTCTATCAACTAGCATCGTTTTCTTTTTAAAGTAATTGCCCTAAATAAGAGAAAAAACAATGTTGTTTCTCTGAATATGAACACTATGTTCTCCTTAAACAGGAGTAAATATTGTCATCATGAAAAGTTGTGCCATATTAATTCCTAATAATGCCATAGTGCAACAACAAGATTGTATGATTTCAAGATGACAGTACTTTACTCCTAGAAAAACATTGTACTCTTATTTAGAGAAACCAACTTGTTTTTACTCCTATTTTGGAAAAGTTTCCTTCTTTTTATTGTAATTTAATGGAAATATATCAATATTTAACGCATATTTTGAAGTTAGTTGTGAGATATTCATGTCTGGAACTCGTTTTCTTTCACTTACTATTGAGATGTTTGAAAAGAAACTTGAATAATTAGCTGAAGGCCCTATAATCTTTCCTTTTCCACATTTCTTCATATCGGTTGTGACTTGTGAGCATATGCTAGGTAACCTAGGACACACAGCAATGGATATTGAAAAATGTTCTGTTTTTTGCACATTTCTAGTTTAACTTTCTTAATGCAAGATATTATTGCTCAATTCTTTTAATTTTAAAGCCCTGCAAAGTTTAAAAGCTCAAAGATCTATGCTATGCTGTATATTTTATAATAGTTTGTGTTACTCTATCTCACACAGTGTTTATTCTTGTGTATTGCGCAAAGATACAAACTTTATATGCATGTAGTTTCTATAATTATCCCTTTCTCCGAGACGTGATTAATGAATATATTGATCATTTGGTCTTGCTTAAGAATTAAACCTTTTGTGATGCATCTTCATACAAAATGTGTTTTCATCATTAGGGAATGAATAAACAGTTGGTCTTATGCCCTTTCTTGTGTGCTTTATTTGGTTGGTTTGATATCTTGTGGGTTTTATCATTATCATGTCTTTACCTGGGTTCTTGTGACTATCTGTGTATATATTACAATTATTTCTTGCTTAATCCACTCCATTGTGATCAGTAAGGGCTTAATTTTCATGGCAGGTGGAGAGTATCGTTTTAAGTATTATATCCATGCTTTCAAGCCCTAATGATGAATCACCTGCAAATGTGGAAGCTGCTGTAAGTTTAACAAGTGTTTCTATATCAACTGGTTAATATGTATTTTTTCCCATGAAGTAGGTAGGTTTTAACCGTTTTTCTATATATGTCACTATTGGTTTTTAATAGAGATTTTTATGTATTTTTTATTCCGTTGATTCTAATCAGCAAATCAACCAATAGCATTCATCTATTCTCCAGTTTCTGTGTTACCTTCTCAGCTCTCAATATCACAATAGTATATATACTACTGTAGTAAAGGGTTTGATGGGAGTATGATTTTGGAGAGTGTGAAGTGGAGGGAGAACATATATGTGGAGAGTTGATCGTATATTGTTTGTCTTCCTCTTTCCGTATGTATTGTTTTTAACTGCATCATATGCCGATTCATGTTCGCCAACCCCATACTCTTTTAGGAACAAGGCTTGAATGTTGTTGTGGTAGTAAATTGTTTCTAACTGTAGCAAGGGTCTGTAAATGCTCTTATAACCTTTTCATAGAGTCCCACACTGCAAAGTGTTTGCTAAATCAATAGTGGACCCTTAGGGTCTGCTTGGATCATAGTTATTAAGGGCGCGAGGCACACCCAAGTGCATATGGGGCCCAACACCTGAGACATTCACCTCAAGATAATGATGTACAACTAAGGGGCTGTTTGGAGTTGAATCTGCTTCTACTTCTTTTTTAAAAGCAGAAGCAGAATCAGAATCAATTTTTCTGAAGCTAGTCTCCCCCAACATCTAAAAAAATGCTTCTAGGAGTAATTTGGAGCACCCAGAAGTACTTATGCACTTTCACCCAAACGAGAAAATGCCCTAAATAGGACTAAAACAATGTTAAAATTCACAAATAGTACTATCCTAGTTTTATTCCCAAAATAGGACTCATTCACTCCTTTTTAGGAAGTTTTAATAATTTGTTCTTTTAATAGTACTAAACAAGTCCTATTTGGGGATTAAAAATTACTTAAGTCTTGTTTTTGAACTTTGTGTATGTTTTGGTCCTATATTGAGTCATTACTAAAAGCATTATAGGTAGGTCACAATTCTCTTCAATTTCTTTTTCTCCTATTAATCCAAAGGTTAAAATGAAATCAAATTTAGTTGTATTTGTTTTTCCTTTGCCAAACTCTAGATGTGACTACAATATTTTCTTGTAATTTTTGTGCATGTCTGTAGAAAGAATGGAGAGATAATAGGGATGAATTCAGGAAAAAGGTGAGCCGTTGCGTAAGGAAGTCACAAGAAATGATGTAACAGTCTTGAACAAAGAACTGATATATGGCTCAGTAAGAGGGGAGAACAGTGTGTCTACTCAGTCTTTGCTGGTGGTCGACCCACATGATGTAGAATTGCTAGCGGGGGCCGGATCCGTTTTTTAGTTTTCTTTACATTTTCTTGACATACTTTTTAAGGGTCAGCTTCATTTTAACAATTTTGGGATTTGTTTGAGTTGATTATGATGGAACTATGTGATTGCTGTTATATGTGTACTCATATTATGTTGCAATTAATGTTGTGCTTTAATCAAGTGGCTGTATTTGGTCATTTCTGGCCCTTGTCTCTTTGCTAGTTGTGCATACTGCTAAGTGCGGAAGCCTGGTTCCGGTAGGATTTATTTATGTTTCTTGCAATGTTTGACTAACAGCTTACTTTTTCACTTTATCTATCACTTCACTTTTTACTTTCCGTGGATTCATTTTTCTTTCTTTTTGGATATTAGAATTGCAAATAGGGGTGGACCCAACCGGTTCGGCCCGACCTGGAACTGGCCCGGCCCGCCATTGTGCGGGCCTGGACCGGCCTGGTTGGTGCTAACCGGGCTCGGGCTTTTACCCGGTAAGGGAGGGTTTGGCAGGCCGGGCTCGGGTAGGGATGGACCCGGTCCGGTTCCGGTTCCGGGCTGGGCCCGGGCTGGTTTTTTTGCAAATCCTTTGGCCCGGAATCGGCCTGGGTTGATACCGGGTCCGGGTCTAACCGGGCTGGGCCGGGCCGGGCCTGGTTCAATGTCTATTTTTTTTGCTTTCTTGTTATCCCCTGATCCCCCCACCCCCCAAACCTCCCCAAAACACCCAGCCCTACCATAGGAAAAGAAAAAAATTGAAAAAAAAAATTGACCTGGACCCGGCCCGAATCGCTTGGCCCGGTTCGCCCAAACCTGAGCACGAGCCCGGCCCGCCCGACCTGCCCAAACGGGCTAAAAGCTCGGAACCGGCCAACCGGTTCGGGCCCGCACAGTAGCGGGCCAGGCCAGTTCTGAGTCGAGCTGGTTCCGGGTCGGCTCGGCTCGGTTCAGTCCATCCCTAGGCTCGGGCCCTATATTTGTTGAACCAGCCCGGGTAGTTCGGGTCGGGCTCGGGCTTTTTTTTATATTTTTTTTGGTTTTTTCAATTTTTTTGTTTTTCTTGGTTAGGGCTGGGTGTTTTTTTGGGGGGGGGGGGGTTGAGGGGTGGGGGTGAGGGGGTCGGGGGTCGGGGGTCGGGGGTTAATTAGAAAGTAAAAAAAATTTACCTTGACCCGGTATCAACCCGGGCCGGTTCTGGGCCCAACAATTTGAAAAAAAAAGCCTGCTCGGGTCTGGAACCGGACCGGCCCGGGTCCACCCCTAATTGCAAAACAATCATTTTATCTTTTGTTTCCTTAAAACCTGAACTAAACCCATAACATCTTACAATATGGGATGGAGGTAGTATTTGTTTGTTTAAAATACGGGACAATGATTTGTGCGTCTTATATTATTAATTTTATTAGGAGAAATCGCACATTTTGTCCCTCAATTATCCACCATATTGAAATTTCAGATCTTTGTTTCAGCTTTTTTAAATGTCAGAATAACTATAAATGTCACCCTGGCGTTATACATAGAGAATATTACAAACGCCATCTGTCTCTCCAATTTTTCAGGGTTACACATGCCATTTCTCATCCTTTTACTTTTAAAGTCCTGAATCAAATAAAAACCAAACTTCGTCTGTAGCTTGGGAATGAAAAGCTCTTCAACCGTTCTTCCTTCGCTCTGAATCAAAAGCTCTCTTCCTTCGTTCGTTCTTCAGTCGTTTGGAGTTTTGAAGAGCTCTCTTCCTTCGTCTGTTCTTCGTCTTCAGATGCGTACACATATTTCGTTCTTCCCTTCATCGTTCTTCTGTGTCGTCGTTCTTCTTTTGTTTATTCAAAAAATGAACCAAATGTCTAGGATTGAGTGGATGGTATGATCTTTGTGGTTTGATTAATTTTTCCGGACAAATATGTTGACAGATTATGGTATATGCCATAGTTGCAGGAGTTCAAAACATTTTCATAATGAATGTCGCAACAAGAAAAAATTCTCTGCTTGTTCAATTGGTAATCAAAGATGTTTGGTTACAACAAAGGTTGGGAAGAATAAAGGCACATTGTTCTACAATTGCACACAATGCAATTACTTTGAATGGAAATTAAGTGAAAGTAGCAATCATGGAAGGGGATGTCTAAGTGTAGAAGGTGAAGGAAATGGAGATGCAAAGGTGAAAGGTGATGTTTGTGAACTTATACAAATGTTTGCACAAGCTAAAATGGCCGAAGGTGGTAATATGACACTAACATTGATAATTCCATTTGAGAAGAAGACTAAAGAAGGAAAGGTAGAAGTGTGGTTGTAATATGCATTTTTTTTTTTGTAATTGTACCCTTCATTTGTGAAAAGTTGTTGTGTGCTTCTTGTGATGTGTACTAAAGAGCACTTTGTTGCTTGCAGTTTATGTAATCAAACAAGACTAATTGAAAATATTTTTTTGTTCAAATGTTTTAGTTGATTATTCAAGAGTACTTTCATTTCCATTTGAAGAATGGAATGGTTGCATTATAAGGTAAACAAAATCCAAACTAATGTTTAAATTCTAACTTAAATCATTATAAATCCTAAATTATAGGTATTAGCAATAATTGCTAAAATTTAGTATATATTTCTAAATGAATTTCAAATAAACATTTTAATTAACTAAAAATGTGAAACACATTTTAATTGATTTACTATTATTATTACTTAAAACTCTAAAAGGTTTTTGACTAAAAGGCATAAACAAACCTAATATTTTTTATAAACTCATTTGAATTAACTAATATTTAAATTTAACTAATATTATAAATTGAAATCCTAAATTAACGGTATTACCAATAATTGCAAAAATAATACGATAGTATACATTTCCATACGAATTTCAAATATATTCACAATAAATTATAACATCACTAACATTTGAAGTTAAATATATTGTTAATTAATTAACAACCTCACTAACAATTTTAATTATTTAAAATGAAAAAATAATAGTTATCATTAAAAAGATACATAATTTAAATGGCATATTTAAGTGTCTCCATATTTTCAGACAGATTGTAGCCCCGGTACAAATTATGTGGAAAAACACAACCTTCTCAAGTGCCGGAAAGCGACTTAGTAGCCATTTGAGGAATAGCATTTCAAGTCTTGACCCTTCAAATCAACAAACAATACTTAAAGGCCGAATTGAATTGAATGTTTGAGCCAAAGTATGTATCACAGTTGGTAATCGCTGAACAATAAAGGAACCAGAATATTGTATTGAGATATGTCAATTCCAAGTTCATGCGTAGCACACGTACATATAGAAGCCTAGGTCGGCTAAACTGCCAAGAAAACTAGGAAAGAATCCTAGTAGGAAATAACCTACTTAATTACACAATATTTCTCTAAGGAAATAGTTATTAATAATAATAATAAACGTAACTCATGCGCAATACCCCCCTCAAGTTGGAGCTTGGGGATCAATAATGTCCAACTTGCGCAAGAGAAAGTGAAAGTGAGTCTTGCCCAAAGCCTTAGTGAAAATGTCAGCAAGCTGAATAGTAGTAGGAACATAGCTAGGGGAAATTAGGTTGTCCTGGATAGCATTGCGAACAAAGTGGCAATCAACTTCAATATGCTTAGTTCGTTCATGCAAAACCGGATTACGGGCAATATGAAGTGCAGACTGACTGTCACAATAGAGTGATGAATACCCAAACTGAGAAGCAAAGCTTTAAGCCACTTTAATTAACAAGTAGCGGCGGCCATGGAGCGATATTCAGCTTCAGCAGAAGAGCGTGCCACAATAGTTTGTTTTTTAGTTTTCCATGAAACGGGAGAATGGCCAAGGAAGACCAACCAGCCCGAGAGAGATTTACGAGTAATAGGACAAGCAGCCCAATCAGAGTCACACCAACCAACGAGTGTGAGATCACCATCCACACGAAGAAGAATGCCCTGACCAGGCGATCCTTTAAGATAGCGGACGACCCGAAGTGCAGCGTTCCAGTGTTCAAGGCACGGAGCCTACATGAATTGAGATAATATATGTACCGCATAAGCAAGGTCATGTATTGTAACTTCCAGATAGATAAGACGGCTCAAGAGGCGACGATACTTGTCTGGATCCGAGAGGATGGGTCCCGTAGCCTGAGCAAGAGACCCGAAGTGCAGCGTTCTGTTCAATGGGGAATGCTGCCGGTTTAGCACCAAGTAATCCGACCTCAGAAATAATGTCTAAGGCATATTTGCGTTGAGTAAGAAAAAGACCGGAAGAACTGCGTGCAACTTCAATACCAAGAAGGAATTTTAATTTCCCCAAATCTTTCATGTGAAAGCACTCATTCAAGTATTTTTTGAACAAAGCAATTGCATCAGAATTATTGCCAGAAATAATAAGATCATCCACATAAATGAGGACATTCAACTGAATGGTGCCTCGAGTACGAGTAAATAGAGAATAATCAGCAAAAGATTGAATGAATCCATAACCTTTCAAAGCGCCCACAAGCGTAGCGAACGAACACCGGGGTGCCTGTTTCAGACCATACAAGGACTTATGAAGACGACATACCAGAGTAGAATCTTGGGTAGTATAGCCAGAAGGTAAGGTCATGTACACCTCTTTCTGAAGGTCGCCATGTAGAAAGGCATTGTGAACGTCCATTTGGTACAGTTCCCAATTCTTACAGGCAGCAACGGCTAGAAAAGCACGAACCGTCACCATTTTGGCAACGAACCGACTCCTGCTAGCAAATTTATCACCCCTGGATCTGATGTTATAAGCATAAGAAAGATAACCAAAAGTGCGCAATGATTGGTAACTTGGTGGGGAGCCAAACATAATTTCATAAGGAGTCTTAAATGCAAGCACAGAAGAAGGAGTGCGATTAATAAGATGAGCAGCAGTTAAAACACACTCCCCCCAAAAGATGATTGGAAGGTGACATTGAAAACGCAATGCACGAGCTATATTCAGGATGTGTTGATGTTTACGTTCAACACGCCCATTCTGCTGAGGTGTGGCTACACAAGAAGTTTGAAAAATAATTCTGCTAGCACGAAAAAAATCTTTCAAACAATTGAATTCTGTTCCATTATCACTCCCCCCACCAGGAGCAAAAGTTTCAGTGTAATCAAGTCCTGCCACCTGCCGGTTTCCAAAGATAACAAGGCGAGCTTTGAGCCATTCTATGCTACCGTCAGATTTATATTTGATTTTATAGACCCAACGGCACCCCAAAGCTCGTTTTTCAGGAGGAAGAGTAACCAACGTCCATGTGGAATTTTTTTCAAGTGCCTGGATTTCAGCACGCATAGCCTCACGCCAGCCAGCGTCAGTAACAGCCTCACGGTAAGACTGTGGCTCATTCGTGGATGTAATAGCTGCAAGAAACACCCGGTGGGACATAGAAAATTTATCACAACTAACATAGTGTGAAATAGGGAATGGAGTACCTGAGGAAGCATCGGGAGTGGAGTGAGATGGAATGGGATTGTGTGTAACCACCGTGTGAGTGACAAAATCTTTAGACGAACAAATGGATGCTTAACCCGCTGACCCCGACCCAAAACAACTTCATGCGCCTCATTATGATCCACTACCAGTGAGTCCGGTACAGATTGATCTGGAGATGGCTGCTCGGTCACAGAAGGAACCGCAGGAGGAGTGTTGTCTGACAACTGATGTGAAGCACCATTTGGTTCGTCATATAAGCCAACAAAGTCATCCGTAGATGCCATATTGTCTAGATCTTCCATGGGTGGATTCAGGGGGGATTAGTAAAAGGAAATATATTTTCGAAGAACTTGACATCCCGGGATACAAAATACTCACAAGTATCCAAATCATATACATGCCACCCCTTTTTTCCGTAAACATATCCAACAAAAATACATTTACGACTCCTTCTAGCAAATTTATCACCCCTGGATCTGATGTTATAAGCATAAGAAAGACAACCAAAAGTGCGCAATGATTGGTAACTTGGTGGGGAGCCAAACAGAATTTCATAAGAAGTTTTAAATGCAAGCACAGAAGAAGGAGTGCGATTAATAAGATGAGCAGCAGTTAAAACACACTCCCCCCAAAAGATGATTGGAAGGTGACCTTGAAAACGCAATGCACGAGCTATATTCAGGATGTGTTGATGTTTACGTTCAACACACCCATTCTGCTGAGGTGTGGCTACACAAGAAGTTTGAAAAATAATTCCGCTAGCACGAAAAAAATATTTCAAACAATTGAATTCTGTTCCATTATCACTCCTGACTATAGACACCTTTTTTGAAAATTGTCTTTCCACCATAGCTATGAAAGACATAAACATGGTGAAAACCTCTCTTTTATGTTTCAATAGATATATCCACACAGCCCGAGAAAAATCATCCACAATTGTCAGAAATAATTTAGCACCACATGAGGAAGAAGTATTATATGGTCCCCACAAATCACAATGCACTAATTCAAAAATACTCCGTGTTTTATTTTCACTATCGGGAAAAGAATCCCTATTTTGTTTAGCACGGAAACAAATATCACAAAGTGAAGTAAATAATCCTTTTAATTCACTCATATGAGCGAGTTTATTCATCACCTTTTCAGAGGGGTGTCCCATACGTTTATGCCAATTATAAAATAAAAACTGATTCCTCCCAGCAACAGTCAAAGCTTGTGCCGCCATGGTTTCTCGAAGAAAGTACAATCCATTCCTCCTCTCATCCACTCCAATCAGCTTCCTCGAGACTCGATCCTGTATAACACATAGATTAGAGGTGAATTGAACAAAACAATCTAGTTCATCACTCAATTGAGTCACAGATATCAAGTTGCAATTCATATGAGGCACATGCAACACATGCGTCAGGAACAATCCTCCTGTAAATTTAACACAACCTTCCTCGGTGGCCAAAACAGTTTGACCATCAGGTAAACCCACGGAACACGGTGTTATTGGTTCAAGATCAAATAATTTCGTCTGATCACTACATATATGATTTGTTGCTCCTGTATCAATAATCCAAGTAGTAAGATTGGACTTACCAGTCATGCGGCTATTAGAGGATTAGGGATTACCCAAAGCCGTAATCAAGGCCTTCCATTTTCTGATGAAAAACCCGGCAGAGGCGTAGGTTCCCCGGCAGTTGCTTTCTCCCCAGCAGAAGTAGCTGAGTTGCCACTAGTTTCAGCAACTCTAGCATGTGCGCGAACTGGTTTCACACGTCCAGTATCCTTAGCAATACCCTTGCCGCGTCCAGCTGATATTTTTCCGGCCTTTGGATGGTCACCCGACCAGTCGGGGTATCCTTTGAGTTCAAAACAACTTGTAACGTCATGCCCAGTGTACTTATAGTAAGTACATACCAGACCTGCTTTGTCAGGTTTAGTTCCGGGACCAGCCCCTCGTCCTTCAGTCTTGACAGCAAATCCCATCACATCAGGGATATCGGAATTCACAGTCATCCCATGAACCCTTTCCTCTTGAGTGGTCTGTTGGTACGCCCGGTTCAGCGTCTGTAGCGGAACCTGAGTGAGAAGCTGGGAACGTATTTGGCCGAAGAAATCTGTGTTCAAACCCATCAAGAATTGATGGAAACGTTCAGATTCTCTCCGTTTTTCATTTTGTTTTGCGACGTCGCATTTACAGCCCCCCACACTTGCACTCAATTATAGGCTCGTAGTTATTCAACTCACCCCAATAGATTTTCAACTCATCCCACTGTCATCCCTCTGTCTTGAGAACACCGCGCAAGATCAGTCTTGACTTGGTGTATTTTGGGTCCATCCACAGCAGAGTATCGCTCTTTAAGATCTTTCCATAATTCTCGTGCATTCTCGTATGTGGATAGAGTTTGTTTAACGTCTATAGAGATCGTATTGAGCAGCCAAGACACCAACATAGACTGGACTGTCAACCAGTCATCTTCCGTCCATGGAGGAGTTGATTTTTGAATTGTTCCGTCAACAAAGACGTACTTTCTTTGTGCTCTCAACGCCAAACGAATAGCGTTTGCCCACTCATCGTAATTGTTTCCATTCAGCCGTACTGGGGTGATAAAATCACCCAGACGATCTTGCGGTTCGAGAAAGAACGGCAATGTATGGTCCTGCCGGCCCCGATTCTGACCGTCAGCATTTTCTTCTTCATCGCCTATTGCCATGCTTCAGTTTTGGGGCTCTGATACCATATCACGGTTGGTAATCGATGAACAATAAAGGAACCAGAATATTGTATTGAGATCTGTCATTCCAAGTTCATGCGTAGCACACGTACATATAGAAGCCTAGGTCGGCTAAATTGCCAAGAAAACTAGGAAAGAATCCTAGTAGGAAATAACCTACTTAATTACACAATATTTCTCTAAGGAAATAGTTACTAATAATAATAAACGTAACTCATGCGTAATAGTATGCTTAGGGAGCTCCAAATCCTCCAATAGTCCTGCCCTTGCAAATGACCCGAACTAAGGAAAACTGCACCGAAAAAAACTTCAATTTAACATTCAAAGATCAAGAGTGCATTGAAAAATGCAAAATAAAAACTTGAGAAATAGTTATCCACAAAAGAGAGGATAATTACCCTTAAATGTATGTCAAAGTTGGTTAACTTTGGGCACATCTACAACAAGTGAAAGCAAGCTGATATGTTATCCAAACGCGGGTTATAGAACAAGGCTAGCTGTAAGTGTTTCACATTAAGTGTAGTTTGTTCTCGTCCCACCCTAGATACTTCTTCAAGAAACCACTTGAAATAAAAATAACATGAAAGTTGAAACATCATTTTCAGAACATAAACGAATAGTAATCTACAAGTAACAATGAAATAAAAGCATGTATTATATATTTATATACCTCAAGGTTAATACTTTCAAGATGGAGAGAGTGTATAGTTCTTAAGTCTAACTTTACTATAAGGATGAGAGAATCGTTTCTTCTAGAAATGCTAGAATAATGACGACCGCTAAATTTCAAACTTCTAAGCTTTGGGGCAGTAAAGATAAAACCAGAAACAATATCACAGGTTAGATTTCTGAGCATAGGAAGTTCAGCAGCGCAACATTTACTATCATCAAACAAGACATTTTCTAAGAAAAGTGAAGTCACATTGGGGAATATGCTATTAAAGCATAATAATTAATATTGTTATTATCATGTACATAACTTTAGCTATACGGTTGTACGGTTACATACTCTAGCTTATAGTTGTAGCTATCACCATCGTTATCACATTAGCTCATACGTGTGTATAAATACACAGCCATGTACATCGTATTATACATAAGAATATATCTCATTTATTCATACTTTACATGGTATTAGAACCAATTCTGGTTGTGGTTTGACATCTTGTTTAGCACATATGATTACGGGTAGCTTGTTAAGGGTCTATTTGGCCCATTTATACACCCCGATATTATCCAGCCCGGTCCGGGCTGAGGAGACGTGTTAGAGTATTTGTCCCACACCGGAAAGCTATAAAACAATAAACCACTATATAAGGCTTTGGTGTACTCCTCCTATAAGGTTGACCTTTTAGGATGGAACCCCAAGTCTTAATATGGTATCAAGAGCCAGCCTCATACGAGCATAATATTTTTTTCCCGATGGCCATCACTGCCACCACCTCGGTGATTCAACTCACTGCCACCACCAATTTTCCGATCAAACTCACTTCTTCCAACTTTCCTGTTTGGAAATGCCAAGTTCACGCTGCTCTTGTCGGCTTGGGACTTGAAGGCTACGTTGATGGTACTATTTCTGCTCCTGAGCACTTTCTGGACACTGCTAAATCTCAGGTTAACCCCTGTTATACTATTTGGTACCGTTAGGATAAAGTCATCCTGAGTGATCTCCTTGGAAGCTGCTCCGAAACAATTCAACCTATTCTTTCATCAATCCCTACTGCACATCATGCATGGGATAAACTAGCCCTAACCTATGCTAGTACGTCCCGCGGGCGCATCATATCGCTAAAATCAACCTTGACCAAAACTAAAAAGGGTGAGCGATCTATTCTTGCCTATTTGGCCGAAATGACGGCACTTTCTGATGCCCTAGCTCTTGCTCAGAATCCCATTCCTGAAGAGGATCTCGTTGTTTATATTCTTAATGGTCTAGGACCTGAGTATGGTGAATTATGGTCAGCTATCCGCATTCGTGAAACAGCTCTCCCGTTGGCCGAACTTCAAACCATCCTGTTAGAGGAAGAGGAGCACCTGGCAGAAGCTGCTTGATGGAGTATATGGTCCAGGGACCCCCGGCCCATAGACTCCTATTACCATAAAAACGGCCCAACAAGCCTAGGAAGCATGACAGGCCTAGGTCACAGCGCCCCGAGTAACGGGAAGCCAACGGTTCCCATACAGCCGCTTTTGGCCCCTTGGCCGAAGGCTCCAAATTCTCACAGAACATCTGGTTTACGCATACGGAGCCACTGGGAGAACACGGCGAAATCAGTAGCCTTCAGCATTCAGAGCCCTCAGCAACGTGAGGTACCCGATACGCAGAGCCTTCGGGCTATCACCTACAGCCGAAGGCATCTTCCTCGACAGGATCTCCTCTCCACATGTGCTGCATCAACGCACCAAGTACAAACGTCGCGTCCAACCACCGCATTTAATGCGGCCACATGCGAGTGCCAGTGCCACCCCGGTTGAGGTGACCCCTCGACCACCAGAATGCAACCACATGTCCTTATCTAGCATTTATTACTTCTATAAATAGCACCCCTTTCCCCATTTGTAAACCACGCTCAACACAATTCGAATATACATTTGAACTCTTTATCTTTCTTCTTATTCGCTCTGACTTCTCTCTAAGTTACTCCCCACAGTAACCCCTCGGATAAGCTACACCCGGGTACACTATCCATCATTTGGTGCTCTCGTTGAGAGGTCGAACAATCAAGTAAGAAACCCTCCCCTTCAACTCAAAACACCTACCAAAATGGGAAGAACCACCCGTGCTTTATCCAAGAACCTTGAGGACAACAACCTGACCCTCGGTGAAGTCAACGCCCCCGGAGCCTCTAACAAGGATCCCGAGGGCGGGGTCATCACTGAGCTGGAACAGGCTGCTGTTGACCCGCGCTTTCAGCTTCAGCAAAACGCTCCCGATGCCCGCCTTGGCATCGAAACCTGAAGGAGGGACCAGAGCGAAAATCAAGTGAGCCCTCCGGTTCTCACTATCGACGTACAGCCGGCATTCTCTGCCTTCATCCAAACACGCACTCAAAACCCAGGTGCCTTCGGCACTCTGGTGCCCCTTCAACCGCAAATCGGGGAGAACACTGTTCTTCTCCCACGTCCACCCCTCTTCGTGAACCCTACCCCTCGGGTGGGGAACGACGAAGGGGTCGTAGCTCAAGACACCGCCTCTCAGGAAGACCAATTCCGGGACCAACGTTGTGCGAACAAAGAAAGGCCTCGAACCTCTGCCCTCGATAGGCTCAGATGAGCGCAAGACCGCCGAGGGGTCCACGACCGCCTCGGTGGAAAGGCGTCCCAAAGACCCCAAGAGAGCGGGGGATCCGTCTCAAGGGAAGACGAGTGGCATCCCCATCAGGACAAAGGCAAGGCACCACTTCATGCCGATGACGCAAGGCATCAAATCAACCAGGCCCACTCGGCCCGTGTTCGTTCGCAGGGGGCGGAGGCCCTCCCGAAGGATCACAGGGACGAGATTATTGCGTCCCTCCAACACTGGCTTGATGAAATGGAGGCCCGTCGAGCACATACCACCGTCGCCACCCCTCATGCAGATCCCAAATATGAGGCCATGATGGCCAAAATGGAGGAGATGCAAAAGAGAATAGTTGAGGGCTCCGGGGATCCCGCCATCCAACTCCGGACTAGGACGCCATTTAACCTAAGGGTATTGGCAGCCCGAATTCCGGAAAAATACCGGGGACAACCCATCAGGCCCTATGAAGGAAAAACAGATCCCCAGGAGCATTATAGCAGATATCAGAACAGTATGATGATGGTGGGGGCATCGAACGAATATTTGTGCCGTTGGTTCCTCTCCACCTTAGAGGGACCAGCATACGAATGGTTCAACCGACTGCCCGAAGGCTGCATCGATTCATGGCAGGAACTCGCCCAATGCTTCTTGACGCAGTTTGCAGGGAGGCGCCGGTCAAGAAAACACTTCTCCCACTTGCTGTCGTTGAGACAAAGGAAAGAGGAGACCCTTCGGGACTTCTTGGAACGCTGGAGAACGGAGGCTGATAAAGTTGACGGCGCCGACGATGGGACTGTCCTTGCTCTCCTTCAAACAGTCCTCCGCCCCGGGAACTTGTCAAGGAGCCTCTTCATCGAATCTCCTCGTGATTACATAAGGGCCCTACAACGGGGGGACCGGTACGCTGAGGCCGAGGAGGTGGAAAAATGCCATCACAACCCCGATCAGCAACGGCCTCGGCCAGATGACAAGGGCAACCGGGGGCCGGGGGCTCCCCCACATCAATCCAAAAGCTCAGCGTCCCCCGGTGATTGCCCCCGGCATGGCCAAGCCAAGCCCGGGGGAGGTTACAAGGGCAACCCGAAGGCTCGGGCCCAGTCCATTCTATTGGAGCACCCTCGGACGCCCTTGACACACCCCGTCAGTGTCATCCTAGACTTCACCGAGGAGAGGGGCCTAGTGGAGCGCGACTCTCGCGCACCCCTGGAGGTATATGCCGTCAACACCAATTATCCTTACTGTCGGTTCCATCGCAACCAAGGGCACATGACCGACGACTGTCATCAGCTGAAGACGGCCATTGAGAGGTTGATACAGGCGGGCCATCTATCTCAGTTCACCCGAGGCCCTCCTCCCCAGGGAACCCCTCACTACCAGGGGCCCCGTAAGAAAGCGAATGCTTGGGTCAACCCAAACACCATCCCCCTCGGCGACCCGTAGGGTAAGAAAAGGGAGAATGGGAACCTCGATGAGGAGGAAGAGTACAGCCAGTACCAGGAGAAGAAGCGCCACATCCACAAGATCACTGGCGGCAACACCGGAGGCGACTCCACGAGCCAAAGGAAGAAGTGAGCTCAATCTCTCTACGTTGGGGAAGTCAACCATATACCCCCAACCAAAAGGCCGAGGGTGGACCCCATCTATTTCACAGATGTGGATCTGCCCCCGAGTGCCCTTCCTCACAGGGATGCCCTCGTCATCCGTACGGAAATCAATGACGCCATCATCCTCCGGACCTATGTTAATACCGGAAGCTCCGTCAACGTGATATATCTCAACACCTTCCGAGAGCTTGAACTTGATATGAGATCCCTTCGGTATATCAAGACCCCCTCTCCGGTTTCACCGGGGACAGCATCGATGTCGAAGGCATTATCACCCTTATGGTTGAGTTCGGCGACGGATCCCAAATAGCCAAGCTCGAAGTGGAATTCGTCGTTGTCAATATCGACTACGCACATAACATCATCCTCGGTCGGCCTGCCCTCGAGGACTTGGAAGTCGTCATCTCTATGAGGCACCTCTACCTCAAATTCCCCACACCTATCGGCGTCGGCTACTCCAGGGGGAATAAAAAGCTCTCTAGGGCTTGCTATCTTCAACTCGCCAAAAGGTATGTAAAACTGAACTTCGCATTGACACAATCACCGCCGCCTTGGATGAGGAGGAAGGCAGGCCGAGGACTGAGCCGGCCGAAGACACTGAAGACTTTGTACTCGATCCGGCCAAGCTGAAGAGAGTCTTGAAGATTGGAGCCAAGCTCCCTGAAGACTTGAAGACCATCATAACTGAAGCCCTCCGCGCCTACTCGGTTGTTTTTGCATGGGGACCGGAGGATATGCCGGGGATCCACCGAAGGATCATCACTCACCGCCTGGCGGTAGACCCTTCAGCCAAACCAGTGCAGCAGAGAAGAAGGCCCCTCTCGGCCGAGAGAAGGGCTTTGTGAAGAAGGAGGTCGTCATGCTCCTCTCCATCAAACACATCAAGGAGGTGAAATATCCTTCGTGGTTGGCTAATGTGGTATTAGCACAGAAGCCACCCACCTTCCGCATGTGTGTGGACTACACTGACTTGAATAAGGCATGCCCAATGGACCCCTTCCCTCTACCAAATATTGATCAACTGGTAGATGAGACCGCGGGATGCGAAATCATGTCATTCCTCGATGCTTTCCGCGGGTACCATCAAATCTATATGCATGAAGAGGATGCTGAAAAAACGGCCTTCATGACACCCGAAAGCATCTTTTGCTATCTTGTGATGGCCTTCGGCCTCAAGAATTCAGGCGCCACCTACACCCGTATGGTGGCCAGAGTCTTTCAAGCCGTCTTAGGACGCACCATGGAGGCCTATGTTGACGATATGATCGTCAAAAGCAAGAAATCAAACACCCACACCGAGGACCTCCGGGAGATATTCTCCATCATGCAGAAATTCAACCTTCGGTTGAATCCAAGGAAGTGTACCTTCGGCGTGAAAGGGGGGAAGTTTCTTGGCTACATGGTTAGCCGAAGGGGCATTGAGGCCAACCCTGAAAAAATTCAAGCCATCGTCAATATGGAGCCCCCACGTAACGTGAAGGAGGTTCAGAGATTGACAGGTCGCCTGGCGGCCCTCAACCGTTTTCTCTCCAAATCAGCATAGAAGGCCCTCCCCTTTTTCCAAATCATGAGGAAGACAGCAGGCTTCCAATGGACAACTGAGTGTCAAGGGGCCTTCGACGAGCTCAAAAAGTACATCTCTTCTCCTCATGTGCTCTCCAAGCCCAAGGTAAGGGAGACCTTATATCTATACCTTGGTGTCAGCCCTGCAGCCATCAGCTCAGTGCTCATCCGGGAGGAAGATGGCGTCCAACATGCCATCTTCTATGTTAGCAAGACCCTCAAGGAGACAGAACTCAGGTACTCCCCCGTGGAGAAAACGGTACTAGCCATTGTTTGTACTGTCAAGAAGCTAGGCCACTACTTTCAAGCTCACCCGGTCCAAGTGCTCACACATCAACCCCTCAACGCCCTTATGAGGAGTCCCACCAGCTCCTCCAGAATGGTAAAATGGGCTATCTTCCTCAGCCAGTACAACATAGACATCCGTCCGAGGCCTGCCATCAAGGGCCAAGCCCTGGCAGACTTCGTCACAGAATGCACCGCAAGATCAGCGGTGAATGAGGAGCCCTTGGCCCCTCTAGACGAATGGTGGACCATCCATACCGACAGCTCCTCGGACACCAAAGCATGCGGAGGGGGAGTAGTCCTCATTACTCCCGAGGGCTTCCGCGCCTATTATGCCATCCGCTTCTCCTTCAAAATGTCCAACAACGAAGCCGAATATGAGGCCCTCCTCTGTGGCCTTCGGCTGGCAACAAATATGAAGGCTAGAATGATCCACGTCAAGTGTGACTCCAAGCTTGTCGTGGGCCAAATCTCCGGGGAGTATGAGGCCAAGGAAGGGAGGATGAAACAATACAAGGAGGCGGGTAAAGAATTGCTCAAGGTATTTGAGGCACACTCTCTCACCCAAATACCGTGGGCTCAAAATTCCGAGGCCAATATTTTATCAAAGCTTTCGGCCGAATCTTCGGAGCACCTCTCCAAGATTGCAAGAATCGAAGAGCTCAGCCTCTCAAGCATACATGCGAGCCCCATCATGGATATACATCTCAGGCCGGAGGACTGGATCTCCGACATCACCACCTTCATCACCATAGGGCAACTGTCCGAGGACGAGGCCCGCGTGAAGCTAGCGAAATTTGAGGGCTCCCAGCTACACCCTCGAGAATGGAAGGCTTTACAAAAGATCTTACAACGGTACCCTCCTTCGGTTCCTTCATCAGGATGAAACCGAAGTTGCAATGGAGGAAGTGCACAATGGCACTTGCTCAGCTCATCAGGGATCCTTCTCCATGTCCTGAAGGGTCATAGTCCAAGGATACTTTTGGCCTACGATGGCCTGAGATTGTGCGGATCTCGCCCGAAGGTGTGCTGCCTGTCAACACTTTCAGAAGGCTCCCGGCAGGCCAGAGGTCAACTATGCCCCCCATCAGCACGTCCACACCCTTCTCTAGATGGGGCATAGACCTTGTGGCCCCTCTGCCATGGGGTACCTCCAACAACAGGTACATCATCGTTGCCATCGACTACTTCACCAAATGGGTGGAGGCTGAGCCCCTCGCCAGCATCACCGAAGCTAGATACCGCCACTTTGTCCTCAAAAACATCCTCACAAGGTTTGGTGTCCCTCAACAAATCATCACCGACAACGGGACTCAATTTGAGGCAGCCCCCTTCTATGCCCTCCTAGAGGCATGGGGCATCAAGCATACCTTCTCATCCGTTGCCTACCCTCAAGGCAACGGACAAGTGGAGAATGCCAACCGAACTTTACTCGAGGGATTGAAAAAGAAACTCGAAGCCGAAGGGGGAGGCTGGGTAGAAGAACTCCACAACATTTTATGGGCCTACCGCACCACCCCTCAGCGGGCAACAGGTGAAATACCCCTCTCCCTTTGTTACGGATTCGAAGCCAAGGCTCCCACTGAAGTAACCCTTCCTACCCGAAGGGTGGCCCAATATGATCCGGAAATTAACGACGCCAACATGGCTCTCGACCTTCACTTCATCTCAGAACGCCGAGAGCAAGCCTTCATACGGGCGGAGAACTACCGAAGGCAAGTAAAGGGCTACATCGATGCCAAGGTTCATTCCCGAGAATTTCAGGTGGGGGGCTACGGAGACCAATTCCGAAGAAGGCGTACTGGATAATTGGTGGGAAATGTATGTAGATGGTGCATCAAGTGCCAAGAGTTGTGGTGCCGGGGCCGTAATTACATCACCCGAAGGGTTTAAAGCGTACTACTCCATTCATTTTGACTTTAGAGTAACCAACAATGAGGCCAAATATGAGGTCCTTATTGCAGGTTTAAAGTACGCAAAGGCCCTGGGTGCCGATCGGTTAAAAGTCCGCTCAGATAGCCAACTAGTGGTCAACCAGGTCAACGGAACTGCTGAGGCCAAGGAAGAAAGAATGAAAGCTTATAAGGAGCTAGCCGAGGAGCAAATAAACAAATTTGAACATGTGATGCTCGCCCAGATCTCCAGAATAGAAAATGATGAGGCTGATATCTTATCCAAATTGGAAAATGCAGCACTCGACGATCGGATACAAGAGATTCCAGCTCATATCCAACGGTTTGCCCATCGGGAAACCCTGGCAACCCCAACAATCATGGTCCTTCAGGTGGAGGCTATATCTTATGCCGTTCCTAGTTGGGTCATAGACAAGACCAACTACCTGAAGGACGGGACCCTCCCACAGGATAAGAATTCCACTTATCAAATGAAATGCATTCAGAGGAGGGCTTCTATGTTTGAACTAGTGGATGGACAGTTGTATAAAAAGACATTTGGGGGGCCTTACCTAAAATGCCTGCCTCCCGAACTGGCAGCAGCTGTAATGGAGGAAATTCATGAGGGAATCTGTTCAAGTCATCAAGGGCCCAAAACACTGGCAAGGAAAATCATCCTACAGGGATACTACTAGCCGACTATTCAATAGGACTGCTTCGCACATACCAGAAAGTGTAAAGTCTGCCAGCTATATGTGCTGGTCCCCGGACGGCCAGCTACCTTTTACACTCCAATGACCATTACTCTTCCGTTTGCTAGGTGGGGGATCGACTTGCTAGGGCCCCTACCTAATGCCCCTGGAGGACGAGGATACATCATCGTCGGGATAGATTACTTCACCAAATGGGTGGAGGCCGAACCATTGGCTAGCATCACAGATGTCAAGTGCCAAAAATTTGTCTGGCAAAATATTATTTGCCGCTTCGGCCTCCCTGAACAAATCATAACAGATAATGGAAGGCAGTTTGTGAGCAGGAGTTTTGAGAACTATCTGATTAAATGGGGGATCAAGCATTTCAGAGCATCCGTGGCATACCCCCAGGCAAATGGCCAAGTAGAGAATATGAACCGTACCATCATGGACGGTATGAAGAAAAAACTGGAAGAATACTCCTCATCATGGCCGGACCAATTGAATTACATCCTATGGACATATAGGACCACACCCCGAACGACCACAGGAGAGACTTCGTTTGCCCTCGCTTATGGCTTCCAGGCCAAGGTACCAACAGAGATCCTAGTTCCCACACACCGAACAGTGCATTATAATCCAGAGCGGAATGAGGACAACCTACGGGCCGAATTGCACTTCATAGAAGAGAGAAGAGATCTGGCAGAAAAACGAATGGAGGAATATCACAGGGCTACAAGGAGATACTTTGATAAACAAGTCAAAATTCGGACAATAGAAGTAGGAGACTTGGTCCTAAAAAAAAAGAGAAAAGAGCAAGCCTCTCGAAGGCGGAAAAATGGCCCAAAATTGGGAAGGCCCTTATCAAGTCTCCAAAAAATATGCCTCAGGAACGTTTGGCCTACAATGTACCGAAGGCCGACCGGCAGGAACATGGAATGTGGAGCATTTGAGAAAGTTTTATCAATAAAAACGGCTATTGCCACCTCTAAAAAAAATTAAGTATGTGTATAGAGAGGGAGACATAACTTCCAGGGAAGTCTCACCTCAGCCTTTAACACGCAGAATCATTCCGGATGACCGAATAAGGAACGTGTTAACAGTTTGGAGGGAGCCATCATCATAGCTAACAATATTTGACCTTGTAATTACGAACGGACAAAGGGATCAAAACGACTTGGAGGTGGTGCCAAAACTATAAGTATGGACGAGCCGAGCGACGTTCGGTAACACGGATTGTTCGTACGGGGGATCGAAACTATGATTTTAAATCTCGCCTCAGTCATTAACTTGATTTGGAAGTGAGTCGCCCTTTTAGCTAAAGTAAGAAATGACCCGATCCGGTGATCTTGCTTACAGTTTGAAAGTGGTCACCTCAGACCCCTAATATGGATGATACGAGTCAGAGCAAACTGTTCGGAATGCATCGAAAATTTGGGTTTGGAAGAGAAAAATTCTCAACCTCAGTTTTTAACACATGAAATCATTCAGGATGACCGAATGACGAACGTGTTAACAGTTTGGAGGGAGCCATCATCTCAGCTAATAGACTTTGACCCTGCCCTAACGTACAGACAGATAAAGGGATCAAAACGGCTTGGAGTTTGATGTCAACAAGTCTCATCTCAGCTTTTAACACATGAAATCATTCTGGATGACCGAATGATGAACGTGTTAACAGTTTGGAAGGAGCCATTATCTCAGCTAATCGAATTTGACCCCATCCTTGCGAACGGACGAATAAAGGGATCAAAACGGCTTGGAGATGATGTCAAAGATATAAATATGAACGAGCCGAGCGACGTTCGGTAACACAGATCCTAACTACGAACTTGAAAATAGAAAAGTAATGCATCAACACGGTCAAAGAAAAAGTAATCCAGTTTATTCTTCGATACTACTGACCGGAAGGTACAAGAAAACCAAGCCTAGAATTCATAAAAGATACAAGAAGAAAAGGAAAAAAATCAAAATTGATACAAGAAGAAAAGGAAAAAAAGACTATGCTAATGGATGATCACTGTTCGGGGAAGTAAGAGGTAGGGAGCTGCCCGCCTGCGCTGCATCATCAGAAACTGCTTTCTGTCTCATCTCCATGACCCGATCATAAGTATTCCCGAACAGGTCATCAAACCACAACTCATCAGGATCGAATGGTTTGGGGAAATGCTCCAAGATCAGATCAAGGTTCCTGTCTAGAAGCAGATCTTGACTTTGCTTCATAGTCTTCTCCGCCAGGAAATCCAAGAAAGACTTCCCTTCGGGCGTGCTATCTAGAAGCTCGATCCCTGCCTTGATTGGACCTTGTTCTCATGAAAGAACTGGCCAATGTGAGGTCCCAAGAACTGCCGAGCGGTATTTTCCAGGGCGACATTCAGCCTTTTCCCCCGCTGATATTCTATCACGGCTTGTTGGGTGATCTTAGAGGTATTGGCAGTATAAGGCTCATGAGGATTTTCTCCCTTTGATTTATCAAACCGCATCCCAGTGGATTCATACACCTTCACCTTGGCTCTGAGATCCTTAATTTCCCGATCACGACGTCGGACCCTCTCCTCCATCTCAGCCAGATCAGCCTTTGCTTTCTCGCCTTGATCAGCACGAACTTGCAAGTCTGCAGCTAGTTTCCGAGCGACGGAAAGGAGGACCTGACTATCTTCCCGATCATTGGCCAGGAGCTTTATCTCCTCTTCGACCGCCAGGAAAGCCCGGTGGTAATAAACTCCGGCCTACAAACAAGTAGCGAATAGGATCAGACAAGAGTTAAAAGTTGAAGAACAAGGTGATAGAAAGATTAAGAGGATCCATACCTTAAGGGCCTCTTGATGACCTGCCTCGACCAGATCAGACCAATAGGTTAAATTGGAAAAGCTGGGGGGACCTTTAGGGATGTGCTACACCACATAGAGGAGGGCATTTGCCCAAACAGATATCTTCCTTCTGCACGAGGCCCCATGTTTGAAAATTCAATGAACATCCGATCGTCGATTGGTACGTTGTCAAGAACAGAGTTCCCTAGTTTGACAGGCGGAATAACAAGCTTTTCGGGCTCAATCTCCGGCCCGGTTAAATCAACCACGTGATCAACCGGGATAAGCTGGATAGCGTCATCCCCTCGACGCCTTTTCCGAGACTGTTCGGCATCATTGTTACCCCCGTCAACCAATTTCTCCTTGCCTTTTCCAGTGGAAGCCGGCGGAGTAGAAGCAGGGGTAGAGCGTCGAGCGGCGGTAGAAGGGATCACACCTACAAAAAGGAAAAAAAGTCAAGGAACAAAGTCAAATGAAGAACGAACGGTTAGAGGCAAGACAAAGGGAGTGATGAAAGATCGAAGATTCCGTGAACCTCCCCAACACAGAGATTCACATTGCGAAAGCAGAACAGCATCAGGTTTAGGTTCAGAATCTCGAACCGGATAAGCATTCCACCGATCAGGGAATGCAAGTGATGCGCCCACACGAACGAAAAGAAATCGCTCTTCCCAGTCAGCTGGCGGTGTGGGGTTATCCGTAAACAATTGACGATCTCTCCGAGCCACCAGTTTCAAATACACCGTGGTCCAATAAGGCTGATAGCAGTAGTGGTACAAGAATAGGTCCACGCTAGGGACAATACCCACTTCATGACATCGAATAATGAAGCCGTTCAAGATTCGGTAGGAGCTGGGCATGAACTAAGCCGGTAGCACAGAGACCCGTCGCAAGAACTCTATAACAAACAGGTGCAGAGGGAAACGAAGTTCAGCCACCAAGGCATCAAGATGCACTAGCACGTGCCCCGGTCGGTGCCTCATCGGATGCTTGATGAATCCAGCGTTGAATTCCCTAGGGGGAGGCAAGAGTTGGTAGAGCTGCCGATCGGCATCCTCAGGAAGGCGCTGCCTTGTTTTCGGATCCGGTGAAAGTGCAAAGCAATGTGAGGTGGTCTCCCGGGCATTCCCTTCTGATATACGACGAGATCATCTCCCGAATGACATCCATCATCTGGGACTGGCTGTTCGGGCTACTTTGGGTTAGGATTGGCAAAATCAGGTACTTGGGATGATGAATCCCTAGATTTGTCAACAGGTGAAGCTTTCCCTCTAGGACGACGAATGAGCAGCATTTCGTCTTCTTCTGAAGAACCGGAGGAAAAGAATATAAAAAACAAGAAAGTAAGAATTTCTAGAGAGAGAAAGCTTAGAGATAAGCAAGAGTAAATTGATGAAGCAACAGAAAAAATGAGAGATAAACACCTCTCTATTTATAGGTGAAGGGCCGCCCAAAACCCTAACCCATGAACAACACGTGGCAGAATATGGTTACAAGTAATCATGACATATTTATGGTTATATGTTGCATACACCCCGAACAGGTTCCTTTTCCAACAACGACACAAACATCCAATTACAGCGAAATGATTATAAAGGCACGAATCCCGAGCGGTGTCCTTTCCAGCAATGACAAGGAATATCTAACTTTTACAGGTAAATGATTAACCCAAGTACCACAAAAGCGAACGAACGCCGAACGGGTAAGAAGTATGAATAGCTTAAAGAGAACCATCGTCTTAAGCTAGGTCTGGGAATGGATGTTTGAACGATTTGAAGGTGGTGCCGAATCTATACAGATGCAGGATCCGGGCAGTACCCAAAAATGAGGATGGATCATCCTTTTCTATGTAAATAAGTCCGAACGGGGAATCAGGAATTCCAGGCCAATGGGTTTGTTGTCTATAATTCTCAGCTACTAACGGAGAACAACCCGAACAGGGAATAATACCAGCAGTAAATAATAATAGGATTCCGGAATGAAAAGGCGTGAAAACGACTGTCCTATGAAATTGGCCGAGTGGCGAACAGAAAGCCAAAAATTGATCGAAAAAGCGTAAAAACAGCTAAGTACAACAAAACGTACTGCATCTCGGACGGTAAAACGAAGAAAAAATATGAAAAAAACAGATGTCCTACAAAGTGGACCGAATTCCGAATGATAAAGCAGAATTTGACATAGACAGATAATTAAACAAAGCATTGGGCAAAAGAGATTGTATTCATCGGCTCTACTGGTCGGGAAGTACAACTACTACGGGAAAAAGGAAATTACAATTATCAACGAAGAAATTCAAGGTTTTAAACTAATGGCCAGGGGCCCCTTCTTCTTCATCATCTTCATCTTCGCCTTCATCAGAAGGAGGTTCAGGCTCCCTCCCTGCAGCACGATCGGCCTCCCGTTGGACATCCCGCTCATATTTCTCAAATTGAGCTTGAATAATATCAACCTGAGGAAGATCGGAAGCCTGTACTGGTCTCCCAAGTTGATTCTGAAGGTTGTACACAAAGGGGCATAGAATGTTCTGGCCGACCTTGACGTAAAGATCCGAGACTATGGAGTCATTCAATTTCTTGCTCTCGGGGTCCATATCGGGGAGATCCACTCCTGCCTTAAGCCGTTCGGTGCCCTTGAGAAAGTTCTTCAAGTAGGCCCCAAAAGTTGCTGGGAGTTGCTGCTGGGCATACTCCTCTTTGAGAGCAGCAAATTCATCAGAAGCTTTGATGTTCTCCCGAACGGTAGATAAGTCTACACACTTCATATGGGCCGTCTGGGATACTAGAAGGCATCTATTCAAACTTGATCTGGGCGGCCTCAGTAGCAAAGACCTTAGCCTAGGAAGCAGAAAGCTGAACCCGGAGTGCGCCAAGCTCAGTATCCAGCCTTTGCTTTTCCTCCACAAAGGCTTTCTGATCAGCCTCAGCAAGAGCAGTGGCAGCAACAGCAGCCTGCTCTGCGGAAGTTTGAGCAATGATCAGTTCCCGCTCTTTGGCCAAATGGGCCTCCCTCATTTGCAAGGTGTACAGTCCCACCTACAGAATGCCGTTCGGGAATAAAGAATGAGATGATGTGGAATGAATGATAAAATATGAAATGAAGTACAAAGGAAAACGAAATACCTTCAGAGCAGCCAGAGCCAAGCACTCTTCAGATTGCTCGACTGGTAGTGTGGGGACCGCAAAGTTGTTAAACCATGAAGAAGTACACCAGATTTGGCTCGCAGAGGAACCAACCTTCTCCAACACCTCATGAACGGGATCTGCCAGAGAGATCCGTTCGACCTGCCCAGAGAGATGGGCGGTGTGGGTTTCACCCACGTTTGTGGTAGCACCCTGAACAACCTGAAAGTGCTCAGTAAATTGATGCAGCTGATCAGATCCGAACCGATCGTCGATCAGCATGTCTTCAAACGGATCCTGATGGGAAACCTGTTGAATGGCCTCAGGATTCCGAACGGTCTATGAAGGCTCGGGATGTTGTGTAGTGGCAGTGGAGGGATTAGCCTTGGGATTTTTCTTCGCCTTTTTCCTCTTCCCTACTCCACCAACAACGAGTACACGACTGTTATCCATAGTAGCGTCTGGATTGGGAGCTGAAAAATAACAAAAGGAAAATGTTAGTACCGAGCGGCCTTATCACGTGGGAAACAAAAAAGAAGGGAATGTTTCTCGCACGGGAAGGACCGCCTGGACCATGGCACTTGATTCTTAAAACAAGTAAACCCAATAGAACTGGCAGTACCTATCCCGGCCTCGATTAGTCGATCGGGGGTCAGATATCTTATGATATCACAAGATTTGTCCTTCTCTATTGCGAAAACATCCTTGCAGATTTGTTCGGTAAGAAGCGAATCGGGAGTTCTACGGGAAAATGCATTCCACTTGTTCGGAATCAGTCCGTCCGGGACGGAGACAAAAAAGAACCGGTCTTTCCACCCCTTGATCGAGGTAGGATTACCCTTAAATAAAATATGACCCGTTCGGGCAGTTGCAGCCAGGTAACCGTGTGTCTGCTGGGGAGCCACCTTAAAAAATTGATGGAACATCTCCAGAGTCGGAGTAACATCGGCATCTTTACAATGGCAAATGAAGCCCGCTATCACCCGATAAGAGTTCGGCATAACTTAGGCCGGTACTATCTCATAAAAATTGAGGAAGGAAATGAAGAAAGGGTGTAGGGGAAACCTAAGCCCAACTTTCACCGAGTCAAAATGGACCACCACCATCCCAGGAAGGTGGCGCATTGGGTGAAGCCCAACCCGAAGACGAAAATCCACCGGGTCCGGAATTAGGGCTGGGATTTGAGCCCTATTATTAGAGGTCAATTTTTGCCTCCTTTCCCTAATTAGCCTCAAGTCCACCTTATGACGGGGAACGTCGCCAGGGAGGCCGGCCGCCATTGAAACGAGTTCATCACCGGATTTCGTATCGTCGAAATCATCATCAGTAGAAGAGCCGACGGAAGAATCCTCCGCCTTTGTCCTAGTCTCCGCCGTTGCTTCATTTGAACCACCGGTAAACGGGACATTTATGACGTCCACAACGCGGCATCATGGTCATCCCCTTGGGAAGCCATTTCCGAATCAGAGGAACGCGATTGAGGACTCATACCGACCAGACCGAAGAAAAAGGAGAAAAATTAAGGGATGAAAAATACCTGAACACGAAAAGCTTGAAGAAAGTTTAGAAAGAAGGCAGAGCTAAAGCACGAAGGATTGATAATTCGAAACCCAGAACTAAAGAACTAAAGGCTAATTTATAGTCTGACAAACGCCATATCGATGACCAACCAAATAATGACACATCACCAGGACTATTTGAAATAACATATGTCGCATGGAGAAGCAAAGATCAGTAATCATGACGGATATGGGAAAACTCAAACGACAACCGCAAAAGAGGTAATAATCAGAACATGGGGAACCGGCGAATTCTGAGTGTCGATCGCCATTCGGCATTTAGGTTCTACTTCCTAGTGCACTCACTATCATTCGAGACATTGGAAGTGGGGGACTCGTGTTGGGGTTTTGGGCTAAAGGCCCAATACCCGGATTAAAGGCCCAGAATATCCAGCCCAAACAACGAGCCCACAACCCCGTGGTAAGTAGGCCCGGTGAGATATTCACACCGAACGAGGTTCGGGCCAAATAAAGGCTGGCCCAGAAATAGATATGCCGAACGGGGTTCGGGTCATACATCATACTTGCAAGTGGCCAGATTGCATTAAATGCTAGATTACGACATTAACAAGTAGAAGCATGGGCACCCAAGTCGGTGGATTAACAACCAATCAGCATGGAGCGCCCCATACCCCCCATTAGTATAAATAGAGGGTTTAATATCATTGTAAAGGGTTAGCATTTCCATACTCAAGCTCTAGAATAGCATTATCACTTTTGTTTCTTGTATTAATCACTACTCCGACGTATCGATCGGGAGGTTTCCGTGTAATCAAGCAAGTTATTTAATACAAAGTGAGCTTTAGAGCAATCAATTATATATTCATCTTTTATATTTCTTTATACATGTGGTTCTGATCCATTTCCTGATATATCCAAAGTTCGTGTTGGGCTTTCGGATCTGTGGGACTAAACATCAACAATTGGGATTATTAAAAAACGACTATAGTTCGGATTATTTATAGAATACACAAAACTTCTACTACCTCCGTCCCACTAAGAGTGGGACAAGAGAATGTGGCACGCTTATTAAGAAAAGTAGATTTGTGTGATTGATAATAAATTGATAAAGTAAGAAAATGTAAAAATGATTAAGAGCCACACAAACTTTACCAAATTTGGTATGAGACAATCTTAGCGGGACGGAGGGAGTATTTAAAAGTGACCTGCGTAGCAGGTCATACCCGGTCATGGACCATTACTGTGGACAAGTCATATACTTGAGATTGTATAGAAATAATCAATAATGAAATAATTAAATGACACTATATTGTAGAACCTATTAGTCATATTTGTGTAAATAAGTTTTATTTTAGTATTACATTTGAAAAAACCTGTCAATAATTTGGGTCATGGTCACTTATGTTCAATTTTTAAACATAAGTGACCATGACACTACATTATAGTAAATATTAGTCATATTTGTATAAATAATTTTTATTTTAGTATCCCTTCAATATTTAAGAGATTTCTACATTAGCTTTTGCACATTATTTCAAAACAAAAATAGTAGGGTAATGAATAGTGTACAAAAAATAGGAGAGAAGGTTTGAAAATATGAAAGATAAGATTGAAATTTAAAAGTAGAAAAAGAAATGATGATTGAGTATTTTTTAAAGGAAAATTTACCAATTATGAGCAGAGCATCTGATTCCCAACGATTAGTGTGTACAAAAATGATGGATGTGAAATCCCTTGTTTTGGCATATTCAATTACTCCCTCCGCCCCCTAATATTGGTAAGGAAGGGAGTGATGTGGTTTTTAAGAAAAGTAGAATTATGTGGTTGGTAATGAGTTGATAAAATGGAAATAAAATAAGAATGAATTAGAGCCACACAAATGTTACCAAATATGATATGGGACAATAATAAAGGGACATCCAACAATGGAAAAATGGGACAATTATAGGGGGACGGAGGGAGTATCTTTTAAGGTCATATGTGATACTAAGTCTTAGGAATAACAGAGAGCAAATCGGATATGAACGAAGGCCTCTTTATGGATTTCAATCGGGATGTCATGATCAGTACCTTAGGAATTAGATTTTTTCAAAGCACTCTGCTTTGTTCCACAACGTTGCTCGCAAAGAGCTCTTCGTCGCCGGGGTTGCACAGTGCCTCCCCAGTGTTCTCTATCGTGCGCGGCATCTCCCTTGCCGGAGACTCTTCGCCGAGCTCAAGAGCCGCTTTTACAGCAACATCGTGAGCTTTGGCCTTCTTGTGTTTCTCTACCTTCTTCTCGCGCTTTAGCTTGGCGTGAATGACCGATATCTTTTCCCAGCGGCTTTCCACAAATTGTTTCACTGGTTGGGTGAAACGGTTGTCTTGATTTTACTTTGCGTCTCTCCCTTGATACATGGAGGAGGTGGGGAGAAATCCAGAAGTGAAATAGAAAAACATAATTGAAAATAAAAAAGATTCAAAATCAAAAGAAAAAACACTTGGGTTATAAATGATACAATGTATGTGACATATAAAAGTGGACTGTATGGATAATTTTCACATAAAATTAGGCTCAGATTTAATTCTTTACGATAAGTGTGAATATGATGAGTTTTAAGTCCTAAAGTAATAATTTTTCGGGTGATTTTTTTTGAAGCTGCTTCCAAGTGAATTTTTGATGAAAATTATGAACATGTGTTTTTAAAAGTTTAAATTATGTCCAAAAAATTTTAGTTTAAAATTTAATGAATAAGTTAGTTAAATAGATTATTGAAAAACACTGCATTTTTATGCACATTTTGGCGTAGTGTTTTTCAATAATTTATTTTTATGACTTAGGGACTGAATTTTAAGTTGAAATTTTGTGGACATGTTAATAAAATTTCATGAAGAACACTTGATGAAGAACATGTTCATAAAATTTCATAAAAATTTGACTTGGAAGTGGATTAGTCTGATATAATTATTTGATTAGTTTATTAATTATTTTCATTCATAGTTGATTGTTTGATTTCTTAATTGTTGATTGGTGTTATAAATTGTTAACTTTAGACGAAAAAATTCAATTATAATTAAATTGATAAATTTCAATGTGTAATAAAATAGTTGACTCCGGATAGGGTTAAGGAAAAAAAGGAAAAAAAGGAAAAAATTAGAGAAAGTGATGCTAAGTAAAAATGGTTCAATGGAAAAGTTTATTTGTGTAAAGAAGTCAAATTCTGAATATCCTCAATATGAGAATTCAGAGAAGAAGAATGATTTAGTTATCGAAGATGAAACAATTCACAATGATCACATGACCAGGGCCGGTCCTGGGATATGAGCAAAGGGGCATGCGCCCAGGGCCCATTGCTCCCCTAGGGCCCATAAATTTCCGTTTATATATGAGGAATATTTTGGTCAGTCCGAGCTGACCAGAACCGCCCGCCGTAAGGCCAATCTCGTTTGAGAGCCTTTTGGGTTGACTTTTTTAATGAAATTTTGTGAGCACGTTCTTCATTAAATGTTAAAACATTCACATAAAACTTCATCAAAAAATTCAATTGGAAGTTAGTTAAATAAATTCTTCAAAAATACTGCACAAACATATGCATAAAAATCACAATGTTTTTCAACAAATTATTTAACTGATTTTCAAATAGAATTTTAAGCTGAAATTTTGAGCGAATGTGCTACACTTCATGACGAACATGTTCACAAATTTTCATTAAAAAATGTAACTCGGAAAGCCCTCAAACGGGCTTGGCCGCAAAGAGGTTCTTGTCAGTCCGAACTGACCAGAATTTTATTATATATATGTGTGTGTATGTGTTTGTATTTTAATATATAAAAATTTAAAAATAAAATCAAACCTATAATTTTTTCATTACGTTCAGTTTTTTATTCAACATCTACAAACTACAATTCTAAAATTTTGAAACATGTATACCATAATTGTTTGTGAATAAATTTCACACTTTCTTTTGATTCACTAAGTGTACGTTAGTGCATAAATGTCAATATTTTCATTTCTCTCTCATGTAAACTCATGATTCATTGATAGTATTTGACTAATTTTTCTGTTCTCTCGTGTAAGTGAAAGATTAAATTAGGGTACCAAGGATTTAGAAACTTGCAATTTGTTTTAGTCTAGTGAAAATGTGAATCAAAATATGAAAACTTTACTTCATAAGCGATATAACTTTCGCATCTTTCCCCAATTCAAAATTATGTACTAAAATCGTTCTACTTTTCCATTGAGCCGTTTTGTTACATGGTATTCTCGAATGTCAATTATCAAATACTTAAATATAATCTCTCTAACCGTTCTTTATTAATTTCTTTGATATGTTATACTCGTATTTGAATGAAAAAAATGCTTAAATATACTTGATTATAGTTTTTATAAACAAATATAAAAATTCACACGTTGTCCTTAAGGCCTACTCTATATGTATCCCCCGGGCCCATAAAATGTCAGGACCGACCCTGATCACATCATTAGAGTTAATTCCTTAAATAAAACTAAAATATTGATGAAGTACACAAATAGAACCACCAATGTTTCCTTCCTAAATAAGGACACACTGGTTATTATTATTATTATTATTATTATTATTATGCATGTCAGTTTAGACAAAACAAAGTTTTACAATTTTATAAGATTAGGCCTATTTTATTTTTTTTCAGCCCCTAAGCCTGCAAACATACAGCTACGTAATTTAACCGGCAACCTGGCTAAAAGACAAATTGTCTCGTTATTAATGGTTCGTGGTTTGATTAGGCCTATAACTTTTAAAAGTAGCAAAAATATTCATAATGTTTTTATAAAGTAGTAATTTATCCTCATTAACTTTAAATAAATAAAGTAAATTTTAAAAACGGAAAATCTAATCAAATTAAACCGAACCGCGGTCAAATAAAACCTAATAGAATTATTAGAGGTTTAGTATTGCACTTTACATTAAACTCTCTTTAATATAAATATATCTGCCAGAGCTCCTTAGGAAGTAACCTTTCCATAATTCTCACATGGTATCAAGAGCACATTAATTTTTTCCGATCCTCTCTCTCTCCCTAAACCCTAGCGCAGCCGCCGCCCTACCTTCGGCGCCGCCCTACCTTCGGCGCCGCCCCATACTTCTTCGCCGACCGCCAGCTTCATTCGTCGCCGAACACCGCAGCATGTCATCCTCGACGTCCGTCTTCAGCACAACGGCAACCACGACCCAGCCGCCTTCCCCAGCAGCAGCTACCTCCGTCACCACCGCCGGCGCTCCACCATCTTTTGGATCACTGCCGGCAATTACCTCTGTCTCTTCCGGTGTGACGTTCTCCTCCAACTTTGCATCGCCAAGTCGGGTCTCTATGCCATATTCCTTGTTTCAAAATGTCTCGCCGATGTTCCTATGGTCGGCTCCAATTCTTGTGCAGGCAGTCCCGCTAGAGCCGCCGCCCTTCTCGACATGTCCCTCCTTTGCTGGCCCCACGTTCGTCGGCTCACCTGGTGTCTCCTCTGTGATCCCTCCCTCTCGCCCACAAGCAGGCAGCCCGGCCGGATCACTTCTGGCTGATTTGGCTCAAACAATATCTCATGTGGCCACCAATGTCACAAATATTGTGACTACTATTGGCTGGAGAAGACTACACCACTTGGAGGACACAATTCGAATCGTTTCTAGTTTCACAAGCTCTATTGGTCATGGTTGATGGCTCCATTCAGGTACCCCCTGCTTATTCCATAGATGCTCTTAATCGTCAAACTCCCAATCTCGAATTTTCTACTTGGTTGAGAATTGATCAAACCATCCGTTCATGGTTATTTGCAACCCTATCTAGGGATGTTCTTATCGATGTACGTGATTTAAAACATTCATATGAAATTTGGGAGCAGTTGGAGTCTCGGTTTATGTCTGCCAGTTTAGCCAGATCTATGGAATTAAAGCGCTTATTTAATCAAATTAAAAAGAAACCTGATCAGTCCATGAATAATTATTTGCAAGAAATTAAAACATTAGCTGATGATCTTGCCACAATCAATTGCCCTGTACCTCAGCGTGAAATTTTAAAAACTACTATTATGGGACTAGGACCTGAGTATGAATCTTTATTCACTGTTGTGTCATTATTTGGACAAAATTTCCCGTTTGAGACTCTCCATAATCATCTTCTTGAGTTAGAGCACCGGGTCCTTTATCTACGATCCCAGGAGTCCTAGTCCCTTCATCAGGCGTTTGGCGCGACTGTTTCTTCTCCCAGGCAGCCGTCTAGCCAGCAGCCGACTCAGCCGCATTCGGGATCCACGCACCCGGTCGGGCAGCAGGCTTACCCGGTTGGGCAACCGCGGCAGTTTGGCGCTCCACAGCGCGGCCGAGGCCGCGGGCGCGGTAGAGGCCGCGGAGGCAGGGGCGTGGCCGAGGACAGCAACAGACATATTGGTACCCCCAGGGGTAGACAGTTTATTACCCCGGAGGGGGTGGGCAGCCGAGTACACCTGCAGGGGGTGTGACATCTACGGGTACTGTTATTTGTAATTCTGTTGTGTCACATATAAATATTAATGCTTTACCTGTCTGTGTTACTAATCGTAGTTCTGCAGGCTTGCCATCAGATGGGGGTATTCTTGGGTCTGTTCCCCATCCTGTTGTCTGTCAAATTTGCTTTTCTGCAGGTCATTCTGCCATCAATTGTCCTTCTCGTTTCACACAACCGTCCGCCCTTGCTCTATTGACTACTCCCGGTGACACTACTCCTGCTCTATGGTTTCCTAATTCAGTAGCTTCTACTCATATGAGTGCATCTGAAGGTATTTTAGTTAATAAATCTCCCTACACCGGCTATAATTCTGTTAGTGTTGCCAATGGTGCCCATCTTCCCATATGTAATGTTGGTGATGTTGCTTTACCTACATCTGGTCGTCCTCTCTCTTTAAAATTTGTTTATCATGTACCTCAGTTAAAATATAATTTAATTTCCATTAAAAAGCTCTGCGCTGATAATAATTGTACTGTAATTTTTTATAAAAATTCTTTTTTATTAAGGACAAAGCAACGCGGGCAGTACTTCTGCGAGCTACCAGTAGTGGGCCACTTTATGCTCTCCATCTGCCACCATCATCACCATTAGTTATTGCTTCCGTTTTAGCTTCTGGCCCTGTGTGGCACCGTAGATTAGGTCACTGTGGTGATAGTATTTTACAGTTTCTTAAGAGAAAACAATTTTTATGTAGTCATACTCCCTTTACTCATGAGTGTGTGGCTTGTCGTTTAGGAAAATTACAACGTTTGCCTTTTATGGATGCTAGTCATAATTCTGTTTTTCCTCTGGAAATTATTCATTCTGATGTGTGGCAGTCACCTGTGTATTCAAATTTGGGATTCAAGTTGACAATGCATATATTTAACAATCAAACAACCATAACAGTGAAGAAGAAGCAGATAGAAAGATATCGAGAAGATTAAAACCAAATCTGGTATACCGTATGAAACCCCGCTGCTCTCCCTCGAGAAGGAGAGCAGCGGAAACCCTTCTTTCTATCTCGCCTCTATGCACTCTAAACCTCTTTTCGATGTATTTTGGTTCCCGTAAGTTAGCCTCCTTTTATAGGAGAAGTTGGCTAACTTACGGGTTACAAGGAAGCCCCCGGGCTGATACACATTTGTGGCCCGTATTACACGTTTAATTAATAACTACACAAATACAAAGATATTTAATTAGATTGGACACCATAAAATATTCCTAACAATCTCCCACTTGGTGTTCAATCGTGTTGAATCACCATTGCAGCGCAGATATCTTTGTCTTTGTTGTTATTCAGCTTCCTTTGTCTTTGAACTTGACTTCTTGAGAAGGCTTTATGAAGAAATCCTTGCAATCTCCCCTTTGATGTCTTCTTGGAAATTTGATCTTTGATGCCGGGGGTTGAGGGACCTTCTGTATCTTGCATGTAGTCCTTGCCTTCCAGAAGTTGCTCTTGATCAGATTGGATAAAGTCCGGTGACGCTTCTAGAATGAATATTCGTTGGAGAATAGGAGACGCCCATGGAATTCATCTTCAGGACACGAGTATTTGACCTTTGTCTCCTCCACAATGTAGTCTTTTTGACTATTTGGAATGAATGCATTTGAGGAGAACTTGTCGGTGGCACAGCGGAACATAATGATTGTTGATTTGTGAGTGTAGCTGACCATTTGATTTGAGTTGTAGAGATAGCAGAGAAGGTGTTGATTTTTGTGATGGAGGAGTGAAGTGTCCCAGAATGATTTGTTCAGTGTTAACAGCATGTGGACCACTCTCCCCCTCATGATGATCCGATGAATCGGGACGTCATGCTTTTATTCTTTTATTCTGCGGAAATAAAACAGGAAACAAACAGAAAGAGTGAATGATAAAAGCCCCCCAGGGTCGTGTAGACACCCGTTTTCATCACTATAGAGATAAACTCTAAAGCAATGGCCTGAAAATGTTGGTGATTCTTATGTTGCAACAGCAGGACTTCCTTCCAATTATTGGTCTACATCTGTAATAGATGAGCCCTATGGAAGTTCTCGTGGGTCATGAAGACCTGCAACTGACTCTAAAAGTGCGTCTGTGTCCTAGAAAATTTCAAAACATTTGGGAGTGAGTAACTAGACACGACGTGATCAATGAAAGTTCAGTGGCATGGGGCTGAGGCCACTGTAGTCAGTATTACTTGCCTCGGAAGGAGACAGTAATGAGAGATGCGGTTCCCCGTGAAGTATGATTAAACACCTGTCTGTTGGGAGACAAGTGAATGGTCTTGGGTAGGGTTCAACGTGCACTGTTGGACAAGATGCAGTGACTTCTACCCGGGATTTGATTAAATCAGTCCTGAACCTATTTGGGAATTTTCCAGAGTATTTGAGTGGCTAGGAGTAAATGTTCAATGGATAATAGGCAATTGAGGTAGCACACTTATCATTGATTATTGTTTTCTTGCTCACTTGAGCCTTCTGCTTCCTAATGCTCATAATTTTCACTCACTCACCTACGCTCAGCTTTGTCCCTTGGGTAGACTTAGTTGGGTTTACTAAGCCATAGGGACATGTTCTCTCATTACTTTCTTCATTTTCTCTCTGTAATCCCCCTCAACTGGAGCACTCGGTATGCTTTGTCATTGTTAGGCACCGGGAAGGATAACATTGAACACTCCCCCTAAAATGTTGCATCCTTTGAGAGATTCCTTGCTTTGTCGGTGTAAGGCGCCAGGAGGAGAAAACTGAAACTCCCCCTCAGAATGTGCAAGGTTTGATTGCTCACAGCTTGTCATACCCGCCATGTGTGTGGAGCATGTTGGAAAAATGTGTTAAAAATTGCATTAAATAGTCATTTTGGGGCAATTATTTGAGTGGGGTCCGCTTACGGTTTGAGTCGGGTTAAAGTGGTTTCGGATTGTCCTTGTTAAGGGCTACAATTTGATATGTGGTACACTCAAAACGGATAACGGGTGAATGAGAAATTGATTCTCGAAGTTCACTCGTTGAAAGGGAAAAACAAGGAAAATGATGGGTTTCTAGTGTGTTTTATCCCACACCGAAAAACTCAAAGGATTTTCACCCCCTTATAAAGGGAAGCCTCTTTTAAGGAGTAAAGATTCCTAAGGGTAAAGGCTCTATCTTACGCGCAGGGGGGGTGCCGATCAAATCCCGAGACGAAGAAGAAAAACTGTGACTCGTGTACGCGGGCGACCTGCGGACACGAATGTCGTCCGAAAACCTATCATTCAAAGTTACGGTCTAATTTTTGTTTCTTCCCGTAACGTTTTATTTTTTCCCAGGATCAGAGTTGCTCGAACTCTGGTGGGGGTATTCTGATCGCGCACCAGAACTGCTCCAAGCCGTTACAACCATTAAATGGACAGTTTGTGGATGATTCAATGCCCAACGGACTGGTCATTGATGTCCAACGTCCAGGTCCATTAACACCCCATTTAACACACAATAAATCCTCCTACAAAAGGCTGCCAGGTGCTTTGCAACAAACGCACGGTTTTGACAACGCACAATACATTCCTCACGAATTTCTTGAGCTAAAAACACTTCCACCTACTCTGCAAATTCCTTCCGTGTTCATACTTGGTTCTCGTTCGCTGGAACTCTTGTTTGTGTGCTCAAACATTACTTCGTAGTCATCGTATCCTGGGAAACGATTGTTGCAATGCTCCTAGCACCGTGGGAGGCAACAAATACGTTTTAAGGACATCGTGCGTAGCACGAGCTTTGACTAATTCTGCTTCATCTCCTTTCTTGTTTTTCTCTAGTCATTTTATTTAATTAATTAATTTTAATTAATTTTCTTTATTTTCCGAAACACTCCCAACAGAGCAATCTGAACAGGTACCACACATGACGGTTTCCCTGAGCTAACCATATAGAATTTCAGCATATTGATGATCACATAATGTTGATGAGTCAGGGGAGGCTTCAGTGGTTGATTGTTGAGTGTTGTAGAATGACCGTTGACGCGAGGTTGATTGAATTATCTACGATTTTTGGACCTTTACAGTGGAGCATAGAAAAGCTTTGACCTCAGGGTTGACATTGAAAGAATTTGAACAGATTTGCCTAAGTTTTGACCTGGATATCGGTGATTTACAAAGTTTGTCGGAAAACTAACGTTTTGACCCTCAAGGACTGCGAGTGAGGGTGCGTGAGAATGGGTTCTGAAGAATAGCCCCAGAATTTATGTAGATCTTTTCGTTAGCTTTCCAACAAAAAAAAGTTTGCTCAAATCGGATCACCGAATCAAAAGTTATGGCCAAAACAGTGCGGTGTCGCAGAAAATCTCGAATTTTTTGAGTTTTTGAGGAATTTCTTCGAAGTTGAGGTTTTCGAAGTAGAATATCGAAATCAGGTGGAATTAGAGAAAATTCTAAGGCAAAACCTCGAAATCCTAATCTCGAGGTTTAAATCTCGAGATCACAATCTCGAGGTTTAAATCTCGAGATCACAATCTCGAGGTTTAAATCTCGAGATCACAATCTCGAGGTTTAAATCTCGAGATCACAATCTCGAGGTTTAAATCTCGAGATCACAATCTCGAGTTTTAAATCTCGAGATCTCAATCTCGAGGTTTAAATTTCGAGGTCTAAATCTCTTTAATTCTCTTTAATTGATTCGATTTTGGTTTTTAACCTTCAAAATTGAACCGAACCGAACAAACCGATTTAATTAAAATATGAAATATTTTTTAAATTGTAAAGCATTAATTATAATTAATCCTAATATCATCAATAGTCTTTGGTTTTCTTGTGCTAGAGAAATAATGTTTGTGTTATGTTTAGTTTAGTTTAGTTTAGTTTATAAATTTATTTACACATTCATTGCCTATAATAATGTAGCTACATTGAATTATCTTCTATTCTATTTATATATAAGAAAAGAAATAACTCATAAAATGACAGTTTTATCCTTAAGGAATCACACGTGTCCTCCAACCCAAATTTCACTCCCTTAGAGCATCTCCAATGCTAAAACGTTAATTGTGCATATGTGTCATGAGAAATAACCAATTAAAAAACAATAAATATAATATCTCTCTCCTTATTTGAAGGATCTTACATCATTTTGGTAAGTTTTTCTTCACAATGTCAAGCACAATGTCTAAATGTAGACATTGTGGTTGACATTGCAGACAAAAACTTACCAAAAACACATAAGACCGTGGAAAGAATGAGAGAGAAATGTCATAAAATCAATATTTTGTGTCTATCTCTCTCATGCCACATGTGCACCGTGCAAATTTTAGTATTGGAGATGCTCTTATTATACAGCTGACACGTGACTCATTCTACATAGGAGGCTCTGTCCGGCCATCATCATTCGGGGAGGTTCCCGGTGGAACTTTTTGATGAATTTTTTTGAGCGACTTATTCATTAAGTCTAGTTGACTCATACCAAATTTCAGATAATACTTCAATCCGGAAGACATTCAAATGAAGTTTTTAAGATAACTGCGCAGCTAAAAGCGCAGTTACCTTCTAGAATTCATTTGAATGCCTTCCCGATTGAATTTTTAGCTTAAATTTGGTATGAGTAAACTAGACATAATGATTAAAATGCTCAAAAACTTTCATCAAAAAATTCCATCTGGAATCTCTCCAAATTGCGACAATCGGACAGTAAGAACTTATTTAACCCTTTTTATGCAATTTCAAGGACCAATCTGATCTTTACCTCTGTTGGGAAGTGATGGAAGAGGTAGCGCATGCAGGTGAGGATGAGGAGTGCGACTATCTATCCAAAACAGTGGTGATTGGAGACTCAGGGATTAATAAGTTGTTAGTGCTAAAATCCGTTGATGGCAAGTGTCCATTTTGCTCTGGAGATAATTACTCTAGATATGACTAAAACTTCTTCACTTTTCTAATCTATGACTTAACTAGTATTTTTACCAAAATAATATTAAAATTCATAATATTTAATTAAAATTCGTAATAAATAAATAAATAAATAAATAAATAAATAAATAAATAAATAATTAGATGGACAAATATACCCTTTAAATTATATCTATAAAACCCTAAACTTCTAATCTTTTTTTTCAACCCTAGCCTTCATTCTTCCACCTTTATTCTTCCACCCGCCTACAGCAACACCCCTACCGCAGCCGCCCCATGGCCTGCCGCCCCATGGCCCGCTGTCTGCCGCCGCACCATGGCTCACCATCCACCGCCGTCGAGGAGCACCTTAATCCGGCTTCAACCATTCCTTATACCACCCGCAGTCTACCCAACCAGAAAGTTTATCCACCGCCTTCTCCCAGCAGCCCAACAACGATGGGAAAAAGCAACGATTCTACTTTGAAAAGAAAGAAGCAGGGAAAAAATGAATCTTCTAAAGTCTCCAGCCGTGTTGCCAAAACCTAGCAGGGAGGGGAATGCGTCGTATGTGATGAAGTGATGTTAGGCCGTTTACCTACTCCATCTAAGTCTGCTGCTATACATGGATTGGTTACTAATTTTGGCCCTCCATTCTCCTTTTTGCTTTTCAATTTTTAAAATTAGAAGTTTCTGAAATTAGAGTTTTTGGGCATTAAATATGGACATTGAACATTCACAGTGTTGAGTATGAGCAGTGAATATATATGGTATTAGGCATTTTGTACATGGCAGTGAATGAATGTATTAAAAAAAATTGTTGTGCAGTGATTATGATCAATGTTGTAGTAATACAGAGCATGAATATCTTCATAAAATGCAATATACTTAATTAGATATAAAATAATAAAATTATCAAATCTTAAAAACAAAAAAATAAAAACTAAAAATAAATTCTTCAAGTGAATGAGAAGAGAATTAATTTTGGCGGAAGTGCAATGATTATTACCGGATTTGCAGTAAAGTCGTGCATTAATGTTGTGCATTAACGGCAATACAAAGTGCAATAATTTTAATCGGACGAAATTAGTGCAAAATGCACATATTTTAAACAACGGCATTTTCGTCATTCAACTTTTAAATATAAACGATTTTCTATTTTTTTTTTTGGATTTTCAGTCATATAAAAGTCTAAAAACTAGTTAGGTCATATATTGGAAAACTCTTTTAGTTTTAGTCATATCCTAGTAAATTTCCCAAAAGAAAGCAGAGTGAACATTTATAAGTGGTTGGAAATTAAAATGAGCTTGTTTGTATATTTCTTCGATCGTATATATATTTGAGTTATATGGAAAACTAAGAACTCAACATGTGTGATAGATTTAATCCGAATCAGTTTTCCCTAGGGCTGGGTCCGGAAAACCAAAAACCGAAATCGAATAAAAATAACTGAATCGCAACAAAAAATAACCGAATCGAGAAAAAACCGAAACCGAAAGGGAAAACCGAACCGAACCGTTTCTATTCGGTTTCGGTTTCAGTTTTGACACTCCAGAACCAAATCGAATCGAAAAATCGAAACATTAAAAACTAAGTATTTTATTTTATACACTTGGGCTTTTGTCCGACATTGGGCTCAATTAGTGGTTGAACAAGTTACAGTCTTCTAACTTTTTCACATGCAATTTAGCAGGATGGATTGAGAGCTCATTACCTTATCTTTTTTTGCTAGTTATTTTCACTGGACTATGTTGCTTACTGGTTTTTATCAGTTTGTTCATGCTGAAATTTGTACTACTTTTTAATATTATATGGCAGACTAGCTTAACTACCTACTTTTAGTTGTTTTTAAAATGGAGCTCATGCTTGGTTACTGCTTTTGATGTTAAAACGATGTTTTTGAGAATGGTTGTGTTCATTTAGTTGTCTGCTACTTTAATGTGTTTTCAATTACTCCGTATTAGACTAAATTACTAAATTTGCATGCCAATTGTGTTGGAAAAATGTGTTAAAAATTGCATTAAATGGTCATTTTGGGGCAATTATTTGAGTGGGGTCCACTTCCAATTTGGGTCGGGTCAAAGTGGTTTCGGATTGTCCTTGTTAAGGGCTACAATTCGATATGTGGTACACTCAAAACGGATAACGGATGAATGAGAAATTGATTCTCGAAGTTCACTCGTTGAAATGGAAAAACTGGGAAAATGATGGGTTTCTAGTGTGTTTTATCCCACACCGAAAAATTCAAGGGATTTTCACCCCCTTATAAAGGGAAGCCTCTTTTAAGGAGTTAAGATTCCTAAAGGTAAAGGCTCTCTCTTACGCGCAGGGGGGCGGTGCCGATCAAATCCCGAAACAGAGAAGAAAAACTGTGACTCGTGTGCGCGGGCGACCTGCGGACACGAATGTCGTCCGAACGTTCAGATCCATTAACACCTCATTTAACACACAACAAATCCCCCTATAAAAGGTTGGCAGGTGCTTTGCAACAAACACATGGTTTGACAACACATAATACATTCCTCACGTTTTCTTGAGCTAAAAACACTTCCAACTACTCTGCAAATTCCTTCTGTGTTCATACTTGGTTCTCGTTCGCTGGAACTCTTGTTTGTGTGCAGAAACATTAGTTCGTAGTCATCATATCCTGGGAAACGATTGTTGCAACGCTCCTAGCACCGTGGGAGGCAACAAATACGTTTTAAGGACATCGTGCGTAGCACGAGCTTTGACTAATTCTGCTTCATCTCCTTTCTTGTTTTTCTCTAGTCATTTTATTTAATTAATTTATTTTAATTAATTTCCTTTATTTTCCGAAACACATCCAACAAATTGTTCCTCCTCTTATTTTTATACATGGACTTTTGGTTTTAAAAAAAACCGAATAAAAATCGAAACCAACCGAACCAACCAAACCGTGGTTGGATATGTTTATCAAAGAAACCAAACCGAATCGAACCGAACATTTCACTTTGGTTCTGTGTTTGGTTTTAGGTCAAAACCGAATCGAAGCAACCGAACTCACCCCTAATTTTCCCTATATTTCGTAAGGTAAACTAAAACATACTCATAAAAGTAAGCTTGAGATGTAATTTTCGATCTCCGGCCTTCTTAATTACTGAGTTAATAATTAAGGAGAATAAAAAGAAATTAAAGTATAAGAGTTAGGACGGGAAGGGGTAGGAGATGAAAGTAGGAAACACCAAAGGAAGCATTTTTTCTATCATACCAAATTTGAGATTAAAGTTATTTGGCAAATTATTTCTAGTTTACTCATACGGTGTTTATCATACAAAATAATTTGGTATGATAGAAAAAATGCTCATACCAAATGCTCCACAAATTTCCGTATGCTTCATTTCTTTTTAGTTGGCAAATTATTTTTAGTTTACTCATACCAAATTTTAGCTTAAACTTCAATCGAGAAGGCATTCAAATGAATTTTTTAAGGTAACTGTGCTTTTAACTGCGCAGTTATCTTCAAAACTTCATTTAAATGTCTTCCCGATTGAAGTGTTATCTGAAATTTGGTATGAGTCAACTAGACTTAATGAATAAGATGCTCAAAAAAATTCATCAAAAAATTCCACCTGGAACCTCCTCGAATGACGATGGCCGGACAGAGCCTCCTATGTAGAATGAGGCACGTGTCAGCTGTATAATAAAACTGTCATTTTATAAGTATATTTCTTTTCTTATTCTATGAGTTATTTCTTTTCTTATATATAAAAACTAAAAAATACAAATGCAAAATATAAGTATAATTTTAGACTTTATATTCATACTTTATATCTACGTGTTTACATTAATTAATATTTTATTTAAGGTTTCATTTTTATTTTAATGTTTTATTCTATGTTCTTATATTTTATCATTTCGGAGGTTTTGAATTACTACATACGAAGTATGAAATGTAAATAGAAATTTATAATACTTAAAAAATAAGTTTTAGAATATAAAATGAAAAAGTTCAAATCGGAAATATTTTGTATAACTTAAATTATAAATATAAATTTAATATCAAATAAAAAATAGGAAAATAATCTAAAAATCTTTTGAAATAAAAAATAAAAATGCAAGAAAAATGTTAAAGCACTAAACAAAAATACCTAAATAGTAACAAAAAATAGAAAAATTTCTCAAATAAGAGTGTCATTATTTTTATCCCAAAATAGGACTTATGCACGCCTAGTTAGAATTAAAAAAGTCCTATTTGGAATGAAAACATATTTAGTTCTATTTTAGAATTTTTTCTATTTTCATCCTACTTTGAGTCATTTTTAAATTAAATCTATATTATTTAATAGATTTACATATTAAAAACAAAATATTATACATACAAAGTATAAATATTAATAAAATTTAAAAAACAAATGAAATTTAATATAGGAAATAAAAGGGCTAAATAAAAATTTAAGAGTAAAATATAATGTCAAAATATAAATAATATTATCTTATCATGTTTTTTAATTTTTATGTCCATACATTGAATTAACCAGAAGTTAACTATTTTTTCCATATACTACGTATATTTATATTTATCTTATTTAGTTATTTTGAATTTATCCCAATTTAGAACCTTTTTTACAATTGAGGGGATTAATTATACAGTACGGACAGTGTTCAGGCACAAATTTGAGCTTTTAGTTTCCATTTCATATCCACAGTTGGCAACCTGACAGATGATGCGGCAGGTGACCAAATGTTTACCGTAAAAATGAAATTTGAACCATATTTATCAGTTTGGGGGTGTGAATTGAATCCTTTTTTAGTTGAGAGACTAAATTGAACAAACATGATCAATACAACACCTCTCCGATCCTTTAGGCTTTAAAAAAGGAGAAAGATGCAAATGCACCCCTGAAATATATGTGGAGGTGCACACGTACCTCTAAACTTATAAAAAGTGCAAAAATACTGCTCAAGTTTCTAAATATGAGCAAATTTACCCTTATTTTGTTGACTTTAAAAATATCAAATAAATTTTAATATATATTTTTCAAAATTAAATTAATAAGTAAATTTAATTTTAGTTAGTATTATCAATTTTTTTATAATCTTCAATTTTAGTTAGTTTTATTGCATATATTGTCCTCCAATAAACCTATTTCCCTGCATTGCATTGGTTTTTGTTGTTTTATTGTTGCATTAAATGCACATTGTGTTACGCATTTCAAATGCATATATGTGTTAAATGATTGATAAAAAAATGTATGTTTCCCATTAATTGTTTTGTGCTAATGAAAGTCTATCACTTCAAAACATCATGAGCTAAGGATATAAAAATACAAAAGAAATGGGTAATTGGACCTTGAATACATTTTGTTTATACTTTATATAGCAGTTTAGTATGTAAGAATGATCAGAAAAATGAATTATTTTGTAGTTTATACTACCTTAATAGCTCATGTTTATTTGTAAGGCTTCTTTTCATGCAAGGACTTCATATATGTTCATCATTTATTTTTTAATTAATTGTCTATTTTGTTTAAACTTACTCTTTAGCTTATAACTTTTTGAGAAACTGCACTTCATCTTTACGGCCATTGACTTTGTCTAATAGAACTAAACCATATTTATAAACTGAAACAGCCCTCTGTACTCTTTCAAAAGGTACATAAATAAACGAAACTATTAGACTTATCTGCTTTTATGCTAATTTTTATGCTACTATTCTTATGCCACTGTCAGTTGTTATATGTAACCCCTATCTTCTACACATTTTGCTTTAAAGCACACTTACTTTAAAGCAAAAACTTTAGCTAAATCAGTTTAGTTGCTTTAAAACACTTTAGCTAATTTGTACCAAATGAGCTCAAAATATATTTTGAGTAGATGATTTTGAGATTCCAACTATTGGCCATTAGCCTAAAATTTAAGTTTGTCCCTTCGGTTTCTTGCTTTACGAATAGGGGTGCAAAAACTTAATTTCAACATCTCAAAAAAAACTTCAGTTAATAAAAAAGCTTTTTCCAAATGCTACATATATAAACTGAAGTTATAACCATATCCCCTAAAAATGATTAACCACGAAAAAGTGATATGTTTTTTATTTGTTAGATTGAATTAAAATGGTTAGGCTTCCAAGTGTATCAGAAATTTTCTTTGTAAGTTCACTTCATTTGTTATTCACCTTGCATATTCTCAGCTTTTCAGATTTTGCAGGAATGGATTTATTCTTTTTTTGTTTCGATAGCTAATTTATTCAGTGAGAACTTACCTAATGCCATATTTTTTAATTATTTTTGAACAATAAAAATTTATATATGCAGCTTTTGTAAACCATATTAGAACTAAAAAATTACTTTTAGTGAGATTAACAGAAAGGCAGAGGGCTCTGTCTAATATAACCAAACCCTATTTTTAAACTGAAACAACCCTCTGTGCTCTTTCAAAAGCAATATAAAAGATTTGGGAAAACTGTCAAATAGGTTCTCGAACTTTCATAAAAAAGTCAATTAAGTTCTTCTACAGGAAAATTAAAGTTCGAAAACCAAATTACATTTTTTTTAATTAATCACAAATTCAAAAAAAGACAAATTGTGCACATATATTTTGTATATATGTGGAACCAAGTAAGTAATCTTCTATATAAGTAAACACATTGATATGCACTGAAAGTAACGTTATTAGGCTATTAAGATGGTAGATCTTGCCGTATTTTTATATATTGCTATATAAGGAAGTAAACTACTAATCTCTCCTAATTTAGTGAGAAATCTTTTGTATATATACATCTCTTCTCTACAAGTTCATTCCAACATACAACCCAATTCTCTTCATACATGACTTCCTTCATACAAAGGGCATGCCAAGACTGCCAGGTATGATCTAAATCTTTTATTTTTAACATCGATTTTTTCATTTCAGTTAGTTAGAGTACGTTAATTTTTACATGATCATGGATGGTTTATTTTGATTTGATAAATGATATATATAGTTATCAATTCATGTTTTGTATTATAATATGAAGTAGGATTTGAGGGTATTAAGATAGACATTCTTGACATGTTTTTATACATGGCATTAGAAGGAATGAATTATTGTGGAATACAAACTAATCAGACATTTTTTAGACCACACCAATTTTTAACAGATCAGACCACACCAGACTTAAGCGGAATAGACCAGTTAAAAATATTCTACGTTAGAAAACTGCCAATAAAAACAATTTATGCAAGAATCAAGCAATCTATGTATCTCCAAATAATAGTTTGGATGAGTATTTATTTCTTCATGAGGAAGTTCCATTGAAATTATAGGTAGGATTGATTCCCAAAAAGAACTCAAGCATAATATATTAATGGACAAAAATAAAAATACATACGTGATAGAAGGAATACTAGAAGGCAATAGTTAATGAATATTGGGGAACCAATATATTTTAGAGTGAATAAAATCTTCTCTATTCATTATTGAGAAATTATGTAGTGGAAAATTACTATATGTAAGCAAAGTATTGACTAATACAACTTACATACAAAGTAATAATATTATGACTAATATTAATATTGAAGGGGGTTGAATTAAATACTTATTAAGTTTTCTAAATTAGTTTCACTGCAAGTTCAAGGACATATATGAATATATACACTTCACATATTGTTATAAATAATAATACTAATATAGCATCTTTTTTTACTATTTATCTCTTCATTAGAAAGAGCAATATAAAACTTTGTAATCAAACTTGTGGATCAATTATCGTGTTATTTAAGTATGGTTCTTTAATTTACAATATATTAAAATTATTACAATAAACCATAACTTACTAAATGAAAAGCATTTAATTAATTAAACACCAAAATAAAATTTTGAAAAACAATTTACATTTTTTTTGAATTAATCAGAAATTAACAAAAATGTAACCAAATTGTGCACATATATTTTGTATATATGTGGAACCAAGTAAGTAATCTCCTATATAAGTTAACCCATTAATATGCATTAAAAGTATATAGGCTATTAAGATGGTAGATATTGCCATATTTTTATATATTGCTATATAAGGAAGTAAACTACTAATCTCTCCTAATTTAGTGTAAGTTATTTTTTACATGACTATGGATGGTTTATTTTGATTTGATAAATGATATATATAGTTATCAATTCATGTTTTGTATTATAATACGAAGTAGGATTTGAGGGTATTAAGATAGACATTCTTGACATGTTTTTATACATGGCATTAGAAGGAATGACTTATTATGGAATACAAATTGATCACACTTTCTAGACCACACCAATTTAGACCAAATCAGACCACACCAGACTTAAGCGGAATAGATCAGTTAGCTTATATTCAAGTTTTACAATTTAGTTGCCGCAAGTACACAACACTACATTGTTGTAACTTTTATTCTTTTTTTTAAATATGTTTTTAAAAAATCAACATTTTTGAACTAACTACATCTTTTAAGAGATTATATTTAATTATCATAATTGATGTGTTCAAATGGGTCTTAATACTATAAATCTAATGTATTTTTGTTACTTTTTTATATAAATTTTAACAGGTATTGTTTTGAAGCTCTAGATAGAAGTATAAGAGATATACTTTCTTGCTCTCATGATGACAATCCAAAATTGCCTTTTGGTGGAAAAACGATTGTTTTTTGTGGAGCCTTTAGACAAGTGTTGTCTGTCATTCCTAAAGTCACAAGACAGGATATTGTTCATACATCTTTGAATGCATCACACTTGTGGCAGTATTGTGCGGTGTTGAAGTTAACAAAAAACATGAGACTCAAGAACTTCACAAATGAATCAGCCAATCCAAGTATTTTTAAGCTTTTTGCCGATTGGATACTTCATATTGGTGATGGTGTTCTGGGAGGGAGCGATGACGGAGAAGCGGAAATTGATATACCGGAAAATTTTCATGTTCGAGAAATGTCTGATCCCATTGCATCCATTGTCAATGCTACTTATCCAGATTTTTTGAAAAACATGAACAACATCTCATATTTTGAAGGGAGAGCAATTCTTGAACCAACAATTGATGAGGTAGACAAGGTCAATGACTTCATGCTGCCGCTGAACAGCTCAGAGGAAAAGACATATCTCAGTTCAGACTCAGCATGTTCCTTAACCTCAGACAATGAGCTCCTACAAGAAATTCATTCTCCCGAATACCTTAACGGCATAAAATGTTTTGGTGTTCCAAGTCACAAGTTGAAGCTAAAAGTTGGTGTACCAGTGATGCTCATGAGGAATATAGATCATTCGGCCGGCTTGTGTAATGGTACCCGACTTTTAGTGACAAAACTTGGTGAAGATATTATTGAGGCGCATATGATGTCTGGAACTAATGCAGATGAGAAATTCCTTATCCCGAGGATTATTCTAACCCCAACAGATGTGAGGCTACCTTTCACATTCATGCATTGGCAATTCCCCTTGATGGTTAGCTATGCAATGACGATGAACAAGATCCAAGGACAATCGTTAGAGAATGTGGGTGTTTTTCTACGATGACCAGTTTTTGTACATGGGCAGTTATATGTTGCAGTTTCGAGGGTGACGAGTCCGTTTGGATTGAAGTTCGTGATATGCGACGACGAGGGAAATAGGAAAAAGACCACAAAAAATGTTGTCCACAAAAAAGTCTTCAATAATTTGTAAAATTGTATACTTATTAAACTCCAAATTTTTTTTATTATGTGTTTCTTAGTCGTTACTCTCATTCCCGTGATAAATTATAATATAATCTTTAATTTCATTTAGAGGTAGAATGATTTTTTTATACTTATAATATTTGTATCTTACACCCCGTGCAACGCACGGGTGAAATACTAGTATTATAACTAGTATAGTACCCCGTGCATACACACGGGAAAGAGCAGTTGGTACATACTTCCTCCGCTCAATTCCTAAAAGACTACATATAAGAGAGAAAATCTCCAGCTCAGTTCCCCCGCTCAAGTGTTAGCAAGCTTATCATCTAATACAAAAAAGCACTACATATGAGTGTGAAAATTCTCCCGATCAATTATTAGCAAGCTTATCTCCTTATACCTAAAACAACAACTTATGAGAGAGAAAATTTATCCGCTCAATTGTTAACCGGTTTATCTTCTTATACCTAACAACACTACATATGAGACAGAAAATTAACCCGCTCAATTATTAGCCGGCGGCTTATCTTATCTTATACTTCCCCCGCCCCGCTAATATTGTCTCATTTTATCTTTTCGGGAAATCCACTAAAACTGTCTCATACCAAATTTGGTAAAGTTTGTGTGGCTCTAAATCATTCTTACTTTATCCACTAATATCAGCCACATAAACCTACTTTTCTTAATAATCGTACCACGCCCTTCCTCCCCAATATTAGTGGGACAGAGGTAGTACTAAAAAGAACTACGTATGAGAGAGAAAATTCCCTCATTCAATTGTTAGCTAGGTTATCTTCTAATACCTAAAAACACTTGAATGAGGGAATTTTCTCTCTCATAGAAGATACATATGTAGTGTATTTAGGTATTAGAAGATAACCTTGCTAACAATTGAATGAGGGAATTTTCTCTCTCACGTGTAGTGTTTTTAGGTATTAGAAGATAACCTTGCTAACAATTGAATGAGGGAATTTTCTCTCTCATACGTAGTTCTTTTTAGTACTACCTCTGTCCCACTAATATTGGGGAGGAAGGGCGTGGTACGATTATTAAGAAAAGTAGGTTTATGTGGCTGATATTAGTTGATAAAGTAAGAATAAAGTAAGAATGATTTAGAGCCAGACAAACTTTACCAAATTTGGTATGAGACAATTTTAGTGGATTTCCCGAAAAGATAAAATGAAACAATATTAGCGGGACGGGGGAAGTATAAGATAAGATAAGCCGCCTGCTAATAATTGAATGGGGTAATTTTGTCTCTCATATGTAGTGTTGTTAGGTATAAGAAGATAAGTCGGTTAACAATTGAGCGGACAAATTTTCTCTCATAAGTAGTTGTTTTAGGTATAAGGAGATAAGCTTGCTAATAATTGATCGGGAGAATTTTCACACTCATATGTAGTGCTTTTTGGTATTAGATGATAAGCTTGCTAACACTTGAGCGGAGGAATTGAGATGGAGATTTTCTCTCTTATATGTAGTCTTTTAGGAATTGAGCGGAGGAAGTATGTAACAACTGCTCTTTCCCGTGTGTATGCACGGGTACTATACTAGTTATAATACTAGTATTTCACCCGTGCGTTGCACGGGGTGTAAGATACAAATATTACAAGTATAAAAAAATCATTCTACCTCTAAATGAAATTAAAGATTATATTATAATTTATCACAGGAATGAGAGTAACGACCAATAAATACATAATAAAAAATATTTGGAGTTTAATAAGTATACAATTTTTCAAATTATTAAAGACTTCTTTCTGGACAACATTTTTGTGGTCTTTTTCCTATTTCCCTCGTCGTCGCATATCACGAACTTCAATCCAGACGGACTCGTCACCCTCGAAACTGCAACATATAACTGCCCATGTGTAAAAACTGGTCATCGTAGAAAAACGCCCACATTCTCTAACGATTGTCCTTGGCTCTTGTTCATCGTCATTGCATAGCTAACCATCAAAGGGAATTGCCTACGGATGAATGTGAAAGATAGCCTCACATGTCTCGGGGTTAGACTAATCCTCGGGATAAGGAATTTCTCACCTGCATTATTTCCAGACATCATATGCGCCTCAATAATATGTTCACCAAGTTTTGTCACTAAAAGTCGGGGTACCATTACACAAGCCGACCGAATGATCTATATTCCTCATGAGCATCACCGGTACACCAACTTTTAGCTTCAACTTATGACTTGGAACACCAGAACATTTTATGCCGTTAAGGAATTCGAGAGAATGAATTTCTTGAAGGAGCTCATTGTGTAAGGTTGAGGAACACGCTGAATCTGAACTGAAATATGTCTTTTCCTCTGAGCTGTTCAGCGGCAGCATGAAGTCATTAACCTTGTCTACCTCATCAATTGTTGGTGCAAGAATTGCTCTCCCATCAAGATATAAGATGTTGTTCATGTTCTTCAAAAAATCAGGATAAGTAGCATTGACAATGGATGTAATGGGATCAGACATTTCTGGAACATGAAAATTTTCCGGTATATCAATTTCCGCTTCTCCGTCATCGCTCCCTCCCAGAACACCATCACCAATATGAAGTATCCAATCGGCAAAAAGCTTCAAAATACTTGGATTGGCTGATTCATTTGTGAAGTTCTTGAGTCTCATGTGTTTTGTTAACTTCAATACCGCACAATACTGCCACAAATGTGATGCATTCAAAGATGTATGAACAATATCCTGTCTTGTACCTTTAGGAATGACAGGCAACACTTGTCTAAAGTCTCCACAAAAAACAATCGTTTTTCCACCAAAAGGCAATTTTGGATTGTCATCATGAGAGCAAGAAAGTATATTTCTCATACTTCTATCTAGAGCTTCAAAGTAATACGTGTTAAAATTTATATAAAAAAGTAACAATAATACATTAGATTTATAGTATTAAGACCCATTTGAACACATCAATTATGATAATTAAATATAATCTCTTAAAAGATGTAGTTAGTTCAAAAATGTTAATTTTTTTAAAACATATTTAAAAAAAAAAAAGAATAAAAATTACAACAATGTAGTGTTGTGTACTTGCGACAACTAAATTGTAAAACTTGAATATAAGCTAACTGATCTATTCCGCTTAAGTCTGGTGTGGTCTGATCTGGTCTAAATTGGTGTGGTCTAGAAAGTGTGATCAATTTGTATTCCATAATAAGTCATTCCTTCTAATGCCATGTATAAAAACATGTCAAGAATGTCTATCTTAATACCCTCAAATCCTACTTCGTATTATAATACAAAACATGAATTGATAACTATATATATCATTTATCAAATCAAAATAAACCATCTATAATCATGTAAAAATTAACTTACACTAACTAATTGAGATAAAAAAATCGATGTTAAAAATAAAAGATTTAGATCATACCTGGCACGCCCTTTGTATGAAGTCATATATGAAGAGAATTGGGTTGTATGTTGGAATGAACTTGTAGAGAAGAGATGTATATATACAAAAGATTTCTCACTAAATTAAGAGAGATTAGTAGTTTACTTCCTTATATAGCAATATATAAACATATGGCAATATCTACCATCTTAATAGCCTATATACTTTTAATGCATATTAATGGGTTTACTTATATAGGAGATTACTTACTTGGTTCCACATATATACAAAATATATGTGCACAATTTGGTTACGTTTTTTTTAATTTCTGATTAATTCAAAAAAAATGTAAATTGTTTTTCAAATTTTTATTTTGCTGTTTAATTAATTAAATGCTTTTCATTTAGTAAGTTATCGTTTATTGTAATATTTTAATATATTGTAAATAAAAGAACCATACTTAAATATAATAACATGATAATTGATCCACAAGTTTGATTACAAAGTTTTATATTATATTGCCCTTTCTAATGAAGAGATAAATAGTAAAAAAAGATGCTATATTAGTATTATTATTTATAACATTATGTGAAGTGTATATATTCATATGTGTCCCTGAACTTGCAGCGAAACTAATTTAGAAAACTTAATGGGTATTTAATTCAACCCCATTCAATATTAATATTAGTCATAATATTATTACTTTTTATGTAAGTTGTATTAGTCAATACTTTGCTTATATATAGTAATTTTTCTCTACATAATTTCTCAATAATGAATAGAGAAGATTTTATTCACTCTCAAATATATTGGTTCCCCAATATTCATTAACTATTGCCTTCTAGTATTCCTTCTATCACGTATGTATTTTTATTTTTGTCCATTAATATATTATGCTTGAGTTCTTTTTAGGAATCAATCCTACCCACAATTTCAATGGAAGTTCCTCATGAAGAAATAAATACCCATCCAAACTATTAGTTGGAGATACATATATATTTCTTGATTCTTGCATAAATTGTTTTTTATTGGGAGTTTTCTAATGTAGAATGTTTTTAACTAGTCTATTCCGCTTAAGTCTGGTGTGGTCTGATCTGTTAAAAATTAGTGTGGTCTAAGAAATGTCTAATTAGTTTGTATTCCACAATAATTCATTCCTTCTAATGCCATGTATAAAAACATGTCAAGAATGTCTATCTTAATACCCTCAAATCCTACTTCATATTATAATACAAAACATGAGTTGATAACTATATATATCATTTATCAAATCAAAACAAACCATCCATAATCATGTAAAAATTAACGTACCCTAACTAACTGAAATGAAAAAATTGATGTTAAAAATAAACTATTTAGATCGTACCTGGCAGTCTTGGCACGCCCTTTGTATGAAGTCATGTATGAAGAGAATTGGGTTGTATGTTGGAATGAACTTGTAGAGAAGAGATGTATATATACAAAAGATTTCTCACTAAATTAGGAGAGATTAGTAGTTTACTTCCTTATATAGCAATATATAAAAATATGGCAAGATCTAGCATCTTAATAGCCTAATAACGTTACTTTCAGTGCATATCAATGGGTTTACTTATATAGAAGATTACTTACTTGGTTCCACATATATACAAAATATATGTGCACAATTTTTTTTTTGTTGAATTTGTGATTAATTCAAAAAAAGTGTAATTTGGTTTTCGAATTTTAATTTTCCTGTTTAATTTATTAAATTTTTTTCGTTTAGTAAGTTATTTTTAGTATATTGTAAATAAAAGAACCATACTTGAAGACACGTTAATTGATCCACAAGTATTATTAAAAACTTTTATATTGCTTTTGAAAGAGCACAGAGGGCTGTTTCAGTTTACATATATGGTTTGGTTATATTAGACAGAGTCCTCTGCCTTTTTGTTAATCTCACTAAAAAGTAATTTTTTAGTTCTAATATGGTTTACAAAAGCTCCATATATAAATTTTTATTGTTCAAAAGTAATTAAAAAGTATGGCATTGGTTAAGTTCTCACTGAATAAATTAGCTATTGAAACAAAAAAAGAATAAATTCATTCCTGCAAAATCTGAAAAACTGAGAATATGCAAGGTGAATAACAAATGAAGGAAACTTACAAAGAAAATTTCTGATACACCTGGAAGCCTAACCATTTTAATTCAGTCTAACAAATAAAAGACATATCACTTTTTCGTGGTTAATCATTTTTAGGGGATATGGTTATAATTTCAGTTTATATATGTAGCATTTGGAAAAAGCTTTTTTATTAGCTGAAGTTTTTTTGAGATGTTGAAATTAAGTTTTTGCACCCCTATTCGTAAAGAAAGAAACTGAAGGGACAAACTTAAATTTTAGGCTAATGGCCAATAGTTGGAAACTCAAAATCATCTACTCAAAATATATTTTGAGCTCATTTGGTACAAATTAGCTAAAGTGTTTTAATTAAAGCAACTAAACTGATTTAGCTAAAGTTTTTTGCTTTAAAGTAAGTGTGCTTTAAAGCAAAATGTGTAGAAGATAGGGGTTACATATAACAACTGAGAGTGGCATAAGAACATTAGCATAAAACAGTAGCATAAAAACAGATAAGTCTAATAGTTTAGTTTATATATGTACCTTTTGAAAGAGCACAGAGGGCTGTTTCAGTTTACAAATATGGTTTAGTTCTATTTGACAGAGCCCTCTGTCTAACTAACTTGAGCATATAACTGAACTTTAAAATGTCATATTCATTTATGTTTACATTACTTATCTCACAATACAAATCAAAAACCAATGGCCGTAAAGATGAAGTGTAGTTTCTCAAAAAGTTATAAGCTAAAGAGTAAGTTTAAACAAAATAGACAATTAATTAAAAAATAAATGATAAACATATATGAACTGCTTACATGAAAAGAAGCCTTACAAATAAACATGAGCTATTAATTAAGGTAGTATAAACTACAAAATAATTCATTTTTCTGATCATTCTTACATACTAAACTGCTATATAAAGTATAAACAAAATGTATTCAAGGTCCAATTACCCATTTCTTTTGTATTTTTATATCCTTAGCTCATGGTGTTTTAAAGTGACAGACTTTCATTAGCACAAAACAATTCATGGGAAACAGACATTTTTTTATCAATCATTTAACACATATATGCATTTGAAATGAGTAACACATATGTGTGTGCATTTAATGCAGCAATAAAACAACAAAAACCAATGCAATGCAGATTTGGAAAATAGGTTTATTTGAGGATAATATATCCAATAAACCTAACTAAGATTGAAGATTATAAAAAAAATGATAATACTAATGTCAGCGTGTTCAATCAATCGGGTTTGGACAGTTCATTAAGAATACTGATAATACTAATGCTGAGAATACTTATAATAATAGTATTCAGCTATAAAGTTTTGTTTACTTGTGACTAATTTGATAGAATACTAAGAATGTTAAGGGTTAACATTGGGTAGTTCATCAGCTTTTCATTTTAAAAAATTATAAGTCGGATTTTTGTCTGATTGGGAATGAGGGCTGTTTGATTTTACAAAAAAAAATTGCAAAACTTTTATTGTTTAAGTTCTCACTGAATAAATTAGCTATTGAAACAAAAAAAAAAGAATAAATCCATTCCTGCAAAAGAAAAGCTGAGAATATGCACGGTGAATACCAAATGAAGGGAACTTAATTTATCCTTATTAACTTTAAATAAATAAAGTAAATTTTAAAAACTGAAAACCGAAACAAATTAAACTGAACCGCGGACAAATAAAACCAAACCGCTAATAAACCGAAACCGAATGTAAAAAATCGAACCGAACCGTAGTTGTTTGGTTCGATTTTGGTTTTTACTTTCAAAATCGAACCAAACCGAACAAACCGAACTAATTAAAATATGAAATATTTTTTTAATTGTAAAGCATTAATTATAATTAATCCTAATATCATCAATAGTCTTTGGTTTTCTTGTGCTAGAGAAGTAATGTTTGTGTTATGTTTAGTTTAGTTTATAAATTCATTTACACATTCATTGCCTGTAATAATGTAGCTACATTGAATTATTATAATATGTTTTTACTAGTTATTTGTAGTAATTAACTTTTATTTTTAGATAACTTAAAGATTTATATTGATAAAACAATAAATATCCATCTCAACTATATCACATGGAACGTATATGTTCATGAACTTTTTTTGAACTAGTCACAAACAATGTAAATTAATAATATATACACTTCTATCTCTCTCGCATACTCATATATTTCAAGACATGTTTATTTCTTCTCATTTTTATTTTATTTGTTGTATTGTGCTTGCATTCTTTATGTAAAAAAATTCATCGGCGTATATGTTTGATCCCTCTAAGTATTATATCAACTTTAAATCAAGTGACAATTTTTTGGTAAAAAACCGAAACCGAAGCGAAACAAACCGAACCAATCAAACCATGGTTCCAAGTTTTGGAGTGTAAAACCGAACCGAAACCAAACCGAACTTTTTACTTTGGTTCTATATTTGGTTTTAGGTAAAAATCGAACCGCAAGAACCGAACCCACCCCTAGTGTGTAATTCAAAAGTTGAAAAATTAAAAATTTAAAGAGTTAAAAATAAATATTTCTGTTTATGTTAAAATATTAAATCTTTAATTTTATATTGCAAAACTATTATTTTCCCTCATAAATGAAGCACTTCAAATTCATAAATATTAATTTTTGTCTTGTGCAATATTTCGAAAACATTGTTACATTTTTTGAAATAACATTCTTTGATTTTGTTTAAATTTTAAATTATAAATTTTTATTATATTTACTTATTAACTTAATTTTGAAAAAAATATATCAAAACTTATTTTATATATTTAAAGTCAACAAAATAAGGGTAAATTTGCTCATATTTAGAAACTTGAGCGATATTTTTGCACTTTTTATAAGTTTAGAGGTATGTGTGCAATTCCACATATATTTCAGGGGTGCATTTGCACCTTTCTCCTTTTTTAAAGCCTAAAGGATCGGAGAGGTGTTGTATTGATCATGTTTGTTCAATTTAGTCTCTCAACTAAAAAAGATTCAATTCACACCCCAAACTGATAAATATGGTTCAAATTTCATTTTTACGGGTAAACATTTGGTCACCTGCCGCATCATCTGTCAAGTTGCCAACTGTGGATATGAAATGGAAACTAAAAGCTCAAATTTGTCCCTGAACACTGTCCGTACTGTTAAATCAATCCCCTCAATTGTAAAAAAGGTTCAAAATTGGGATAAATTCAAAATCACTAAATAAGATAAATATACAATAGTAAAGATAAAGTATAAATATATGTAGTATATGGGAACAATAGTTAACTTCTGGTTAATTCAAAGTATGGACATAAAATTTAAAAAAGATGATAAGATAATATATGTATATTTTGACATTATATTTTACTCTTAAATTTTTATTTAGACCTTTTATTTCCTATATTAAATTTCATTTGTTTTTTTGAATTTTATTAATATTTATACTTTGTATGTATAATATTTTGTTTTTAATATGTAAAATTATTAAATAATTTAGATTTAATTTAAAAATGACTCAAAGTAGGATGAAATTAGAAAAAAATCTAAAATAGAACTAAATATGTTTTCATTACAAATAGGACTTTTTTAATTCTAACTAGGCGTGCATAAGTCCTATTGTGGGATAAAAATAATGACACTCTTATTTGAGAAAATTTTCTATTTTTTGTTACTATTTAGGTATTTTTGTTTAGTGTTTTAACAGTTTTCTTGCATTTTTATTTTATATTTCAAAAGATTTTTAGATTATATTCCTATTTTTTTATTTGATATTAAATTTTTATTTATACTTTAAGTTATACAAAATATTTTCGATTTGAACTTTTTCATTTTATATTCTAAAACTTATTTTTTAAGTATTATAAATGTCTATTTATATTTCATATGTAGTCATTCAAAACCTCTAAAATGATAAAATATAAGAACATAGAATAAAACATTAAAATAAAAATGAAACCTTAAATAAAATATTAATTAATGTAAACACGTAGATATAAAGTATGAATATAAAGTCTAAAATTATACTTATATTTTGCATTTGTATTTTTTAGTTTTTATATATATAATACTTCATTTTTATTTTTTTCTATTCTTATTTTGAATTTATTACAATTTTGGCACATTTTAATAGTTTAGGGGGTGATTTGAACAGCTCTAACAGATTCGGGGACTTGTTTAAACATTTCATTTCCACTTCATTGATTTACCGGGTGATGTGGCAGGTGACCGGATATTTACTCGTAAAAATGAAATTTGAATAATTTTTTGTTGATTTAGGCAGTGCGAATTGGACCATTTTTTGTTCAGAGACTGAATTGAGCAAACATGATCTTTAAAGAGACTTATTTCAGTTATTTGACCCTTTAGCCTGTTTTTAAATAAAAAGATACTCCGTATAACTATAGTTGGAATTAAGGAGTAACTTTGTCCCGTTTTATTTTATGTGTTCTCTTTTAATTTGGCACAATAATTGATAAAGTACGTGTAAGAATGGACTGGGACGGGTCCGCCGGACCCGCTATTGTGCAGGCCCGACCCGGACCGGTTGACCGATACCAAGCCTGGGGTTGACTCGGATGAAGAAGCGGGCGGTACCGGACTTTGATTTTAGTGGACCGGCCTAGTCCGAGCCTAAAGGTCAAGAATTCCAAAAAACAAATTTGGGCTTGGAATTGTTTGGCCCGGCCCAGTACCAGTACAAATCCGGGTCGATACTAGGCCTAATAATTTTGGACCTGAAGCCCACTCAGTCACGGCCTTGAGCCCATCCCAGCCCTGGTCCAGTTCACCCCTAAGTACGTGTTTGAAAAACAAAATTAAGTAGGGAATTTTTCAAAAATAGACTAAAAAGTATAAATAATATCACTTTTTTCACTTTTCAATTTTGTTTTCAAAAATAGACATACTAAACTTTTCTTTTCACAAATAGACTTTACCTATTAAACTCCCCTTACCAGAACCGTTGCTCTTTAGAAACGAAGAGCAGGTTCATAAGATGAAAGACTAGTTAGCAATGCTATGCTTGCCACGTCAATTAAAGAGTAATGATACTATCTCCATTGTTCAAATTTTGAAAACATTAAACTAGAAAAAAAGATTTACAAAGTAAAAAATGCACAAAAAGATAATGAAACTGAAAATATAAAAAAAAACACAAATAAGTAAATTATATACATAATAAATATTTTCAGGAATCTTGAAACATATAAAAATAATAAGCACTTTTTAAAAGACAAAAAAAGTTTAAAAATAAGATAAAAATATAAATCTCTAGAAATTTAAAATAAATAAATAAAGTAAATTTAACAATGAAGAAAATAGTAAAATAAAGCAAGCCAGCAAAAAAATACTCCGTATAGAAATTGCCAGAAAAATCAAAAGATTTTAAGATATAAGGTAATTCCGGGAAATAATAAATGTACATTTTCTAAATTAAAAATGTGAGAATTATGATAAACAAAATACTAAAAATTTGTAAAAACTGAAAAAATATTAAAGAACGTGAATTTTGTGATCTGAAAACGTTCTAAGAAAATAAGTATATGAGATTTTAAAAAAAATAAAAAAAAAACAAATTAAAAATTTAAACAAGATTCTTAGAATAAAAAACAGTAAACAAAAAAAAGTATAAATATTAAAAATGAAAAATTATAAATTGAAAAACTTATACTACGTAATGAAAAATACCTACATTTTACTTAAGATAATTATCATTTAATTGTTACTTTTAAGTTGTTGAATATTGTTTCTTTGTGTTTCTTTGTGTTGATAACTTTGATTTTTTTAATGTTTCTTTTTTTTATTCATAAATCCAAAATTATCACTCTAGGTGTTTACACACACACACACACACACACACACATATATATATATATGTGTGTGTGTGTGTGTGTGTGATTTTTTATTCCAAATAAGTAATGAATATAAATATAATTCTATTTTGACAAAAAATGATTAATAAAAATTAATAAGCAACACGGTACAACAAAAAACAATATGATGCAACAAAAAACAACATGATGCAAGAAAAAGCAACACGATGCAACAAAAAGCAACACGTGCAATGCAACAAAAAAACACATGAAGCAACAAAAAGCAACATGATGCAACAAAAAGCAACACATGCAATGCAACAAAGAGTAACAAAAAAACATAGAGTATAAAAATATCACAACATATGTAATTCAATCTCTTATTACAATTTATTACATTTATTCCAAATAAGTAATGAATATAAATATAATTCTATTTTGACAAAAAAATGATAAAAATAATAAAAATTAATAAGCAACACGGTACAACAAAAAACAATATGATGCAACAAAAAACAACATGATGCAACAAAAAGCAACACGATGCAACAAAAAGCAACACGTGCAATGCAACAAAAAACAACGTGATGCAACAAAAAGCAACATGATGCAACAAAAAGCAACACATGCAATGCAACAAAGAGCAACAAAAAAACATACAGCATAAAAATATCACAACATATGTAATTCAATCTCTTATTACAATTTATTACATTTATCTATAACATCTATTGTCTTGGTTCTTCTTGCTTCTTTGTCCTTTTATGTTGTGTTTTTACAAACAATTGAAAAGGGTTGTCTCATTTGTCTTCACTTTTCTTGTCAATCTTCTAAGCCTTGCATCTTCATGCACTTCTTTTCTATAACGTGTCTACCATGGGAATGCAATCACTGTGGCACAGTATCCGGATAAATTATTACAAGGAACCAATACACTTGTATAACTAACCTTGTTACATATGCATATCAAAAGGATTTTTAGAGATTATATTCATAGCTCCTATGCAAAAAATACATGCAGTAATTAGATATGACATCGCATGCTAAAAGAAGTTGTTATTCTAAGCTCAAACAAGTTTATACACAAGTGCAACTAACGAATCTTTGTCGCATTTATTTACCTAAATACCTTATGCAGAGCACCTATACATAACAAATGTAATGAACTGTTTCTGTAATGCCCAAAACACGCCAGGTAAACCTGAAAAGATCAAAGATATCTTCAACTTCATGTAAATAAAAATCTCAGAATCATCTAACAAGAATGATAAAATAAAGTGGGCATGCATTCTCTATACTCTATACCCTGAGAAGAGTGAAATGCTATAAACAGAAACTGATTTGATAAAGTTAACACATCAAGCAGCTAAAATGGAAAACACAAGGAAGCAACAATAAACAAGAAATTGAAACCCGCAAATAATATACATATTTTTGTATTTCATAAGGGCATAAAGCATTTAAGCAGTTATAACTAACTCATGAACAAATACATGGAAGAATATAGTTGCCCTCTAACCAGAATTCTCTATGCAACTCTAACTGGTAAAATTTGTGCGCAAGTACTTTCCATAAAGCATTTGAGCATCAAATATTTAAATATAATCTATCTCAATTTCCATAAATACGAATTTGATATTTACACTCTCTTGAATCACATCAATTATGTTTTGCACTAATCTTATCCACAACCAATGTGAGTGGAGAATTTTTATATAAGACTTCAAATCTGGTAGTTTGATGAGTAGCGTCATAGGAGATCTTCATACCTTAGGAATAATTAAGAAATCGACTTGAATAAACATTGATACAATTTGACTTCAGATAATGGTTCGCCAATGACCTTACAGCTTCAATCGTCGATAGTCTCGAATCGCTAGGCACGCCATTGATCACCAAACCGACGTGGGAAGAATCAATAGCGCCGGACCTCCCAATTTCAGCTCCTAGGGCAGCAATGGCAATTGCGGAGCAGCAATTACAGCTGCCGGAGCAGCAATTACATCCTCCAGAGCCATCACGGTAGCAAATACTCCAACCTTGTCATGTACGAATTTAACGAGTCTCTACGTTTGAGTGAGGATGAGGCCAGAGATTTCGTCTTTGAGTTGTATCTCTTATCGATCGGATCCTTCTGCGGAAAAGATGGGTAAAGTGTTGTGTTCGGTGGTGGAACTTTGGAGGGTAATGGAAATTATTAAGCTGGAATGGTTTATGGTGGTAGGTTTATGTGCTCCGTAACCGTAAGAAGCTACTTTTGAAATAGAAAACATAAAAGTGAAAAGTTTAATGATGAAAAGAATAATGTCTTGAGCTATAAATGAAATAGAGTTGCCAAAGGTAGATCAAACGGGTAATTACCACAATTAAGTAGTACTTTCGTCCCATATTTTTATTGCCTCACTTTAATTAATTTTAGTTTACCATCTCCTTTTCTTGAAAATACGAAGTACTACATTGTGAACTTTGAAACACTTTGTTTTGAACTTTTATCACTTTTAAGCTTTGAATGTAATTGATTATAACCACATTGCTCGAGACAGGACAACTAATGTCTATATTTGAATATTGGCTAAAGGGTCAAATAGGCCCCTGAACGTATACGAATTGCTCAATTGTCACCCCAAACCCAAAAAAGCTCCGATCCAACTCACCAACCAAATTAAATACTTCAATCCCCCCATCCAATCGGTTACCTCCCGGTTGTCCCCCTTTCAACCAAAAACTGGAAGGTCGGGACATACCTCCCCAAAAACTCCAAGCTACCATTAATGGCGGAAATCAGAGAGCTCTCAGCCGGCAGGTACCTCAAGTTGCGTCGGCAGAGCGGTGGGGGTTCCCACGACATCGGACCAGATGGATGAGTGGTCAGTGGTTGGCCGCTGATGATGAACGGCGGTGTGGCGGCTCTGGCGGCGGCTGGAGGAGCCAACGACGAGCCACGAGCATCGCTACGACCGGCGGCATTTCTCCGGAAATGGAGCGGCGAGACCTGGGGCGCTTCAGAGAGCACCACTTGGTGCAGGTGGCCTTACCGGAGGGTTCACGGCGGTGCGAACGACGACGGCGGCTCCGACGACCCTTGGTGATAACCCTTGGTGCGCAGTACTGTTCACAGGCGTAAGGGGGACAACCGGGAGGTAACCGGTTGGATGGGGGGATTGAAGTATTTAATTTGGTTGGTGGGTTGGATAAGAGCTTTTTTGGGTTTGGGGTGCCAATTGAGCAATTCGTATACGTTCAGGTGCTTATTTGACCCTTTAGCCTTGAATATTTGACAAAAGTAACGTAGACTCAGGGCCGGTTCTGAGGGGGGCAAGAGGGGCGACCACCCTAGGCCTGAAAAAAATAGAAGAAAAAATAGGCCCAAAATTATTTCTTTATATATAGTGTGAGTAGACTTTTTTTTTATTCTTAAGTTCAATTAATTAGGTCTAATGATTAATTTTTTTGACAATTTGAAAATTTAAGTCTTAAACAGAGACAAGTTTAAAACAGAATATATGCATTAATTTTTAGCAGGATCGGTTGAAGTTTTTAAAAGCAATACAATTGTTGCTGCATAAATAAAAGGCACGTCTTTCCGGTCCTCACATCTATTTAGCTTTTAAGGTTTTTTATTCAATTTAATTATAACACAACAAATTTATATATGGGTATTAGCCCTTAGTAGGAGTAAAATAAGCTCAAAATTCAACAATAAGAGTACAATCCTTTTATTCCCAAAATAGGACTAATATATGTCTCTTCTTCCCATTCTACCCCCTTCCTATCATTTCCAATAGATTTATTTTATTAATAAGAAAATCATAGTTTTATTTATAATAAAAATATAAAAAATAATAAAATATTTATAAAATAATAATGAAAACGTGAAAAATAAAATAAATATAAAAAAATTAAAAATAAAAAAAAATTATTTAAATTTTTTAAAAAAAGACCAAAAAATAAAATAGAATACCTAAAAAGTATTTAAAAAATATGTAGATCACTGCCAACACGCCCTCTACCTCTCAGCACCACCGACTCCGGTCGCCAGAAAAAATGTCATCTTGTGTAAAAAAATGCCACATTTCTCAGAAAATGTCATAATGATGACATTTTTACTCTTTGAAAATATCCAGCTTTCTTTTGCTTTCTCTTCAAAATTGCCATCATGATGACATTTTTTCCAACTTTGCAATCTTTTCCGGCGATCGGAGGTGGCGGTGCTGGGAGGTGGCAGAGGTGGTGGATGGGGTCTATATATTTTTTAATTATTTTTACGATTTTTATTTTTATTTTTTGATTTTTTTATATTTTACAATGATTGTTTAAAACTCCTATTATCAAGGACAAAAGAAAGGGTAAAATAGGAAGAGTTAGTCCTATTTTGCGAATTTAAACTTTAAACTCCTATTGTTGCAATTATCCTTTCATTTACTCCTATTTAGGTAAATCTCCCATTTATATAATTATTTTAAAGCCTGTTTCTCTCAAATTTCACCCCAATTATTCGTTTCTTTCCAAATTTCAATAAGTTATATCTGAGTTCCAAATAGTAATTTTAGAGGACGTCAAATTTGCAATCTTCTTACGCGAGTCCTCTTGGTAGCCAAACATTGTCTCTTTGAAAACCTTCATTCTTTCGAGACTTCAAACTTTAGACTCTCATCAGCGGTTAATAAATCATTCCCAACTTATGAATTCAATATGTGGTAATATTTCTTTTCATTTATCCTTTCAAAAGAAAGTTTATTGTTGTTATATGTGGCAATTTTATTATTTGTCATATTTATTAGTGGAAAAAAGCTTGCGTATGAATCAATTATTAATGATTTGCTTCACATTGGTCTACGAGAAACATTTTTAAGTAATGTTTTTTTCTTTTTATTTGATACTTGTGTTGTTACTTTTGCCTAAGTATGTAATTTATATAATAATAAAGTGATTCTCATCTTTATTTTATGAACTTAATTGCCCAAATATGGTTTACTATTTGTCATGGATATAGGCCCAAAATAGTGTACCGCCCATAGGCCCAGAAATTGACAGGACCGGCCCTGCGTAGAGTGTATCTTGTCTATGGAGTGTTTTTTTGTCTAGAGAAAAGCAACTTCATGTCTTCAGTAGGAAAAAAGAGGTAAGGGTCAGTTTGGTCTTCGAAGTTGCATAAAAGGGGTCAAATAAGTCCTTATAACGTCCTTATTGTCTGGGAGTCGTCATTTGGGGCGGTTTCCAGTGGATTTTTTTGATAAAATTTTTTGAACATCTTATTCATTAAGTCTAATTTACTCATACCAAATTTCAGATAAAACTTAAATCGAGAAGGCATTCAAATGAAGTCTTGAAGATAATTGTGCAGTTAAAAGCGCAGTTATCTTCAAGACTTCATTTGAATGTCTTCTCAATTTAAGTTTTGCTTGAAATTTGGTATGGGTAAACTAGACTTAATGAATAAGATGCTCAAAAAAATTCATCAAACAATTTCACCGGGAACTGCCCCAAATGGCGACGGCCGAACAGTAAAGACGTTATAAGGACTTATTTGACCCCTTTTATGCAACTTCGAAGACAAAACTGACCCTTACCTCGTAGGAAAAAATATACGTATATACAGTTCTAGAAATGTGTATAAGTAGAAGTTTAGGATAGTAGAAGTAGTATTCACTCCATTCTTTAAAGTAAAAAACAGTTAGAGATGTACATTTGGGAACTTCAGAATGGTGAATGAATACATTTAGAATGTTATTTCAGATTCTTTTTTTAAAGGGAGAACTATCAAATAAGCCCTCGAACTTTCATAAAAAATGCAGATGAGCCCTTTTATAAGATGCTCTATCCGGCCATTGCCATTTGGGATGGTTTTCGGTAGAATTTTTTAATGAAATTTTTCGAGTATCTTATTCATTAAGTCTATTTTATTCATACTAAATTTAAGCTAAAAATTAAATCGGGAAGGTAGTCAAATGAATTTTTAAAGATAACTGTGCAGTTAGACAGCGCAAGATATTTCAGAAAATCATTTGATTGCCTTCTCGATTGAATTTTTAGCTGAAATTTGGTATGGGTAAACTAGACTTAATGAAGAAGATGCTCAAAAAATTTCATCAAACAATTCCGCCGGAAACCGCCCCAGCCGGACAAAGTCTCATGTAAAAGGGCTTATTTACACTTTTTATGAAAGTTCGAGAACTTATTTGATAGTCCCCTTTTTAAATCATAAAAGAGCAATGGCATAATCCAACAAGACCTAAAACCGAAATGGCAATGGCATAAATCAAAGGTAAACAATTTCAGCAGGTGTAGATGCACGAAGATAGCGCAGAAGCTTCTGCTTATTTTTAACATCTCTTTTGTGGTGCAAGCATTTCGAATTATTGATGAATAACTTTGCAAGTGCCGGAAAGCAGTTGTAGCCACTTGAAGGATAGCAGTTCGAGCGCAGACCCTTCAAAGGAGCAAAAAATGTATAATTCACCAAGTGTTTCACATTTTAGAGCAACATTATCATCAGGTAATTTCCACATAATACAAAGAAATCCATATCAATAATAGAAACAGATTACCTTCAAATGTTTGCTTAGTTTGGGGCACATGTTTAACAAAAGAGCTAATGCGGAAATATCATCATTTTCCTACTGGGTATGACGACATACCCTACTGGGTATGTCCATAACGACTTTCCGAGAAATTGCCTCAGATACCCGATCAGGTATCTGATGGAGTATATGGGTCTAGACCCCAGGACCCACATACTCAGAAGAATAAGAGACACAGCTGTCACTCAGTGGGGCCTCCGTCGGCCAGATAGCCCTCCATCGGCCAGAAAGATATCAACTCAGAACATGATCCAGAAGTCAGGAGAACCGGGTGTCTCCGTCGACCAGGTCTCCATCGACCGGGTCTCCGCTGGCCGTGGCTCCGTCGGCCGTGGCTCCGTCGGCCAGACCCTCGTCGGCCACAGAGAGCTCACAGAACCGGATTTCATACTTAGTCATTTCTACATACTTTGTACTCGGCCCAGTAGTGGCCCAATTGTAAAAGGGTCTTCCAAGCCCAAGACTTGGGAGCCCAGCCCACATTTTCTCTATAAATACTCCCCTTGGGAGTAGTTATAGGGGTTGAGAAATCATTTATTACAGAACTTATTGCACTTCTCTCTTTAGCTCTCACTTCTCTCTAGAATATATACTCTATCATTTGGTGCTCTCGTTGAGAGCTAGAACAATCAAGTTAGCATCCTTCGTCGCGACCAAGCACAAGCTAACTGAAGATGGGAAGAGCAAGGTCAAACCGCAACCTCGTCGCCAAGACGATCCCCGAGGCTCAGGAGGGTCGGGAGCGCTCTGGTGACGCTACGGCCGAGAAGGCAGCGGATGAGGAAATCTTCCAAGAGACAATCGACCCCGCAGCTGACCTCCGCATTCAGCTCAATGGAAACGCGCAAGACGCCCACATCGGCCTTGACAAGAAGCGCACGGAGAAGGGAGACCATGCATCGGGGCAACAGACTACTCCCGCTGTTGACCCTCAGCTCTAGGCCGCTGTATCGGCCATCATAGCCAACCTGGCTCAGAATCCCACCGTCCTCAGCGCACTCATGCCTAGGATGGGAGAGAACACTACTCTATCGCCTCCACCACCCCAGTCGTTGGTCATGAAGATAGGCAACGTCGAAGGGGTTGAAGCTCAAGACACATCGTCATCCCACTCCCATCCTGTTTCCCCGCTTCGAGTTGGACCGACCCCAGCGCGTGGAAAAGTCTCAACCTTTAATAGACTAGGTGACACGCGCCGTCGGCCAGCATCGAAGAGGATGGCAGGATGGATTGGTGAACGTGAGCCTGGCTCACCAAGGGAAAGATTTGGGTATGTATCTCGGACAGCAGATCGGCCCCGCTTGGACAAAGGCAAAGGGAAGCTGCACGAAGGTGACGCACGTCACCAGATCAACACGGCTCACGCAGCCCGCTTGTAGACACAAGGCACCACCATGGCCGCCAAGGACCCTCGGGACGAGGTTATCGCCCATCTCGAGCGAAGGCTCGCTCAGATGGAGGCCAAACAGCTTGCCGCCACCCCCATGGGCAACTCATCTAGGGACCCCGGTTTCAACGCCCTCCTGCACAAGGTCAGCATCCTGGAGACAGAGTTGGCTGAGGGACGAGGAGACCCCATCATCCAAATCAAGACGAGGACTCCCTTCACTGCTAGAGTACTCTCAGCCCCTATTCCCGAGAAGTACCGAGTCAATGCCATCAAGCCCTATGACGGCCGCACCGATCCCCAAAAGCACTTTTGTAACACCTCGGCCCCGTAGGCCCCGAGGTAGTTACTTCTGACCTCTAGTACTGTCCTCACAAACCGCCACGAGCCTTTAACACACACTTTGTCCTCACTCGTGCGCGCCCTGAGAAACTTCCCAGGGGGTCACCCATCCCAAGACTACTCCCGTGCAAGCACACTTAACTTTGGAGTTCTTGGTGATGAGCTCCCTTAAAAGGAGATGCATCTTGTTTGTATGAGTAGTACTATTAATCCTTTAAATTAAATCTCAAGTGTTACAACTTTAGCCGCTATCAGAATAACATGCTGATGGTGAACGTGTCGGATGAATACCTCTGCCGCAGGTTCCTTTCCACCCTCGAATGACCAGTGTATGAATGGTTCAACGCGCTCCCCGAAGGAAGCATAGACTCATGGCAAGATCTTGCCCAACGCTTCCTCACCCACTTTGTGGGGAGGAAACGCGCAAAGAAGTATTTCACCAATCTCCTCTCTGTCAAGCAGCAACACGATGAATCGCTCCGCTCTTTCATCGACCGATGGACGAGGGAGACCGATGAGGTTGAGGGGGCCGATGAGCCCACCCTCCTTGTCCTTTTTCAGGGCACCCTCCGCAGCACCCCGTACGCGAGAAGCCTCATCACCGACCCACCAAGGTCATACACGAAGGCGCTCCAGCGAGGGAACTTATACTCTGACGCCGACGAGCTCCACAGCCACAAGAAGGAAGGAGGGCATCCCTCCAAAAAGGCAAACCCTACGCAGGCTCCAGGCGCACCCTCGACCGGGGACCGAGGCCAGGGAGGACAGCACCACCAAGGGTCTGGCGGGCAAAACAAGGACCGTCCATGGCGTCCAAGGATGGAAAGGCCGAGGACCCCCCTCACACACTCGGTCAGCTCCATCCTCAATTATGCCGAGGAGCATGATCTCATTGAGAACCGGATTTCATACTTAGTCATTTCTACATAATTTGTACTCAGCCCAGTAGTGGCCCAATTGTAAATGGGCCTCCCAAGCCCAAGACTTGGGAGCCCAGCCCGCATTTCCTCTATAAATACTCCCCTTGGGAGTAGTTGTAGGGGTTGAGAAATCATTTATTACAGAACTTATTGCACTTCTCTCTCTAGCTCTCACTTCTATCTAGAATATATACTCTAACAGTGTCCTATATACCTGGTCGGGTTAGGGATGGATTCGGTACGGGCCACCCGGCCCGTGACCCGGCCCGGCCCGCTACTGTGCGGGCCCGGGACCGGCCCGGTCGGGCGGTCCGGGACCGGATCTGGGCCCGAACCGGGGGGAAGGGGCGGGGCGGGCTCGGTTCAGCATTTTTGTGACCCGGCCCGGCCGGGTCGGGCCCGGGTCCGGTTCGATCAGTTTTTAAAAAAAAAAGTTTTTTTGGGTTGGGCTCCTACTAGCCGTTGGGGGTGGGGCTGGGGACAACCCAAACGGCTATATAGCCGTTGGGTGGGTTATAGGGGGGGTCCGGGGGGTTGGGTGGTGGGGGGGGTGGGGGAGTGGGGGGTAAAAAAACCTATAAATACTCCTAATCTTAAACATTTTTTCATCTCTTCTCCAATTCTTCCTAAATCCTATTCTTAACTCTCTACTCTCTAATTCTCTTATTCTCCATTCTCCAATATATTATATTTATTATTTATAGTTTATATTAATTATCTACTTATATAAACTATAAATAGATATAAATAGTATTATATTACTTATATTTGTTATCTAATTATATATTACTTATATATTTATTATATCTATTAATATAGTTGGAATTATATCTAATTAATTTGAAGTCATTCTATTACCCCCATCCGAAAGACTGAAAGTCCGAAAGAGGTACGAAATTATTCTATTATTTACACTTGTTTAATTACTAGTTAATTAGTATAGTTGGAATTACGATTTTTTATTAATATAGTTGGAATTACAATTTTTTATTAATTGCTACATTTGACTCTAGTTTAAAAAATATGTTGTACACAAAAGTACAAAATTAGTTAATTCACTAATTAATTTGCTATAACTCGAATTAATAGTTAGATAAATAGTTAATTAGTTTTTTACAATTTTTTATTAATTGCTACATTTGACTCTAGTTTAAAAAATATGTTGTACACAAAACTAGTTAATTCACTAATTAATTTGCTATAACTCGAATTAATAGTTAGATAAATAGTTAATTAGTTTTTTACAATTTTTTATTAATTGCTACATTTGACTCTAGTTTAAAAAATATGTTGTACACAAAACTAGTTAATTCACTAATTAATTTGCTATAACTCGAATTAATAGTTAGATAAATATTGAATTAGTTTTTTACAATTTTTTATTAATTGCTACATTTTTTAGATGGATCGTCCTAGATATTCGGTTGATATGGGTAACCTCGAGCGCAACCGAACGAACGAGCTTGCGAGGAAGAGATCCCGCAAAGGTAAATCACATCTCGGCTCTTCATCTCAAAGTCAAGATGATTTTGATACGGGTTACGTAAGGAGGGATGGGGATGCGATGACCGACGAACAACTAGAACAAGAATTGCACCGACATAATTCCCGTTTTTTTCAAGACCAACCGAGGACCATTGACGAAGAAGAGCTCGAGGACGAGGACGACGATGTGGAGGAAGCAATTCCGGAGAGCTACGACGACGAGGAGGAGGAGGGTGGCGGCAGCCATGACGCCGACCAAGCAGCCTCATCCCAAACAGGTACAAAAAAAAGTAAATCTGAATTAATGGCTAATAATTTTTGTAAGTGGAAGGACCCGAACACCGGGAATTGGACCGCAACTTGCAATTGGTGCAAGAAAAACTATAGCTTGGAGATTTCCGGCGGATACGGATCCGCCGCAAGACACCTCAAGTCCAAACACCCGGTGGAGTATGCAAAATTAGGCGGCGGAACGGGGAAACAAACGCAAATATCAAGGTTTGCAAATAACCAACAAGCTTTTGGTAATTTCTCATACAATGATGCACAAAATTTGACAGGTATGGCTAACTTACTTGTTGAAGAAAATTTGCCTTATTTGTTTTCTGAAAGTCTTGCTTTTCGTGATTATGCACAAACTTGTTTAAATCCGCAATATAGAGGTTATAGTCGCAAAACGGTTAAGAAAGAAATTTCAAGGCTTTATGGTGCGGAAAAGGTAAGGTTACAAAATTATTTTGCAAACTTTGATGGACGTGTTACTGTATGTTCTGACATATGGGAGGATACTTATCATAATTTACATTATTTGGGTCTGACTGTACATTATATTGATAATGATTGCATATGCATAAACGTGTTCTTGCTTTCCGTGAATTTAATGATCGTCACACCGCTGAACATATTTATATTTTGATTGAACGTATTTTAATTGAGTATAATTTAATTGATAAGGTGTTTGCTATTGGTTTTGATAATGCTACTAATAATACTGCTGCTATTCCTAGATTGCGTGAATTGTGTGGTTCTACTTCTTTGATGGGTAGATTTTTTCATCAACGATGTGCATGTCATGTTCTAAATTTATGTGTGCAAGATGGTCTAAAAGCGTTGGGAGCATCGTTGGAGGTAGTCAAGGGGGGGATTAGACGTATTTGGGGTAATGGACACCTTAGGAAAAAATGGCATGATTATTTGATAGAAAGAGGTGAGAGATATGTGGCTTTTCCAAAAGATTTGTCTATTCGTTGGAATAGTACCTATAAGTTAATTGGAGTTCTTCTTAGATATAAACAACATTTTCCTGCTTTTATGAAACAATATGATAACTATATTATAAACTCGGCTGAGATCGACACCTGTGAAAAAATTTGTAATGCTTTGATATATTTTAATAATGCAACTGAAACTTTTAGTCATGTTTATAAACCTACCTCAAACCAATTTATTCGTGAAGCTGTTAATCTCGCCGGTGCTTTTTCAAATTTTGAGAATGCTGATTATGTGAATTATTTTGCTGGTTTTATGAAGGAAAAGTTTTTAAAATATTATTCACATATTCCGCATATTTATGGTATTGCATTTGTTCTCGAACCTCGTTTTAGACTTGGTTCTTTAGAAGAATGTTTGAATTATTATTATGCTGCTTTTTTTGGTCCATTGCCAATGTATGAGGACAACCCAATTGATCCGAAAAAAGAATACAACGAGGTTAGTGATATATTTTATGCATTATTCAATGAGTTTCATGCACAATATGGCAATGCGCCCCCTCCCCCGACACAAACATCATCTAAAGGAAAATCAATTTTCAAATCTACGTTTGCCAATCTTATTAAAAAAACAAAATCAACTCCCGCTACACAACAAAGCACAATTAATGAGATTTCTTTGTATTTAACTTATGATGTTGATTTTGAAGAAGATGATGATTTTGACGTACTAAACTGGTGGAAGGGAAAAGAAAGAATGTTCCCGGTTTTAGCAAAGATGGCTAAGCAAGTGCTATCAATGCCGGTTTCAACGGTTGCCGTGGAACAAGAATTTAGTTCGGCCGGCAATGTTCTAACACAAACCAGAACGAGGTTGAGCGCTGAATCTCTTGAGATGCTTATATGCTACCACGATTGGTTGAAAGCAGCACGTAGAGCTCAAGAAATTGACATCACTCCATCCCAACACTTTATGGATGAATCTACAGAGGGTGGCTCTACTTATGCCGGAGATTCCGATTAAAAACAATTATAGTTCCTATTTAATTTTCAAATGTAGTTCCTATTTCATTTCAAATAAATGCACTTGAAGTTTGTTTTTTAATACTTGTATAAAACTATAAAGTATAAAATATAAATTTAAAAAAAAATTACCCGGCCCGGCCCGGCGGGTGGCCCGACCCGTGACCCGGGCGGGTGGCCCGGCCCGAACCGGACCCGTCCAACCCTCGGGCCGGTCCCGGGCCCTCTATTCTAGAATCGGCGGCCCGACCGGGCCCGACCCGGCCCGAATCCATCCCTAGGTCGGGTACCAAGCTCTGCCACCTTCAAACACCTATAAATACACCCTTTTTCTTTCCCAATAAAATCACCAATTCTCATATACTTCTAAACTAAGTTTAAACAAGTATTTTCTTTGATATTTTCTAGTATGTTTAGTCTCCAAATGATGAGCTAAACCCTTCCATCTTGGTTTTGCTACATTGAAGCTTATGATTTGTAAGTTGCGATTATTTTCTTTAATCATCTTCCATGAATATTAATTACATTCCTATTTTATATCTCATATCAATATTTGAGCATTACATCAAAGATCAACTACTTTTGTTTCATATATTCATTATTAGTAGAATGGATTGATGAATACGCTTGTTAATGCATGTGTCTCATTGTTAATAATCTAAAGAAGAATTAATTATATTGATTAAACCAATAAACCGCTTGTGTTGAGAATATCAATCGCAATCGATTTCATCTCAAGTTTTATTGCTACTATCAGGTCAATATATGACGTGTGTTCTATATTGGCTTGATAGTAAGTTTCATTAATGACATCTCGTTATTAATAACTACTCTCGATGAATTGGAAATACTCCACAATTGAGTATTCGAGAGGAATGTGGTTAAATATATAGCCGGGATCGACGAACATTTCATTAAGTGAAAATAAGCAAAACTAAGTTTCAATCTCTATTTTATTAAACCACATAAGCCGTTCATCTTAGTGTTAAAACTAATTAAAATCAAATCAATCTTATAACCCTCCTTTGTTACAATTTAATTAAAAGAAAGATATTCCTTTCCATGTAAATACGATCCTTACTTCACTATACTACGTATAAGTATTGTATTGAATATTATTTTGAGACACACAACGACTTTAGTGTCATCACCCTCATCCCAAACCGTGGACCAGCTAGTTTGGGAACCGGAAATAGACTCTCTCAAGGGTATGTTTAGGAGTGTGAAAGGGAGGGGAAGATTTTGTAGGTTAGTCATTGGAAGGAAAGTGGAGGGAAAATGAAGGAACCCCTTCTTGTTTGAGCGTAACAAATTTGAAAAGATATAAATTATGAATGAATTATAATTAAAATCACTTCACATATATGATGAATTCAAATAGTTGAATTTACATTCATTTAAAACTGAGTTAAAGTTGTCATTTAATTAGTTATCCTCTGAAATCCCCTAACTCAAGAGAATTTGAAAATTGAACATTCATAGGGTTTTGGAATATTACATATTTTTAGACTGAGAAGGCGGTTGCCAAGATTTGATGCTAGAGAGAAGGGTGTGAGAATTTATGATGTTTTCATTTGGATTGTTTTCAGTCCCAGGCCAGATTTGGACAGTTATAAAACACACAAAAACCAGACATTTAACAGTACAAAACAAATCAATTTAGATCAAACTAAATCAGACCAGGTTTAAATACACGACCATCAAATTACGGTCCAAAAGAAAACATGCTTACGACTCGGCCAAATGGATCAAACGTGCTTGTAATGGGTCAATAGCTTTTTTATACGGAGGCCCGGTTACACTGGATCCGTCTACCTGCGGAGTACTCTCCGTGTAAGGAAATTCCGTGGGCATCACTACCGGCGTGTTGTGATCGGCACATCTCACGATCGCTAACTTCCCGTCGTTGAACCAGCCAATTACGTTCCCCGTTAGCCCTCTTTTCTAATTCACAAGCTAAGCAAAGGCTGGACCCTCACCCCTCCTACCAGCTCCGCGCAGGCCTAGTCTATGTCTCATTGCTTTTTCCTTAAGGATTCTTCAGTGACTCCTCTCTTCTCCGGTTGCTCTCCTTTAAAGAACAAATTTTTAAATGCAAATTTTCCCCTTTCAATGTTAATGCTATCTGCTTGTTTCGCGTTGTGTATTATGAAGCATTGGCTTTTGACCATTATTTCTGGATGCTTGTAAGGGGATCTTATGTGCGATTAATTACTGTGATATTTTTGTTTTGTTTCTCACTTTGCTCATAGTTTTACCTTATTAAGGGATTCTTATTGTTCATTCCTTTTTAATGTCTTCTTCTTCTTCAGGAGTAATTAGGCCTTCAGCGCTAAATCGTGTAGTTTTTTTTGTTGATGTTTTTCTTTAAGTCGAATTTATTACGGAGTAGCATTTGTGCATAAATTGAAATTCGGCTTAGCGTTTTGGAATGTCTCAAAAAAATCACATTTATCTTTTTGGAAAATTTGGTGTGGCTAACATTCACTTACCATCTCCCCATATAAAGCCGGTGTAAAGTTTTAAAATATGCCAATATATAATCCCACGAAGACTATATTTAAAACGATCAACCATCATCTTAGATCCCGCTTCAATCCACCAAGAAATGATTTTTTTTAATTGAGCAGTAGTAATTAGGAATCAAGAGTACCATGATAAAACAAATGATTCATTGTATCCGAGTGACATTTTCATAAAGGGCATCTAGATGGTAGAAGCACCATATGAATTAGCTGAGCTTATCTGTGATAGCGAGATAGCCTTTACGAATTTTCCATTGAAACAGTTTTATCTGCAAATGTTTCTTCTTATTCCAAGCATGTTGGAATGAAAAGAGTAGTGCTATCAAAATCTCTTATCTCATTATAAGCAGAAGCTAATGTAAACTGACCATCTTTTTCAGGTACCCAAATAGAATTCTGATCAGGGCCTGTAAAATATAAAGCAGTGGCTGTGTCATGAAGACTACAAATTCTTTTCCAAACTGGGGAATCAGTGATCCTGGGAGTCATATTACTGCCCCTAGGATATCTAGCATGAACAAAGGAAGTCCACAAAGAGGTATTAGTCTTCCATTTCCACCAAAGTTTTAACGTAAAAGCTTTTTCAATATCTGTCAGATATCGAATTCCCAAACCACCCTCTTCAACAGGAAAGCATAGTTTCTCCCATCTAGACCAGTGAACCTTTTGTTAGTAATTAGAAGCGCCCCAACAGAAAGCTGCCATTTTACTTTCCAAAATGCGCACCACTTTGATGGGTAAAGTATCTGCATCAATTGGAATAGGATATGATTCCAATTATGCTACTCAGTGAAATAGAACAATCTTAAAGAGATTTTCCTATTAATCCTATAGTTGAAGAAAGTTGAAGGACTCCCAATGTACCAGCACCTGATTAAAGATACTTTATATGAACCCCTTTTGAAATCCTAGGTTTGATGATAGGTTTCTTTGTGGTAGGTTTTCCCTGTCTCCATGCTGATTTTGTTATCCAGGAAGTCGGAAGTTTGAAATATGTTATGCTAGACATGATACAAAGGATTTATTGAGGTTTTTATGTTTGCGATGATTTTAATACATGTGAAGCAATTAGGCTGGGGGTTTCGATTCAGGCAGAGCAGGCCATACAAAGATAAATAATTAAAAAAGCAGTCATCATTTTCATTTCATCATTTTCATTTACCCCAGTGCCGCAAAGGCTCCCACCTACGGTGGGGCAAGGGGGGGTCGGATGTACGCAGTCTTACTCTTGTACTAAAGCATAGAGAGACTGTTTCCGGATGACCCATAGTGAAAATCGCGTCCAAGATTGCATGGACGCGCAGACAGTTTAGTGAGCCATTTTGCTTTATTCCATCATAATCTCAAGCCAAAAAAATAATGAATCTTTGGCTCCATTGCAAATGATGGGAAAATTAAAAAATGCTACATAATTTCAAACCATTTACGACGGAGCCTTTTGACTTGTTTTTTAGTGTGCTAGTTTAAAACTGAAACAAATTGTCTAAATACAGTGGATTTCGAGATTGATGGTGATTTGAATGGTGAGGTGTTGGTGGGAAGCTCTGCTATAGATGTTGAAAATTCAATTGTAGCATTTCAGGAGCAACCTGATGTTAAAACCAACAATGACCTTCCTGGAAGGGATGTAATAGTTTCAATAGAAGAAGAAAATGAAGAAGAAGGAGAAGAGGCAGATACTACTGTGAGTAATAGTTCAGTTGCAGATGAGCCTTATGTGGGTCAAGAGTTTGAATCGGAAGCAGCTGCACATGCTTTTTACAATGCATATGCAACTAGAGTGGGTTTCATTATTCGTGTCAGCAAGCTCTCTCGGTCTAGAAAAGATGGTTCTGCCATTGGTCGAGCACTTGTTTGCAACAAAGAGGGCTTCAGGATGGCGGATAGGCGGGAAAAGGTTGTGAGGCAAAGAGCAGAAACCAGGGTTGGGTGCAGGGCTATGATTTTAGTTAGAAAAGATATCTCTGGCAAATGGCTTGTGACCAAATTTGTGAAGGAACACACTCATTCTTTAGCTCCTGGCAAAGGTCGTAGAGAGTCAATCTATGACCAATTTCCGGTTAGTTAGTTCTTGCTCCTTAATAGATTAACTCTGTATTTTTCTCTATGTGTTGTTCTATGTGTGCGGTAGATACTGCATTACTGGGTTTTCTGGTAAATGTTACTTAAGTTTCAAAAAAAAAAATTGACGATCAAGGATGCTTATTTTTCTTCATTATTAAAGTATACTACTATGTATGCTTGTTTACTTTTTATTTTGCTGGGCTTAAATAATTAAATGCATGATTGTTATATTTGAATAAAGATCATAATGTCAAGAAATCCACCCATTGGAAAACACCTATCAATTATGTATAAGGAAAAACATGCACAATTAGTTGGAGTGATGCAACAAAGAATGAAACCATATGATAGAATAGATGGCTTTTCAATGCATGATACTTGATACCTCGAAAATCTTTATGGTCTCTGATGTAAACATCTTGGGTTGTTCAGGAACTCTACCTCACAGAAATGTTTTCAATTCCTATGAAATAGGATATAGATTTTTGTATTTTAGGGCAGGGATTATTATTGTTAGCACAATATCATGTTGATATCATGGTAGGTCTTGACTGCCTGATGACAACTTTGAAACTGCTATTTGGGAAGTAGGTAATTGAAGGTTGGTAGATGGCCCTGAGACTTTTGAAAATTATAAAAGAAACTCTTTCACCAGTTGCATTTCCCACTAACGACACTCAAAGATGATAGGATATATAAATGATATTAGTAGGAATTCAGTTTTTTTGGACTAAAATGCTATCATAATTTGTTCCTCAGATTCTTTTGTGGAGGAAATGTTAAGTTTTTTAGCTGATAAAATGCTTTAAAAGATGAAATTCATTCTCGTATTAATATTGTTCTATTTTATAATCTTTTGGTGTTAACTGGGAAGATGAAAGAAAAAACTAACTGGGGGATGGAGTTCGGTTTAATTTTCATGTAATAATTTTCAGAACTCGATGATCATTTGGTAATTTTACTAAACCCTTTTTGGGGAGTTAGGTTTAATCAAACCATAGATGCTATCCTACCATATGCAGGTCAAGTACTCAAGTCTAACACCCATTTCCAGGACAAACTCCATTAAAGACATAAAAATATGGGATTTTGAATCCCACTCTAGCCATTCAGATACATTCCATCTTGTCTTGAATATTAGCTTGCCTGGCATTTGTTATACTTGTTTTTAAGTGTAGTAGTACTATCCAATGATACTGTTTGTTGGTTTTACTTGTGTAGAATGAACATGATAAAATCAGGGAACTTTCTCAACAACTGGCAGCCGAAAAGAAGCGGTCAGCAACTTACAAAAGACACCTAGAAATGCTATTTGAGCATATCGAGGAGCACAACCAATCCCTATCAAAGAGAATTCAAGATATCGTGGCCAATGTAAGGGAGGTGGAGAGTAGAGACCAGCAGAATCATAGATAGCTAGGCATTATCCTGCCCACACTCGTTTGGTTGTCCGAATAGGGAAAGAAGTGATCTCAAGAATGCTCTTCGGTTGAAGCAAACATCACGAGTTTAGTGTCTTTTTGGTATAAAGTGTTTTTTTATATATTTACTCGGTATATGATTTAGAAGGAGAATCAAATGCTAAGCTCCTGCAATGTTCCATTCTGTTTCATCATGTATGTAAAAGAAATTCTTGTAGTGTAGCAATCAAAGTTCATAGAAACAGGCCACCGATATTTAATGAAATTTGAATCTCTGATGAGAATGAAATCTTTAATCTCTCACATAAATTTCTTATATTTGATGCCCTTGATGTTTAAACCACATGTTGTATTTTCCAGATTAACACTTGATGCAAGTGGTCCGGTGGTTTCATGCACCCCTTCTGCCCTTCCCCACCAGGGACCAGGGGTCCAATTTCATTTGTACCAAGTTGTTCCCAAAAGCTATTATTGGACTTTTATATTGAACGTTTTGCAATGTCTTGTTGACTTGTGGGGATAGTCTGGTTCATGCTGCATTCTATTAGATACAATGAGAGCATATAAAAAGATATCAACACAGTTATTTGAAATTTATAAACCATATGACAAAACCATGGGCCTAAATGTTTGTCACACTTTGACTTTGGGCTATTTAAGAGAAGGGAAAAAATGAGTTTGACTTTCTCAAATTACCCTCACAGAGGTGAGGGTAACTTCCCAAAAAAGCAGGCGGTAAAAATGGGGAGGGGAATGGGCCGAAATCAATAAAGTTTTAATTCGAATCCACAAAATTGTCTACCATCTTAATTGTCTACCAAGACAATTTGGCACCACAAAATTCGAATCTCCCTCCTAATTTTAACTTCAAACACTTTTACATCTACCAAATGGGTACAGGTATAAATAGACTTCATTCATTACAACAAGTAAGCATTCAATACAACCCTAAAATGGAGTCTACTGAAGAAGAAGTTGTGCCTTCACTGCAAACCAGTTCTGCACTGTCCTTGGATGTGGTGGATCTCGGACACTTTTCATCTCCAAACAGCTCACAATCAGATGTGGCATCTGCAGTACCTACAGTTCAAAGTGTCACAGGTATCGGTTCAAAATTTACAGCCGATGATAGGAAAAGATTAATTCAAAGTTTGTCCTTTTCTATGACGAGTCGAATCAAAGGAAAATAAAAAAATAACTTTAAATAATACGTACCAACAACCAATAATAAGAGTTTTTTCCAGATTAATGTTAATTAATTAATTAATTACGGAATTAATGTCGGGTTAAAACTATTTACCAATATACTGTTTGGCTTAACCCTAGTCGGGAAATTCGCCAAATGGTTTGGCGACTTATAAGTCGCCAAATGGTTTGGGGAGTCTCTTATTCACATTGAGATGCGTAGAAGGGTGAAGGGAAGCTGGGAGAGTAAGAATAGGTGGAGCCAATTAAGAATAAATCCTTTATTTTCTTTAAATGGGTATAACTTTCATATTTTTCTTCCAATTTTTTTAAAACATATACCAAATTTTGTAACTTTTTGTGATCTTTCATATGACACCAATATGTAATATATAAAGTTTTAAAAAAATCTGAGGACTATATGGGATGAAAAACTAATTGCAATTATGCACCGTCAATAAACTTAATTCTCAACCAGTTTAAACCAAAATTATGTATTCACCTTTTCAATTCAATTCTTCAATATATTTACCCAATATAGTTTTTAGTTAAATTCTTACACTTTTTAGTCTACATCAACTTTTAGCCAAATAAAATTTGCGAAAATCTGAGGATTCGATCACATACAGTTCTTTACACTCTATTTTTAAGCTCAAAATATAAAACATTTCAATGCAAAATTCTGTGTATTTTAAAAAAATGTGTATTCACCCTGGCCCAACCCAAATTTTAAAAATGTTTACATTTTTAGTGTAAAAAAATATGTGTATTTTTTTAAATATTCTTTGTACCAGCCCAGTGCCCTGACTCTGCCCCTGCGTATAATGATCTCATTTTCAGTTATAACAAAGAGTGTCTAAAGTGCAATTTATGAATTTAAAAATTGAGCGTAAAGAACTGTATGTGATCGAATCCTCATATTTTCGTAAATTTTATTTGCTTAAAAGTTGATGTAGATTAAAAAGTGTAAGAATTTAACTAAAAACTATATTGGGTAAATATATTAAAAAATTGAATTGAAAGGGTGAATACATAATTTTGGTTTAAACTGGTTGAGAATTAAGTTTATTGACGGTGCATAATTGCAATTAGTTTTTCACCCCATATGGTCTTTAGATTTTTTTAGAACTTTATATATTACATATTGGTGTCATATGAAAGATCACAAAAAGTTACAAAATTTGGTATATGTTTTAAAAAAATTGGAAGAAAAATATGAAAGTTATACCCATTTAAAGAAAATAGAGGATTTATTCTTAATTGGCTCCACCTATTCTTACTCTCCCAGCTTCCCTTCACCCTTCTACGCATCTCAGTATGAATAAGAGAGTGCCCAACCATTTGGCGACTTATAAGTCGCAAAATGGTTTGGCGACTTTCCCCGACCAAGTTTAAGCCCAGCAGTATATTGGTAAATAGTTTTAATCTGACATTAATTCCGTAATTAATTAATTAATTAACATTAATCCGGAAAAAAACTCCAATAATAATACATATTTTGAAAATGATTTTTAATAATAGCAACTATTTGAATGTAAAACAAAAATAATACGGATTCACTTTTTGACAAAACAACTGGTCATTCAAGACATCAAAAACTAATGTCAACCCATCAAATAACTGATATTTGGCAATATATTCACTTTTTAGATATTTTGATACAAGTTTTTAATGAGTTAAATGGTCAAATATTTAATAAAAAATGCTCTATATCACTTTTGGTCTATATTTAAATAGTTGGTATTATTAAAACTTATTTTCAAAGTATATATTATTCTTGATTCATGGAAGATAGTTTGTATTATTTAAACTTATTTTCCCAAGGAAAATCGATTCTTTTTTATAGTACATACATTTTGTCATCTGAAAGTAAAAAGAAAAAAATATTAAAAGTAACGCTTTCATCCAAAAATCTCTCACAACACCTTCATTTGATCTACGATAAAGGATTAAAAAGGTCCAGCAAGAAGTCAGTGACAAAGTTCATCAAAACAATTACTTCGTCTTTCTTAAGCGAAAAGCTAGAGTTTAGAACAATAGAGTTTAAAATTATGTTTTCATAGGACTAATTATGTGTCTTGGACAAATATACCCTTATAGCTATTGAAATGTTTTAATTCATAATAGAATAATAAAAATTCGTAAAAAACATAAAAAATTAATAAAAATATTTCAATAATAATAATTTATTTATTTATTTCCAAAAAAATTAAAAAAAAATTAAAAATAAAAAACTCAAAAATAAAATAAAATTCACCGCCGCCTCTGCATCACTACCTCCAGTGAACAGGGAAAAAATACCAAGTTCATTACGAATGCCATATTTATGGCAGAAAATGATGAAAATGTTGGCATTCTCAAAGAGAAAAATGCTATGTTTTTGGCATTTTCAGAAAAAATAGACAGTTTTTAGGAAAAATGGTATTTTTTCACCGACCGAGATGGTGGTGCAGAGAGGTAGTACAGGCAGTAGAAAAGGCATCCATATTTTTTAATTTTTTTATGGAGTTTTACTATTTTTTATTAATTTTTTAAAAAAATTATTTTTTTTTTAAATTTTTTTATTTTATAAATATTTTATAAATTTTTTAATTATTTTTGTACGAACATTTGAATTTTTTTGAATTTGTTATGAATTAAACATTTAATTAACTCATATTTAAAGGAAGGGTAAGAATGGAATGAAAAATAAGTATGTTTCCAATAGGACTAATATGGTCTTATTTCAAAAAGAAAAACATAGCAAGTCCTATTTTTAGTTTTTGCCATAGTTTTAGTCCTATTTGGAGTAATTTCTATTTGAGAATTCCAAAGTAGGACTGTTGTAGTTTTTATTCCCAAAATAGGAGTAATTACTGCCGAGTTTAGAAACTAATGTCATGTTTGAAGTCTGGTACTGCCAAAACATGGAAGTAATTAGTCCTATTTTGGGTAATATTCTCATAGTAATATAGTATCGTATAAACACACCATCTACTATTTGAATAATAAACACATATACAAAAATTCATTTTCATTGCAAACAATAAATAGGTAAAAAAGAACTTTTTAAAAGGAGTTGCATTACATTTTTTCAATGACACTAGGAGTATAGTACCCGTGCATACGCACGAGAAAGTGCAGTTGTTGTATATATCTTTATTCATGATCTAATTAAATATTAAAATATTTTTTTTGAGGATTCTACATTTTTGAAAAATAAGAGTACAATGAGCTAATACTATAAAGTATAAGTCATACAATAAATATTTGATTAAGAGTCTATTAGGAATAATTCATCATCACTACTCATTAGAATTTTTTGCTTATTAATTTTCATGATTAAATTAATTTTAAAATTAAATACGATTCTTAAAAGTGAGTACAATAAGTGAGTGACATAAAATTTTAGTGAATACAATAAATAATAAAATTAACGATCTTAGTTAAATAAGAACTTGCTACTCATTAGTAAAATTGGTGCTTACATGTGTGAGCGTAACTTATTCTGCTAAATTGTTAACTGGCTTATCTTATACATAAAAGAACGGAATATGAGAGAAATTCTTCCGCTCAATTGTTAACCGGCTTATTTTATACTTAAAAGATACAAACATTAGAGAAAATCATCTGCTCAACAATTGTAATAAAGCTTATTTTCTAAAACCTAAAAGCAATATATATAAGAGAGAAAATTCTCCCGCTCAATTGTTAGCCGCCTTATCTTCCCCAGCCCTAAATTGTAAGATACGTTTACTATTCACTTGGTCAACATAAATCACTCTTAATCTTTTACTTTATATAGCAAAAGTTTATGAAATTCGAATTATTTTTTGCAGGTTTTGTAGCGGTTTTTATGTAGTTTCTGAATATGTAAGTTTTATTTTCTAAAACTAATTTGAGTGTTGACAGGGATTAATTTTTTTATCGTCGGTCAAACATCGTAAACCGTAAATTATCTTACAAATTGGGACGGAGGGAGTACTTAAAAGAACTACATATGAGAGAGAAAGTTCTCCCGCTCAGTTATTAGCAAACGTATCTTCTAATATTTAAAAGAACTACATATGAGAGATAAAATTCTCCCAATCAATTTTTCTACTCAATTGTTAGCAAGTTTATCTTCTAATAATACCTAGAAGCACTACATATGAGAGAGAAATTATCTCGCTCAATAAAATTCTTCCCTTCAATTATTAGATGACTTATCTTATCTTATACTTTAAAGAACTACAAATTAGAGGCAAAGTTCACCCACTCAATTGTTAGCAACTTTATCCTCTACTTTGTAGTAATAATACTTAAAAGCACTACATATGAGGGAGAAAAAATCTTCCTCTCAATTATGCTTTGCGGGTTTATTATTATGAGCCCGTTTGGTGACCCCGTATATTTTAATTATAATTTTTCATATATCAACAAAATCAGCAAATTCAGTCGTTTTAGCCACTTCATAAATTTTAGCGGAATCAGCCGATCCAGTCAAAGTAAGTGGCATCATCCATTAAAAATTAAATCCATATTCAACTCATTCATCATGAACGGGTTATCGGATGGATCGGGTTAAGGCTCATCAACATCCACTCGTTAAATTTTCATATTCCACCTACCCGTCCATCATCCATTAAAAATTACATCTGCATCCAACTCATCCATCATGAAGGGGTTATCGGGTAAGTAACGGGTGAATATAAATGGTCCAACTTGAAAGACAAAAAAATTATAAAGAGAAATTATGACAATTACAAAACCAAAAGTTAATAATTCATTGAATAATAATAACAAAATCTTGTGCAATTTAATCTATTACAATCATTAATTCAATACCTATTTAATCTTATATCTAAAAGATTATATAAGAGAGAGAAAATTATTCCGCTCATTTATTAGTCCGCTTATCTTATACCTAAAAACACTATATACATATTACTATATTAGAGAGAAAATTCACGAACTCAATTATTAGTCCGTTTATCTATACCTAAAAGAGAAATTCTATTGTTCAATTATTAGTTGGCTCATGTTATAAATAGAATAGAAATGTCACTTTTTTAATAAATTGTGACGGTTTGAATAGTAGAATTGACACGGTTATTCATCTGACAGAAATGTAGAGTATGCTTGTAATTATATTTTCCACATTTGCATGCGAAACAAATAATATACGTTCTACCTTAATAGTTTTTTTTAAAATTATATATGTGATATTGGTGTCATTTGAGAGGTTATAAAAATCGTGAATTTTGATATATTGTTTGTAAAAATTGAAGTAAAAATAAAAGAGTTATAATAATTTTAAAGAAAAGGAGTTTTTTTATGTCTTGAGTCCATGATTTGCATCTCTCATAAGATAGTTATGAACTCTTAGGAAAATTGGTGAGTGAATAGCACGCAAGCAAATTAGCAAGCCACGTGTCATAAATGTGTGAAAGGAGAAAAACTTGAAAAGAAGAACACGTAAGTTTTAGCAAGGGTAAAATAGTATTTTAATGGGGTATCTCTTTTCTTAAATATAATAATATAAATAGAATAGAATATTTATATTATATGATTGTTACTTGATATTTATGTTATTGTTTTTATTATTTTTCAAATTTACATGGTTGTTATGGTGCATATATTGTTTGTTCCTATCATGTTATATGACATTTTCGTGTGTTATATATACATACAAAATATTTCCCGTGCAACGCATGAAATACTAGTTTTAGTAAGATGAAAGGAGCATATCAGATGTCACTTTAGCGGTCACAAATGATGTCAATACCACCGCTTAACATTTCATCATAACCGCTGAAAAACTTTCTGGTGACTTCTTTTGATAAATTTAAAAAAAAAATAGAAAACTCGAAAAATACCATCAAAATTTTCAGCCTGCGATTTCTGGCATCAACTTTGGATGGAAGTTCCAGAGGGCGAAGGCTAAACAAGTGTTGGTTGGAAGCCGAGGCAGAAATTGAATATCCATTACAATGAGAAAAAATTGAATTATAATTAAACAAAAAGTTAACCATATTTTTGTAAAAATAAAAACTAGTCACTTTTTAAGATATTTCATTAACTATTTAATGAAACTACTGTGTTGGAGAAGTTGACCATATGCTTGTAATCTACTGTCGTGCAAGTAAATGAAGTAATACACGGTGGGAATGGAAGAAAGTGGAAGTACAAAAAGTCGATCGCAGTGGGATTCGAACCCACGACCTTTAGATCCGGAGTCTAATGCGATATCCACTCCGCTATGCAATCACATTAGCATAAAATCTTGCTGCACATAAAATCTTTAGTCTCAACAAACAAAAACTCAACAAAACTGAACCATCATCACTTCATATACGGGGTGGGGTATCTATAAATAATACTCCTTCTAATCCTTAATAAAGTTTACACTTTGACTTCACACATATTAAGGAAATAAATTTGACTTTACTGTAAAATACACTATTTGGCACTGTTTGACATTGATTTGCACTATTTAGTGTAGATTTGTTTGCCAAATAAGTGTAAAGTTTAATATGGGATAGCCCAAAAAGGATAGTGTAAAGTTAATTAAGGACCGGAGGGAGTATATTTCCAGAGTTACAATTTAGGAAAGTATTGCCACATGTCAATTCTACGGTTATTGTTTTAAAATCACTAATCAAAATAAAGGAAGGAATCTATATATACTACCTCCGTCTCGATGGGCTTTGTCAAGTGCAAAGTAGGTGAGAAATATAAATAATAAAAATTATTTGGTTGAGATTTGTGCAAAAGAGAGAGAAATGTGCAAAACGAAAAATTTAATGCTTGAATAGAAAAGTGGCATTTTTTTTGGGACAACGAAAAAAGAAAAGTTGACAAAATCCAATGAGAATATTTTACGCAGTTGATACTCCTTATTACTCTAAATTGTGGACATACGTAGTAGTATCATCACTGTCGTGCATAACTTATTAAGGAGTCTTATTTTAAATAAAATACCATGTTTTTTTAAAAGTATTATAACTTATTTATTTGTTATCCTATTGTTATAAAAAACATATCAAAATTCATAACTTTTTATTATCTTTCAAATGACATCAATATTCAATGTATGAAATAATTTTACACTTTAAAAAACATATGTTTTTTAAAGTGATATAACTTTTTTATTTGTTCTCCGATTGTTACAAAAAATATATCAAAAATTACAAATTTTATTATCTTTCATATGACACCAATATTGAATATACAAAGATAAAAAATATTTTAGCAATTTAGAAATCATCTGCTTTTTAAAGTGCTATAATTTGTTTATTTGTACTCTGATTTCTACAAAAATATATCAAAATTCATAACTTTTTATTATCTTCATATATCATCAGTGTTGCATAGAGAAAAATATAAAAATAGTTCTATTAATTTGTGCAGTTTAGGATCAATTTTTTATCGTACACATTATTAATCAGGAGGTAATTATTTTAATATCACAAACTTTTTTGAAGTGGTGTGAGATAAGTACATCTAACTTGCATGTGTAATTTATATACCTCATCTTTACACTACAAAAAAATTACGGGATTGACACGGAATTTGGCACGGATCTACCGATTTTTCGTGCCAAATAGCTCGTGCCAAAGTATTTTTGGCACGGATTTGGCATATCCCTGCCAAAATCACTGCCAAATCCCTGTCAAAATCTTTGTCAATCCCATGTTTTTTTGTAGTGTTATATAAAAAGTTATGTTCACATCATGATCATATAATTTTTCCACAAATATAATTTTATGGTGTTAAAGACATAATTTAAAATACACAAAACACTTATGAGGATGCAATTAAAATTGTATTGTGCCAGATATCATATTATTTATTTCACAAAGATTGCTAACTACATCTAGACAAAGATTAGAGTATTTTAAGCTATGTACTTATTGTGATAAAATTATTTTTCAAACAACCATATAATCATGATGAAAAAATATTTTTATGTAGAGTTTGGGTTATATATATTTCATATGCAAATTTCAAATACTTATCTCACACCCCTTCAAAGTTTGAGATATTTACAATTTTTCTCTTAATCCATAGTGAAATCTTAGAACAAAACTGCACAAACTCCATCAATTTTATTTATTATATTATTTTTTGTGCTAAAATTTGTGCAATTTTATTCTAAGTTGTCACTCCGTATTAATAGTGTGCACGGTAAAAGAATCTTAAAGCGCACAAATTAATAAAATTAATTTATATATGCATATGCAACAATGGTGTCATGTGAAAGATAATAAAAAGTTATAATTTTTTATATATTTTTTGTGACAATCGGAGTATAAAAAAAGTTATATTTCAAAGTGTTAAATTATTATTTTATTTCTATGTATTCAATATCATTGTCATATGAAATACAATAAAAAGTTAACAATTGTGATTTTTTTTTTGTAACACTCAGGGTATAAATAAAAAAGTTATAACACTTTAAAAAATATACTCCATCCGTTCCTAATAACTTTACGAAGTTTGATCGGCATGGGGAATAATAAAGTAAAAACTGTGTGGGACCACAAATTCTTTACTTAAAAATGAAAATGGCAAAGTTAGTGGGACATCCAAAAAAAGGAGTATGTTTTAAAGTGTTACTCCCTCCGTCCCATAAAAATTTTCCAACTTTCCTTTTTGGGTCATCCCAAAAAATTCTTCCAACTTTCCCTTTTTGGATAATTTGTGTGGCTCACATTCATTTCACCTTATTCTTTCACAACTACCACCATACATTTTCACATTATTTCACTTCCTTAATTTTTTGTAACTATCGTAGTGATGGAGTATATGCCCCAGGAACCCCCCGGCCCACATACTTCCACTATTACATTCAGGCCCAGCAGGCCCAAAACGGGCCAAGCCCAGCATAGTGAAGCTCTAGGCAGCCCACGAGGCTTTGGTGGCCTTCAGGCTTCAGCCCAATGGTCGAAGGCCGCCAATGACAGAATAGGGCTCAGAAACATCGCAGGAGAACAATGCGTAAAAACCAAGCCTTCGGCACTAGGAGCCCTCGGCAATGTGAGGCCCTCGGTACGTAGAGCCTTCGGACTGTCATCTGCAGCCGAAGGCATCCTCCTCGACAGGATCTCCCATCCACATGCGTTGGATCAACGTACCAAGTACAAACGTCGCATCCAACCACCACATTTAGTGTGGCCACATGCGAATGCCAGTGCCGCCCCAGTTGAGGTGACCCCTCGATCACCAGATTGTTGACACGTGTTCCTATCTAACATTTATTGCTGCTATAAATAGCACTGTTTTCCCCATTTGTAAACCACACTCAATATAATTCGAATACACACTTAAACTCTTTATCTCTCTTACTTATTTGCTCTGACTTCTCTCTAAGTTACTCCACGCAGTAACCCCTCGGATAAGCTACCCCCGGGTACGCTATCCATCATTTGGTGCTCTCGTTGAGAGGTCGAATAAATCAAGTAAGAAACCCTCCCCTTCAGCTCAAAACACCTACCAAAATGGGAAGAACCACCCATGCTTAGTCCAAGAACCTTGAGGACAACAACCTGGCCCTCGGTGAAGTCAACGCCCCCGGAGCCTCTAACAAGGCTCCCGAGGGCGGGGTCATCACTGAGTTGGAACAGGCTGCTGTTGACCTGCGCCTTCAGCTTCAGCAGAATGCCCCCGATGCCCGTCTTGGCATCGAAACCCGGAGGAGAGACCGGAGCGAAAATCAAGTGAGCCCTCCAGTTCTCACTATTGACGTACATTCGGCATTCTCCGCCTTCATCCAAACACTCACCCAAAACCCGGGTGCCTTCGTCACTCTGCTACCCCTTCAGCCGCAGGTCGGGGAGAACGTCGTTCCTCCCCCTCCTCCGCCCCCCTTCGTGAAACCTATCCTTCGGCTAGGGAACAACGAGGGGGTCATGGCCCAAGATACCGCATCCCAGGAGGTCCAATCCCGGGACAAAAGCGGTGTGAACAAGGAGGGGCCTCGAACCTCCGCCCTTGAGAGACTCGGAGGGGTGCAAGACTGCCGAGGGGTCCAAGACCGCCGAGGGGTCCAAGACCGCCTCGGAGGAAAGGCGCTCCAAAAACCTCAGGAAAGCGGGGGTTCCGTCTCGAGGGTAGACGAGAGGCGTCCCCTTCAAAACAAAGGCAAGGCACCACTCCATGTCGATGACGCAAGACATCAAATCAACCAGGCCCACTCGGCCCGTGTTCGTTCGCAGGGGGCGGAGGCCCTCCCGAAGGATAGCAGGGATGAGATTATTGCGGCCCTTCAGCACCGGCTTGATGAAATGGAGGCCCATCGAGCACACACCGCCGTCGTCGCCCCTCATGCGGACCCCAAGTATGAGGCCATGCTGGCCAAAATGGAGGAGATGCAGAAGAGAATAGCCGAGGGCTCCGAGGAACCCGTCATCCAACTCCAGATTAGGACGCCATTTACCCCAAGGGTATTGGCGGCCCGAATTCCGGAAAAATATCGGGGGCAACCCATCAGGCCCTATGAAGGAAAGACATACCCCCAGGAGCATTATAGCAGATATCAGAACAGTATGATGATGGTGGGGGCATCAGACGAATATTTTTGTCGTTGGTTCCTTTCCACCTTAGAGGGACCAGCATACGAATGGTTCAACCGATTGCCCGAAGGCTGCATCGATTCATGGCAGGAACTCGCCCAAAGTTTCTTGACGAAGTTTGCAGGGAGGCGCCGGTCAAGAAAACACTTCTCCCACTTGCTGACAGGGAGGCAAAGAAAGGAGGAGACCCTTCGAGAGTTCTTGGAACGTTGGAGGACGGAGGCGGATAAAGTTGACGGCGCTGACGATGGGACCCTCCTGGCCCTTCTTCAAACAGTCCTCCGCCCCGAGAACTTTTCAAGGAGCCTCATCATCGAACCTCCCCACGATTACATAAAGGCCCTACAACGGGGGGACCGGTATGCCAAGGCTGAGGAAGTGGAAAAATGTCATCACAATCCCGACCAGCAACGCCCTCGTCCAGATGACAAAGGCAACCGGGGGCCGGGGGCTCCCCAAAATCTATCCAAAAGCTCGGCGCCCCCCGGTGATCTCCCCCGGCATGGCCAAGCCAAGCCTGGGGAATGTTACAAGGGCAACCCGAAGGCTTGGGCCCAACCCATTCTCTTGGAGCACCCTCGGACGCCCTTGACACACCCCGTCAGTGTCATCCTAGACTTCGCCGAGGAGAGCGGCCTAGTGGAGCGCGACTCTCGCGTACCCCTAGAGGTATATGCCATCAACCCTAATTATCTTTACTGTCGGTTCCATCGCAACCAAGGGCACAAGAACGACGACTGCCATCAGCTGAAGACGGCCATTAAGAGGTTGCTACAGGCAGGCCACCTATCTGAATTCATCAGAGGCCCTTCTCCTCAGGGGGGCCCTCACTACCAGGGCCCCCCTAAGAAAGCAAACGCTTGGGTCAACCCAAACACCACCCCTCGGCGACCCGAAGGGTAAGAAAATGGAGATTGGGAACCTCGATGAGGAGGAAGAGTATAGCCAGTACTAGGAGAAAAAGCACCACATCCACATGATCACTGGAGGCAACACCGGAGGCGACTCCACGAGCCAAAGGAAGAAGTGGGCTCAATCCCTCTACGTTGGGGAAGTCAACCATATACCCCCAACCAAGAGGCCGAGGGTGGATCCCATCTATTTCACAGATGCAGATCTGCCCCCGGGTGCCCTTCCTCACAGGGATGCCCTCGTCATCCGTACGGAGATCAATGACACAATCATCCTCCGGACCTATGTTGATACCGGAAGCTCCGTCAACGTGATGTATCTCAACACCTTCCGAGAGCTTGAACTTGATATGGGATCCCTTCGACATATCAAGACCCCCCTCTCCGGTTTCACTGGGGACAGCATCGACGCCAAAGGCATTGTCACCCTTATGGTTGAGTTCGGCGATGGATCCCATAGAGCCAAGCTCGAAGTGGAATTCGTCGTCGTCAACCTCGACTGCGCACATAATATCATCCTCAGCCGGCCCGCCCTCGAGGACCTGGAAGTCGTCATCTCTATGAGGCACCTCTGCCTCAAATTCCCCACACCTACCGGCATCGGCTACTCCAGGGGGAACCAAAAGCTCTCATGGGCTTGCTACCTTCAACTCATCAAGAAGGTAAGTAAAACTGAGCTCCGCATTGACATAATCACCGCCGCCTTGGATGAGGAGGAAGGCAGGCCGAGGGCTGAGCCTGCCGAAGACATCGAAGACTTTGTACTCGACCCAACCAAGCCGGAGAGAGTCTTGAAGATTGGAGCCAAGCTCCCCGAAGACCTGAAGACCAGCATAACTGAAGCCCTCCGCGCCTACTCCGTTATTTTTGAATGGGGGCCGGAGGATATGCCGGGGATCCACCGAAGGGTCATCACTCACCGCCTAGCGGTAGACCCTTCGGCCAAACCAGTACAACAGAGAAGAAGGCCCCTCTCGGCCGATAGAAGGGAATTTGTCAAGAAGGAGGTCGTCATGCTTCTCTCCATCAAACACGTCAAGGAGGTGAAATATCCTTCGTGGTTGGCTAATGTGGTACTAGCATAGAAGCCACCCACCTTCTGCATGTGTGTGGACTACACTGACTTGAATAAGGCGTGCCCAATGGACCCCTACCAAATATTGATCAGCTGGTAGATGAGACCGCGGGATGCGAAATCATGTCATTCCTCGACGCCTTCCGCGGGTACCATCAAATCTATATGCATGAAGAGGATGCCTAAAAAACAGCCTTCATGACACCCGAAGGCATCTTTTGCTTTCTTGTGATGGCCTTCGGCCTCAAGAATTCAGGCGCCACCTACACCTGTATGGTGGCCAGGGTCTTTCAAGCCGTCTTGGGACGCACCATGGAGGCCTATGTTGACGATATGATCGTCAAGAGCAAGAAATCAAACACCCACGCTGAGGACCTCCGGGAGATATTTGCCATCATGCAGAATTTCAACCTTCGGTTGAATCCAAAGAAGTGTACCTTCGGCGTACAAGGAGGGAAGTTTCTTGGCTACATGGTTAGCCGAAGGGGTATTGAGGCCAACCCTGAAAAAATTCAAGCCATCATCAACATGGGGCCCCCGCGCAACGTGAAGGAGGTTCAGAGATTGATAGGTCGTCTGGCGGCCCTCGTCCGTTTTCTCTCCAAATCAGCAGAGAAGGCCCTCCCCTTCTTCCAAATCATGAGGAAGACATCAGGATTCCAATGGACAACTGAGTGTCAAGGGGCCTTCGACGAGCTCAAAAAATACCTCTCTTCTCCCCCTGTGCTCTCCAAGCCCAAGGTAGGAGAGACCTTATATCTATACCTTGGCATCAGCCCCGCAACCATCAGATCAGTACTCATCCGGGAGGAAGATGGCGTCCAACATGTCATCTTCTATGTTAGCAAGACCCTCAGGGAGGCAGAACTCAGGTACTCCCCCGTGGAAAAAACGGTACTATCCATTGTTTGGACTGTCAAGAAGCTAGGCCACTACTTTCAAGCTCATCTGGTCCAAGTGCTCACACATCAACCCCTCGGCGCCCTTATGAGGAGTCCCACCAGCTCCTCCGGAATGGTAAAATGGGCCATCTTCCTCAGCGAGTACAACATAGACATCCGTCCGAGTCCTGCCATCAAGGGCCAAGCCCTGGCAGACTTCTTCACGGAATGCACCGCGAGATCAGCGGTGAATGAGGAGCCTTCGGCCCCTCTAGACGAATGGTAGACCCTCTATACTGATGGCTCCTCGGCCACCAAAGCATGCGGAGGGGGAGTAGTTCTCATAGCACCCGAGGGCTTCCGCGCCTATTATGCCATCCGCTTCTCCTTCAAAGTGTCCAACAATGAAGCCGAATATGAGGCCCTCCTCTGTGGCCTTCGGCTAACAGCAAATATGAAGGCCAGAATGATCCACGTCAAGTGTGACTCCAAGCTTGTCGTGGGCCAAATCTCCGGAGAATATGAGGCCAAGGAAGGAAGGATGAAATAATACAAGGAGGCGGCTAAAGAATTGCTTAAGGTATTTGAGGCACACTCTCTCACCCAAATACCGAGGGCTCAAAATTCTGAGGCCGATATTTTGTCAAAGCTTTCGGCCGAGTCCCCGGAGCACCTCTCCAAGATTGCAAGAATCGAAGAGCTCAGCCTCTTGAGCATACATGCGAGCCCCATTATGGATATACATCTCAGGCCAGAGGACTGGATCTCCGACATCACCACCTTCATTACCATAGGGCAACTGCCCGAGGATGAGGCCCGCGCAAAACTAGCAAAACTGAGGGCTCCCAGCTACACCCTCGAGAATGGAAGGCTTTACAAAAGATCTTACAACGGTACCCTCCTTCGGTGCCTTCATCAGGATGAAGCCGAAGTTGCAATGGAGAAAGTGCACAGTGACACTTGCTCAGCTCATCAGGGACCCTTCTCCATGTCCCGAAGGCTCATGGTTCAGGGTTACTTCTGGCCCACCATGGCCCGTGATTGCGTAAATCTTGCCCGAAGGTGCACCGCTTGTCAGCACTTTCAGAAGGCCCCCGACAGGCTAGCAGTCAACTATGCCCCCATCAGCAATGCTATACCCTTCTCCAGATGGGGGGTTGACCTGGTAGGCCCTCTGCCGAGGGGTACCTCCAACAACAGATACATCATCATTGCCATTGACTACTTCACCAAGTGGGTGGAGGTTGAGCCCCTCGCCAGCAGCACCAAAGCTAGATGCCGCCACTTTGTCCTCAAGAACATCCTCACAAGGTTTGGCGTCCCTCAACAAATCATCTCTGACAACGGGACTCAATTTGAGGCAGCCCCCTTCTGTGCCCTCCTAGAGGCATGGAGCATCAAACACACATTCTCTTCGGTTGCCTACCCTCAAGGCAACGGACAGGTGGAGAACGCCAACCGAACTTTGCTTGAGGGCCTAAAAAAGAAGAACTCCACAACATTCTCTGGGCCTACCAAACTACCCCTAGGCGGGCAACAGGCGAAACACCCTTCTCCCTCTGTTACGGATTCGAGGGGAAGGCCCCTACGGAGGTAACTCTACCTACCCGAAGGGTAGATCAATCTGATCCCGAGATCAACGATGCCAACATGGCCCTCGACCTTCACCTCATCTCCGAACGCCGAGAGCAGGCCTTCCTTAAGGCGGAAAACTACCAAAGGCAGGTCAAAGGCTACATCGATGCCAAGGTCCGTTCCCGAGAATTTCAGGTGGGAGACTACGTTCTCCGAAGAAGGGAAGCTAGCCAACCAACCGAGGGTGGTAAAATGGCGCCCAAATTTGAGGGTCCATACATCATTACAGCCGTCATCAAACCAGGAACTTATAAGCTCAAACGCCCCAATGGGACCGAAGTCCCTCGACATTGGAATGTACACCATCTAGTTAAATTTTATCAGTAATATTAGAGCGACCAAGCCCTCATAACTAATGTATTATCCTACGGCCCAAGGCCCCCCAATTTTTGAAGAATGAAGACACCAAGAACGGAACACTTGTGAGCGGCCAAGCCCTCATACAAGCACCTGGACCAAGGCCTTATTGCAATCAAGACCCCTCGGCACCAAATGCCGAGGGTAGACACTCCAATCACCTACCACAATAAAAAAAACACCAAGTGTTTTCAACGAAGACCCCCCTGGTAATGGCAGGCAACTAATATGCCTCAAGATTCGACTTTCAAAAACGAAACGCTCCCCGCGCCATTACCCCCAGGGAATGGCAGGCAACAGACTATGTCTCGAGCTGAGGGGACGACTTTCAAAATTGAGGCACTTTCCGTGCCATCCCCCAAGGGGAAGCATGCAACGGACTATGTCTCGCGCCAAGGAAACGACCCTCGATCCCCTCAGAACCCGGAAGGTTAACCCGAGGGGGGAGCTAATGGTGTATATTGTTGCCTCCTGATAGGCCAAGCCTTACCAAGAAACCAAGTTTCTTGAAGCCTTCCCTTCACCATCTTCCCCCAAAAAAATGGGTGAAGAGGACACCATGGGGACACCACCGGTATCCGGAAGCTACTAATTCAGGAGGTGAGCTTTGAAGGTGGCCCTTACTCCGAAGGCTACTCTTCAACAAATGTTACCAAAATATGGATAAGTCCACAATCTGGTTACCGAAGGCTCTACTCCTGGAAAGGGTTTGAAGTGGTTAAAGTCCAAACAACGACAGCCTCCGGTATTTCACCATCCATTGCAGCAGGGGCCGAAGGCATTCGCCCTTTACTACCGGTGGCCATCAGTTGCAAACTCAAGGCAACACCCAGGGAATACTCCAAGGCGTTTCCCAAGGACATTTGTCTTTATCATACTATGGTTGGACTACAAAATTCCTACGTCCACACTTTGGGATCTATCAAATCTGAAGGCTCACATGCTACCCAAGGAGCGAGGGCATCTACTACACATTACCGGAGGCCAGTACTCACAAGTCAAGGGAAATTATTCTATCCACAAAATTGGGTGCCTCACCATCCGTTGCCAAGAGAGATCTTACCTACAAGCGCTACAATCCAGAAGGCCCCATTTACCGAAGGCCAACTGACAAGCAACACTTAGAAAAGTTTCTAAGTCCTAAATGCTTGGCCCTCTGTCAAATTATTATGCAATCCAGGGGGGTCTAATAACCGAAGGCCACATGATGCACATCACTTGGAAAAACTTTCTAAGTCCTAAAAAGATTGGCCCTCGGTCAACTCAACATTCAACCGAAGGCTCAGTGGTAAAACTACTTGAAAAACATCTAAGTCCTAAAACGTAGGCCCTCGGTCAGCTCGGGGCATGCATACGGACTGAACAGAGACATCAGCCGAGGGATCAACAGTGGACATTACTTATATAATTTTCTGAGTCCTGAACTATTGGCCCCCGGCCACCAACGAGTGAAGGCTTACGACTCACACAACAGAAGGCATATGAAAGAGGATGTCCACAGAGGGCAAAAGTTGTGAGCAACACTTAGAAAAATATTATAAGTCCTAAAAAAATTGGGCCCTCGGTCAACTCATGTCAGCTACCCAAGTTCAGAAGGAAGCATCAACCGAGGGCCAAGTACTGAATAAACACTTAGAAAATTTTTCTAAGTCCTAAATAGTTGGCCCTCGGTCACTCGACATGCAACAAAGGCCAAGTGGTAAAACTACACTTATCTGGCCCTCGGCCAACTCACCACACATACATACAGAAAACTATGAAAAGGCATGAAAGAAGTCGAAGGCATCAGACAATACATTCATTCAACAGAAGAATAGAAGGGAATAAAGTTAAACGACCCGAAGGCAGACATACATTCACAAAGGGGAAAATTAAAGTATTCATTACATCTTGGCCGGAGCCAACGGCTCATGAGTGTTTGTTACAAAGTATTCATTAAAGTACGAATCAAGTGTTGTTTGCTCCGGAGGCATCCGCTTCTGCTGGCTTTGAGGTGACATCATCCCCGACCTCTTCTTCATCACTGCCCTCAGCCATCAACACAGTATCCCGAAGATCTGCCCTTTCGGTACCTTCGGGAAGTGGCGTCCTGGTATCTGGCTGGAGAGGGGGGAGACCATGAGCTGCTGGATCGAAATCTTTCGGGTCTACACCTAGATGACGGGCAAGCCTTCGATATATGAGGGATTGAGTAAAATACTCGCCCCCATCATAATACTCCTTGCCCTTTCGGGCTAGCCACATTGCACCTGGGCCTTTCACCCAGTCCTCCACCGAGGCCTCCACCACCGAGGCCACCCACTGTTGTCGTCCCTCGGCCTTCCAGCCCTCGGCCATAAAAGCAGTCATCGCATACTTCTCAGCTTGGATGACCGCCTCCTTCTTGGCCTCCTCAGCCCTCTCGGCAGCTACCTTCGCGGCCTCGGCAACAATATTCTCATCCTCGGCTCTCCCCTCGGCCTTGGCCACCGTCTTGGATTCTTCAAGGATTTTGTTGAAGGCCGCCATCTCCACTCCGAAAGCCTCTTCGGCCTCCTTAAGCTGCCTTCGGGCCTGGGTCAGCTCTTCGTCAGCCTTCTTCTTCTCGAGGAGTGATTTCTCCATCCTTTGAATGAGCTCACCGAGGCCAAAGCTTGCCTGCAAGGGGGATCACGAAACATTGGAGGATAAGTCACCACACACAAATATGTTAAGTCTGGATTAACTAAAGGAGAGAAGCGAGGAGGGATCTTACAATAACCGAGGCCTGAAGGACCTTGGAGCAGAGGACATCGTCAGCCTGCCGGGAGAGCACAGACTTATCAGTCGGAGGGGTGGCGCCCCTCAAAAACTCCCTCGGGTTCAAAGTCGCGTGCATGATGGCAGTCCCCTTGGTGATGGAGAACTGCACATTATCCTGGGGCCATGTCATCCCAGTGACACCTTTATCCTCGGGCGAGGAGTGCTCATCAACGAAGACGACGAGGACGTCCTTCTTCTCGGCGGCCCCCTTTTTCTGCTTCTTCTCATTCGAGGGCACCACGTCTTTCCCAGCTCGTTTTCTCTTGAGCTCCCCAATGGGAGAGCCTCCCCACGTCTTTCGCCGGCAGCAGCCTTCACCACGGGCCCTGCCTCCTTGGCCCCGTCGGCAGTTCCCACCTTCGGGAAGATGTCATCCACTACCCTCTGCTGCGCCGGGGCATCCTTCTTCTTGTTCTCCTTCGCCAGTTGCTTCTTCAACTTGGAGAGGTTCCTAGCGTCCATATCTGGTTCTGAAAAACAAGGAAGGCACACAAGTGTTAGAATACTACTGCAACAAAGCAAACGAAGAAAAGTTTGCTAAGTATAAAAACTAAAGCCCTCGGCAATGCTACCACCTTCGGCACTCTCGTATACACGATCAATCTCGGGATAATTTTCGGCCACCTCCCCCATGAGCTGATACTGGCGGAAGCCGAGCTTGTACAGCTCGTCCGGAAGGGTGGCATCCTTAATCTTGACATGCTTCTCAGATCCCTCAGGCTTCTTGGAAAGTTTCCCCCCCTTCTTCTCCAAAGCGGCGCTCCCTACCTTTACATGCCTCCGGAAGCTATCACGGAGTGGGGCCGGGAAGGGATTCTCCGCCATGCGGACATAGCAAAACTTGTCTTTCCACCCCTTGTGAGACGAAGGAACATCGTCGAAGAGCCTGGACTCGGGGAGCTGCTGCAGGTTGGTGAAGCCTCAAGCATTTGAGTGACCTCCCCGGCAGAGATTGAAGGAGAGGAAGAATTGATCTAAAGTGGGCTCCACATCCCTGCTCCAGCAAAGGGAAAGGAAGCCAGCCAAGTAGGAATGGCTGTTTGGGTCAACTGGCAGGGGGCGAGTTTGACGAATCGAAGGTACTCGATCACGAAGGGGTGGAGGGGGAATCGGAGGCCCAACTCCACCGAGAGTATGTGTACGGCAAAACAGCTGGCGGGGGCATCTAACAGAACGTCATCTGGACCCGGCTCCACCACCTGTACCGAGGGCTCAACCAAGACCTGTGTCTCCATGTACTCCCCCCGTGTGGCTCTAGTCTTCACATCTAAGGTAGTAGTGTTCAGGTAGGAGTAGCCTTCGGGAATCCCTACTGGCTGCCCAGCGTCGATGACAGCTTGTTTTTTCTTTGTGGCAGCCTTCGCTTTTTTCTTCTTACCCGGCGCCACGCTGATAGGTGTCGGGTCCAGGGGCCTTGAGCTCCCGGCTTCAGCATCGTTGCGAGGGGGTGGGACAGCGATGGTGACCTTCATCATCTCCTTCTGCGCCTCATCCTCAGCCACTTGAAAGGTGAGGGCTAGCTCCTCGTCTTCGCATTCTCGTTCAAAATCTTCGGCCTCCGTTTCAAGCTGAAGGCTTTTCTGCACCTCCTCAGCTACTGCTAGGTCATTGTTGACCGAGGAGTGTTTGCTTGAGGACTCCACTTCCGATACGTTCTCGGCGGCTACTGATGCCTCCCTCGAGATGTCTTGGGAATCACTTGCCGACGACATTTTTCAAAATATACAGGTGAAGGGTACTAAAACAGAAGACTACCCAAGGAGCTCTAACACTTAATCTAAGGACACAAAGCAAAGTATACTAAGGCGGTAGGGAATGGGGCAGGATCTGACCTTGGAAGCTGGGGATTTGATCGAGGGCAAGTTTCTCTCTCTAGAAAAATTTCACCAGAGCTTCGCTACAACAAGAATGTGTAAGGGTAAATGGCTCTGGCCTTGGGGTATTTATAGGCTCCCAAAATCCGGGCTTGGGCCAAGAACCGGGCCCCCGGTCACCAAAGTCATCATTACACGTCGCCTCCTCCGCCAACCGGTGACACCCGCCCGCAGTCAGCCAACGGGTACACGCCACGTGGACACCATCTCCAACGGCTATATCCCAACGGTCATATTCCAGTTGTCATGTCCCAACGGCTCTCTCTCACAGACTAAGTTCCCTCATCTGGCACCCCTCAGACAACACTGTGCTTACCTTCGGGCTTTCTCCTTCGGACTCCTTCATCAAAAGGAGCCCCCGGTTTAACAAACGGGTAAACCCCTCAGGACCCCTCAGCCCTCAGCATGTTGAAAGCCACGGAACCCCTCATCTGTGGTTAGCCTCCGGCACACAGGGACAATCACCGCCATTCATCAACAGAGATCACGCCCTCAGCCTCATTGGCTGGAGGACTACCCTCGGCAGTCCCCGGGATGCTCACTCATGCTTATCAACTTCAGACACCTTCGAGGAGTGCTCCCAACAGTCACTCCCCTCGGCATCACCAGGAACCAACAATGAGGGACTGCCCTCGGCAAATACGCAGGCACAAAACTCCTCACCACTTTTACAAACTACAGCAAGGCAGCATCAGAGGACAAATGCAATTACTCCTTTTCCCTCAAGTACCTTTCGGCAAAAGGAGTGAGGGACTCCTGATGGAGTATATGGCCCAGTAACCCCCGGCCCACATACTTCCACTATTACATTCAGGCCCAGCAGGCCCAAAACGGGCCAAGCCCAGCATAGTGAAGCTTTAGGCAGCCCATGAGGCATTGGTGGCCTTCAGCCCAATGGCCGAAGGCCACCAATGACAGAATAGGGCTTAGAAACATCGCAGGAGAACAAGGCGTAAAAACCAAGCCTTCGGTACTAGGAGCCCTCGGCAATGTGAGGCCCCGGTACGCAGAGCCTTCGAACTGTCATCTGCAGCCGAAGGCATCCTCCTCGACAGGATCTCCCATCCACATGCGTTGGATCAACGTACCAAGTACAAACGTCGCATCCAACCACCGCATTTAATGCGGCCACATGCGAATGTCAGTGCCGCCCCAGTTGAGGTGACCCCTCGACCACCAGATTGTTGACATGTGTCTTTATCTAGCATTTATTGCTGCTATAAATAGCACCTCTTTCCCCATTTGTAAACCACACTCAATATAATTCGAATACACACTTAAACTCTTTATCTCTCTTACTTATTTGCTCTGACTTCTCTCTAAGTTACTCCCCGCAGTAACCCCTCGGATAAGCTACCCCCGGGTACACTATCCATCACGTAGAATAAATAATAAAGTCATACTACCTCTATCCCTTAAAACTTTTCCAAAGTTGACTGGCACGGAGAATAATAAAGTTAAAACTGTGTAATTGAGGTTTGTGCAGAGGAGAAATATAACAGAAAACACAAAATAATTGATTAAAAGGGAAAGTGACAAAGTTTTTTGGGACATCTCAAAAAGGAAAGATGAAAAATTTCAAGGGACGGAAGGAATATTACTTTAAAAAATATGTTTTAAAGGGTTAAATTAATATTTTTATGTATTAAATATTGATTAAATTTGAAAGATAATAATTATGAGTACGGATAAAATATGAGATTTTATTTGGGTGAGATCCCTAACTAATATTCTCCTCTTTGACTTGCGCTATTATATCCCTGTTTTTTTTCTAAGCGGCCACTTCAAGTGACGCTTCTCTTAACTAGGGTTTAGTTCAACGGTAGTTTGGGAAATACTTTTATTCTGACCTTGAATTTGGCAAATATTAGTAGTTTTTTATATATCATTATTTTGTGAAAAAATCGTTTTGTAATAATTAAAATGTTTTTAATTAGAGTAATTTACAAAGTAGAAATAGTTCATCCGAAACTGTTCAATTCAGTTTAGAATCAAAACTTATAAATTGAAATAAACGTTAAACTAATTTAGTTCAATATCATGGGCATTTGGTATATTATGTTATCCATTGTTTATACTACGTATTATGTTATCCATTGGATAATCAATACTCCTTATTCTTTCAATAATTATTTCATTGCCGTCTTCTTCTCTCTTGATATGTCCTTTCACCTTTTATACAATATTTAGGATGTTTTTAATCGTATTAGTTTCGGTCTCAGATCAGGTTAGATTATATTAGAATATATCAAATCAAATCAGAATAGACTTTGACAGTTGTAAAATGCATATAGAAAAAATATTTACCAGAGCAGCAGATCAAATCAGAATAGACTAAACTTAAACAGATCAGATCAAAAAAATGTAGACCAATTAAAAGCACCCTTACACAAGATTTACATGTGAAAACATAATTTCACTCTAACATAGATTGACACAGTTTTACTCAAACACAATGTCACCAGGCTCTTCTACAAAATTTCACTCAAGCACAAACTATGAAATTAACACAAGTTTACTAGACCAATACACAATTAATAATCGATTGTAATTATTAATATTCTTATTCAATACAAATTTATTGATCTTCTTCTTCCCTACTAATTTAATTACAAGCTCACTTGGAATTAATAAATATTATGTAGCATTAACGTACATCAAGTTATTAATTATTTAAACATTTTTGCATTCCATATTTTGTAATGAAAAGGGCATTTTTAACTAATTATCTAAACATTTTTTAGTCTTTATTTTTCTAATGAAAAGAGCATTTTTTCATAACTCTCAATTGCATCAAAATGAAATTTATCATTTCAACTATATTTACCTAAACAAAAAAATTCTCAATGCCTATTTTATCCATTAAGTTTCATCCGGTTTACTGTTTTTCAAAACTAACTACACACTTTCGTAATTTATTTATCTAAAAATGGTGTAGTAAAATAATTATCAATGCCTATTTTTTGTAATATCATTATGTACTTTTTTCAAAACTAATTACTAATTTTTGTAATATATTTATCTTAAAATGTGCATTACTGTATGGCGTAGAGTGTTGGGCAGTGAAACAATGTCACATTCATAAGATGAGTGTGGCAGAGATGCGCATGCTGCGTTGAATGTGTGGGCATACTAGGAAGGACCGCGTGAAGAATGAGACAATCAGACAAAGGGTGGGAGTAACACCTATTGAAGACAAGATGCGGGAGTCGCGCCTACGGTGGTTTTGTCATGTGCGTAGAAGACCGAGTGATGCACCTGTTAGGCGAGTTGAGATGTGTGGAGAAGAGGCAGGGAAGAGAGGGAGAGGAAGACCCAAACAAACGTGGGTTAGGGGAGTTCGAAGTGATATGCTTCTTCTGGGGTTGGATGAGGGCATGACTTTGGAGAGAACTAAGTGGAGGGCGGGTATTCACGTGAAGGAGTGATCTTGATAATCTTTTTCCCTCATCTTTTTTTTTCCTAGTTTTTTTATCCTTATTTATATATAAGCATTATTTGCAGCCTTTTTATTTTATCATATATATATATATATATATATATATATATATATATTCATCTTTTTTTATATTTTCTTTTCATAATAGCTTATCTTTTTATCTTTATTTCTTCTTTTCCTTTTGGTTGTGATATCATGTATCGATTCATGTTAGCCGACCCCAATATCTTTTGGGACTAAGGCTTGGATGTTGTTGTTGTTGTTGTTGTTGTATTTATCTTAAAATGGGTGTAGTCTATTTTTTGGAGATATTAGTCCTTATTTATCTAAAAGTGTATTTTGAGAAATAGTTTTAATTATTATATAATAGGGTCACTGAAGACAACTGTGGTGTTAAAGATGTATGTTAAGTTATCATTAAAAAGTAATAGGGTCACTATTACCGCATTCAATAGCCGATTTAGGCTGCTGTAATGACACTCCATTGCCTCAAAATGAATATGTTGGGGATTTGGTAAAGGTTGGTGTAATATACTATTTTAAGCAAGTAAATTTTGATTGTCCCAAAAATTTTGTCGGATTCATTTTAATCAATTAGATTATGATTCCTTTTATTTATTCCTCCCCTTCACAAATATCAATTACACAGCTTTTTCATAAATATTCTTCATGTCGGTCAACTTGAAAAAAAATTAATGGATGGAGAGAGTAACTTTAAAAGACTTCGAACCTATTAAAGTCATTAACTTTGGTTGTTATTTAGCGCAGATAACATTCGAGTACCATTTAAAATACCCCTTGTTTTTCTCTAATCATCTCAGCAATAAAAGTTCTGGTGGACATTGGCTTAGTGTGAAATCCCGAGTTTATCCTTATGGGAAGTGTAACCGTACATTGTATAAGAAGTAAAAGTGCTTCAAATTTCAAAACTAGCATTTTATTTGTTGGTTGATTTTCACAATTAAATAGTGTCATTGAGATTGTGTTTAAGATTTGTATTTGTTACTTTCTTTCTGTTTTATTTGAAAGGCGCTCATATCCACACATTCATTTTTTACTTCATCATTTCTGTGGTTGAAGCAACAAATATGACATTAATAAAGTTGATTGTCTCATATCACTGTTGATGTCCAAAAATGTTGCGTAGTATTTTTTACACAAGTATCAGATGTTGTGACTATTGAATTAGATTTCAATATCTTTTGATGGTAACACATGCTCCTTAGATATCATGGAGCAGAAGCGGCACCGTTAAATACTATGGTACTTTTCTTATATTCTACGTAGTATAATAAAAAAATCTTTTACCGGGTAAAATATAAGACAACATGTGTTAAAAATTGCTAAATACACAACATTAAATTTGTGTAATTGATATTACCTACATTTGACGTGAGAAATTCTTTATAGATTTATTTCAATTGACCTTCTAGATAAAATTTGCCTGCTAATTAAAGTCTAAAGCATGCAACCTTTCTTCGTTCAATAACAATTATTTTAAATCAATCTAATGAAAAATAAGATGTCTGCTACCAATCACGTTATGCAGCTGGCCTATTGTTGTCATCATCACCTTCATTAAAATCAGAATGTCACAAAACTATATATTCTAAACTATTTTCCTATAGAAGGAGATAAAAGGACTAATTTGCTCAATTCTAAATCCTATAAGGGCTAATATCTTCAAAAAAATGACCACACCAATTATTAAATAAATAAATTATAATGTGTAGTTATTAGTTTTGAAAAACAATAAGCTACGGATGAAATCTAATGGGTTTAAATAGGCATTGAGCAATGTTTTTTAATGTTTAGGTAAAGATGGATACAATTGAGAGTTATAAAAAAATTGACTCTTTTAATTGGAAAATATATACTAAGAACATGTTTAGATAATTAGTTAAAAAACAAGACACACTCAATAAATAAGAATATACATTATCAACCAATGTTATAATCAATTAAATAACTGACATTCCATTATATAATTCATACATATGTGAGTACGCGCGCATATATAGTAAAACTAAAACAAGACCATTTTATCCGGTGCACATCACGGGTAAATATACTAGTGTCTTTAAAATGAAATATTACGTAGCTTTTTAGAAAACTATAGGGATCGTGGATTTTAATATATCATGTTGGGAATCCTCTCTTTTCTTAATAAGATAAATTGAGGAGAATGTTTGACCAAACAAAATAATGAGACAGTAAATACTCTTATCTCCTCTTAGGTTTGTCCCATTTAATCTTTTTTGCCAAATTAATTTTTTTTTTTATGTCATGTTTGATCATATTAAATTGATTCTAATCCTAATTCTTTTTACTCTACTCGCACTTTATTACCAATTCAGTATTAAACATACAACTTCGCTTTTCTTAATAATCATATCACTGTCGTATATTTAATGTAGACACACATTAAGTGTAAAGCTACATATATATGAATCCATACTATAAATAAATGTATAAAAAGTGATTTTTCATTTTTAACTTTACAAATTTATGCATTCATGTCTTAATAAAGGAATGCATAATATAAATATATGTAATGGGACATATTTAAATTCTATAAAATACTATAGAATTTAATTTCTATAAAATTAAATTATTGGGGAAATTTTATAAAAAAATCATATTTAAATTCTATAAAATTTTAAAGCACTTTAAAATTAAAAGGTGAATGGCAAATATGCTTTAAACAATATTCATTTTTCCTATCACACAAAATTAATTTTTTTTACTAACATCCCAACTTTACTTTTTTAATATCACTTTTTCTTTCAAACACTACAAACTTTTATCATTAATCTACTCTAAAATATATCCCATCTTTAAGCCGCCTCCATTCTCCTTCCTTTGTCTCAATCTTTCATCCTCTCCCAAATATATATATAAAAAATATTTAGTCAATAATTGAAATTTATTATGTGTGTTTTCCCCTAATGATGTCTACAGATTGTGTGATCCTCTTCGATGTAATCGATATAATGGTGAATGTTTATTTTTGATGTTTGGCAAGGCTTGGTCTGCCTGGGCTTTATAGAATGTTGAATTCCGGTATTTGCGACTCTAATGTCTCAATTATTTGCTCTCCTTTTGAAGCATCGTCATACTATGAGAGAAAGACATCACTCAAGTGGTTGTCCTTTTTTCTGATTGGCCCAGCCGATGATTATATATATTCAAGTAATTCTTTCCCGATAACTTGTCAAATTGAGCATTCCGGTGTTCCTTTATATATGCAGGCCGGAAAGACAATAACTTTTTGTTATATCTTCACGGGAGGATGCTGACACTAATGTATATGCTTAATTGTATTCTTTCGTATAATATATTTTTAATACTTTTCTAATCTTGATTACCGGTTTAGTAAGGGGAGCAATTATGATGTTGTTAAGGGTCATTCTAGTCTATGTACCATGACATTGTAATCTTAGGTTATCTGAGTGGTTTTGTGTTTTTTTAATCATAAATAAAGAACAAATTACATATATGACTAAGATAATATCCCCCAAAAAAAGTGACCTTAGTGTAATGATTACAGTAGTAATCATATTCATATAAACTTATATTCAAATTTAACATTTAATGACCATGACTCTGTATTAATAGTAAATGTAATTGTATTGAAAATAATTTTTAGTTTAGTAGATTTTTGAAAAATGTATTAATTTTTAAGATAAAAATTTTTGTGCCAATTTTTTTCCAATAATATTCTTTGTATAGGCCCAATCTAACACAATGTTTTGGCTCCACCCCTGATTGAGTGGGACCGAGGTAATAATACTTAGAGATATTATCCGAAATAAGACTAAAACGGTTTGAAAATTCTAAAATAGGACTGTCATGTTTTTATTCCCAAAACAGGACTAATTACTGCCATGTTTTGGCAGTACCAAACTTCAAACATGACATTATTTTCTAAACATGACAGTAATTAGTCCTATTTTGGGAATAAAAAACATGACAGTTCTATTTTGGAATTTTGAAACTGTTTTAATCCTATTTCGGGAACTTTCCCTAATATTTAAGAGAAACCCATAAAACAAATGTATAAAAATTATGTAAAGTATAGTCACACTTAAAAAATGAAAAATATTCACATTTTTGTGTGTTAAAACTCTCAAAAGCGTGGAGTTAATATTATAGTCATTCAGAAACTAACTTATGTCCAAGAGAATAATGCAATGGGCTACGGCCCAGGCTTCAGAACTTCTGCTCATTTTAGGCCCATCCAATGGGAGAGCTAAGTAGCCCGGATGAACCTCCTCGATCACTGTTCAGCTGCTATTCTGTATTGTCGATTGCAGAACATACTTTTCTGGCGAGAGACGAACAAAAGGCGAAAGCATAGACGGAAGATGAGGCAATTCGACCCATGGCCAGTATTTTTCCGCCGGGAGTTTAACCGGACTTGGCCTTTCCTAGTCGGGTTCGCCGTCACTGGTGCCGTTATCACCAAGCTCTCCCTTGGCCTCACTGGTTCGTATATAATTTCGCATCGATACACTTGCTCCTATATCATCTGACGTTCGCATCTGATTTTTTATATGCAGAGGAGGATGCTAAGCACTCCAAATTTGCCCAGCGGCATAAAAAGTGAGTATTATTTATAAACCTTCATATGATTGTATTTTCTGGCCATTCGAAACCCTAGAGTGGAATAGAAAACGGATCTATGGATCTGGATGTCACCTGCTCAACCATGTCACCTGTTATATTTGATTGTGCGGGATTTGAACTTGATATGTTTTTTGGTGTGTCATTTCATGTGATCACACTCATGCTAGGCTAACATGCCAATGTCTTTTGAAATTTATCCCATATTTTCACTGATGAAAATCTCCGAAGGAAAGGAGTTCCTTCTAAACATCATCAATTGCAATGTGTGTACAGTTTCATTTGATCTCATCTATGAAGCATGTAGGCTCTGCATTGCCCTGGAACCAGTTTTGGTGCTTTTGTGAAATGTATTAGACTTCAGAAACCTGATTCCCTAATTACCATTTGATCTCTCCAGAAGTTTAATATTTTTCTCTTTAATGGGATTTCTTGATGGAAATTAGTTTAGATGTGGAATTCTTAATAAAATTTCCTCATATCAACATGACCTTTGTGAGTTTTCATAGTGCGACTCTGGAAGTGTTTTACATTTGGTTATGTACCAATAGAGTTTGGATCAAATAAAAATAAGTTTTAACGTGTAAAATAAGAATCAATCTCATCCGTCCAAAAGTCAATCTGATGCAGAATAAACCTCATCTCATGCACTTCCAACATCTAGGCGCGGTGGCATTTTCGTAAATATTGGAAAAGTGCATCAGATAAGGTTTTCTCGAAAAGTGCATCAGATAATGGTTATTGTGCATCAAATTGACAATTTGGACGGCTCAAATTAATTCTTATTTTACACGTCAAGTCTCCTTTTCATTTGAAACCTCCCCTGTGCTAATATGTCAATGGTTTCTATATCTGAACATGTAGGCTGTTTTTATCATTGGTTATTTAGAAAAAATGTGAATAAAATATATAAACATATATTCATATACATATATACATAGTTCCTTCAACAACAACATCAACGCCTTAGTCCTAAAAGATTTTGGGGTCGGCTAACATGACTTGATACATATATACATATATGAAAATATTTCCAAATATATCCTTATATTTTTCTTTACTTGTATGTATACCCCACTTTTGTATCCTACATCTTTTAGTAACGTTTCCCATGGTTTAACTTTCCCATTTCGTGTTTCCATGTTATTTTGGATTCCATCTGTCAACATTAGATTACTATAGATTGATAGCCATGCTTTGCTTTAGTATGTTATGTCAGTTTGCCATGTTTTCAACATATTCCCTTTTCAACTCATATAGAAATGTAAATGATGCATTTAAAATTCTAAATATATGGTCATCCATGGGTGACAGAGTGAGTGGGACTAATTACTCGACACAAACACATGTGATACAAAATTTCTAGTAAAAATATTAGCCTTCTCATTCTCTTATATAAGGAAAACAGTAATAATCCATGACAGTTAAGATTTAAGAAGTTGAAGAAGAACAAGAACAAGAAGGAGAGCAAGAAGATGAATAAAAAGAACTCACCCAGAGAAAATTTCCCCTAAATAATATGTGACGTAATCTTAGTACTTCCAAACACATAGACTTTGTGATTTTATATTTTCATATATTCTAATAATGTTTCTGATTTTTATTAATCCCATAGGATCCCACTTTAGTTAAATACTCTCAGGTTTAACAAAATTTGGTTTCAATATTAGCTGACCCTGTTACTAAGTGTTTAATCTGACTAACCGAGTCACGTAAATACCAAGCACTCTGTGTTTAATACAGAATATTGGAACGAACCAAGCAGCTAACCTACTCAACAACGTGTTAGCCTGAGTAACCGATTAATAACATAGAGAATTTGTAGTTGCTGAAGTTTTGTACATACGATAACTGAAATGTTTAATATGACCGTTTAGATTTCTAGTTAACTTTGTGTTTGTTGGTAATTTTTTTAGCTCTATAACTTATAAGTCAGGAAGCTTACATGGAAACTTTTTGAGCCCTTAATGTGTTTGCACTTTTGCATCTTTGTTTACGTTTGAACAAGCATCTTAGTGTTCTTATGTCACTATCTCACACATAGAAAGTCTTCGTTAAGACGAGATTGCAAATAATACATTGATTTTCAAATGATGAATTAAACTTCATGTATAGCAAAAGTCCAGTTACAATACAAATAATACAATGCTTTTCAAATAATAAATTCAACATTTTTATCGCAATGTCCAGTTACAATTAATCTGGTATTGAAAGCAAACATTATCGTAGTGTTGCCTTAGTATAAATGAAATGGTTAATGGATGCCCCAAGCTAGATTGTACAAAATAATTATTGATCTTAAAAATCAAGTCCTACGAAAAGAGGAAGAGTGGTTTTTATAGCAAAGTCCGGTTACATTTTATTACCTGCTGCTGGACTGCTGGTATGCTTTAGCAACAATTATGCAAATTGCAAAATGATGGTTGGTGAATGGTGATTAAAACTAAGCCCTTGTTTGCTTGGGTGACTTTGGAGTTTGGAGGCAGGGAAGGTGATTGGTAGTGTCTGTTTAATTAGGAGAATGTGCGTAGGTGTGCGGGGGTGGGGGGTGGGGGGGCTGGGGATTTATAGACTCATCTAAATACCTCATACTCAATTAGCTGGTTTGGAGTATATTTTTGGAGTGATTTTTTTCCTTAATTTCTTTTTCACTCTTGAAATCCAAGATGTTTTACATTACTGTTGTTAACTTGTTATTATTATACATATATTTTCTTTCAAAAGAAAAAAATACATACTACATACTAGTATATTTTAACACTATTATTGTAGTAGTCTGGTATATTTATATACAAAGAAAATCATACGAGTACTAAATAAGTAAATATGGAGTATAATATTTCTACACATTCATTCCCACTCCATTGAACCAATCAACTAAAGATAATTTTTCTTCCACCACCGCCCCCACCCCACCCCACCCCCATTTTCCCCCTTTGTTGAACCCTCCAAATGGTTACAATGATTGCAAGGCTTTGTATAGAAATTTCAGACTTGTATTTCCGACTTTGTAATTGTGACCCCTCAATTGTTCAAATTGCTATAAATGTGGTCCTTTGAGGGGGTGAAATGTACTATGTGGACGGAGAGTACATTTCTCCCCTCAAAGGAATACATTTACAGCAATTTGGACAATGAGGGGTGACATTTACAATCTTGAAAATACGGGTCTCACATTTCAATATGGTGACTATTTTTGAGGAGTACAAGTGCGATTTTCCCTTATAAAGTTAGTCCCTCTAAGGAATAGCTCTGTTAAAAAGTTCAAATGCTCCGAGTGTGCAAGTGTCATTTCGTAAACTCCTCAATTGAATTGTGGAAAATGCGAAGTTCCCATGCATGTTTACAATCTAGATGACATTTTGGGTGTTCAATTATCATTACAGCTTAACTTAATGTGTTTGGTACCGTTACGCAGGTGAAATTGTTATGTCTCACCATATATCATTTATATAGTTATTTTTGGATGTCAGATCATTCTTGGATTGTAGTCAATTATGCAACTCTTCTTTACTTTTTTGTTATTGAATACTCATAAATAGAATACTAAATTATAAATTGTGTGCGTTGAAATTAGTGGATAAGAGAAATAGTATGAATCAGAAATCTATTACTTTAAAATGAACCTTTTTTGGACGTCCAAATAAAGAAAGTTGGCAACTCTTTTAGGAATGGAGCATGCACTCCCTCTGTCCCAGAATTTACTTCCATAGTACAAATGGCACACGGATTAAGAAAGTGGGAATTGTGTGGTGGAGAGTTGGGCAGAGAAGAGAGAAATATGTAAGAATGTGTAAGAATTGTTGTGAACCACGAATTATTTGCCAAAAAGGGAAAGGGAAGTTCTTTTTGGGACAGACGAAAAGGGAAAGTTGGAAGTAAATTATGGGACAGAGGGAGTATCTTTTATGGAGTAAAATATCCCCAATGTATAAATTACTGTAAAACATCTTATTGGTAGGTTGTTTCAATTTCTGCTCAATAACCATTTATGTTTTTGCAGGTGATTTTATGCTGGAAGCTTATGATGGATAAACACACATTTGCAGAAGTAACAGCTGCACTTTTTTATGCAAAATCTGTGTTTTTTATTGTTTTTAACGTATCTATGAGACGAAATAGATGTCATAAAGCATCCCCAATGTGTTTTGGGTGGAGGCAGAACCGCACTTTGGTTATTGACAAATTTGGGAAATTTTAATCTACTTGATACGTATTCTTATTGGTGTCTCGGTCTTCTGTTTTGTAACTGAGTATATTTTCTTTGCTCATGAAACATATTCCTGCAAGTGTGCGGAACTTTTTTTGGTGATAAATAAAATATAAAAAAAAACTTAAAACTTCCAGTGAGTAGCTAGGTAGGAATTAGAATTAAAATAAAACATAGTTTAGTCACATTTTTTTTTGTAAAAAGGAAAAGTATTCATATTTTTGTTTTCTAGCGAGAATACGCCTGTGGCGGCCGTGGGTTTAGAATTTGAGTACTACGTAGAACATAGTTTTTTTTAGAAGAATAACATTAATAATTATTAATCACGTCAGAGGACATAGCGTTCAGACAAAGAACAACTGAACAAGCATGCCTAGCTAACCTTCCCGAATGCCCAAAAGCTCAGCTTCCAGCAGATTATATCTGCGCTCCCCTGATTTACACCACCTGGAATAAATTCCCCAACATCATTTCTAATAACCAACCCCAACCCGAACGACTCTTCGCAGATGGAAGCGTCAACATTGACTTTCCAACCCACTGCCGGACGTCGCCAACATGGATTCCCCTTCGACAACCTCCTCCCAAGTTGCTAGTTCTTCGTTTGTGCAGACATCCAATTCAACACCAAACACCAAACTCTGTGCATAAACTGTCCAAGATGGATACTTCCCTGCCAAACGAGTTGGTTGCGCTCCGACCACAAGCCCCAACATCCCCATACTACTTTCTGTAATGCTTCTCCCTTCTTAGTATTGAAAATCACTTCAAGCCATTCTAAAAAATGCCCATACCACTAATTACCAACTTCCCAGCCAACATCAGTCCAAGCTTCCTTAGCTACCGGGCACATATCAAAGATGTGCAGTAGGGACTCCTCCTCTCCTCCACATAAACCACATTTAACCGGACAATCTACTCTTCTTCACCAAAGGTTCTCTCCGTCGTCGGAAGGCACCCAACACAGATTTGCCAAAATAAAGTCTTCATCTTGGGAGGAAGATCCCAATTCCACACAGCAGACCAACCCCACCAGCCCTCCGATGAAGCCTCCCCAATAAGCCTGCGATAGCAGCTACGCACCAAAAATCTACCGTCAAGTTCCCCTTTCCAAATAATCTGGTTCGGCACCGATCTCCAGCTAAGAGGAATGCGTCTAATTAAATCACCATCTCTCCCATTAAACATCTCATACAGGACATCCTCGCCCCACTCGCTTCCATCTGGTGAAATGATACCTGCTACCGTAATGTTCTCCAAGCCCACCAGAACATCAGAAGTAATTTTAGAATTGATTTCATCCGGAAGCCACAAAACCTTCCATACAATGATAGATATCCCCCCCCCCCCCCCCCCCCCACACGCTAGCGGTAGTCATCCTTTATAACCTATTGACCCTAAAAAATAGTTTTCCAAACAAAAGAGGGATTATGTCCCAATCTGGCCGTTAAGAAAGACCCATTAGGAAAATATTTGCCTCTCAAAACTTTACCTACTAAGGATCCATAAGTAATTTTCATGCCTGCTTAGCCAACATAGCACTATTAAATTATCTAATCCTTTGAAATCTCATACCTCCAAATTTTTTCCGTCTACTAAAAAAATCCTATCGGATCCCTATCTCGGAATTACCAATCCACCAAAACACATGCATAATGATTTCAATCTCCTGGCATAACTCGTTAGGAAGAAGAAAAACATTCATAGCATATAACGGCATATCTTGAATTACCGTTTTCAGCAAAACTTCTCTCCCTGCCAAAGAAAAGAATTTGTTGTTCCAACTTTGAAGCCTCTGAACAACCCGTTGTCTCAAATAGCTCAAAATGTGCTTCTTATTCCGCCCAAAGAGTGTCGACAGACCTAAATACTTCTCTCCCATATCCGCAGGCCGCACACCCAGCAATCCAATCAAGCACTCCCTGCAGCTCAAAGAGACATTAGAATTGAAAAATATCTTTGAAGAATCTCCTTAATCACCGACGCCTCACCATGGTTAGCCTTGAAAAATAACAAGCTATCATCTGCAAAGAATAAATGACATATCATTGGTGTGCGCCTAGACACGGGTACACCATCAGTTCACCCAAGATTTTAATGTCCCCAAAGTAAGGCACTAAATCTTTCAGCAATTAAGATAAAAGGATAAGGAGATAAAGCCCCCCGATTTAGTCCCCTGGAAGGGACTATTAGTCACATACTTTAGTCATATTTTTTGTAAAAAATTAAAAGTGTTCATATGCAGACGTTGGCAACACCACATGTCCTTCATTTTTAAACTGTGTAGAGTTTTGTCTATAGACAAGCTAACACGTGTAACAAAATTTAATGTGTTCAAAGTTCACTAGTACTAAAAAGCCCATTTTGTGCAGTTGTATGAGTTTGAAAATTATTTATTGCAATACATTTCCCTGTTAATTAACTCTATGTTTCTCGTTAAAATACCAATATTTTTCATCCACGACATTGCACATTTCGATTTCAAAAAATGTATCACTCAAATTAGGGTTGCACAAGAATAACCCGAACCCGCATAACCCGCCCGACCCAACCCTACCCGACCCTATTAAATCGGGTATTTGATTTTTAAAAATATTCATGGGTTAAATATGATTGAACCCTCACCTAATGGGTAGGGTTGCGGATTTAAAATCTCCAACCCGATAGTACCCGACCCGGCCGAAGTTCATTTTAATATTATTATGCTACAATGTTTTCTTGGATAATTTCAATTTAAGACCAATGTGCTCTATCTAGGACTTTATGATACTAGAATTATAATTAAACATTTACCATTTTGATTAGGTGATTATTATATATTTATGTTTCCTTCTAAATGATCTTCCTTTACGGAAGGATGTTTTTGCTTATAAAAGATACGAGTACTAAGTACTTCTATTTGTTTGTGTGTTTTGAAAACAAGTTAATCAAGTTTTAAATTGGTTACATTAATCTCCTACATAAAGATGCAACCCGAAGTGATTTTTTTTCAATACCCGACCCTACCCAACCCGCTCATGCATGGTTTACCAATTTATTTTGCGTAACGCGGGTTGAATAATAGCAAACCCGAACAAATCGGGTAGGCCCAAAAAATATAGCAAACCCGACCCAACCCGCCCGATGTGCAGCCCTAACTCAAATCAACGTTTCAGATTTATTCTCAAGTTTTTTTAAGTTTTTTTTACTCCACGGGGTCTGGGGTGGGGGCTGGAGTAATCATGGCTGAAACTCACTCCATTGAGTTTCAACCCCTTATGTGCCTAGCGAGTTTCGAACTTGAGACTTTCCATTAGGCACGGTGACCTCACAACCAGCTGGGCTGGAATGCTTGGTTATTCTCGAATAACAATGGTTAATGAGAAAGAATTGATATTGTTGAGGTTAATTCATTTGACTCCAAGGACTCAACACCTTTCCTTGGGGTTCAATGGGTTTTAGTGGTTTTAATTTATGAAATGGCACAAGTATCAAATGGTTAAATGAGTAGAAGAGACCAGGTTGTGGGCCGAGTTCTTATTAAGCAATAATAACAAACAATTATAGCACACCCTACTGCAGGCCGATCGTCTAATCTAAGCTATGAGCAAAGGAAACAAGAGCTATTGCTAGTTAGTACAATTTGTCAACCCCCTTATCTATAAAATAAATATTGCTAGTTATACTAGTATGGGTAGGTGTTAGTGGTGATGTGGAGGATCATGAGTGTCTAGCCTCCCAACCACCAAAATTGGTGCATTAAATGTGTTTCCCGCCAACATGTTGTTTTCCTGCCAAAAGTCCGAGACAATCATCTTCAAGCTTCCTGGTTTTGGACTCAAGCAAACGCAAGGCCAGGGATGCCGCTCGATCCACGCAGAGCGTCCCCACTGAGTTCCTCAAATGACTGTTTGGCCTTAACTGGACAAGGATATTGGCGACGAGCGTCACGTAGGTGGGACGAGCGTCAGACACGTTTCGTGGGCCGTTATTCGGTCCCTTCTTCCTTATTGGTATTGGGCCGATCCCGTATTGGGCCAATTACCCCAACAGATGTTATATGATTATGGTTAGTAGCTGTAATGAGGTTATAGAATATTTTCAAAAACATATTGTTATATTGTTATGTGAATAATTGAATATATATTTAATTGAGACTACTCGACCCCTTGTTGAAACCAATTTAATCTGAATGTGAATCAATGATTTTAAACCTGCCTCATATTTACTCGCTGGTGGGTGAGCTCAGCTCGGAGATATAGAGTGTTACAAGGGTAGGGGCATAGCTAGGGAGGGGCCAATCTAGGTTCCGGCGCATCCCAAATTTAAAAAATACCTACATTTTAAGGGCTAGTATGCAAAGTTGACGTATTTGGATTAGTGTGTGATTAAAGTTCAATTTATATAAAACCAAATTTAATATGAAAAAACCAACCTTATATGAAATTTAATGCAAAGACTGATTCTGAGGCTGATAGGTTGACTAAATTTGCCGGAATTTTGGCCAGAAGGACGAGGGTGGTGAGGGGATAATGATCACGGATTAGATGTGGACAATCTAAAAGTAAGAGACTAGATGTGGGAGTGGTATAGTAGTCACGTGACAAAAAAGTGATTTTTTCTGTTTTTGTCTCAATCCGATCCATCAACGATTCTGACCCGATTACCCGAAGAAACAATTCTGACCCGATTACCCGAAGAAGATTTAGAACACATTTTCTTCACATTTTAGTAAATGGTGCTTATTAAGACTCACGTTAATAAGCGGCGCATAAAATAAGCAGTGTTGTAAGCTCATGTTTACGTCAAAGGATTTAAAATACCGTTTAACAATAAAATGTCCGAAATAACCCTATAGATACACACACACACAAACATTCATGAACACGAGTATATAATATAATATGTGGGTCACCTCGTACGCTTAGTCACTTACCCCACCCTACCCCGCCATGTACCCCCACCCCTCACCATACCCCCAATTTCACACCCTTGACCCCTACCCCTTCCCTACCCCCTACCCTTACCACGACCTTACCCTCAACCCCTACTCCCACCCATACCAACCCCCACCCTACTCGTATGGGTTGGGTCGAGGTAGGGGCACGTGATATGGGGTAAAGGGGTAGGGGCTATGGTAATGGGAATGGATGAGGTCGGGGGTCGAGGGGTGGGGTCGAGGTGGGGTCGAGGGGTGGGATCAAGATGTGGTCTAGGTAGGGGCAGGTGGTAGGGGTAAAAGGGTAGGGTCAGGGTAAGGGGTACAAGTGAGGGTAGGGGTTATGGGGTGGGGGTAATGGGTAGGGGTAGAGGGTAAAGGGGTAGGGAAGGGGGTGTGGTCGGGGTCGGGTCAAGGGTCAATGTAAGGGAAGGTGGTAGGGGGTAAAGGGGGAGGGTAAGGGGTGAGGGTGGGGGTGGGGTAAGGGGTAGGAGTAAGGTGGGGGTGGGGTATGCTCGGGTCAAGGGGTGGTGTGGGGGTAGGGGTGGGGTAGGGCAGGTGGTGGAGTGTAGGGGTGGGGTATGCTTGGGTCAAGTGTGGGGTGGGGTAGGGGTGGGTCGAGGTAGGGGCAGGGGTCGGGTAGGGAAGGGGCGGGGGTAGGGGTGGTGTCAAGGTCGGGGTCGGGTCAAGGTAGGGCAAGGTGGTAGGGGGTAAAGGGGTAAGGGGTGAGGGAGGGGTAAGGTAGGTGGTGGCGGGTAGGGTCGGTGTAGGGGGTAAGGTGGGGGTGTGGTATGGTCAGGTCAAGGGTGGGGTTGGGGTCGGGGTAAGGTAGGGTAGGGCAGGGTGGGGTAGCAATAGGGTAAGGGCAATGGGTAAAGGTAAGAGTAAATTTAGAAACTGAAAAAGATTAAAGTGTCGTTTAATTAATACATGAGGTTGATATGCCTAGTAAGGGAAACTTTAAGCACCTCTTTCTATTAGTAAGCAGCGTTTTAAGTAACTTTCGTGTTTAGTTGTATCGTGTTACCAACAGGGACAAATTGTAAACGCCCACTTCATTCGTCAATCTTCCTACAGCGGTATGCCATGTCACCGATCCGCATAGAAGTTCACACTTCACACACAATCGACCCTCTCTTCATCAACGGTTCAAAACATTTTGTCAGTTCCACTGGGATTCAGGACAAAAAGCTCCAAATTCGAATTCGAAATCCCCCAAAACTTGACGCCAATTTTAACTTCCCGCCCATCCATTCAAACCCTTATAAAAACCCTCCTTCGCCATTAAATTCATTGTAAGAAGCTGTACCCTTCCAATTCTCATATCCCTAAATCAAAGTCAAGTAGCAACCGTCAGAGGAAGAAAAATGTCCGGCCGTGGAAAAGGAGGAAAAGGGTTGGGGAAAGGCGGAGCAAAGCGCCACCGTAAGGTTCTCCGGGACAACATCCAGGGCATCACCAAGCCGGCGATTCGGAGGCTCGCCAGAAGAGGAGGCGTGAAGAGAATCAGCGGTCTAATCTACGAAGAGACCAGAGGCGTGCTGAAGATCTTCCTCGAAAATGTCATTCGTGATGCGGTTACCTACACGGAGCATGCTCGGAGGAAGACGGTGACTGCCATGGATGTGGTCTATGCTCTCAAGAGGCAAGGAAGGACTCTGTACGGGTTTGGCGGTTAAGTTTAAAGCTTGGTTAATTCTTCTGTGTTGATCTGAAATTTCAAAAAATCATTGTAGCATTTGGGTTTTATCTGAATGAAAGCATTTGCAGATCTTTCTTTTAAGTTATCATTATATTATGCGTGATTGCTGATACTGTTTCATTTTCTGCTGGAGAAGATTTGATATGAACATCAAAGCTTTGATTTACTCCTGTCCAATTCAAGGCTGCCTCAATTTAGTTAAACAATATCTAAATTTTATTTGTGACAGTAGTTTATAAAGAATTAAATTTTATTATTGAATATACTTGGGAATAGTTGATTACTGTTGCTCAATTAGTATAACAGCAATACAGAATTGATTTATCATATAACAAGAACTCATGTGCTGGGGCCTGGGGAATCAACTGCCAGGCTTAATGTGCTAAATTTAATTTAAAGAATTCCTGGTAATATAACGGTGATTGTGCCAGAAGCAGAGGTACCCGTATATGATTTTTCCAAGCTCTGTCCCTGCAAAGAATGTTCGGAAAAGGCAAAAGCGCTTATTGAATTTGAGAATGATCTCCTATCTAAACATGCCCGAATCTGGGAACTTTATATACAACTGTTATATGACATGGAAAGCTTTATGAATCTTATGCCTGCCTTGGTGCGGACAACAGAAACATGAACCCCATCATCTTTATAAGAAAATAAGGGGCTGTTTACTTTTTTCCCATTAAGTCTTGAATGGATTAAGACGTTTGATTGAATTAAGACGTCTGTCTGGATTAAGTGACATTCAGATAACAGACTGTTTACTATGTGTGCTGAATGAGAAGTCTGAATTATGTTAAATGATTAAATAATCCTTTCTATCTAGAACAAGTGATAAATGTATATTATCTATTTCCATTGCTTGTTCTGAAATATATTCCATATGCCTAATAAAAGAGGCACATTACTTGATAAGAAAAAGTCAAGAATTCTACAACAACATTTTAAAATAAATAGTATATAAATATGCCAAGAAAAACATATCACAATTCACAAACTGTAATTTTATAGGGAGTGATATGATGCTTTTATTTACTCCAGCAAGGTTGCATTTTATAATGATCAAGTACAAGGAAGCACAACTTATAAAACATAAAAAACCAGGCTTATAGCTAAAAATCCTAAAATAAACATTCAAAACAAGGCTGGTATAGAAGAAGTATTTAATGGAAACAAAGCTGATGATTGAACTGGCATAACACATAACAATACACCTTGCAGGTAGTCAGTCATGTCTTCCTCTAATTCAAGTGCATCAAAGTGTAGAAGAAAAGGAAAAAACAAAAAGAACCCTCCATAGGAAGTGCTATGGTTAATGACAGAAGCAATCAAAAGTTACACAACCAATGATTAAAAATACATTTCACCTAAATATATATGAATGTAATCAAGAAGTGCTGCCTCAAAGGATCTTTTATTTTCAGTTAATCCGAAATCTCAACTTAAATCAAGAAGATGATGCTAATAGTGAAGAACAAGCTCTCTTTCAAGACATTAAAGCAAACATGTGGTGTGCAAACTACGGGAATTGCTTCGGTAGTGTCCATGATTCGGCTATGGTGTACTGGAATGAAACCCAGATCAAGAACAAGTGATCAGTCGGCAGAGCAAGTCCGATTGCCAGACTCAACTCGTTAACATTACAACCCTTCTTTTCTACTTTAATATGGAGGACAAAACAATAGATCCAAACCTCTTCTCATCTACGTAGTACTTCTCTTTTTCATACGGAGTACTATCCTATTTTCCCAAACAAGCTTCCCACTTACAACAATCAATTACACATATAACTAATACCCTATGAGTAGGGTTCTATACGAATCGAATCGAGTTGAAATTTTGTATTTGTATTTGTTTAATTTTTTCGAATACGAATTCGAATTCAAATATGAAACGAATATTAATTTTGATTTGTATTTGTATTTGTTTAACAATACGAATAGTTAACGAATCATATACGAATACCGAATCGATTTGAGCATAAGTTAAATTTTAGTCAAATATCACTCTAAAATAACTTTTTAGTAATATTCTTGTAAAAAACTCATAACTTTTTTATACTCCATATTTTTTATGTTGTAAATGCATGCTATGACTTAATATGTGTTTTTTGAATTTAAATTTAATGGATCAGTGCATTTTTAGATGGTACACAATATACTAAAGTGAATTAATTTTATGATTAACAAATATAAATCTATTTCAAACTTTTTTAAATAAACACTAACACACATATTAGAAATTATACTTATAATGTGTGAAATAAGTTGATATTTGTATATATCAAAGTCAAACAACTCTAATTTTATTCTTCAAATCGAATACATAATTATTTGTATTGTATTTGAAAGACGTTTGAACCAAAAAATTGATTTGTATTTATATTTATATTCTGATTTTTAACAAATAGGCTTGAAATTTGTATGCAAAAGTGTATATATGGGTTACACTTTGAGGGTATTGCTATCTTTTAAAAGTTAATATAGTGTTATTACTACTATTATTATTATTGACATTAATATTACTATTATTATTAATCGAATATATTTGATTAATATTCGAATCGAATACACTAATATTCTTATTTGTATTTGATAACAACTCGAATCAAATTTAATGTTCTTATTTGTATTTGTATTTGAATTTTCCGAATTCGAATCGTCTTATACGAATTCGAATCGCGAATCGAGCACAAATTATTTGATTCGTTTACAACCCTACCTATGAGCATGCCCATTTTGAATTTACTTCTAGTAACTCCAAATTCGCATGTAGGAAACCCACTTGATAGCTTTTGAGTCGGAATTAAATTGAGAAAAAAGAAAACTCTGTCCATTAAAACAAATTAAAAAATCTTAAATAAATATAGAATCACAAGAATTACCAAGATGAAGAAGGTAGGGGATGAGAGATGTTTCTTCTCTCCTTTGGCGACAGGTCGCAGGTAGAATCAGGAGTTTTGATGATGTCTGGGATGATATTTGAGATGAAAGGAAGAAATATCCAGGGATGGAGAAGCGATGAAATATGTGAGAGGTGGATACATGGTTAAAAACGAGATGCTCGCACCGGGAGATGTCTGAAGCCGTATTAAAATCGGGCTGAATGATAAAGTCAAAAATGGTATGACCGAATAAGTCACTCTATAAATTAAGTCACAAGTAAACACAATGATATAGCTGAGCGAATAAGTCCTAATTTCCATTCAGCCCATTAAATCGTAAGTAAACGGGGCCTAAGTTCTATTGTGGCTCCAATTCACCAAGTTTGAGGATGTTGTGTATAACATTCTCAGGATTTAGGAAGATGAAGGAGCCCGAAAATCATGATGATCAAGATGGGAAGTCTGCTGAAGAAGGAGAAATGTCTCTGAACCTTTCAATCTCTGAGACACTTGGAGAACCAAATGAAGCTTTTTAAAGAGTTGCCATTTTGAGATATGTGTTGGGTGTGTTTCGGAAAATAAAGAAAATTAATTAAAATAAATTAATTAAATAAAATGACTAGAGAAAAACAAGAAAGGAGATGAAGCAGAATTAGTTAAAGCTCGTGCTACACACGATTTCCTTAAAACGTATTTGTTGCCTCCCACGGTGCTAGGAGCGTTGCAACAATCGTTTCCCAGGATACGATGACTACGAACTAATGTTTGAGCACACAAACAAGAGTTCCAGCGAACGAGAACCAAGTAAGAACACAGAAGGAATTTTCAGAGTAGCTGTAGGTGTTTTTTAGGTCAAGAAATTCGTGAGGAATGCATTGTGCGTTGTGTCAAACCGTGTGTTTGTTGCAAAGCACCTGCCAGCTATTTATAGGAAGATTTGTTGTGTGTTAAATGGGGTGTTAATGGACCTGAACGTTGGACATCAATGACCAGTCCGTTGGGCATTGAATCGTCCATAAAATGTCCATTTAACGCAGCATTGAAAGAGCAGAACGTTGGGCATTAATTGTTGTAACGGAAGAAATGCGCGACAGAAGACCCCAACAGAACACCCCTTGGAGGGTTTCTGTCCGAAGCCAACAGAACACCTCTTGGAGGGGTTTGTCCGAAGCCAGCAGAACATCCCTTGGAGGGTTTCTGTCCGAAGCCAACAGAACACCCCTTCGAGGGGTTCTGTTCGAGGCCTTCTGTCCGGAGCACTTCTGGGAAAAAATAAAAACGTTTCGGGAAGAAAACAAAAATTAACCGTATCTCATGAGAGATAGATTCTTGGACGGCATTCGTGTCCGCAGGTCGCCCGCGCACACGAGTCGTGGTTTTTCTTCTCCGTTTCGGGATTTGATCGGCACCCCCCCTGCGCGTAAGAAAGAGCCTTTCCCTTTAGGAATCTTAACTCCTTAAAAGAGGCTTCCCTTTATAAGGGGGTGAAAATCCCTTGAGTTTTTCGGTGTGGGATAAAACACACTAGAAACTCATCATTTTTCCCAGTTTTTCCATTTCAACGAGTGAATTTCGAGAATCAATTTCTCATTCACCCGTTATCCGTTTTGAGTGTACCACATATCGAATTGTAGCCCTTAACAAGGACAATCCGAAACCACTTTGACCCGACCCAAATCGGAAGTGGACCCCACTCAAATAATTACCCCAAAATGACCATTTAATGCAATTTTTAACACATTTTCCCAACAATATGTACCTAGAATTCGAAACGCTCGTGGGGAGAGGAGTAAGCCGAGAATATTGATACTTGGTTGAAGACGCTATGGAAGCAATCCGCAAGACTTATCCAGCCATGGATGTTATCAGGGAAAAATTTCCTAAACAATCTCAAATGATCTCTCCCTCCCCGTGCTATATGGATAGGGAGAAACACCTGCCAAGTGTGTTGGGAGAGACTCTTGATGTGTTACTCGACCAGGCTGAATCATTTAGAGAAGTGTGGGCCAATAACTATGAAAGACACTTTGCTCCATCTGAAATTTTTTCTTCAGAGCCTAAGAAACAAAAGACACAGCACTGTGAGCAAACGTGCTCTAATGTAACACTAGTTACTCCACCTATGCGTCCACCTATGCGTCGCACTGGAGTGAAGCACCCACATAATAATTTAGATGCAATGAGATATTAAAAAATAAAAAAACATGAATGTGATTGGTAAGATGATCGTTTTTATCTAATGGCGTCCTTGCCTCTTGATAATCATCCTTATTAAATTTCGTAAGGATTTTATCAACGTAATGAGATTGGCTTAGCGTTAGACCATCAGGTCCCCTAATTATTTTAATCCCAAGAATTAAATCGGCCAACCCCATATCCTTCATGTCAAATTTAGAATTTAACATGCTTTTGGTAGAATTAATCATTAGATCATTGCTACCCACGATGAGTATATCATCCACGTATAAACACAAAATGACATAGCCGTCTACCGTGCTTTTCACATAGACGCATTTGTCACTTTTGTTTATTTTAAACCCATTAATTAACATTACATGGTCGAACTTCTCGTGCCACTGTTTAGGGGCTTGTTTCAATCCATTCAATGATTTAATTAATTTACACACTTTCCTTTCTTGGCCAGGAACACGAAAGCCCTCGAGCTGTTCCATATAGATTTCTTCGTCTATATCGCCATTTAGAAAAGCGGTTTTTACGTCCATTTGATGAACTTCCAATTTCCGCAATGCGGAAATTGCTAGTATCATCCTAATAGAATTTATTCTCGTCACAGGAGAATATGTGTCAAAGTAATCATGGCCCTCACGTTGCTTGTATCCTTTGATTACAAGTCTGGCCTTGTACTTATCAATGGAACCGTCAGGTTTCATTTTCCGTTTAAAAATCCACTTGGATCCCAAAGGTTTATTTCCCGGAGGAAGATCAACCAATTCCCATGTGTGATTTTGTAGGATAGAATCCACCTCGCTTTTGATGGCTTCTTTCCACATCGGTCCTTCGGTAGACGTTACGGCTTCCGTATAAGTCCATGGCTCATTTTCTACCAAACATGTTAGAAAATCCGGTTCATTTTCTACCATACAAGTTAGAATATTCGAATCGAATTCTACCAGGTATGTGAGAAAATCCGGTCCGAAGGATTTTTCAACTCTAGCACGTTTGCTACGTCGGGGTTCGGGTTCTTCACCAGATCCCTCGCTAGTATTTTCCATAGCTACGTCAAATGTTCGTTTTGACGTGCTAGGTCCTTCGTTGGACTTGCATGGAAATACATCTTCAAAAAATGAAGCATTCCTCGATTCAATTATTGTGTTTTTATGTACATCCGGATTATTCGAATCGTACACTAAAAATCGATAAGCACTACTATTTTGTGCATATCCAATAAAAATACAATCCACTGTTTTTGGACCTATTTTTATTTTCTTAGGTGTTGGTACAAGCACCTTAGCAAGACACCCCCACACTTTTAAATATTGATAGGAAGGCCGTCTGCCTTTCCACAACTCGTACAGAGTTTTATCATATTTTTTCCGGGGAACCTTATTTAAAAGGTAATTGCTTGTTAAGATTGCTTCACCCCACATATTTTGTGGCAGGCCCGAACTTACTAGCATCACATTCATCATATCTTTCAATGTGCGATTCTTTCGTTCGGCAACACCGTTTGATTGAGGTGAATAGGGTGCGGTACGTTCGTGTACTATACCCACACTTGCGCAAAAGTCACCAATTGGTGCTTCATACTCACCACCTCGATCACTCCTAACCGTTTTAATCCGTCGATTAAGTTGGTTTTCCACTTCATTCTTATAAAGAATAAATTTATCGATTGCTTCGTGTTTATTTTTTAATAAATAAACATAGCTATAGCGAGTGCTATCATCGATAAAAGTAATAAAATATTTATTACCGCCACGTGTTTGTATTGATTTAAAATCACAAACGTCACTATGAATTAATTCTAGTGGTTCCGTTTTTCTTTCAACCGATTTGAAAGATGTTTTCGCTAGTTTTGCCTCAACACAAACTTCACATTTGTGCTTCACATCAATTGTGAATTTAGGAATGTGTTCCATGTTAATTAATCTACGTATATAATTAAAATTAACATGTCCTAGTCTACCATGCCACACATTGGAAGACTCAAGCAAGTAAGCAGAAGAGATTTTATTATTATTATTAATAATAGTCATTACATTGAGCTTAAACAGCCCATCAACTGCATACCCCTTCCCCACATACATTCCCGATTTGGACAAAACTAGTTTGTCCGACTCAAAACCATGCGGAAGCCATGCTTGTTCAACAAAGAGCCCGAGATCTTTTGCGTATCTCCGGGACGTACAACACATTGTTGAGAGTCAGCTCCTTGCCCGAAGTCATCTTCAGGACCACCTTGCCCACACCTTCAATCTCGGAATGAGCAGAATTCCCCATCCACACCTTCTCACCGTTTGATGGCTCAAAGGTTGTGAATAGCTCCCGGTTAGAGCAAATATGCCGGGTTGCACCGGCGTCCACGAACCACTCATTGGAATTGGATCCAACGAGGTTGACTTCCGTAACCACAGCCGCTAGGATGATGTCTTCATTCTTTTGCCCACCTTGCACCAAGTTGACTTGGGAGTCTTTCTTCTTCCGTGGTGCCTTGCAATCCGAGGACTTGTGTCCATTCTTGTTGCAATTGAAGCATTTTCCATTAAATATGGGTTTGGAAACGCCTCCCTCGGGACCGAGCTTGCTCTTCCCATTATTTTTATTTTTGGAGCCTTTTGCATGCTCCACCACGTTGGCCTTGGCGCCGCTAACGATTGGGAGTCTCCCATCGTTCTTTCGATTATCCTCTTCAATCCGCAGACGGAGGATCAACTGTTCCAAGTTCATTTCCTTTCGCTTATGCTTAAGGTAGTTCTTGAAATCCTTCCAAGCCGGCGGCAATAAATGGATAATTGACGCCACTCGGAAAGACTCGCTGACCGTCATTCCTTCATCTCGAATTTCGTTGAATATCATTTGCATTTCTTCAACTTGACTCAATACCGTCTTCGAATCCACCATTTTAAAATCAAGGAATCGACAGACGACAAATTTCTTTGCACCGGCATCCTCGCTCTTATATTTGTGGTCCAAAGCGTTCCATAGCTCCTTAACCGTAGCTAATTTGCTATACACGTCGTACAGAGCATCATGCAGCCCGTTCAACACGTAGTTTCGGCAAAGGAAGTCAGAATGCTTCCAAGCCTCAACCGCGTTGAAAGATTGCGCATCCACCTCACCCCTGGTTACTACCGGCGCATCCTCGGTCAAGAAACGTGCAAGACCGAGAGTAGTGAGATAGAAGAGCATCTTTTGCTGCCACCTCTTGAAGTTTAACCCATTAAATTTTTGGGGTTTCTCCATAGAGTTGCTCGGCACGGTCACCATAGGGATAGCCCTTTGGTTAACCAAAGCATATGCACCGCATTGTGAACTATTGTTCACCGGAGCTCCGCTTTCAGAGTGATTATCGTTCAAACCGTTCAAAGCATTCTGCCCAACAACATTTTCATTCTGTTGAGAAGTCATTTTTCGTTTCTTACGTTATTCGAAAGCACAAAAAAAAAACAAGTTCGTTCACCAAGGTGACAAACTACAAGTTTTAAGATTGTTTACCGTAGTAGAACAATCAACGAATACATTTTAAGATTGTTGGATGTGTTTCGAAAAACAAAGAAAATTAATTAATAAAGATTAATTAAATAAAATGACTTAACGAGAAAACAAGAAATGAGATGAAGCATAATAAGCCAAAGCTCGTGCTACGCACGATTTCCTTAAAACGTATTCGTTGCCTCCCGGGGTGCTAGGAGCGTTGCAACGATCGTTTCCCAGGATACGATGACTTGGAACAATAGTTTAGCACTCAAACTAAAGTTCCAACGAACGTGAACAAAGGTAGAACACTGAAGGAGTTTGTATGGAGTGCTAGAGATGCTGTTTTAGCTATGAAAATACGTGAACGAAGTGTATGAAAGTTGTGTATTTGCAAAGCACCTACTAGCCTTTTATAGGGGTGGATGATGATGTGTTAATGGCCGTTTAAGGGTTGTGATCGTTGGACATCAATGTCCTAAACGTTGGGCATTGATTCCAATCCTTAAACAACCCAAAACATTCATATGAACGTTGGGACATCAATGACAGCATATTAACGTTATCCTTAGAAGATAGATTTTCAGACGGCATTCGTGTGTGCAGGTCGTCCGCACACGCAAGTCGCGGTTTTTGTTCTTCGGTTTCGGGATTTGATTCGCACCCCCCTGCGCGCGTGAGAGAGCCTTTACCTTTATGAATCTTAACTCCTTAGGAGGGGTTTCCCTTTATAAAGGGTTCAAATTCCCTTGTGATTTTCGGTGTGGGAAAGAACCCACACTAAAACCCACATTTTCCTAGTTTTCTCCATTCCAACGGGTAAACTTCGAAAAACAATTTTTCATTCACCCGTTATCCGTTTTGAGTGTACCATATATCGAATTGTAGCCCTTAGCAAAGACAATCCGAAACCACTTTGTTCCGACCCAAATCGGAAGTGGACCCCACTCAAATAATTGCCCCAAAATGACCATTTAATGCAATTTTAACACACTTTTTCCAACACATTATTACATAGATAGATCTCTAGTAGAATTGTTTAGAATACACTTATCTAAAGAGTAGATTACAAGGCAACATAAGACCAGAGTAGAAGTTTGGTATTTGCCTGCTTGTTGGTATTTGGCAACACTGTTTTTCGGCATCAGGCTTATCAGCCAACTTTTTCACCAAACACATAAGTTCTCCTTTCGCACGCTGAATTGTGTAATAAGCAGAAAAAGTAAGGTTGTGGTTACTTTTCTGGCTGTATTGGCTGAAGTTATTGTAGATGACCATTTTAGCTATTTTTACATATAATTTTTTCTTTATTTTATTAACAAAATATATTTTGAAAAGAACTTTTTCTTAAATCAGCAGAATCAGCCAATGTAGCCACTTCAGCCAGAACTTTATAAATTTCAGCAGAATCAGCCTAAACAGCCGATTTTCGTGCTACCAAACAGGCTCTAAGAGTGGGCATAGTGATGAGGGGGGAAATAATCCAAACATGTGGTTGGTAATATTTTGACCGTTTTGCTTTATGCATAAAGTATTCAATAGCAATCAAAGACCTAAAAAACTGTTTTGTACTCTTAAAATTGCTACTCTTGTGCATGTGTAAGGTATTCATGCAAAATACTTCTTCACTGTTTAGCATATAAAATCATGTATACTGCTCATAACAGAATTTGAGCCAACCACAACAACAATAGCTCTTACTCTACCTTCAACCACTTTGATGCTCTGTCCAACAAAGAGGAGGTTATCTAATGTCAGTAAACAAAAATGCCTCGATAAGAAAGTGCAAATAAGACTAACCTAACCTTCAATAAGTCTCTCAAACATCAATGGACATGCAAATAAAAGAGTGATGGGTTTATATAAACATTTTAGAAATGATTTCAGTTCACCACAAAGCATAGGCATCAAACAGAAAGCATTTCACCAGTGCGTTGCACGGGATGTAATTTTTAAACATTAGAAAAATAAAATATACATGACCATAGAAATATTTCAAAATAGGATCATAAAAATGTCCATCACATTTGGATCTATATGACTATGTAAAATCTTTCATCCTTGTGTTGCACACGATTGCAGAATAATCAAAAATTTACTCAATTACTATATATAATCAAAAAACACTAATCTTCATTAAACTTTCTGCTTTTGGTTAATTTTTTGTTGTTGTTGTTGGTCATCTCCGCTTTTCTCTACTATTTATTATATGTGTGAAATAAAGATAAAATGAAATTTATTATCCTTGCCATTAATTTGCTTTGAAAATTTGGCCAAGAGAATAAATAAGTTTTACTCAAAACAACAATGCTACATATTTGTTCTCTTACCATCTTGGTTTTATAATTATTAGTTCGAGAATAGAAGAATTAAAAGGAAATAAATTGTTTTTTCTCTACTTTTGCAATGTTGTAAGATCACAAATCAAGTTGAGAAGAAAAAAAGAGTACTGTTTTTGTTCTTGCCTTTTCTATGTTAGAAACCTTAGCCCAATAAGTTAAAAAGTTAAACAAAAACCTGCAATTCGAGTTCTTGTTGTCATAGTGCCAAAAAATTAGCCCACAAGCAAAGAGAATAGAGGAATTTTTTCTTCTCTTAAGCTATTATTGTGGTTCAAGATCAATTCACAGGAATAAGAGAAAAAGACTAAATAAAAAGAACTGCAATTCATTCTTTTCTTACCGTATATGTGTTAAAAATGTTAGCCTAAGAAGACAACAAAAGAACAAATAGAAATTGCATTTTTAAATCTCTTGGCAATTAGTATATTTTAAAATATTATAGACAACAACAACATCCAAGCTTTAGTCCCAAAAGATATTGGGGTTTACTAACATGAATCGATACATGATATCACCACCAAAAGAAAAGAAAAGAAAATAAAGATAAGAAAGATAAGCTATTACAAAAAGATAATATAAAAAGAGATGAATATACATAAAAATGATAAAATAAAAAGGATACAGATAATAAAAATGATACAAATAATGCTTATATATAAGGATAAAAAACAAGGAAAAAAAAAGATGATGGGAAAAGATGATACGAGATCACTCCTCCACATGAATACCCGACCTCCACTTAGCTCTCTACAAAGTCATGCTCTCATCCAACCTCAGAAGAAGCATATCACTTTGAACTCCCCTAACCCACGACTGTTTGGGTCTTCCTCTCCCTCTCTTCCCTGCCTCTTCTCCACACATTTCAACTCGTCTGACAGGTGCATCACACGATCTTCTACGCACATGACCAAATCACCGTAGGCGCGACTCCCTCATCTTGTCTTCAATAGGTGCTACTCCCACCCTTTGTCTGATTGTCTCATTCCTCACGCGGTCCTTCCTAGTATGCCCACACATCCAACGCAACATGCGCATCTCTGCCACACTCATCTTATAAAATATTATAGACAAATAAGAAAATAAAGAATGGGAGAAAACTGTGATTTTTTATCATCTTGCCACTAATGTTTTTTAAAATCTTATTTAAAGAAGAGATGTAATAAAGATTTTTTCTTATGACATTACTATGACTTAAAAGCAAGCCAAAGAAGAGAAGAAGAACTAAAGGGAAAGGAACTGCACTTTTTGTGCAGTTTGGCTGGTTTTTTAAAGGGATGGAAGAACTGAACTTTGCAGATATCACTCATCAAACAAATTGACTTTCTCTTTTAACTGCAGATTAATAAACCAAACTGATGAGTAATATAAATTGAATGTAACTTTATAATACATTCAATTGTGATTCTCTGTTAGTTACATTCAATTGTATGTGAATTTGTGAACTCAAAAGCAAGGACTCAAATACTTTGCTCAAATCAATTGAACACCAGCTCTCAGTTTTTCTGTTATAGCATGCAAAATAAGGAAAAAGAACATTTGCAGTTCAAATATTACATGTGGTGTGAAGCAGCTTACCCGGTGAAAGGAATATGCAGCAAAAAGCAACTTTAGGATTGGAAATTTTTTTCCTCTCAGCGTTTTCCATTTGCTGATTCATGTGAGACGGAAACCTTAAAGACAGACCTGTAAACTTACCAGGCTCATTTGAACTTGCCTATGGAGTTGCCAAAAATAAATATGGGATGTTATAAGAAGTGAAATTACCAACATGTTCAACGATAAGCTTAAAGTCTTATTGATGTCCTTTGCGTGATCAGTAAATTCAAGTCTAAGAGTAAAGACTTTTAAAATATGATGACATTTGATTTCAAGGATCAGTTTGCATAGGTCATCCAACTCACATGAAATACAGGGTAAGTAATACTCATACAAATACGGCAATACACTGCCCAATTCCCAATACAGTTCCATCACCGATAAAGCATAGTCATTAGAGTACAGTTGTTCCAGATAATTAATTAATTAATTAATTAATACTAGGTAATATGTATCCTTCGCAGCAGGATACCAAGTAAAAGGGAGCAAGGGATACTCTACCTCAACCCATCCGGTGCTTTTGCACCTTACCAAATACATATTTGCCATCTTCATTCAGTACAGCTTCCACACGAATGCCCCCGCTAATATCAAGGTTCTTTCTTTTCACAGTAAGTCCGTATGACCGTTGATTCAACATCAACGAATTATATCGCACCATATACTCTTTAGAGCCCTTTTCATATCCTGAAGCTATCAGCGCATCCTCTGCAGCTTTTGTATCATTCACACTAGTAATGCAATAAATAAAAGTCTCCAATCTGTGATCATCATCATCAATACATCCAAGTATTGAACCCATGTCTTTCAGTTGTTGTTTCGTTCGGCGAATTCTAGGAGCCGGTCTTTTGCTCGGGTCCAAGGCACAAGTAGGAGGAGGATCAAGCTTTGTAAACTCAGGAGATTCAGCAAGCATGGTTGAAGAATCCTCTGCCAGTCCAATCGCCCGCCTCTTGGCATCTCGATTTTCGATAGCAGCAATTACAGGACTTGCGCTCCTCTTCTCATGTGCAGAAACTTTGTGGGACGTTTCATTCTCCTGATTCATTTTCAGTGGGAGATTCGAGATCCTTGACTTCAATTAAATCTGCACTGAGCGACCGCGGGGTTCGGGTTCCTGCGTGCTCAAAACGTCCACAATGGATATGAGCGAAAAAGTTTCCGCAACCGGGCGAGTTGATGTGTGAGAATCTGGGGCCATGTCTCGAGGATCGTTTACATCCGCATCAGTCTTGTAACGTGTCTTCTCAAATGTAGCCCTATGCTGATTCTATTTGGAGACACTGTTATCATGAATGGTATTATGATTCCTTTGTGCGGCTAATCTTGAAATCTTAAAAACTACCCCCTACCCTCATCCCGTATACCCCACCGCCACCCCCCTACCACCTCAACCCCACCCCAATCCACCCTACCCTACCCCCACCCTCATTATATTACCCCTACCTCGGCCCCACCCTACCGCCATCCTACCCACACCCTCGTACCGCCATCATACCCCACCCTACTGCCATCCTACCCCCACCCTACCCCTTCTCCCACCTCGGCTCCACCCTTCTCCCGGCCCCACCCACCGCCATCCTATCCCAACTCCCTACCTAACCCCAACCTTACTCAGTACCCCCACCCTTACCCCTAACCACCACCCTAACCCACCCACTACCCCACCCAACCACGTACCCCTAGACCTTACCACCCACCCCGACCATAGACCCCTTACCCCACCCTCCACCCCACCCATATCTTCCTTCCCTACCCCGACCCCTACAAGTAGGTATGGGTGGGTATGAAGGGTTTTAGGTATGGGTAGAGTGTGTGTTCATGGTAAGGGTAGGGGTAGGGATCAAGGGTGTGGAATTGGGTGTAGGGTGTAGGGTGGGGGTATGAGTGTTGGTCTCGGTTGTACTGGATACAGTCTAGAGGGGGGGGGGGTGAATAGACTGTATTGGTTTTTAGCTTTTTAAACTAAGTACCAGATTTTACAGAATAGCCTGTTCTGTTGACAGAACAGACTGGCAGCGGATGGGGTTCTGGTAGGGGGTTCTGTTGATTTAGCCTCAGAGAAGCAAAGGCAGTAGGCCTTCTGTTAACTCGTAAGACAAGTTCTGCTGAACACAGATACCAAGTCTAAGGAGTTAGACAGTTCTACCTAAGTGCAAATATTAAAGCAGTAAGTAAACGACACCAGGGATTTTTATAGTGGTTCAAGGAACAACTCGTTTCTCTAATCCACTGTTCCACTAAGCTTGTAAAAACGACCGTTTACAACGCCTTAGTCCTAGCACTTAAGAAGCTCTCCACGTCTTCTTCAAGCCTAGATGTCTCCTGGGATGCACTGCCTGGCTTCCTTTAAGACTGGTCCTTTCACTGAGCTTCCCGGAAGTATCACCACTTCACTACTCCAGTTACTTGGACGTCCTTCTTGTAACAAGAAGAGTTTCTGTTGAAACAGGGGTTCCTCCAACTAGCTTCGTTACAAAAGATTTGTAGATGAAGTGCTTGAAGTTGTTGAAGAACTGTTGGAACCTTGCTCTTGTTGAATGATATGAAGTTATATTCTTTCCAACTTGTGTCTCTCTTGTTGAGGATGAAGAGTTTGACTCTCAAGAGGACCTTTTTGCCTTGAATAATTTGAATGTGTTTTTCTTGCAAAGAATGTGGTGAAGTTGGCAAAGTTAGTAGAGCAAAAGTTATCCGGTTGTTCTTCGTAGTGTATCTTTTATACTGAGGGTTGTCTTCCCGTTGGAGGTGAAGGAGGACAACTGCATTTAATGCGCGAGCAGTTGACTTGACCAGTAGGACCCGGCAAAGTTGGCGGGTTACTATTTTGGGATAAAGTAATCCTGACATTACGTCCAATCATCTGCAATTACTCTACGGAGCATGGGGAGCATTAAATGAGCATTTAATGCTGGCACTGTAGCGTTTCCGTACAAGTCTCCTAGCCGTTTGAAGGAATCTTTCAGTTGACTTCCCGGCTTTATGGAATTCTTCCAAGTGTCAGGCCTTCTGGTGTCTTTAGCAGAGAACTGGTCAGAGAAGGTCTTGAGCACTTCTGTTGATAATAGCGTACAGAGAACCAGGAGGGTTTCTGTCAAAGTAAAGGCTAACAGAGACCCTGAGGTTTTCTGTTCCTCGTCAGAGAGCCAAAGATCTTCTGTCAGGAGGTCTTCTGGTGAGGAGGCCTTCTGGTAGTCGATTATGCTAAGAACTTTACAAAGGAAAATTCTAATACATAATTTCTAAAAGGGGTACTTTAAAGTCCTAATTAATATAGCATCATCAAAATCTAATTACAGATATTCCTTACAATTTCCCCCTTTTTGATGATGCCAAAACCCTTTAACTATTTCCAGAGAAGTGCCTTCACCATAAAGAATTAAAGTTTAGAACTTCCATTAAAATCTTGGTGGGCAACTTGGCATAGGAAAATAGTAAGAGTGCAGTACATTCAGATAGCAGATAATATATCAAGAAGCAAACAAACAAACACAAACAGAAAGTAAAGAAAAGCCATAGATTGAGGAATTGCCTTACAAAGTGTGAGACAGAGATGTTGTTTTATTCAGGTGGATTACAAGAGTATTGTTTACATAATAGCCTTTGCAGCTTCACCTCTTGCTTGTTCATCCAGTCCTTGTAGTCTCTTTAGTTTTGCATTCACCTCTTTTCTGATTCCAGCCAGATTTCCAGTTCTTTGATAAGAAGCCCAAACGGGTAAGAGTTTGCAGTCTAAGTAGTTTAGAACACCTTCATGGATATCTTTTCCTGGTACAATACTGTTGTGAAACCAGAATTCTGCTTCCTCCAGAGATCCACCATGTTTGACTTTCACATGACCATCATGGTCCAAATAAAGATTCTGTTGTTGTGTAGAGGTCATCTTCTGCTTCATTTCATCAAATTGTGTAGCAGACATCACCTGAGAACCTCCCAGTCTCCATTCTTTAAAGCTTAGAGCTTTCTTCTGCTTAGATCCTTTCTTCAGTGGGGATGGAGGTCTAGGGACACCAGCTAGCCTTTTCTTCTGAAGGGCAGCTTCAAAGTAAGGTGTGGGATCCACAGTTGGTTCAGCACATGATGAGGTTCTGGTGGTCCTGGGCTTTGTAAGATGAGGGCCTTCTTCCCCCTTTTTGGCATCATCGAGATCACCAAGCAGAAGGGAGAGTTTCTGGAATTCTGTGGCCTGAGTAGAGGCAATCTGTTCCAGGGTTTCTGGTAAGGTCTGAGTCACAGATGTAAGACCTTCAATAAGCCCATGTTGCTTCTGAATGGCAGACATGATATCTTTGTTGCTGGCTTCTAAGAGAACCATCTTCTGGTATCTCTCTTTGTCTTGAGCAAATAGAGTCCTGGCTTGATCACGGTGGACTTTGCAGAGTTCCTCTATGTCCAATAATTGTTCTTTTGACTTTGTATCAGCCCATTGAAGATCATCAATATTTGAGGAGATGGTTTCAATTGCTTTTCCTTGAGCTATCAGAGTCTGATGAAAGGTGAAAAGAGTCTTATGGATACCTTCCACTTCCCTTGACAGCGCATCTGTTTTGGCAGTTGAGGAAGCCATGAAGTTGTTGAGAGATGTTGTGAGATTCTCAAAGCGATCTGAGATAAACTGCATCCCAGAGTTGAGATTATCATTCACATGAGCAAGGTGCCCATAATGCTTATCATTGATCTGTATCAACTTGTTCATGCCATGGAGGAGTTGTCCACCAAAGTCTTCTGCTGCTTCAACGAACTTGTTGAAGGGAATTTGATTCTCTGGTCCATCAGATGGAGGCATCTCTAGACCTCTTCCCTTAGGCAAAGGGTGATGTTCTTGGACAGAGGAGAGAGATTCAACAATAAGTTCATGTTCAAGTTGAGTCAGAGGAGGGGTCTTTTGTCTCTTTGAAGTAGCCTTGTAGGATTTGCTGACCATGAATCCATCCATGTCAGAGGAGTCTTCATAGGAGGAGTAGATTGGTATTCTGTTTCTGATCACCTTCTTCTTCTTTCTGAGGGAGGGATTGGGGGCAGTAGAGTGCCTAGAATAACCTTGTGGTGCAGAGATGGGGAAGATGGTTGTAGGATCAGAATCTCTCAGAAACCATTCAGGTTTTTGCTGAGCTGCAGGTTGGTGTGGTGGATGGGAGTCTTGTGGGGTTACTTCATGTTCAGACTTGGTAGGTGAAGGGGATTTCTGTTGAGGTGGTGTTGATGAAGAAATGATCTGTTGGGGTTGGTATTGGATAATTTGTCTTTGAGAGGATGGGGGAGGGGATGGGGATTTGTTCTTTGGAGGAGAGAACAGTTTGCAGGGTGAAAGAGATGAAGATTTGGAGATTGAGGGTTTTTGGGGTGTAGGGGTTTTCTGTTTGGAAGAGGGTTTCTGATGAAGTGAGGAGGTGTTCTGTTTAGAGATGGTTTTCTGTGAGAGTGAGGGGGAATTCTGTTGAGGTTGAGGTGAAGTGATTTTAGGAGAGGGAGGGGGAGAAGGAATGGTTGTGGGAATTACCTCTAGTACGGTTTCTGTGAACAGAGATTCCCTCCATTCTTGGATAAGCTTCTCCATGACCAAGGGTAGGTCATTTGCAGTGGAGGGTTCACCTTCTCCATGTGCATTATGTCGAAACTTCATCATTGATTCCTTCCTCTTCTTCTCAACCAGCCAAGCATCAAAATCATCCAGTTCATGCTCTTGAAGAGCCTTTACATGGTCTTCTGGTGATTTTTTGAACAGAGGAGCTTTTCCTTGGAGTTTCTCCTTCTTTTTCTGTAGGACAGAAGGAAGGAAGTCCTTGTTCAGGCATTGTTCCACATCTTCTGTGTCAGCCCATCTGAGTACTTCTTCTTCCTCAGAGATGAAGTAGGACAAGTCCTTAAGTAGCTCAGTGAGAGGTCCCACTCTCCACTTTCTCCATGCAAGAACCCTGATGAATTCCCTATCTAGGGCAGAGAAGTTGTTCAGTAGGGGTTCTGCAGAGTTTGAACTTCTGCTATCTTCTTGGTGTTCTGGTGAAGAAACCACCAGAGGTTGATCATTTGTAGAAGCAGGAGGAGAGATGTGTGGTTCCCCCTGAGTAGTGGCATTCTGCACCACTACTTCCTCTTCTGAGTCACTTGACTCAAACACAATCCTCTTGCCTTGCCAAGCATTTCTGTTGGATGGGGCAGAGGTGACAGAATCCTCCAGTTTCTCCTGTGCTGCAGGTGTCAGAACCTTTGCCTTCTTTGCAATGGGGGAGGCAGAGGGGGTGCTTTCTGTAGAGATAGGGGAAGGTGCCTTTCTCTTTAGAACAGATTTCTTTGCCACCAGCTTGTGGACTTTGACAGGTGTGGTCTTCTTTTTGGGAACCTTCTTGACCACCTTCTTGACCAAAGGCATTTCTTCTTCAGAATCCGAAGGAGTAGGATGTTTCTGTTGCTTCTTGGTGACTTTCTTTGGCTGAACAACCTTCTGTTGTTGCCTTTCTATGTTGAACTCAAGAGTTCTGAGCCTTTTCTGCTCTGCCTTGAGAGCAACCTTCCTGTCATTGGAGGTGTTGAGGAAGAGCAGCTTGGTGTAGTCTGCCTCAATAGGGTTTCTCAGCCCTATCCTTGCCTTGAGCAAGGTTTCAGAGATTAAGAAGCCATAACCCATGGGGGTTTTGAACAGTCCGGTCTCCTTGTCTTTCTTTTTGATGAATTCAACAAGGGATTTGACAATTACCTGTCCCCAGTTGATGTTCATCCCATGATGAACTGCAAAGACAGCTTTTGCATTGAGTACATTCATGTCATCGGTGGAGGTGCTCTTGCTCCAGACACACCTGTGAAGGATGTTCACCAGCTTCTCATAGTCGCTCAGAAGGAGGTTCTTCTTCATGTATAGTTTGGGAACTCTACCCACTTCAGGTCGGCAGTAGAGTTGGACAAAGTTGTCCACAGTGACCTTGACACTGTCCAGAGATAAGAAGCCTTCAGTTTCTTCTTCTTGAGGGTCCTCCACTACGCCAAACAGGGCGTTGAGATCTTCAGGAGTGAGGGTTATGTTCTCACCATTGACATTTGACCGAATGGTCTCCCCTTCGTATGTAGCGTTGAGATAGAACTCTGCCACGTCCCTTGTGCTGTAGGAATCAAAGTGATATCCCACTACCTTGTTTAGTTGCGAGTCCTCCATTCCCTTGATGATTTTCATCATCGTTTCATGATTTGCAGCGAGTTCAGGGAGTGCGGAGAGGTCGCAGTTCATCCCAGTATAGATGTTCGAGACCAGGGTGTTGATTTCTTCCTTGGTGAGGTCATTGATGTTGATAAAAGCCATTTGAGGAGAGAAAGATTGCAGAGAGCTTGAGAGTTATGGAGGTTTGAGAGTTTGAGAGTAATGAAAGCAGTAACGGTTTAGGTTATCGAAAGGGGAATTTATGTGTTTGGGTTAGTGGACGCTTGGAATTATTTACGGTTCCAAGGTACCAATAAATGGAAAAAGGGGCGCAGTAAATACTTTGCGGCTGGATACCGTTTTAAGGGTAAAAGGGTAAAAGACCTTTAATAATTTACTAGGTCACCCGGTTTTCAGATTTTTCTAAGTCCACAACCTTCTGTTAGACATAAGAGGAGGCTTTCTGTAGAAAGGGTTTCTGTTGCTGAGGTGTTCTGCCAGGGTAAAGAACAGAAGGGGTTCACAGAAGGGGTTCACAGAAGGGGTTAACAGAAGGGGTTCTGCAACAGGTATTCTGTTAACAATAATTTAGCAATAGAGGGCATTCCTTTTCAACTTTCCCTTGGAATTTCATCCATCATTCCCAATTCCTCTCTCAGTTTGTTGAACCTAGCCTCAGGAAAAGGCTTTGTCAGAATGTCTGCAAGCTGGTTTTCTGTTGACACATGCTCCATGCATATGTGCTTCTTTTCAACATGATCTCTGATGAAGTGATGTCTGATCTCAATGTGCTTTGTCCTGGAATGCAGAACTGGATTCTGAGTGATAGCAATGGCACTGGTGTTGTCACACAACAGCTTGATCTCCTTTGCTTGAATTCCATAGTCCTTCAGTTGTTGCTTCATCCAGAGTAACTGAGCACAGCAACTCCCAGCTGCAATGTACTCAGCTTCAGCTGTACTTGTTGAGATTGAGTTCTGCTTCTTGCTAAACCAGGAAACAAGCCTTCCTCCTAGCAATTGGCAGTGACCAGAGGTGCTCTTTCTGTCTAGTCTGCAACCTGCAAAATCTGAGTCAGAATAACCAATTAGTTCAAAGTTACCTCCCTTGGGATACCATAGGCCTGCATTTAGATTTCCTTTGATATATTTGATGATTCTTTTTGCAGCACTTAGATGGCTTTCCTTGGGCTTTGATTGGTATCTGGCACAGATTCCAACAGAGAATGAGATGTCTGGTCTGCTTGCAGTTAGATACAACAGAGATCCTATGATTCCTCTGTATGTTGTTGCATCGACATCTTTTCCTTCATCATCTGGACCAATTCCTTGTGAGGTGTTCATGGGAATCTTCGTTGATGATTTGCCTTCCACTCCAAACTTCTTGATCAGGTCTCTGGTATACTTCCCTTGATCGATAAAGATTCTTTCTGGAACTTGTTTGACTTGAAGTCCTAGGAAATAACTGAGTTCTCCCATCATACTCATTTCAAATTGGCTCTGCATCACTTGAGAAAATTTCTTGCATAGTTCTGGATTAGTACTACCAAATATAATATCATCAACATATATTTGTACTAACAGAATGTGATTAGCAACAGAGATTTGAAATAGAGTTTTGTCAACCTTTCCTTTAGTAAACCCATGGTTCACTAGGAAAAGGGACAATGTGTCATACCAGACTCTGAGAGCTTGCTTAAGACCATAGAGGGCCTTTTTAAGCTTGTAGACACAGGAGGAGTGAGTAGGAATGACAAAACCTGGTGGTTGTTCCACATAAACTTCTTCTTCAAGATCTCCATTCAGAAAAGCACTTTTGACATCCATCTGGTAGACCTTGATGTTGTTGTAAGCAGCATAGGCTAGAAAGATTCTGATGGCTTCAAGTCTGGCAACTGGTGCAAAGGTCTCATCAAAATCTATTCCTTCTTCTTGGCAATAACCTTTAGCTACCAGCCTTGCTTTATTCCTTACAATGTTGCCATCTTCATCAACCTTGTTCTTGAATACCCATTTGGTTCCAATGACATTCTGGTGCTTTGGCCTAGGAACAAGTTCCCATACTTTGTTCCTTTCAAACTGAGTAAGCTCTTCTTGCATAGCATTGATCCAATCTGAGTCTGCAAGAGCTTCTTCAACAGTCATAGGTTCCATTTGAGATATATAGCAGGCAAGCATTGCTTCTCTTCTTGATATGGATCTGGTTTGAACTCCACTTCTGATTTGACCAATTACTTGGTTAGGGGGATGATCTCTTAACCATGTCAGGTCAGGTTCTGTCAGCTGCTGTCTTGGTCTCTCTGGTTCCTCATCTTCAGAGTCTTCATCTTCATTCAACAGAAGGGGGTTTGGTGCAGGTGTTGGAAATGCAGGGTTGTCTGCTTCCTCTTCTGTTGGTTCTGGTGTTCTGTCTTCTATGCTGACTTCCTTGAGGATCTGTGTTACCCCTTTAACAGAGATGCTTTCATCAAACTTCACATGTATAGATTCTTCAACATGTAGGGTCCTTCTGTTAAGTACTCTATAGGCTTTACTGGTGTTTGAGTAGCCTATAAAGACTCCTTCATCAGCCTTCTCTTGAAAAACTTTCAGATGCTCCTTTCCATTGTTAAGAATGTAGCACTTGCATCCAAATACATGAAAGTAGCTGATGTTGGGTTTCCTTCCTTTCCAGAGTTCATAAGGGGTCTTCTGGTGATTCTTGTTGATCATGCTTCTGTTCTGAGTATAGCATGCAGTGTTGATTGCTTCAGCCCAATATCTCATAGGCAAACCAGATTCAGCAATCATTGTTCTTGCAGCTTGTTTTAAAGTTCTGTTCCTTCTTTCTGCTACGCCATTCTGTTGAGGGGTTCTGGCGGCAGAGAGTTGATGAAAAGTCCCATTCTGATCACAGAAGTCCTTTATGACTTGGTTGTCAAATTCAGTTCCTCTGTCTGACCTGATTGTCTTCACTTTCAAATTCTTCTCAGTCTGAAGTTGCTTTAACAGAGATGGCAACTTTTGAAGAGTTTCATTCTTCTTTGATAGAAAGATAGTCCATGTATATCTGGAATAGTCATCAACCATGACTAGGGTATATTTCTTGCCACCAACGCTTGGAGTCTCAACAGGTCCAAATAAATCCATGTGAATCAGATTTAGAGGACTTGTAGAAAGATCTCCAGCAATGGGTTTGAAGGAATTCTTCACTTGTTTGCCCTTCTGACATGCACTGCAGAGGGTCTCCTTCTTGTACACAATGTCTGGTAGCCCTTCTACAATGTGTTCTCTGGCCAGTTTGTTGATTGTTTTGAAGTTCAAATGGCTAAGCTTCTTGTGCTAGTCCCAGCTTAGTTTTGAATCTCCCTTAGCTATCAGGCAAACTCCATCCTTTGCTGTGTTCCAATCAACTACATAAATGTTCTTCTTCCTTGATGCTGTCAGAACCTCTTCCTTTGTTGTCTCATGCTTCACATAGCAGAAGTCCTTTGTGAGTTCAACAGTGTAGCCTTTGTCACAGAATTGGCTAGCACTTAGCAAGTTGAACTTCAGTCCTTTGACATAAGAGACATCATCAATGATTATCTGGTTCTTGATCAGCTTTCCTCTTCCTTTTGTTTGACCTTCTTTGTCATTACCTCCAAAGGTAACTCTAGGTCTTTTGCATTTCTGGAACTCTGTTAGGCAACTTCTGTCACCTGTCATGTGCCTGGAGCATCCACTATCAATAAACCATTCTTGTTCAGAGATGGCTCCAGCACACAGTTCCTGCAAGATCAAAAGAAAGATTTAGGTACCCAAGCAATGCTGGGTCCCGGGGGGTCATGGAGTCTGGGTAGTTGGTACCATTTTGGTCTCATCAAGTGAAACCTTGGTGGGTGGTACCCATTGTCCACCTGGTAGTTATAGTAAACTGAAGTGTGATTCACTTTGGGCAGATGCTTGTGAGGGTCATGCTTCCTGTTTACATACTTTTGCATAGCTTTCTTTGTTGGAAAGAAGTCCCATATACTATCAAGAGCAGAGGGACGGTTAACCTTGGGCTTCTGTTAGCCTCAGAGAAGCAAAGGCAGAAGGCCTTCTGTTAACTCGTAGAATAAGTTCTGCTGAACACAGATACCAAGTCCAAGGAGTTATACAGTTCTATCTAAGTGCAAGTATTAAAAGCAGTAAGTAAACGACACCAGGGATTTTTATAGTGGTTCAAGGAACAACTCGTTCCTCTAATCCACTGTTCCACTAAGCTTGTAAAAACGACCGTTTACAACGCCTTAGTCCTAGCACTTAAGAAGCTCTCCACGTCTTCTTCAAGCCTAGATGTCTCCTGGGATGCACTGCCTGGCTTCCTTTAAGACTGGTCCTTTCACTGAGCTTCCCGGAAGTATCACCACTTCACTACTCCAGTTACTTGGACGTCCTTCTTGTAACAAGAAGAGTTTCTGTTGAAACAGGGGTTCCTCCAACTAGCTTCGTTACAAAAGATTTGTAGATGAAGTGCTTGAAGTTGTTGAAGAACTGTTGGAACCTTGCTCTTGTTGAATGATATGAAGTTATATTCTTTCCAACTTGTGTCTCTCTTGTTGAGGATGAAGAGTTTGACTCTCAAGAGGACCTTTTTGCCTTGAATAATTTGAATGTGTTTTTCTTGCAAAGAATGTGGTGAAGTTGGCAAAGTTAGTAGAGCAAAAGTTATCCGGTTGTTCTTCGTAGTGTATCTTTTATACTGAGGGTTGTCTTCCCGTTGGAGGTGAAGGAGGACAACTGCATTTAATGCGCGAGCAGTTGACTTGACCAGTAGGACCCGGCAAAGTTGGCGGGTTACTATTTTGGGATAAAGTAATCCTGACATTGCGGCCAATCATCTGCAATTACTCTACGGAGCATGGGGAGCATTAAATGAGCATTTAATGCTGGCACTGTAGCGTTTCCGTACAAGTCTCCTAGCCGTTTGAAGGAATCTTTCAGTTGACTTCCCGGCTTTATGGAATTCTTCCAAGTGTCAGGCCTTCTGGTGTCTTTAGCAGAGAACTGGTCAGAGAAGGTCTTGAGCACTTCTGTTGATAATAGCGTACAGAGAACCAGGAGGGTTTCTGTCAAAGTAAAGGCTAACAGAGACCCTGAGGTTTTCTGTTCCTCGTCAGAGAGCCAAAGATCTTCTGTCAGGAGGTCTTCTGGTGAGGAGGCCTTCTGGTAGTCGATTATGCTAAGAACTTTACAAAGGAAAATTCTAATACATAATTTCTAAAAGGGGTACTTTAAAGTCCTAATTAATATAGCATCATCAAAATCTAATTACAGATATTCCTTACAATGAGGTATAGGGGCAGGGTAGGGATTAGGATAATAGGAGTATGGGTACACGTACGAGGTGATCGACCCCAAATACTATATTATATATTTGTGTTCATGAATGTTTGTGTGTCTATGTATGTATAGGGTTATTTTGGACATTTTAATGTTAAACGGTGTTTTAAACCTTTTGAAGTAGACATGATCTTATAACATTGCTTATTTTATGCGTCGCTTATTAACGCGAGTCTTAATAAGCACCATTTAGTAACCCGTGAATTAAACGTGTCAGTCTTCTGGATGATCACATAACTGGGTGAAAAAAATGATGAACATGTTTTTAGATTTGAAAATGGAAAACTAGAAAATAGAAACAGAAAACTGGAGATAGAAAAACTGAAAAATAAAAACAGAAAATTGGAGAACGAAAAACAGAAGTAGAAAACAGGAAAATATCTCTGTTAGTAAACATGCCCTAAAATTTCGGAGAAACATATGGGCTAATACTATGTGTTTATTGAAAGACATAGAGGATCGGTTGGATACACAATCATTTTTTCACAAACCCAATACATAATTCCAATTATAGGTTACACACTATATCTAGGAGAACCAGTGAACAATGAAAATATCTAATTCTTTAGTGCAGGTAAAAAACACAATAAGAACTACTAAAATGCTAGCTTATATGTAAGTCGTGGTAAATAGATTAGAGTACACATATTTATTTTTATTTAAGAGCTATGTATAAAAAGATTAAAAACGAATGGCATGTAGCAATAGGTTATTTGAATCAGTTATTGATCTTATGCCTCAATAGGTTATTAATAAAAATAAAAATAGGTATTCCGGAATAAGGAATCAGTAATGGGAAACTCAATGCATTTTGGCTGACACCCCTTCGTAGGTAATTCATTAACTCTCTCTAATTTGAAAGTGTTGGGTGTGTTTCGAAAAACAAAAAAAAATAATTAATAAAATTAATTAATAAAATGACTTAAAGGGAAAATAAGAAATGAGATGAAGCAGAATAAGTCAAAGCTCGTGCTACGCACGATTTCCTTAAAACGTATTCGTTGCCTCCCAGGGTGCTAAGAGCGTTGCAACGATCGTTTCACAGGATACGATGACTTCGAACAATAGTTTAGCACTCAAATTAAAGTTCCAACAAACGTGAACAAAGGCAGAACACCGAAGGAGTTTGTATGGAGTGCTAGAGGTGGTTTTTAGCTATGAAAATATGTGCACGAAGTGTATGAAGTTTGTGTCTTTGCAAAGCACCTACTAGCCTTTTATAGGGGTGTATTATGATGTGTTAATGGTTGTTTAAGGCTTGTGATCGTTGGACATCAATGTCCTAAACATTGGGCATTGATTCCAGCCAATAAACAGCCCAACACGTTCATATGAACGTTGGGACATCAATGGCAGCATATTGGAATTGATTCTCCAAGCAAGCTGTCCAAACCCGTTGCATTCGTGTGTGTAGGTCGCCCGCACACGCAAGTCGCGGTTTTCGTTCTTCGGTTTCGGGATTTGATTCGCAGCCCCATGCGCGCGTGAGAGAGCCTTTCCCTTTAGGATTCTTAACTCCTTAGGGAGGGTTTCCCTTTATAAAGGGTTCAAATTCCCTTGTGATTTTCGGTGTGGGAAAGAACTCACACTAAAACCCACCTTTTCCTAGTTTTCTCCATTCCAACGGGTAAACTTCGAAAAACAATTTCTCATTCACCCGTTATCCGTTTTGAGTGTACCATATATCGAATTGTAGCCCTTAGCAAGGACAATCCGAAATAACTTTGACCCGACCCAAATCAGAAGTGGCCTCCTCTCAAAAAATTGCCCCAAAATGACCATTTAATGCAATTTATTAACCCATTTTCCAACAATGGCAATTCTTTAAAAAGCTTCATTTGGTTCTCCAAGTGCCCCAAAATTTTTGAAAAAAAGCTAAGCCGGTAAGCAAAACCGTAATTCTGAAAAAGCTTTGATGACGCAATGGCGTGGGAGCCACAAACCCGCAGATCAGCATAAAGTTGATCATACTACCTCTGTCCCACTATGTTTGGGACAAAGGAGTGTGACAGAACTTTTAGGAAAAAGTGGAATTGTGTGGTTGAGATTGAATTGATAAAGTGTGAATAAAGTAAGAATGAATTGTAACCACCAAAATGTTACCAAATATGATATGAGACAAACTTAATGGGACAGACGGAAAAGGTAAAAGGGGACAACGGTAGGGGGACGAAGGGACTATAATTTTGGAATACCATTACACACAATCATATATAATTATATTTAAGTAATTTGAAATTCGTGTAGGAACGGCCGTTCCCGAAAAGGTCACAAAATGTGACTTGATCAGACATTGTTGGTATAATGATATCCAAAGGGTGGGGGGTCACCGCCACCCTGCATCGTCGAAATTGAAGTAAATAGCGTAACTCCAATTATTTAATAAATGTCGGTCGTATTTTTTTTTTATCTTAAATGTGGAGAGTGGAGAAAGTGAAAATTGGGTAGGTGGAGAGTGGGTATATGAAGAGATCACTAGATCCACTTCGGCATCTACCTTGTGCAGTTGTGCCCCTTAGCTTCTCCTATCCAGTGGACGGAAAACGATGTGCTCATTGGAGAAGCGAGGAAGCATCTTCATCCTCACATTAACCGGCAACGATGAGCACCGATTACACCCAACCCTCATCGACTCCATCACGTCCGCCGTCCGCCGCGTGCGCTCCGAATCAACAGGGGCCTCCGCCCTGATCACCACCGCGCACGGGAAGTTCTTCAGCAACGGATACGATCTGAAATGGGCTTTGCAGGACGTAGAGAGCCGCGGTAAGATCATGTCATCGAAGCTCCGCCTCCTCGTCGCCGACCTAATCAGTCTCCCCATGCCCACAATCGCCGCCGTCACCGGCCACGCATCCGCTGCCGGATTCATACTCGCGCTCTGCCACGACTACATCCTGATGAGACGGGATCGAGGGGTTCTCTACATGAGTGAGCTCGATATAGGTCTCAAGCTGTCGGCCTGGTTTTTTGCCGTTATCAGATGTAAAATTGGGTCGCCGGCGGCCAGGCGCAGTGTTGCTCTGACAGCGGCAAAGCTGAACGCAGATATGGCGGTCCAGAATGGAATCGTTGATTCAGTGCACAACAGCGCGGAGGAGACTGTAAGAGCTGCTCTGAATTTAGGGGAAGATTTAATGAGAAGAAATTGGGATGGAAAGACATATGGTGATATAAGGAAAACTATGTTTGCTGAAGTATTGGATTCGCTTGGCTCTGATGAGACTGTCGGAGACTATGGCGAAAAAGAAGCCGAGAAGACTATATCCCGGCTATGAGTTAGCCTGTTCATCGTTCCGGCTGAACTGCAACCAAAACCCACCGTACACTCTCGGGTTGTAAGGTATTCACCATAAAACAGAATATTTTATCTTACATGTAATGATATTATTATGTTTAAAGAAACGCGTATTAGATGGCCAGATATAGCATATGAAAGATGCAAATTATACTTCATACTACAACGACGATTAAAATCAAAAGCCTTTTGTGTTGGGTTTTCCCTAGCGAGTTGTCTCGCGTAGGGTTTTTCTTCGCCGCCCTGGTGCGGTGTTTTTCTTTCAATCGACGCAGCTCGATTTGGACGTAGCTCGGAATGAATGATCGTGGCTACGAGAAGATGGTGGAACAAGCGAGAGAGACGTAGGAATGATCGGGAGAGGCTGAATGCTTCATTCGATGGCATGAATTTGTGTCTTACGGAGGGTATGCCGCTGAAAGAGGGTATCAATCGAGGTGCTAGAATTCGTGAACGTTTTTCTTGTAGTTTTTATCTGTTTGTTATTTGTTTTCTTGCGTCCATTTTTGTTGTTGAGTTTGACAGTTTGTTGCCTCTCTTTGTGTCATTGGGTATGGTTGGATCTATGAGAATAGTTATGGCTGTGTCAAGCCCACTACATGGTTAGCGTTTCGTGTTGCTCTCTCAGGGGTGACCGTCACAAAGTCTCACCATAGGGTTACAGTGGTAGTTGTTGGAGTTTCAGTTGGTGTCTGTTTTATTTTCTCTTTGCTTGATGTAATGATCATGAATCTTTTGATATGAATAGAGGCATGTTTTGATGATAAAAAAAAAGAAACGCGTATTAGTATTAAATCACTGTATTGGTAGTACGAATACAAGAAGTCTGCATTGAGTATCATGATCTACATAGAATATATATACTCTACCTGCACGGGTAGCTCAGTTGGTCGAGTGGTGGGAAAATTGGACCAAATGACCAAGGTTCGAAATCCGCAGCGGCCGTGTGGAGGTTACAGAACCTGAAATAAGGCTGGACCTCTGGTGCGCACGTGTATAAGGCCTACCGACGTTTTGTTGACTGAGTCACCGTGATTAACCTCCCCACCATCCTGTCGGGTCGGGGTGGGGGGGGGGGGGGCTTGGGGTTGGGCATTCAACCTTTTGGACCAAGAATATATATACTACGTAGTATAAATGAAATTATTCATTTAACTACATCATAAAAATATTAGAAATTGCCCTAAACAAGAGTAAAAACGCTTTGAACTTCCAAAATAGAAGTATCATGTTTTATTTTCCTTGAATAGGACTAATCTGGCAAGTTTGAAAAAAATGTCATATTTAAAAGCCTAGTAATGCCAAACTTGTCAGAAATTTACTCCTATTTAGGGAATAAAAAAACATGATAGTCGTATTTTAGAATTTCAAAACTTTTTTACTCCTATTTGAGAATTTACTCTAAAAATATTTATGTGCTAGTTTTATAATTTAATACTACTACTCATTTCGTTTTAATTATATATACTCATTAGGTATCAGATTAAATATCCGATTGAATCATGTACATGTTCTTTGTTGAGAAAAGGTACAAATATACCCTTGTAGTATGGGTGTGAGAATGAATATACTCATTTTCTACTTTTCGGAACAAATATACCATTGAAGTATATGTTGAGGTGCATATATATTCCTGAACTATTTAAATGTGTAAAATACCCCGCGTATTCATATAAAAGAGCAAATTTATCCTTATTGGTTTTAAATTAATAAATAAATTTCAAAAACCACCAATTTTTTTTATAAATTTGAAATTTAAAAATAAAAAATTTTAAAAATGTGTTTGTGTCCAATTCTTCCTTTTATTGTTTGTATATCACAATTAAATATTGTTAGTATAAAACTAGTAATCTCACCCGTGCGATGCACGTCATGAGATTTTGTTTTTTAAATTTATTTATGCTAAACAATTCAAGACACTCTATTCATTGATGACACTATGCAATGCCATGCAATAAAGATATACATCAACGCAACACACAAAACACACTTATAATATTATGGCGAAAATGAGATTACAAAACATGACTCAAAAGTTCAAAACCGTCACACTAATACGTTGAAACCATGACGTTGTAAATAACCATTTAAAGCAAATCTAAACATTGTTGAAAACTTCTTTTGAATACTACATTTTGAGTCTTGTTAGTGGTTCCCTCATCTTCATCAACAATCAGAATTTCCAAACCACATCGGTTGGTCACTCTCGAAATTGCAACATACAACTGTCTATGGGTAAATACAGGTTTTTTCAACAACAACCCAACACACGACAATGACTGACCTTGACTTTTATTTATAGTCATAGCATATGAAATCATAACAGGATATTGGCGCCGATGAAATTTGAAAGGCAAGCTGGTATCTGATGGTGTCAAGGACAATCTTGGAATTAAAACTTTTTGTCCGACGCTCACACCAGTTAAAATCTTCCCCTCCAAAACATGATCACCAAGCCTCATTAGAATAAGACGTGTTTCATTACACAATCCCATTGAATGATCTATATTTCGCAAAAGTATCATCGGGTTCCCTACCTTTAATGTCAATTCATGATTCATCACACCAGACAATTTGATACTATTTAAGAACTCAGGTGTGTGCAACTCCGCCATAAAATCGCTCGTGGAATCCACCTTAGAAACAATGTCTGAACTAAGATATGTCTTTGAAACTTCGCCAACATTAAGTGCCGTCATATAGTCCTTAACAGCTTCAACAACAGCTAGCGTCGGTGCCAATATTGCACGATCCCGCAAACAACTGATATCACTTGCAGATTCAACATATTCCGAAAATATGCTTTCTACAATCGTAGCTATAGGATCTCCATCTGTACGTATCAATAGATCTTTAGGAATAGTAATACGAACATTGCCATCATTCATTTCACCAGCAACACTGTCACCAATGCTGGCAATCCAATCCGAAAATAGCTTCAAATCGTAAGAATATGATGGATTAGTCACGTTCTGCTGGCGCATATTTTTTGTCAGGCGGAGCACTGTGCATTCTGACCAAAGATATGATGAATTAATGGTAGCATTCACGACATCTTGTCTACTCCCTTGTGGTATCACCGGCAACACCTGCCAAAAATCCCCACCAAAAACCATTATCTTCCCCCATATGGAAGAGCACCGCAATTTGGTTTATGGAACTGCATTATGTCCCTCATACTCCGGTCCAATGCCTCAAAACAAAACCTATGTAACATTGGAGCTTCGTCCCATATAATCAACTTACACCGTACAATGAGCCTGGCCAGCAGACTTCCTTGTTTAATATGACACGTCGAGTCTTCATTTAGACTTATCGGTATTGCAAATCGAGAGTGAGTCGTACGTCCACCCGGCAAAAGAAGAGATGTGATACCACTCGATGCAACATTAAGAACAATCTCCCCTTTAGACCTAATGGCAGCAGAAAGGGTCTTGCACACAAATGTCTTTCCTGAACCTCCGTACCCATAAACAAAATATATACCACCGACCTCTTCATCTACAGACCGCATTATCGTATCATACACTTGCAGTTGCTCATCAGTAAGAGATTTGAACAACGTTGAATGTTCCTCTTTCATTGCAGTTTGATCATAGCGCAATTCTTCAAATATAAGTCTGTCATTAGAAGATAAGAGCAAATCAAGAACCACTGTAGGCATCGGAGGGTAATCGTGCAAACTTTTTCCACGGGTTTGTAACAACCTTTCTATTTCTTGCAAAGCAAACTTCTCCAATCGATCGTCTGAAAGAATTAGATCTGGAATATGAAATAGAGTTAAATAACAGTTAAAGTTGAAAGTAACGGGTACAAAAGAATCACATCGTAAGTATATAATATATTGAAATAATAAATGGTCATTAGTCAATCACAACCTGGATGTTGTAATTTTCGCCTACGCATATATTGTATGTCATCAGCCATGAAAGACCAACATTTTCCCCAAACGTACTCGATCCTAGCCATTGACTCTGTCCATAACAATATTACAAATAGAATCCTAAAACAGCAGGCAGATGAGAAATGGCTCGCCTCAATAAAAGCATCAATGAATTCTTTATCATCGTCGAGCAAGCCCAACGCATAGCATGCATCACGAAAAGAATCATAAATGACACAATTTAAGGTTCTCAAATCCTAATGACTTGTTGCACCACGAATGTGATTCAAAAGACATCGAATGTAATAAGATTCACCGCTGCCACGATGGACATAGTAAACTCTACCAATAACGAATGCTTGTTTTCTGGGAGCCCATTCTCTTGTCTTTTTTTTTTCAAACAAACTTTTGAGGAAACTCTGCATACGTCAAAAGTCTTGCTTCCGGGTACTTCTTATTGGCCTCCATCCATGCCGTGAACATACTATCCTTCACAGAAGATGCACGAACCACTGAATCTAGTGGTTGATCATCGCGAAAAACAACACTCTGTTCTTCCGGTAAATGGAAGCTTAGATGTTCAACTGGCGGGGTCTTATATTGAATTTCAAACCCAAATATGCGCCAAGCAGCCTCACACAAAGATATGTACCTACAGTCATAGTACATTTGTATCTCATCAACTGGCTTTTGTACTGCATCACCATCAACTGTCTGGTAAAACCCTGCCGTAACTCGATCACGACCTTTATTTATGTACTTAAACAAATATTTGATTGACCTTGATTGATTACACCACTCTACGTTCATATGGGCTCGATATTTCATCAATAAATAACGGGTGTGGGGAACAACAAACCTATTGTCCAAATCAACCTTATTCTTTGTTATTCTGCGGCCATCACTTCTCCTCCTATACATTGGATAACCGTTGTCGTCCAATGGCGTCTCTGCACACCATTTCTTAGGAAAGTGTTTGGTACATTTACCGTCAACCATGCAAGGTGCGGACTTTGCAGCATTACCGCAAGGGCCATGCATCATAAAATCCCTCACAACAACATAATACAGCGGGTCAATGTTTATATCTGAAATTTCAGCAGATATTACTCTGTCTATATCAATAGGTGAGGGCAATTTATCCTCGTTCTCTAACCACAACAAAATATGAGCATGAGGCAATCCACGTTTCTGAAACTCAATTGTATAAACAACTGCAAAGTAAACAAATGATGTAAAATAAAATTGAAATTGGGCTAATGTAATAAGGAAATAACTGGAGACAATACCTCCTCGAATGTTTCCAAAGGCTTTATTTTTGCGCAGATCACTAATCAAACCGTCGAGCTTAACCTTGAAAACACGACTTATTATATCGGGACGATCTTCCGCTTTCAAATTCCTCGGATGCAAAAAAACAATCTATCTCAGGCCATCTTGGTTTGCACGTGAAGGTTATGAATAAATCTGGATAACCCGCCCACCTGCAGATGGCCATTGCATCCTGATAATTTTGTATCATATAACGTGATCCTCCGGTAAAGGTAGGAGGCAACACGATTCTCTTACCCTATGTACGCGAATCATTTTCTCCACGTAAAAAAGCATCACTCAAACCCTTATACATCTCACAACGAAGCTGCGTTTGATGGGTCCTAACAAACCTCAACCGTGCGGCCTCAACCAAGGTATAACCGTGAACAATGAATTGCTGAAAAAACCTTTTTGTCCTCAAGATTGATGAATGATTGTCACACCGCTCTTGAAGCCGAAACGCAAGAAACTCCCTGACACTCACTCTTTTTCTACCACCTCCAACAATGTTACCACCCCTGGACAACGGCGTATCCTCACGGTAACCGATTGCTCTGTTAAGGTTGTGTGCAGGAAAGGTCTTGTAAGGAATAATTGTAATTAGATTTTGATGATGCTAGATTAATTAGGACTTTAGAGTACCCCTTTAGAAATTATGTATTAGAATTTTCCTTTGTAAAGTTCTTAGATGTATTCGACTTGACAGAAGACCTTCAAGGGCAGAAGGGCTTCAAGAACAGAAGGGCTTCAAGAGCAGAAGTGCCTCTTAAGGCATTATTGAAACAGAGGACCTTTGGTTCTCTGCTCCAGAACAGAAGTCCTCAGGATCTCTGTTACTCTTGACTCTGACAGAAACCCTTCTGGGTCTCTGTTGGGTATACTCTCAACAGAAGTGCTCCAGACCTCTGTTCTATTCTCAGACAAAGACACCAGAAGGTCTGACACTTAGAAGATTTTCAAAGAACCGGGAAGTCAACTAAAAGATTCCTTCAACGGCTAGGAGTATGAAACGGAAAAGCTACAGTGCATGCATTAAATGCTCATTTAATGCACCCCATGCTACGTAGAGTAATTGCAGATGATTGGCCGGAATGTCAGGAATACTTTATCCCAAAATAGTAACCCGCCAACTTTACCGGGCTCTACTAGTCAAGTCAACTGATCGCTCATTTAATGCAGTTGTCCTCCTACTCCTCCAACGGGAAGACAACCTCAGTATAAAAGATACACTACGAAGAACAACCGGATAACTTTGCCTACATAATTTTGCTACAACTTTGCTAACCACAAGCAAGATATTCAAACTCTGAAAAGCAAAAGCCTCCTTGAGATTCAAACTCATTATCCTCTACAAGAGAAGGCAGAAGTTGGAAAATTACTCTTTCCAACTCAAGCAAAGTTCCAAGTGTTCTTCAACTCTTCAAGCTCATCACATACAAATATTTTGTAACGAAGCTAGTTGGAGGAACCCCTGTTTCAACAGAAACTCTTCTTGCTACAAGAAGGACGTCCAAATAACTGGAGTAGTGAAGTGGTGATACTTCAAGGAAACTCAGTGAAAGGACCAGTGTTAAAGGAAGCCAGGCAGTGCATCCCAGGACACATCTAGGCTTGAAGAAGACGTGAAGTGCTTCTTAAGTACTAGGACTAAGGCTTTGTAAACGGCAGTTTTTACAGCTTAGTGGAACAGTGGATTAGAGGAACGAGTTGTTCCTTGAACCACTATAAAAATCCATGGTGTCGTTTACTTACTGCTTTTAATACTTGCACTTAGATAGAACTGTATAACTCCTTGGACTTGGTATCTGTGTTCAGCAGAACTTATTCTACGAGTTAACAGAAGGCCTTCTGCCTTTGCTTCTCTGAGGCTAACAGAACTCCCTGCCAGAACCCCATCCGCTGCCAGTCTGTTCTTTCAACAGAACAGGCTATTCTGTAAATCTGGTACTTAGTTTAAAAAGCTAAAAACCAATACAGTCTATTCACCCCCCCTCTAGACTGTATCCAGTATAACCGGGACCAACAAGTGGTATCAGAGCCTCCTTGTTCTAATAATCTTTTAGGTTATTTGTTGAACGAAGATCCACTTGTTTTTCTGTTTAACCTCATTTCTATCTGATATAATGGATCACTCCTTGTCCAAGAATCTTATGTTTTCAGATCTTAAGTTTGATGACTGGAGGATCCGGATGAAAGCACATCTCTGTGCCCTGCATGATGAAATGTGGGAAGTTCTTGACATTGGCCCCTTCACAGAAGGTCAATCCTGAACATGCCATAGACAACACCAGACCCCAGATGATCAGCAAAGCCAAGTCAGAATGGACCACTGAAGAGAGGAGAAAGTACAACCTAGACAATATTGCCAAAGACATCCTCTACAAGTCCATTGATGATAGGTACTTCAACAGAATCAAGAAGTGCAAGACTGCTAAGGAAATCTGGGATACTCTTGAGCTCATTGGAGCTGGTGATGAGCAAGAAAAGGACAACAAACTAACCATAGCCAACAAGAAGTTTGATGACTTCAAACTTCTCCCTGGTGAAAGCATCTCCAAGATGTATGACAGGCTCCTCACTCTCACCGGAGAGATCTCTGAGCTTGGCAAGGATCTCACAACCAAGGAGATCAACCTGAAGGTGTTGAGGGGACTGCCCTCAGCATGGAAGATGAAGGTAGTTGCTGTCAAAGCCAGCAAGGATGTAAAGACTTATCCCACTGATAAGCTCATTTCAGATCTCAAAGCTCATGAGTTTGAAATGATTGAAGAGAAGGAAGATGTACCAGAAGAGAGGACCACTACAGCCCTCACTGCCAGCATATCTAAGGTAAATGATTTTGACCCTTCAGTACTTTTATCTGATGAATATATGGCTGCCTTTGCCAGGAGATTCAAAAAGTTTATGAAGAATCCCAAAGATGGAAGGAGTCCATCTTTCAATAGAAAGTCATACCAGAAGGTCAAATCAACAGAAAGCAGTGGAGAGCTTCTCTGTTATAACTGCAGACAACCTGGTCACTTCAAGGCTGACTGTCCCCATCCTAGAGTGTCCAAGAAGCAAAGACAGGATGGAGAAAAGAAGAAGTACGAGGACAACTCCAGAAGAAGAAAAGGCACTTGTGACAGAACAGCTGGAGAAAGACCCTCTGTCAGAAACAGAATCCAGTTCTGACTCAGATTCTGATGAGGCCTTCTGTTGCCTGGATACTGAGACAGAAGACCTTTGCCTGATGGCTCATTCTGATGATGAGGTAACCTCTACTTCTGAATCTAGTTTTTCTTCGGTAGGCTTAGCTTTTGATTCTGATTCAATGTCAGAATTTTGGGAAGAGTTTAAGGCCATACAAGCCACTTATTCTTCTGTAACAGAAGAAAACAGTAAGTTAAAAGCTGAAATTCTTGACTTAAAGAAGGAGGTTGAGATCAAAATCAATCTTCTAATTGAGGAAAGAGATCAACTGGAGACTGAAAATGTTTCTCTTCTTAAGAGAATAAGAGAAATAGAGCCTCTCGAGATTAAGTACAAAGCTTACCAGAAGGCCCAGTCTTCCATGGAAAAGATTGTGCTTGATCAACAGATTGGCACTGGTTTTGGTCTTGGTTATGGCTCAACAGAATCAGGTGAGCCTTCTGTAATGCCTAGCACCAGAGTTGCTAAGGCAGACAAGGTCATAGAGCCACTGATTCCTAGCCCCATCTGTCAAGCTGGTGTATCTGGCACCAAGGTTGTTCATGAGGAAGTCAGACCAGAAAAGGGTAAGATAAAGGTTCAACAGAAACCCTTTTTGAAAAATAATGGACCTGGCAGAAAACCTAACAACAGAAGAGGTTTTCAAAATAACAAAAATAAAAGACCATTCATTGACAGACAACCTCATGTCAATCGTGCCAGAAATGATCACCAGAAGGGCAAATATCAAGAGAAAGTTAACTTCAGGCAGAAGAGGTTGGCTGGTCAACTTCAGAAGCCCAAGGTTAACCGTCCCTCTGCTCTTGATAGTATATGGGACTTCTTTCCAACAAAGAAAGCTATGCAAAAGTATGTAAACAGGAAGCATGACCCTCACAAGCATCTGCCCAAAGTGAATCACACTTCAGTTTACTATAACTACCAGGTGGACAATGGGTACCACCCACCAAGGTTTCACTTGATGAGACCAAAATGGTACCAACTACCCAGACTCCATGACCCCCCGGGACCCAGCATTGCTTGGGTACCTAAATCTTTCTTTTGATCTTGCAGGAACTGTGTGCTGGAGCCATCTCTGAACAAGAATGGTTTATTGATAGTGGATGCTCCAGGCACATGACAGGTGACAGAAGTTGCCTAACAGAGTTCCAGAAATGCAAAGGACCCAGAGTTACCTTTGGAGGTAATGACAAAGAAGGTCAAACAAAAGGAAGAGGAAAGCTGATCAAGAACCAGATAATCATTGATGATGTCTCATATGTCAAAGGACTGAAGTTCAACTTGCTAAATGCTAGCCAATTCTGTGACAAAGGCTACACTGTTGAATTCACAAAGGACTTCTGCTATGTGAAGCATGAGACAACAAAGGAAGTGGTTCTTACAACATCAAGGAAGAAGAACATCTATGTAGTTGATTGGAACACTGCAAAAGATGGAGTTTGCCTGATAGCCAAGGGAGATTCAAAACTGAGCTGGGACTGGCACAAAAAGCTCAACCATTTGAATTTCAAAACAATCAACAAACTGGCCAGAGAATACATTGTAGAAGGGCTACCAGACATTGTGTACAAGAAGGAGACCCTCTGCAGTGCATGTCAGAAAGGCAAACAAATGAAGAATTCCTTCAAACCCATTGCTGGAGATCTTTCTACAAGTCCTCTAAATCTGATTCACATGGATTTATTTGGACCTGTTGAGACTCCAAGCGTTGGTGGCAAGAAATATACCTTAGTCATGGTTGATGACTACTCCAGATACACATGGACTGTTTTTCTGACAAAGAAAAATGAAACTCTTCAGAAGTTGCCATCTCTGTTAAAGCAACTTCAGACTGAGAAGAACTTGAAAGTGAAGACAATCAGATCAGACAGAGGAACTGAATTTGTCAACCAAGTCATAAAGGACTTCTGTGATCAGAATGGAACTTTTCATCAACTTTCTGCCGCCAGAACCCCTCAACAGAATGGCGTAACAGAAAGAAGGAACAGAACATTAAAAGAAGCTGCAAGAACAATGATTGCAGAATCTGGATTGCCTATGAGGTATTGGGCTGAAGCAATCAACACTGCGTGCTATACTCAGAACAAAAGCATGATCAACAAGAATCACCAGAAGACCCCTTATGAACTCTGGAAGGGAAGAAAACCTAACATCAGCTACTTTCATGTATTTGGATGCAAGTGCTACATCCTCAACAATGGAAAGGAGCATCTGAAGGTATTTCAAGAAAAGGCTGATGAAGGAGTCTTTATAGGCTATTCAAACACCAGTAAGGCCTATAGAGTACTCAACAGAAGGACCCTACATGTTGAAGAATCCATACATGTGAAGTTTGATGAAAGTATCTCTGTTAAAGAGGTAACAGAGATTCTCAAGGAAGTCAGCATAGAAGACAGAACACCAGAACCAACAGAAGAGGTGGCAGACAACCCTGCATTTCCAACACCTGCACCAAACCCCCTTCTGTTGAATGAAGATGAAGACTCTGAAGATGAGGAACCAGAGAGACCAAGACAGCAGCTGACAGAACCAGACCTAACATGGTTAAGAGATCATCCTCCTAACCAAGTGATTGGTCAAATCAGAAGTGGAGTTCAAACCAGATCCACATCGAGGAGAGAAGCAATGCTTGCCTGCTATATATCTCAGATGGAACCTATGACAGTTGAAGAAGCTCTTGCAGACTCAGACTGGATCAATGCGATGCAAGAAGAGCTCACTCAGTTTGAAAGGAACAAAGTGTGGGAACTTGTTCCTAGGCCAAAGCACCAGAATGTCATTGGAACCAAATGGGTATTCAAGAACAAAGCAGATGAAGACGGCAACATTGTAAGGAACAAAGCAAGGCTAGTGGCTAAAGGATATTGTCAAGAAGAAGGAATAGATTTTGATGAGACTTTTGCACCAGTTTCCAGACTTGAAGCCATCAGAATCTTTCTAGCCTATGTTGCCTACAACAACATCAAGGTCTACCAGATGGATGTCAAGAGTGCATTTCTGAATGGAGATCTTGAAGAAGAAGTTTATGTGGAACAACCACCAGGTTTTGTCATTCCTACTCAATCTTCTTGTGTTTACAAGCTTAAAAAGGCCCTCTATGGTCTTAAGCAAGCTCACAGAGCGTGGTATGACACATTGTCCCTTTTCATAGTGAACCATGGGTTTACTAAAGGAAAGGTTCACAAAACTCTATTTCAAATCTCTGTTGCCAATCATATTCTGTTAGTACAAATATATGTTGATGACATTATATTTGGTAGTACTAATCCAGAACTGTGCAAGAAATTTTCTCAAGTGATGCAGAGTCAATTTGAAATGAGTATGATGGGAGAACTCAGTTACTTCCTAGGACTTCAAGTCAAACAAGTTCCAGAAGGGATCTTTATCAATCAAGGGAAGTACACCAGAGATCTAATCAAGAAGTTTGGAGTGGAAGGCAAATCATCAATGAAGATTCCCATGAACACTTCAAAAGGAATTGGTCCAGATGATGAAGGAAAGGATGTAGATGCAACAACATATAGAGGAATCATAGGATCTCTGTTGTATCTAACTGCAAGCAGACCAGACATCTCATTCTCTGTTGGAATCTGTGCCAGATACCAATCAAAGCCCAAGGAAAGCCATCTAAGTGCTGCAAAGAGAATCATCAGATACATCAAAGGGAATCCAAATGCAGGCCTATGGTATCCAAAGGGAGGTAACTTTGAACTAATTGGTTATTCTGACTCAGATTTTGCAGGTTGCAGACTAGACAGAAAGAGCACTTCTGGTCACTGCCAATTGCTAGGAGGAAGGCTTGTTTCCTGGTTTAGCAAGAAGCAGAACACCATCTCAACAAGTACAGCTGAGGCAGAGTACATTGCAGATGGGAGTTGCTGTGCTCAGCTACTCTGGATGAAGCAACAACTTAAGGATTATGGAATTCAAGCAAAGGAGATCAAGCTGTTGTGTGACAACACCAGTGCCATTGCTATCACTCAGAATCCAGTTCTTCATTCCAGAACGAAGCATATTGAGATCAGACATCACTTCATCAGAGATCATGTGGAGAAGAAGCACATCTGCATGGAACATGTGCCAACAGAAGACCAGCTTGCAGATATCCTGACAAAGCCTCTTCCTGAGGCTAGGTTCAACAAACTGAGAGAGGAATTGGGAATGATGGATGAGATTCCAAGGGAAAGTTGAAAAGAAAGGCCCTCTGTTGCTGAATTCCTGTTAACAGAACACCTTTTGCAGAACCCCTTCTGTTAACCCCTTATGTTCGCTACCCTGGCAGAACACCTATGCAACAGAAACCCTTTCTACAGAGAACCCTCTCTTGTCTAACAGAAGGTGGTGGACTTAGAAAAGAAAATCTTGTAAACCGGGTGACCTAGTAAATTATTAAAGGTCTTTTACCCTTTTACCCTTAAAACGGTATCAAGCCGTATAAAATTTACTGCGCCCCCGTTTATTTACTGCGCCCCTTTTTACATTTATTGGTATCTTGGAACCGTAAATTATCTCAAACGTCCACTAACCCATATCCATAAAACCCCCTTTCGCAAACCTAAACCGTTACTGCTCTCATAACTCTCAAGCTTTTGAACTCTTATCTCTCCAAAACTCTCTAACCGCAATAAACTCCATGGCTTTCTTGAGCTTCTCCGATCTTTCAAAGGAACAAAAGGCAACTCTCCTGAAGAATGTACTGACAGGGATGAGATGCGAACTGGAAGTACTGCCCAGGTTCGCAGAGAATAAGGAGAGGATGACCTCCATTGTTGACGGACTGTCACAATGTCAACTGAGCAAGGTCATCACTCATGATTATGAGGCCTACAACAACATTGACACTGTTGAGTTCTATCTCAACGCATCCTTCAAGGATGAAGTCATCTCCTCCGTCGTCCAAGGAGAAAAGGTGTTGGTTGATGCTGACGTCATCAACAACATCTTCAACATTCAGCAAAAGGAAGGAAGGGACTCTCTACTCGACTTGGAGGATACTGACATCCCTCTGCCAGAATTCAAGAAGAAGTTCTGCAGAAAAGGGGAAGAAGTAGAGAAGGTCAACATCAAGAAGCACCTGCTCAAGAGGGAATTTGAGCTACTCATAAACATTTTTCACAAATGTTTATGGTGCAAGTACACCTCCACAGATGATGTTACAACGGCCAATGCAAAGGCCCTGTATGCAGTGCATCATGGGATGAACATCAATTGGGGACAAGTCATGGTGAAGTCCCTGATTGAAGTCATCAAGAAGAAGAATCCAAAGACTAGCCTCTATTCTGGGAAGCTAGGGCATGGACTGCTCATTTCAGAAGTGCTCCTCAAACAAGGGGTAAGCTTGAGGAAGGCTTCAACTTTGGATCACACCAAGGTAATTTTCCTGACTGCCTCTCCCAATAGGGAAAAAGCCATAAAGGCAGAGCTGAGGAGACAGCTTCAACTTGAGGCTAAGAGACAACAAGGAGAGAAGGTACAGAAACCTCTCTCTGTAGCCCCTTCTGCTGAGAAGAAGAAAAAGAAGAAGAAGAAGACTAAAGGGGAAGCACCTGTTGCCCCCGCTAAGGCCGGACAGAAGAGGAAGAGGACCACCAAACCCAAGAAGAAGGTTGCTAAACCTGTGGTTTCTGTGTCTGAGGGAGTGGCAGACACTCAGGGGGAACCAGAGATCCCCACCTCTGCTGCATCTCCTGAACAGAACAGGGTGCCAACTCCACCAGAGCACCCTAGTCCTGTCAAAGATGGGTATCTGTCCTTGCTTGACAGACAGTTTACCCGGGTCCTTGAATGGAGAAGATGGAGAATGGGACCCCTCCACAAAATAATTCAGTTTTTTGACCACTATGAGGCAGAAGAAGAAGCCATCCTGAATTGGGTTGGGACTGATGATGTCTCAAAGTGCTTTGCCCTCAACTTTCTTCACTCTGTCCTTGAGAAGAAGAAGACAAGCTACAAGGGAAAGGCTATTCTCATTTCTTCACCCTCGGAGGAAGCTGTCAAACCTCTAGAAGATGGAGAAATTGAAGCCTTTGAAGAATGGCTGTTCACCAAGATGGCAACTGACTCTGTACAGCCCAACTTCAACCCAGGAGAGTCCTCTGTACTCAAGTCAGAAGGACAAGCTATGATGGAGCATATCAAGGAGTGGAGGACTTCCTTGCTCGTGGATAACATCATTGAGGTAAACTCTTCAACCCCTTCTGTTATTATCCCAACAGAACCACATATTCCCTCACCTACCACCAGCACAGAAACCCCTCCACCAGAACTCCCTCAACCTAAATCTCCTGAACAGAACACCCCCACCCCTCCTCAATCACCCAACCAGAAAACTGCATCACCCTGTAGAGCAATTCTTCCCTACAGAAACCGCTCACCTTCACCTCCCCCATCTCCCCCTCAACAGAATGCCTCACCTATTCAATCCTCACCCCAGCACCAGAACCCCTCACCCCAACAGATATCCTCTTCATCCTCTGAATCTGATCATCAATCTCCTCCTCCAGAATCTTCACCTCCACAACAACCTGCAGAAAACCTTAAACCTGTATGGTTTCTCAGGGATTCTGATCCTACAACTGTCTCCCCCATCTCTGCACCCAAAGGGTATTCTAGGGACTCTGTTGCCCCCAATCCCTCTCTGAGAAAGAAAAAGAAAGTAGTTCGCAACAGAAAACCTATCTACTCTCATTATGAGATTTCCTCTGACATGGATGGATTCATGATCAGCAAATCCTACAAGGCCACATCAAAGAGACAGAAGACCCCTCCTCTGACTCAACTGGAACATGAACTGCTTGTAGAATCTCTCTCATCTGTCCAAGAACATCACCCACTACCTAGGGGAAGAGGTCTAGAGATGCCTCAAGCAGATGGACAACAGAATAACATTACCTTCAACAAATTTGTTGAATCTGCAGAAGAATTTGGAGGACAGATCCTCCAAGGCTTGAACAAGCTGATAGAGATAAATGATAAACACTATGGGCATCTTGCTCATGTGAATGACAATCTGAATTCAGGTATGCAGTTCATCTCTGACCGTTTTGAGAACCTCACTGGGACACTCAAAAACTTCATCGCCTCCTCCTCTGCCAGAACAGATGTCCTGTCAACAGAAGTGGTAGGCATCCACAACACCCTCTCTATCTTTCAACAGACTCTCCTGAGTCAAGGACAGGCAATCCACAATATCTCAGAGCATCTTGAGGCTCTGAAGAAATCTGATGCCAGAACAGAGAGGCAACTGACCTCTATTGAGCAAATGTGCAGAGCTCATCAAGAACAGGCTCAAGCCCTCCTATCTACTGACAGAGACCGATATCAGAAGATGGTGCTCCTTGAAGCCAATAACAAGGACATCTTCTCTGCAATTCAGAAGCAGCAAGGTCTCATTGAAGGCCTTACCTCTGTCACCCAAACACTACCAGAGGCCCTGGAGCAGATAGCCTCAACCCAGGCCTCAGAATTCCAGAAGATCAGTCTTATGATTGAAGATCTGCATGATGCCAAAAAGAGGGAAGAGGACCCTCAACAGACCAGGCCTAGGTCTCAAAGAACTCCTACCAGAGCACCCTCCTCTGGTGAGCCTGCAGTAGATCTGGCTCCCTATTTTGAAGCTGCCCTACAAAAGAAGAGAGCAGCAGGCATACCTAGACCCCCATCTCCAGTAAAGAAGAGCACCAAGAAGAAGAAAGTTTTCAACTTCACAGAGTGGAGATTGGGTGGCTCTCAGAACATTGACAGAGCCCAATTTGAGGAGATGAAGGCTAAAATGACTCCTACCCAACAACAGCACCTCTATCTGGACAAAGATGGTGTTGTCAGAGTTAGGTATGGAGGATCTCTTGAAGAAGCAGAAGAATGGTACAAGAAGAACATTGTCCCAGGAAAGACCATACATGAAGGTGTCCTCAACTATTTGGACTGCAAGCTTTCTCCAATATGGGCATCTTATCAAAGGTCTGGCAATCTGTTCAAAATCAGAGCTGAAATAAATGAAGAACTGCTCAGGCTTCAAAGACTAGAGGAAGAAGCTCTACAGGCAGCTAATATGGAGAATGTGTAAGGTTTAAACTCTGTAAAACCTATCTAATAAAATCACATCTCTGCCTTCTTACTTTGAAGTGCTTTTCCTCAAATTCTTGTCTTTTTGCCTTCTGTTTGTGTTTGTTTATTTCTGTTATATTCTGCTATCTGAATGTATCGTACTCTTACTATTTTCCTATGCCAAGTTGCCCACCAAGATTTTAATGGAAGTTTTTAAACTTAATATTTTTTATGGTGAAGGCACTTCTCTGGAAATAGTTAAAGGGTTTTGGCATCATCAAAAAGGGGGAAATTGTAAGGAATAATTGTAATTAGATTTTGATGATGCTAGATTAATTAGGACTTTAGAGTACCCCTTTAGAAATTATGTATTAGAATTTTCCTTTGTAAAGTTCTTAGATGTATTCGACTTGACAGAAGACCTTCAAGGGCAGAAGGGCTTCAAGAACAGAAGGGCTTCAAGAGCAGAAGTGCCTCTTAAGGCATTATTGAAACAGAGGACCTTTGGTTCTCTGCTCTAGAACAGAAGTCCTCAGGATCTCTGTTACTCTTGACTCTGACAGAAACCCTTCTGGGTCTCTGTTGGGTATACTCTCAACAGAAGTGCTCCAGACCTCCTCTGTTCTATTCTCAGACAAAGACACCAGAAGGTCTGACACTTAGAAGATTTTCAAAGAACCGGGAGGTCAACTAAAAGATTCCTTCAACGGCTAGGAGTATGAAACGGAAAAGCTACAGTGCATGCATTAAATGCTCATTTAATGCACCCCATGCTACGTAGAGTAATTGCAGATGATTGGCCGGAATGTCAGGAATACTTTATCCCAAAATAGTAACCCGCCAACTTTACCGGGCTCTACTAGTCAAGTCAACTGATCGCTCATTTAATGCAGTTGTCCTCCTACTCCTCCAACGGGAAGACAACCTCAGTATAAAAGATACACTACGAAGAACAACCGGATAACTTTGCCTACATAATTTTGCTACAACTTTGCTAACCACAAGCAAGATATTCAAACTCTGAAAAGCAAAAGCCTCCTTGAGATTCAAACTCATTATCCTCTACAAGAGAAGGCAGAAGTTGGAAAATTACTCTTTCCAACTCAAGCAAAGTTCCAAGTGTTCTTCAACTCTTCAAGCTCATCACATACAAATATTTTGTAACGAAGCTAGTTGGAGGAACCCCTGTTTCAACAGAAACTCTTCTTGCTACAAGAAGGACGTCCAAATAACTGGAGTAGTGAAGTGGGGATACTTCAAGGAAACTCAGTGAAAGGACCAGTATTAAAGGAAGCCAGGCAGTGCATCCCAGGACACATCTAGGCTTGAAGAAGACGTGGAGTGCTTCTTAACTACTAGGACTAAGGCTTTGTAAACGGCAGTTTTTACAGCTTAGTGGAACAGTGGATTAGAGGAACGAGTTGTTCCTTGAACCACTATAAAAATCCCTGGTGTCGTTTACTTACTGCTTTTAATACTTGCACTTAGATAGAACTGTATAACTCCTTGGACTTGGTATCTGTGTTCAGCAGAACTTGTTCTACGAGTTAACAGAAGGCCTTCTGCCTTTGCTTCTCTGAGGCTAACAGAACTCCCTGCCAGAACCCCATCCGCTGCCAGTCTGTTCTTTCAACAGAACAGGCTATTCTGTAAATCTGGTACTTAGTTTAAAAAGCTAAAAACCAATAAAGTCTATTCACCCCCCCCCCTCTAGACTGTATCCAGTATAACCGGGACCAACAGGTCTCATAATCCACGTACTCGTCATCAACATCACTATCACAATTGGACGCCATATCCTCCATGTCAAGAAAAGTTGAGGGCAGATAAACTGCAATTTCGGACTCATTGGGAGCTTTTTTATGGCAACCTTTTGGTCCAATACATAACACAATTTTATGTGAACTATGTATAATATATATTTACCTGGCAATGTTGGTTAAAAAATAACATAGATGTCTACATCAACAATGGTACCTGCACCAAAGTCCAACACATGGGTGGTTTGATGTTGTACTAAACCACCATCACAATAAACAACACTTGGAGTCGAAGACGTTGCTAGAATGCGAGGCTTGTTTGGAGGACACGGAACTACTTCACCCTCATGACATCTATAGAATTAGCAAAAGCACAACCAATGACAAAAAACTATTAAATAAAATGTTTATTAAAGTTTATACCTCTAAGAGTGAACATCAAATAATTTATTGTATAAAATTAATCATACGATCGTGTTTAAATTGTGTAAACATCGTAAAAATCTAAACCTTTAACTCTAGTAAGAGCAAAAATAAATTTACAACATTTGTACCACCGACTCTTTTAGGTTTTCTTTTAAATATATCATGTCATATTATAAATGGTAATCAACTATCTTTTTTTGTATGTAGTGAATATTTGGTAGTGATAAAATAAATGCCACAAGTTTTAATTCATAATATTTTATTTTATTTTTCTATCTATATTTTCTTTTATATTTTATTTAAATAATCAATAAATTAAAAAAAGATGAGATGAACTACTACTTTTATTTTGTAATTCTAAAATATAGAACTTGATCAAATAAAATAATAATCATAAGCAAACGAAACAAATCAAACTAAATTAAACATAACATTTTTTACTTTGGTAAACCCAACTTTAAACCGAAACAAAACCAAAACCGAACCAAAACCAAACCGAAAACCAAATGGTTTTAGTTTGACACAAATTCTCCCAACTCGAATAAACCCAAACCTAACCGAAATCGTAGAAAACCGAACCGTAAACCGAACTGGCCACCCCTGGTTAAAATATTAACCAAAAGTGAAAAAAAATACTCATTCATACGGGCCAGCACAGTCCAATTGATAAACCGAATCCATTAACCCAACATATATAAGCCTAACACCCAGTCCCTACCCCGCTAACCCTCCCATTCTGACGCTGACACCCTGCCCCTCTATCTCTCACCAACAACCTCTATCTCTGTTGTTGAAAACATTCAACGCAGCACCATTCACAGCTCCGACAAGAACCAAAATCCGGCAACAAAAACAAGACATCGTAGTCTTCAGGGTTACAGCCTAGGATGGACGCCGGTACCCACCTCTTCACACAGAGACATGCCCCAACCCACATGCAGCAACAACCAAGAATGCTACCTAAAGAAGACGCTGAGCAAACTCTAAAAATCACCACCAAGAGTGACTCCACCTACAACCAACGACGACGGATCTGCTGCTTTCAACGCGACGTTCTCAGGTAACGTATTTCGTTCCACATAATACTCAAACACAAACCCTAACCCGATCCCTTACATACACCACCAAACCATGACCTTCCATGAATCTTCTTCAGCACGAACCTTTGACACAGACCATACACTTCGTGAAGCCCTAGATTTGTTGCTTTTTTATTTATGAACAACATGACCTCAAGAATAAAATATTATTTTGAGGAAAAAGGTTTAAAGTCCACCACCCCAAGCCCAAAAAATTAAAACTTATATAGATCTAAAAGAACCCAAGTGCAATAACGATAATATATTCATTTTCTCCTATTTTTTAAAAGTTTTCCAGAAATCAACAATACCGCCAATACTTAGTTCAGTAAAAAAGTTCTAAAAAGAAGTTACTTCAGACGAATAAATTTTCTATTAAATGTATCCAAAATATATTTACTATAGTCTATGTTTCTAAAACAGAATTTTTTTACAGAATTTTCACCCTGAAATTTTTACAGGTGGGTGGTTCATAATGTTTTTAATTAGGTATAAAAAATTATAGGGAGAACTATCAAATAAGCTGTTGGTAGAAAATATGTCGAGTAGAAAATTCGGCAGCAATTCAGTACATCAAAAGTCATTTGTCCAATACAAAAGGAGGGGCGGCCTATTTATAGGCGCTTACAAGAGGTTTCTTGAATACTAATGGGCTTGGCCCAATTAAACAACTAAAACAAGAAGCCTGATCCAAGGCCAATGGGCTGGTCGGGCCCAGAGTTAAACCAATCAATCCAAGGACCATATTATCTAGCCGGACCGTGTGCTGGGCCTGGTTCGCGCCCGAGCCCAGGCATATTGGGTCGATAGTATTGGACCTGGCCCATTATCCCAACACGAGTCCCCCACTCCCCTAGTCGAGTAGCAGACTCGGCTAGAAGGGAGTAGTCAAGTTGATCAACGATCGGTTCGTCTATCGGATCGGCTGGCTAGTCGCACCTCCATTGTAGCAGTCTGGGGTGCTCGTCAACGTAATCGTTGGCCTGTAGAGGGGCCGTATATTGACCATGCGACGGATATACATGGGCTTTAGCCGCACACCCAACCAATAAAGAACCCCACAGCCAGGGTTGGAATCTCGTCCAAGCCTTCGCGTTCTTTCACAGAAACCCCAGGCCAGCTTCCTAAAATAACCCGGAGCTATTCCAATTAATAATTTCCTTCCTTTTTTTTCTTTCCGTATTCTTTTAATTTCCTTGAATCCGAGTGTGGCCTAGCCTTAACACCCTCGATCATCCACGCGCAATTCAGCCATGCAGGTCCCCTCAGCTTCAGCCGTTCCAGCCGCAGCCACGGCATCGCCGCGTCGCTCCATCCCCAGCCGGCGAAGGAAACGCAGCGGCTCCCCTTAAACAAGGACCATATTGACATAGAGATATGTGGGTGACCATATTCCAATTCACCCTCGATCAAAGGGCAGGCACTTGCGGATTTCATTGTGGAATGCACGGCGAGGGAAGTTACGGAAAGACAAAGAGATAGTGAAGAACAGTGGTGGACCCTAGCGACCGATGGATCATCCGGGACGAAAGGTTGCGGGGGCGGGATCGTCTTGATCTCGCCTGAAGGGTTTCGAGCGTACTACGCTTACCGGTACCGGTTCAAAGTGTCCAATAATGAAATTGAATATGAAGCCCTGTTGTCGGGGCTACGGATAGCTGCGGCCATGCGAGCGGAATGCATAACGGTGAAGTGTGATTCTCGATTAGTCATATCGCAGGTGAAGGGCGATTTCGAGGCAAAGGAAGAAAGGATGGCGAAGTACAAGGATGCTATTCGGGAATTACTCGAATTGTTTAGGCGAGCTGAGCTGGTTTGTGTGCCGCGGAGCCAGAATGGGGATGCCGACCTCTTATCACGTTTGTCCCAAGGAGTACCCGAACACATATCCAAGATTGCACGGGTTGAGGAAATGATAACTGTGATAACTTCAAGCATAACAGCTTCCCCTTCGGTAACCGTCCTTCCTCTACAAGAAGTAAATTGGAGCTGGATGGACGATTTGTTACATTACATAGCTTACGAAGCTCGTCCAGTGACGGGCCCCGAGCTATGTCGTCCTGGACGGTAAGCTGTATAAACGGTCTTACAACGGAGCATTGTTGAAGTGTCTACGACCACACGAAGCCGAGATGATTGTCGCGGAGCTCCATGGCGGTGTTTGTTCGGCCCATCAAGGTGCATGCACCTTGGCCAGGAAAGTTGTCCTCCAAGGGTATTTCTGGCCCACAATTATGAAGGATTGTGCCGATTACGCAAGGAGGTGCGACACATGCCAAAAGTTTCAGAAGAGCCCCGGAAGGCCGACAACGATGTACACGCCTGTTAGCACTGCTCTACCATTCACTCGATGGGGTATAGATTTGGTTGGTCCCTTACCAAATGGGTCCGGAAATAGAAGGTTTGTCATCGTGGCCGTGGATTACTTCACGAAATGGGTGTAAGCAGAGCCGCTCGCTAGCATAACACATCTGCAATGCAAAAAGTTTATATGGAAGAATATCTTTTGTCGATTTGGAGTTCCTTTGCAAATTATTTCCGATAATGGAAGGCAGTTCGATTGCGAACCATTCAAGCAATTCTGCGCCGAATGGGGCGTGGAGTCAAGTCGGGTGTCCGTTTGCTATCCCCAGGCGAACGGGCAAGTGGAGAATACCAATCACACGATTGTAGATGGCCTCCAAAAGAAATTGGAAGCTCTCGGGACAGTGTGGGTTGAAGAGCTGAGTAACGTGTTGTGGACATTCCGAACTACCCCTAGGAAGGCGACAGGCGAAACCCCTTTCGCTCTATGCTATGGCTTTGAGGCAAGGGCCCCGTTTGAGGCGGTGATTCCCAGTCGTCGGGTGGAGGAATTCGAGCCAACCAGCAACGAGGAGAGGCTCAGAGCTGAACTCCACCTCATAGAAGAAAGAAGAGACCGGGCATTCATTAGGGCTGAGAATTACCGTAGGCAAGTGAAGACGTACCAAGATAGCAGGGCCGTGCCACGGAGCTTTGACGTGGGAGATTACGTGCTAAGGCGGAGGAAGGCAAGCAAACCCACGGAAGGGGGGAAGCTTTCCATCAAGTGGGAAGGCCCCTATGTCGTCGAAGGCGTGATTGGACCAGGGACTTACAAATTGAAGACTACGAAGGGGAAACTCATTGAACGTGCATGGAACGCGGAGCATTTACTTAAGTTTTATCAGTAGTGATGTTTAATAATTAATCCTTCCATTGCTTTAACACAGTTGCTTTAATAAAAGTTCGTTTGTTGTTCTCTATTTATTATTGAATTGACTGAGGTCCGACCTCACTTGGGAATGAACGGGCAGGGGCAAAAAAAAAAAGACAACAAAAAAAAAAAAAATCACGCCCTGCTCTCGGTGTTTAGTCCATCACTGCTAGATCCTCGGAAAAGGAAATGATCAAACTATTTTCCAAGTCAAGGACTAGCTACTCGGTCAGGGCGACCGTTAGACCGGCCCCCGGGTCGAAAAGGTAAGCGAGAGGTTGCGCCCCGAGCCGCTCTCGTACATCCGTTGTCCGACGTTGCTGTCTAAACAGCCCGTCCACTCATTTGATCTAATCGACGGTACACCAACTATATGACCGGCCCTGGGCCGAAGATATGCGAGAAGTCATACTCCGAGTCCTTCTCGCAAGTCCGTTGTCTGACGTTGCTAGGCTTAATAGCATGTGTACTCGTTTACTATGATCAATGGTGCGGGTCCGTTCTGGTCTGACCTTGAGGGCCTTGCCCTTATGTTTGGCTGACTTCCGTTCGACTCTCAGAAAAGGAAATCAGATTTTCCTAAGTATGAAACCAGTTGTACAAGTCAAGGTGCAGGACCGGCCTTCGGACCGGAGGTATGCTGGGAGTCGTGCTCCGACCCCTTCTCGCACATCCGTCGTCTGACCACGGCCAAACAGCTTGCTCACCAGTTGGTCCTAGACCGATGGTGTGCGGGTCCGCCTCGCCTTACCAAGTGGGGCGCGGTCAAGGTTGGCCCAGCCGACCTTCCGCCCCTCGTGGTTTAGGTGGGGAGCCAGATCCCCGACTAGTTCCCCAAGTGGTCTCGAATCAAAAATGGTTAAATGAATAGAAAAGATGAACCATGACACGGGTGCAAAGTTGCGCAAAGAGGAAAGCTTATATGGCTAAGTGTGAGAATAAATAAAAACACAAGTGCGGAATGTAAAGCGGAATGTCCAACAAAAATGAGAATAAAGACGACAATATAAGAGATCCATATCTACGATCTAAGGATCAGGCATGTTCTCAGGAACACCATTGAGGATAGTCTCAAAATCAAAGCCATGAACGGCATCTTCCAAGTCATCTGGAATATCCAAGTGCAAAAGGTACAAATCGTTCGCTTGCTCGTTGGCCCCGTCAGGATCTGGCATGATTTCGGGCAAACCAAATTTTTCGGGATCGAAGTCGGGATGGAACTCTGCCAGCCTATTGTACAACGTGGTCTGCATGTCGTATCGGCCACACCTGAAGGATATGAGAATTTCCTTATCCCGCCAAAGTTGACCCTCCTCGGTTTTCAACCATGCTTGGACCTGCTCTGAGCGGTGAGCCTCCAGCTTCGAAGCGATGATTTTTGAAAATTCCGGGGATGTTTGAAATGCCGCAACTGCCTGACGCCCCGCATCCGTGAACGATGCTTGCAGTCGATCATACTTCGATTGTAGGAAGTCATATTTTGACTGGAGCTCGGACAGAGCAGCTGTTGCTTCGTCCGCCCGACGCTGAACGGCAACCGAGTGACGGTGAGCCTCGTCAGCCTGGTGCTGGAGCTCATCGCGACGACGACCTATTGTTTGAAGCGCGACGGCTGTGTCCATTAGCCCCTGCAGGAGGCGTAGAATTAGTGAGGATTATAGTGACAATGATAATAAAAAAGGAAGAGTGAAACGTCAAATTACGGCATACCGCGCTGTAAGATTTGATAGAGCGCGCCATATCCAAAATCGATGAAGCACTGAGGGTAGGAGCTGGCTGGTTAACAAGAGGGGCCCCGTGTTGTTCTTCCACGATGAAGGGAATGACTTCAGTCCTCGAAGGCCGGAACCTGGCGTCCTCCTCTGCGGCCAGAGCAGCGAGCCTGCCCCGCATACCAGCAACCTCTGCAAGAAATAAACAGAGTAAAATGGATTAGTACCGGTTGAACTATTTCTCCGCTCCCGAATCAAAGAGGAGGATTCACACCTTTCTTCTTCTTACCGGCTTGTTCCCCATGACGTGGGGGAACCCCGCTCTTCACCCCGACGTCTACCTCGGGCATGGTGGCGTCGGGCATGCCCCTACCTGCAACGGGTACCACGGACTGGGGGGCAACACCCTGCCCGCTCTTCACCCCGGCGTCTACCTCGGGCATGGTGGCGTCGGACACGCTCCTACTTGCATCAGGTACCACGGACTGGGGGGCAACACCCTGCGCCGTAACTAGGCCTGCTTGAAAAAAAGAAGAAGAAGGAATAAATAATAAAAATAAACAAGAGGGTGGTGGAGTTATTTCAGCCGGGTCTTTCTCCTCTTGAATTAGAATGGAGTTCACACCTTTTCCGTCCATGGCAACCTGCTCTTCACGGAACGGGGAGGCCCCGCGCTTCTCCCCAAGATTGGGCGGACATAAATTCGCACCAGGCGCCGGAGGTGGGAGCATGGTCCCCAATGACACATTGGGGGCAGCAACTTCGTGTCTGTTGCCTGCCACATCTGAAAATATTAGCAAATTAAGGGATGATCTCATATGGCATCTGTGACCTGCTGGGACAGAAGATTTACCTGTATACGAATTAATCGGGAAAGGGCCCCCTTGGAGCAAGGCCTCGACCTTCTCCTCAAGGTCAGGGGTGAGAGAGGCAGGCTTGTACTCGCGCATTGAAATACCCCAGGTGGACGTGACGGGGAGCGAGCGGGGAGCGAGCGGGGAGCGGATGCCCATACCCATTTATTCGACCACTTCCTAGGTGGATCTGGATACTGATCAAAGAGCTTGCGGTGCGGTAATTGGCAAAGTGACACGAACCCGCCGTCATCTGTCTTATTGTTAGGGCGGTTCCACCTAAAGCATGCACGGAACAACGGTATGGATGGCCGGATACCAACGCCACTACAACGTGCGACAAAAGCAGCCGTAAACATATGTGCGGTTGGGGTCATCTGGCACGGCGATACCCTGATATGGGCAAGGAGTGCCACCAAGAATGGACATAAAGGCACCCGCATGCCCCGCGCGATAGATGCAATGTGAACCCCGAAGAACGAATCTGGAGGAGGGCTGGTGAGGCTACTCTCAGGATCTGGCAACATGAGGGTGCAATTGCTATCGACCAAACTTTTCGCCAACTTCAAATCTGCCTCCGTACTGGTGGAACGTAAATGTTCCCTCCAAACGTTAGGATCTTCGACGCTATCCGATTCGCCATTTGATTTGGGGGAGCTATCCGACTGTGAGGCAATGTCCACTACAGGGGTGACGTTGTTGGAGGATGGCACGGACTGGTCATGTGGCCCCCCCGGAGCAGGCCGGAGATGTCCCTTAACGATCACAATCCGCGTAGCGGGTCTGTCCAACCGCGAGGAGGTGGTGACCTTTTCATGCATCGAAAAATTATCGGAGACCCCTTGATTTTTCCCTAATGCCCCGAATTCGGGCTGAGACGTTGCATTCACCCCGCTGGCTTGAATTTGTTTAACCGAGCCTCCACGCACGGACTCTTTCCCCACCTCGCCACAATGGGCTCGTGCAACCAAGTTCCCAGACTGTGGCAGTGCGTCCGCCTCGCCCGGGGGGTCTCGCACAGATGATATTTGACCCGCTGGAGGTTGCTGGGACTGTTTGACAGACGGGCGACGTTCACGGGTGGAGAGGGCACTATGATGAGCTCCGTGTCGTGAACTGTGTTGAGAACCTGTGCGTAGGCTTGGAACAGGTGGCGATGATGACTGTGAATCGCTGGGTTTTTTCCGACCGCCTGGGCTACGAGATCGCGACGGCGAACAACGTCTTGAATGGCCCTCCCTCCGGCGCGACGGAGAAGGGGAGCCGCTGCGTTTCCTTCGCCGGCTGGGGATGGAGCGACGCTGCGATGCCGTGGCTGCGGCTGGAACGGCTGAAGCTGAGGGGACCTGCATGGCTGAATTGCGCGTGGATGATCGGGGCTGAAATTCGACCTCGTACTGACTGAGAAGCATCGACCACTTCACGACCCGCGTCGTTCCCGAGGTTCTCAATGCTGCGCCCAGGGGTTGATCCGATAGGATTCTGATCGGGTGTGCTTGAAAGTAATGGGTCAACTTCTTCGCTGTGATGTAAGCGGCATAGATGGTCTTCTCGAGCGGGGTGTACCGCAGCTCCGCATTCTGTAAGGTTTTACTTACGTAGTATACGGGGTTCTGAATCCCGCCTTCCTCACGGACCAGCACAGAGCTGATCGCGCCCTGCGACACTCCCAAATACAATACCAGTGTTTCTCCTTTCCTCGGCTTGCTTAACAACGGTTCAGAGAGAAGATACTTCTTTAGGTCCTCGAATGCCCACTGGCAATCATCCGTCCACGCAAATCCACTTTGTTTCTTGAGAACCCGGAAAAAAGGTAGGGACTTCTCCGCAGATTTTTACATGAAACGCCCAAGTGATGCCAGCCGCCCAGTGAGAACCTGCACTTCCTTCACCGACCTCGAAGGTTCCATGTCAAGGATTGCTCTCACTTTTTCGGGGTTCGGCTCTATCCCTCTCCGGGTGACCATGTACCCCAAAACTTTTCCGCCCTGGACAGCAAACATGCACTTTTTTGGGTTCAGGCGCAGCCGGACTGCCCTCATGATCCCAAAAAATTCGGCTAAGTCGTCGGCATGGTCTGTCGCTCGTATGCTCTTGACGATCATATCGTCTACATACGCTTCCATGTTCCTTCCTAACACTGTTCGAAACACTTTTGCAACCATTCTCGTGTACGTCGCCCCGGAGTTCTTCAAGCCGAAAGCCATGACTAGATAGCAAAAGATCCCCTCCGGTGTGATGAAAGAGGTTTTCTCCGCATCATCTTCATGCATGGATATCTGATGATACCCTCGGAATGCGTCCATGAAGCTAAGGAGTTCGCACCCGGCTGTCCCGTCAACTAGCTGGTCTATGTTAGGTAAAGGGAAGGGGTCCATCGGGCATGCTCTCTTAAGGTCTGTGTAATCGACGCACATTCTCCAAGTCGGGGGCTTCGGTGCCAGGACCACGTTTTCCAACCATTCTGGGTATAATACTTCCTTGATGTGTTTAATAGCCAAGAGCATAGCCACCTCCTTCTTCACGAAATCCCTTCGTTCCACCGAGAGGTGTCTTCTCTTCTGCTGGATCGGCTTCACCGTCGGGTCGACCGCTAGCCTGTGAACGGCCACACTTCGGTCCAACCCCGGCATATCCTCAGGGCCCCATGCGAAGATCACACTGAATGTGACCAACACTTGGATGATCTTCTCTCTCATCCCGGCTGGGAGCCCCAACCCGATTTTGATCTTTCGCTCCGGGTGCCCGGGATCGATATGAACTTCTTCAACCTCGGAGGTGGGTTCAGCGCGGAGCTGGCCATCCTCATACTTCATGGCTTTGCTGTTGATGGTGTGGACCCTGAGGTCCTTTTGTCCGAGTTGTTTGCACGCCTTCATGTAACAACTCCGGGCCATCCTTTGATCTCCCCGAGCTATCCCGACCCCGTTCGGGGTGGGGAACTTCATACATAAATGCTCCTGAGAGATAATGCATCTCAAGTCCTCCAACGCGGGTCTTCCCATGATGATTTTGTGCGGACAGGTTAAACGTACGACAATGAACTCAAGGTTCAACTTTGCTACACAGGGTTCCGAACCCACCATCACGGGCAACACCACACTGCCTTCCGATTCGATTGAGTCCCGGTATATCCGGATAAAGGTGTTCTTACCGGACTCAGATCCGCCCCGCTCAGACCCAGGCCTTGGAATGTGTCGTAATACATTACGTTCACCGAGCTTCCATTGTCTACTAGAACTCGATGAATGATTGTATTGTTGATCTCCACCTTAATCATTAAGGCGTCCCTATGCGGTGGTGGCATGGGTGGTAGGTCATCATCAGTGAAGTAGATCGGATCTCTTCTCATCTTCTTTTCTGCAGGTACCCGGGTAATTTCCCCGACGTACAAGGATCGAGCCCATTGTTTCCTTTCGCCTGACGTGTCCCCTCCTTGGGGGCCGCCCACGATGTAGGAGCATCTGTGATGCTTCCGGGCTCCCTCCCCTAGGTCACACTCGTCATCCTCGTACAGAGCCCCGAGCTCGCGCTTCTTTGGAGGTTGGTCAAGGGGCTGTTTCTCCTTGGACGTGGTGGCTTGATCGGAACGCCTCCATGTCAGGTTCCTCCCTTTCTGGGCATTTCCCAGTTTTCCTACAAATTGGCCCAAATATCCTTGTTTGTTAAGTGCCTCAATTTGTCTGCGGAGAACGATGCATTCGTCCGTATCATGCCCAAAATTTCGGTGAAACCTGCAGTACTGGTCGGTATTGCGTTTGGCAGTGACCACGTCACATTCCTCTGGGAAGGAAACCAAACCCTGCTCCTCGGCATAGTCGAGGACCGTCCCGACCGGTTGAGCCAAAGGTGTCAGAAGTTTGGTAGGTAGGAGCGGACCGTTCGGGACGTCCGTCCTTCCCTTGTTCTTATTCTTCTTACCTTTGAACCGGCCGCCCTTTCCACCAGATTTCCTATCGGCATCTTCATCATCTGGGTCACCACGTCTTCCCTTGTCCTTCGTGTCTTCTTTCTTTCCATCCTCTTCATCTCTTTTTCTCTGTTCAGCGTCCTCTGCCTCAGCCTGACGGTCAGCCCGCCTCAGGGCTTCCTCGTATAAAGCGGGTGGATTCCTAACAAAATCCTTGTAAAGTTCTCCTGATCGGATAGAATTTGTCAGCATTGCCACTCCGGTCCTGTCGTCAAGGCCCTGAACCTTGACCGACTCGACCCTCCATCTTGCCAGGAAAGTGGACAGGGCCTCTTTCTTTCCTTGCTTCAGGCTAAACAGGTGGCTGAAATTCTTCTTCACATCTCGTGAGCCGGCGAACCTCAAGAGGAAGTGCCTAGCCAACTCCTTGAAGTTCATGATGCTCCCATCGGGCAGTGTGTCATACCATTCACGAGCCGGGCCATCTAGAGTAGCCGCGAATCCTCTGCATCGTATGGCATCTTCGTACCCCATCATGACCATATATGACAGGTAACGTGATATGTGGTGTTGCGGGTCCGAAGTGCCCTTGTAAGTATCCACATTGCAAGGTTTGTAGCCCCTTGGCAACGGAGCCTCCATTATGGCACGAGTGAACGGCTCCGGGATATGGAGGTCGGCCACGTATGACTCTCCCCCAACAACCCTCCTCCTTAGCTCGTCCAACCTCAGTCTGAGATCCTCCACAGCTTCCGGCGCCGGTTCCTCTGGCACGCGTCCAGCACGGGGCTGGACCCGCACATAGGATTCTGCGACTCTTTCACGCGCGTGAGGCCGACGGCCACCACGGGGGCCTTCTATGGAACCGGTTCGACCGCTCAGACGACAGGGGTGATGAGAGAAGTCATCCCCGCCCTCCAGTGACGAGTCTCGGTGGGGCCCTCCTCTTTCAGGTCGTCGAGGCTGCTCGACCCGTCGGGACATATGCTCCCTCCGGGGCAAGGATTCCCTTCGTGATTCGTCCAAACTAGTATGTCGCCCTTCATATCTCCCAGAGGAAGTCTCGATGTCTTCAGGGGCGGCGTGCCTCGGAGTTTCATGATTAGCTCTCTGCGGCATCATCCCCAGGAAATTCTGAGCCAAAGCCCCAATGGCACGCGTGGCCTCCTGCAGCGCCCGCACTCCAGCGTCAAGTCGGTTCGTGCGTGGAGCCCGACGACGGCGACCTCCAATCCGATCACGAATGGATTGTCTGTCATGACTACGGCTTAGCGAACCCCTCAGGTCCCCTGAGCCCGACAAATGGCTCCGGAGATCTCCTATCGGTCTCACCACCTGGCTTCTCACACGATGGCCATTGGGTTGTTCTGAATGCTCGGTGTGAACGGAAACTCGCTCTTGCCTTGATGATCCTGCCATTTTCCTCCTCAAAGATTCTACCGAAAACTGAGAGAACAACTCAGCTCTCAATGAAAGCACCAATGTTGGTAGAAAATATGTCGAGTAGAAAATTCGGCAGCAATTCAGTACATCAAAAGTCACTTGTCCAATACAAAAGGAGGGGCGGCCTATTTATAGGCGCTTACAAGAGGTTTCTTGAATACTAATGGGCTTGGCCCAATTAAACAACTAAAACAAGAAGCTTGATCCAAGGCCAATGGGCTGGTCGAGCCCAGAGTTAAACCAATCAATCCAAGGACCATATTATCTAGCCGGACCGTGTGCTGGGCCTGGTTCGCGCCCGAGCCCAGGCATATTGGGTCGATAGTATTGGACCTGGCCCATTATCCCAACATAAGCCATCGAACTTACATAAAACGTGCAAATAAGCCCTTTTATAGGAGGCTCTGTCCGGCCATTGCCATTTGGGCTGGTTCTTGGTGGAATTTTTTGATGAAGTTTTTTTAGCATCTTATTCATTAAGTCTACTTTACTCATACCAAAGTTCAGCTAAAACTTCAATCAGGAAGACAGTCAAATGAATTTTTGAAAATAACAACGCAGTTAAATAGCGTAGTATATTTTGATAAAATCATTTAACTTCCTTTTCGGATGATTTTTTAGCTGAAATTTGGTATGGGTAAAGTAGACATGATAAATAATATGCTCATAAAATTGCATCAAAAAATTCCACCGGAAACCGCCCCAAATGGCGACGTCCGGACAGAACCTCCTATAAAAGGGTTTATTTGCACGTTTTATGTAAGTTCGAGGGCTTATTTGATAGTTCTACCAAAATTATATTATTATATCTTTACATAACAGTAGTCTCGTAAGACCCATTTTAAAATTTATTGAAATACAAATTATTTTATTATAATGAAGTTATATGTATATCTTTACATCTACTCCATAAGACGGAATTAATGTATGCCATAAAAGTTGAGAAGAATCCAGAGACTATCAGGAAAATATTTTCACTTATTAGTATATGAATATATGAAGTAATTAATCGAGAAAAAATGGAAGAAGAATCTGGAACATGTAAAAGTACAGACAATCACTGTACCCACGTTAAGTTTTTTAAAATTGAAACCACAAATTAGTAAACACCCTCATTTAATGCTAACGGCGCACCTACGTATATAATATTCTCGAAAAGGCCACCAACCCCACCACATTAACTATTCTCGACCCACCCACCTCAATTTTTTCTAGGAAGCACGCACCAAATTAATTAATTATTTTAAAACCCACCCACCACATTAAAAAATAAAAACCCACCCACCACCCACCACACTTAAAACCCCACCCACCACCCACCACATTTATTTCTATCTAAAACAGCCATCCACAATTATTATACTCCAACCATCGACGTAATATATTTTTGAAATAAACACCACACATCGTTTTAAAATAAACATCAAGCATAGCACGGATTTGATTTTAAATTACACCATTCCTCTGCAATATTTATCATTTTCACTTCAATTATTTCCAAGCACTCGCTCAAATCAACAGTTTAATACAATTAAACTACTACTACATCTGTCCCACTTACATTGGGACGGAAGAAGGTGACACAGTTATTAAGAAAAGTGAGTTTATGTGGTTGATATTGAATTGATAAAGTAAGAATGATTAAGAACCACACAAATTTTACCAAATATGGTATGAGACCATCTTAGTGGGATTTCCTGAAAACGTAATTAAAATGGAACAATCTTAGCAGGACGGAGGGAGTACTTTGCTATTGCAAAACACACAGCGACTTGGGACATGAATAACTAAGGATGGAGAAAGGCACTCTTCAAGGAGGTATGCATACATGGAAGAATGTCCAGCGAAAGAGAAAGATCCATCTTCCTGATCTTGTGTGCACACGGTACACACATTTGTACATGTTTCAATTAATCTGTTTCATATTTATTAACTCCATGTTTTAATTATCTATTAACACACACGGTTAATTATTTTTAACTGGCACCTGAACAAATCTGGACAATAGAAGCAGCTACGGTGGTTCCCCTCAGTGGCGGATCTTGCTACTAAAATTTGGATGTTCAAAAGTATTTTACTATTAAAATATTATATAAAAATTACATACATAAATTCTTAACATGTATTTTTGTATTGAATTTTCAAATTTTTGGGTGTTCATATGAACACCCCCGAACCAAACACATCCGCCACCGGTTCCCCTTGACTTAAAAAAGCTGGACCACAAAAAGGCTGAGAAAGCCATCCCATTAATTTAACTGTTTAATTCTGTGCACTATATTTACAAAAAATTGTGACTGATTTTAGGATCGGTTACAGCTCTGCATCAATGAAATGAAGAAAACAAAAATCATAGAGCCACGTGGATGACAGGAGTGACATGTGTATCCTGAACGGTACGTTGTTTACCTCATTCATCTTTAATAATTTGCCTTCATTAGTTATGAGTTTACTAAAAACCACATATGATCACTTTATCACCAATACTCTTTGCCACATATTTGGTATAACCTTACATGTACTAAATTTTAAATTGGATGTTTATTTTATCCAGCATCATTGAAGTAAATATGGATGCATATCACTACAACTTTTGCTTCTAAAAGCACAGGTACAATATCTAATCCTCACTCATATGTTATCATTTACCGTGTAGATCATACCAATTTCAATAAACCATTTTACACTGACAATAACCAAATAAATGTTTTTTATCAACCTTTATTGTAAACTAATCAATTCTGTAACTGCCACACACTCACAAACAACATTTTCATACACATTCAACACTGCAATAACAAACATATAAATTTTGACATAACTAAATTTGCATCTAGGTACGACACTTATAAATACCTGAATGTGGTCGCTTGCGACCGATTATCACTGACTTGATTAGCCTAGGCATTCACAATGACTCTGAAAATAAATTACTCAGTTCCAGCTCCACACACAACTTCCCAACCTAAAATCTAGGTTAAAAAAGAAAATTATATCAAATCGCACAGCGTATAATAAATAAATAGTTTAAAAAAATTTGATTTCTAACTAAAGGATGAACCGCACACAAATGGAACATAAACAGATCTATTCTGATATCATAAAAGGCATCAACATAACATTCAAAACATTAATACTATTGACCAAATGGGGGCCAAACACAAAATAGGGGTACATTAGTCACATTCAGCACGATCCACCCCTGAACATAGGCAAACCCATCCCCCAAACTAAAATTTACATCTGGTCAAAACTATTTAGCAAGCCAACCGAAATCCAAGCCGACAACAAAATCCGCGTTGAAGTAACGCTTGTTCAAACAGACCGTCCGCGCGGAATACCTGAGCGCAACATGGTCAGTTAGATCAGTGGGGGGCGTCCCTGGGGCGTTACCTGAAGCATCACCAACGGATTCAAAGGACCGCCCGAGTTCAGGATCTTTGTACATAGGGGACAGAGGTACCGACGAAGGGAGCATGGGTGTCGGGGGTGCCCTATCAATGATATAATCCAGCTCAAATTTTTGATAACACAAAATACAAAACCCCAGATGAACACAACCAACAGTACGCATATCAGTTCCATGGAACATGTAAAAGCAGTTTTGACACTGTCTTACAAAACAACCGACAGCCACACCGCCACCGTTTTCATCAACGGATTCAAAGGACCAACCGAGTTCAAGATCTTCGTACATAGGGGACTGAGGTGCCGACGAAGGGAGCCTGGGTGCCGGGGGTGCCCCATCAATGAGATAATCCAGCTCAAATTTTTTATAACACAAAAAACAAAACCCGAGATGATCACAACCAACAGTACGCATATCAGTTTCGTGGAACATGTAAAAACGGTTTTGACACTGTCTTACAAAAAAATGGCAGCCACACCGCCACCGTTTTCAACAAAGCCTGCTTGAGTTGCCATTCCATGTTTCTTCTACACCAATATGAAAACAATATAATGTAGGAAACTTTAGAAACCTCAATGTTTAGAAGCCCCAAGTGATCTAGAAAATAAGTGTAGAATATATGCTGAAATCAATAACAAATTTTTCATTTTTTGTATTAAAAATAGCCCCATCCGGAGAAGTATGTGGTAGTGTTACAGGCTTCATCACCAAAAATTATTCAGATTTAAGCCCAAATATTTTCTTGATTGTATCTCCATTCTCAAATATGACTTCTATAATGAAATGGGCTGGAGCTCTAGTGATTGAGTGTCACCCTTGACCATTTTAAGAAATATTTAACCTATGACTGAACTGTGATGGATTAAATTAAAAACATCATGAAATAAAATAACCCATAATATATAGGGCAGACTTCTAAGAAAAGCTTAAAATCACTCCAAAGATGCTCAACACACAACCAAAAAAGACAACTACCGAGAAATTAGTATCTAAAATGAAAAACTAAACCTGAATTTCATACTAATGATGAAAGATTAAAATAGACAAAGAATAGATGAAACTTTAACTCTATTATTTAGGAAGGTAGCAATGGAACTGACATTGACTATTGTCACTCACCTAAATAACTCAGTTGTAGTTCTCACAAGGTTGATGGAGGGTTAGAGCAAATGATAGTTTAAGAAAGAGATCAAGTTGAGCTTTTGTTTGATTTTTTACTTAGACTGGGATACACGTATATATACATATATTCTATCCGCAAGGCTGACCATATCAAATTTTTAAGCCTTAGAAGATTATACAAAATCTTTCCATCATTTGCAATGGAGCGAAAGATTCGTTATTTTTTTGGCTTGAGATTATGATGGAATAAAGCAAAATGGCTCACTAAACTGTTTGCGCTTCTTTGTTATGGAGCAGCTATCAGTCCATGCAATTTTGGACGGGATTTTCACTATGGATCATCCGGAAACAGTCTCTTTGTACTTAAGTACATGGGTAAGACTGCGTACATCCGATCCCCTTACCCCACCGTAGGTGGGAGCCTTTGCGGCGCTGGGGTAAATGAAAATGAAAATGAAAAAGAAGATTATACAAAATCTGTAATGAATCACAAAAACCATATTTTTGGGCAAAAAACAGTAAAAAAGTAATGATTACTTCCACTCAGCCTAGATATTATACACTAAAGCACTGTTTTCATAGTAAAAGTAACCAATGGTGTGTTTCTAACACAGCAATGTCATCATTTATCATTTCCTTGAAAATGTGGCTTATTTACCACCGCACGGTTAACTGACGAAGCAAGATTCACACGCAATGTCCATTCCCATGACACTGTTTATAACATATCTCAAATTCAAATATCTGTGAAATACTCCCTCCAGTTCTGAAAGATCTTTACACTTTCCATTTTTACCAGTACCACAATTATCTTTACACTTTCTTATTTGCCTTATTTGGCAAATAAATCTACACAAAACAGTGCCAAACAGTGCTAAAAAGTGCCAAACAGTAGCCAAACAGTGTACTCTACAGTAAAGTCAAATTTATTTCCTTAGAAACTGTGAAGTCAAAGTGTCAAGATCTTTTGGAACCGGAAGGAGTATGTTTTAATATTTCTGATCGAAAATTTCACAAAACACCAATTATTCATTGATTTTCAAATCTTAAATAATTTCAAAACATGCAGAAAAATATTCACTTTCAGTTTGATTTTACCAATGCTTTGATAAAAACTGGTAGACCTCCAAAACATTCTTTGAAATGTGATTGATTAAATTAAATGGGAAAATGGTGAAAGACAACTATGATTTCAACCATGCTTTCACCCCAAAACAAAACAAAAATATTAACTTTTACTATGATTTTACCCATACTTTCATTTTGAAAAAAAATTATTAATCTGTATTCCCATTGTAGGGCAACAAATAATTTTTTTCTAATGAAATTTCCAACACATGACTCCTCAGGTAGTTCAAAGGGAAAGACTCATTGGCTATTTTTAAATTAAAGGCCTTTTTCTGTTCAACAAATTGAACATATCCTCATGCTGGGCATAAGCTCTGGTTTGTTGTAAATTTGTGATCTGATAAACGTATTGCCGATGTGTAACTACCTGCCCTGGTCATGCCAGCCAATCACGGGGTGGGGGTGAGATATGGTGTAATCCTGATTCACATCATATTAACTCTATTACATCAAAATTTACGGATCATGAAAATTACAGCATATGAAATTTTAATATACACAACCATGTCACGGCACTTGGAAGTTCACTTAATAACATACTACCGCTTGATTACTTGTTGAAAATTGTAGGTTGACCATTGGCCATTCCATGAATTGCGGAACACAAATGTTTTTTCTCGTTCTGTAATTCAATTAAAAAATGTTGTAATAATTGGACTTAGGCTAGATTTAGGTCGTTCCCTGCTCAAGCCTTACATTTTATTGACTGGAACTGGCCAGACAAATGTTGTAAATATATGTGTAACGGATCAACAAGACTAGGATATATTAAAAGCTGAGCGGTGCATAGATAAACATACCAGGGTCAGGCTTGAGCAGGGAAAGACCTAAATCTAGCCTAAGCCCAATTATTACAACATTCTTTAATTGAATTACAGAACGATAAAAACACTTGTGTTCCACAATTCATGGAATGGCCAATGGTCCTGCAATTTTCAACAAGTAATCAAGCGTTAGTATGTTATTAAGTGAACTTCCAAGTGTTGTGACATGGTTGTGTATATTAAAAATTCATATGCTGCAATTTTCATGATCTGTAAATTTTGATGTAATAGATTTAACATGATGTGCATCAGGATTACACCATATCTCGCCCCCACCCCGTGATTGGCTGGCATGACCAAGACAGGTAGTTACACATCGGCAATACGTTTATCAGATCACAAATTTACAACAAACCAGGGCTTATGCACGGCATGAGGATATGTTCAATTTGTTGAACAGAAAAAGGCCATTAATTTAAAAATAGCCAATGAGTCTTTCGCTTTGAACTACCTGAGGAGTCCTGTGTTGGAAATTTCATTAGAAAAAAATAATTTGTTGCCCTACAATGGGAATATAGATTAATATTTTTTTAAAATGAAAGTATGGGTAAAATCATAGTAAAAGTTATTATTTTTCTATTTTGGGGTGAAAGCATGGTTGAAATCATAGTTGTCTTTCACCATTTTCCCATTTAATTTAATCAATCACATTTCAAAGAATGTTTTGGAGGTCTACCAGTTTTTATCAAAGCATTGGTAAAATCAAACTGAAAGTAAATATTTTTCTGCATGCTTTGAAATTATTTAAGATTTAAAAATCAATGAATAATTGGTGTTTTGTGAAATTTTCAATTAGAAATATTAAAACATATTTCACAAATATTTGAATATGAGATATTTTAGAAGCAATGTCATGGGAATGGGCATTGCGTGTGAATCTTGCTTTGTCACTTAACCGTGTGGTGGTAAATAAGCCACATTTTCAAAGAAAGGATAAATGATGACATTGTTGTGTTAGAAACACACCATTGGTTACTTTTACTATGAAAACAGTGTTTTAGTGTATAATATCTAGGGTGAGTGGAAGTAATCATTACTTTTTTACTATTTTTTGCTCAAAACTATGGTTTTTGTGATTCATTACCGATTTTGAATAATCTTCTTTTTCATTTTCATTACCCCAGTGCCGCAAAGGCTCCCACCTACGGTGGGGTAAGGGGGGTCAGATGTACGCAGTCTTACCCATGTACTAAAGCACAAAGAGACTGTTTCTTGATGACCCATAGTGAAAATCCCGTCTAAAATTGCATGGACTGACAGCTGCTTAATAACAAAGATGCGCAGACAGTTTAGTGAGCCATTTTGCTTTATTCCATCATAATCTCAAGCCAAAAAATAATGAATCTTTCGCTCCATTGCAAATGATGGAAAGATTTTGTATAATCTTCTAAGGCTTAAAAATTTGATATGGTCAGCCTTGCGGATAGAATATATGTATATATGTGTGTGTGTGTGTGTGTGTGTGTATCCCAGTCTAAGTAAAAAAGCAAGCAAAAGCTCAACTTCATCTCTTTCTTAAACAATCATTTGCTCTAACCCTCCATCAACCTTGTGAGAACTACAGCTGGGTTATTTAGGTGAGTGACAATAGTCAATGTTGGTTCCATTGCTGCCTTACTAAATAATAGAGTTAAAGTTTCATCTATTCTATGTCTATTTTAATCTTTCATCATTAGTATGAAATTGAGGTTTGGTTTTTCATTTTAGATACTAATTTCTCGGTAGTTGTCTTTTTTGGTTGTGTGTTGAGCATTTTTGGAGTGATTTTTAAGTTTTTCCTTGAGGTCTGCCCTATATATTATGGGGTTTGATGGAGTATATGGGTCTAGGCCCCAGGACCCACATACTCAGAACAGAAAGCACAGCCACTACGCGGTGCCCTCGACGGCCAGAAGACCCTCGTCGGCCGAAGAAGGACCAACTCAGAATATGATCCTGAAGCCAAGGAATCAGGGTGTCCTCGTCGGCCGTGCCCTCGTCGGTCGTGCCCTCGTCGGCCAAGACCCTCGTCAGCCACGGAAGTCTCACAGAACCGGATTTTACACTTATTCATTCATATAGCCCACCAGTGACTCTGTATTCGGCCCAATAACGGTCTAGTTGTAAATGGGTCTCCCAAACCCAAGGCTTGGGAGCCCAGCCCGTATTTTTCCTATAAATACTTCCTCTGGAGGTAGTTATGGGGGTTACAAAATCATTCTATTGAAGCATTACTTGCACTTCTCTCTCTAGCTCTCACTTCTCTCTAGATATATACTCTATCATTTGGTGCTTTCATTGAGAGCTAGAACAATCAAGTTAGCACCCTTCATCGCTACCAAGCACAGCTAACCACTGACCATGGGAAGAACTAAGTAGAACCGCAACCTCGTCAGCAAGGCCATCCCTGAGGATCAGGAGACCAGGGAGCACGATGAGGACGCTACGGCCGACCAGGTCGGTGGAGGAGTTGTCTTCCAGGAGGCCATCAACCTCACGACGGACCTCCGTAACCAACTCAACGGCGGAGCCCCTGATGCCCACATTGGCCTGGACAAGAAACGAGCTGAGAAGACAGACCACGCCTCGGCCCAGCCTATGGCCACGGGTTCCCCGTCTGTGGATCCACAGGTCCAGGCCGCGTTGTCGGTCATCATCGCCAGCTTGGCCCAGAACCCCACCGTCCTCAGCGCACTCTTGCCAAAGACTGGGGGGAACGTCACTCCACCTCCTCAGCCCCAACCGTTGGCCGTCAGGATAGGCAACGATGAGGGGGTGATGGCCCAGGACACGGCGTCGTCCCACTCCCACCCCGCTTCCCCTCTTCGGCCTGGGCAGATCCCAGCGCGTGGAAAAGCCTCTACCTTCAATAGACTTGGTGACACGCGCCGTCGTCCGGTTTCGGAGAGGATGGCAGAGCGGATCGGTGAGCGTCGGCCTGACTCGCCAAAGGAAAGCTTGGGGTCTGTGTCCCGGACAGCGGACCAGCCCCGCCTGGACAAGGGCAAGGGAAAATTGCACGAAGGCAACGTGCGCCACCAGATCAATGCAGCCCACGACGAGCGCATGAAGAACCAGCAGGGCGCCGCTGCGGCCGCCAGGGACCCCCGGGACGAGGTCATCGCCCAGCTGGAAAGGAGCTGGCCCAGATGGAGGCCAGGCAATCGGCGAACATCCCCACGGCCGGCGCCTCCAATGACCCTGGCCTCAACGCCCTCATGAACAAAGTCAGCGCCCTTGAGAGGGAGTTGGCCGAAGGGCGTGGTGACCCCGTCATCCAGGTCAGGACCAGGACCCCTTTCACCAACAGGGTGCTCTAGGCCCCCATCCCGGAGAAGTACACGGGAAACGCCATCAAGTCCTACGATGGCCGATCAGACCCCCAGGAGCACTTCAGCCGCTATCAGAACAACATGCTGATGGTGAACGCGTCGGATGAATATCTCTGCCGTTGGTTCCTCTCTACTCTTGAAGGGCCGGCATATGAGTGGTTCAACGCGCTTCCCGAAGGGAGTGTTGACTCACGGCAAGACCTTGCCCAGCGCTTCCTCACCCATTTTGCCGGGAGGAAGCGTGCGAAGAAGTATTTCACCCATCTCCTCTCCATCAAGCAGCAACATGATGAACACCTCCGGTCGTTCATTGATCGGTGGGCGAGGGAGACCGAAGAGGTCGAGGGGGACGATGAGCGCACCCTCCTCGTCTTGTACCAGGGAGCCCTCCGCAGCTCCCCGTACGCCAGAAGTCTCATCACCGATCCTCCAAGATCGTATGCGAAGGCGCTTCAGCGTGGGAGCTTGTACGCCGACGCCGACGAGCTCCACAACCACAAAAAAGAGGGTGGCCATCCCTCCAAGAAGACAAATCCTTTGCCGGCCCCGGGACCATCCCCGGCCGGCCAGGGTGCCCAGGACCGTCACGGCTCTGGTGGACAAAGCAAGAAAGACCGCCACTGGCGGCCGAGGTTGGAACGAACGGGGGTCCCCCTCACCCACCCGGTCAGCACCATCCTTTACTACGCCGAGAAGCATGGCCTCATTGAGCAGGCTCCTCGGCCGGCCGAGGAGGTCCTTGCCATCCAGCAGGGAGGCACATACTGCAGGTTTTACAAGAAATCCTCGCACAACACCGACGACTGCATCACGCTAAAGAAAGCCATCGAGCGCCTTATTCATCGGGGGGAACTCTCCCAATTTGTTAAAGGTGGCCCACGCAAAAATACGTGGGTAAACACCGGCAAACCTGGGAGTGAACCCTCTACGAAGAAGCGGGAGATCGGCAGGCTCAGCGACGACGAGGACTTTGAAGAGCCTCTTCCAAAGAAGAACCATATTCACCTCATTGTAGGTGGGAACACAGGGGGCACTCCGTCACTCAGAGGAAAAAATGGGCCCAGTCCCTTTACATTGGGGAGGTGTCCCACGTTCCCCCCCAGCCGAAGAAGCAGCGAACGGAGGCGATCACCTTCACCGACAAAGATCTACCTCCGGGTACGGAATCACATAGGGACGCCCTCGTCATCCGGTGTGAGATCGGTGACTCCATCATCCACCGCACTTACATCGATACGGGGAGCTCCGTCAACGTGATGTACCTGGACACCTTCAGGCAGCTGAAGCTGGACAAAGCTCTGTTGAAGCTGATCAAGACACCGTTATCCGGCTTCACCGGGGACTCTATCGACGCCGAGTGAACGATAGTCCTCCCCGTGGAGGTCGGTGACGGCCCCCACTGCGCCAAAATTGACATGGAGTTCATGGTGGTCAACCTCCAGTGCGCCCACAACCTGATCTTGGGGCGGCCAGCGCTGGAGGACTTGGAGGCCATCATCTCTATGAAGCACTTGTGTCTGAAGTTCCCCACCAATGGCGGCATCGGCTACGCCAGAGGAAACCAGAGGATAGCCAGAGCATGCTACCTCAAGCTAACGAGGCCGGCCGAAAGGGAAGGACAGAGAATAGACACCATCACGACAGCCGTTGCCAAGGACGAGGAGAGGCCGCATGCCGAACCGGCCGAGAAGGTCGAGGAAGTCCCTCTGGATACCTCCCGGCCGGAGCGGGTCCTCAGAATCGGGAAGCAGCTCCCACAGTACCAGCGAGACGCCATCCCCCTCGTCCTACGGTCATACGCCGTTATCTTCGCGTGGGGCCCGGCCGACATGTCAGGCATCAGCCGGCAGGTGATCACTCACCGGCTGACCGTCGATCCAGCCTCTGCGTCTGTCAAGCAGAAACGGCGCAACTTATCCGCCGACAGGCGGGACTTCGTCAAAGGGGAGGTCGCCATGCTCCTCTCAATCAACCACATCAAAGAGGTGAAGTACCCGACGTGGCTAGCCAACGTCGTCCTCGCCCAAAAACCGCCAACATTCAGAATGTGTGTTGATTACACTGACCTGAACAAGGCATGCCCCATGGACCCGTTCCCTCTCCCCAACATTGATCAGTTGGTGGACGAGACGGCGGGATGCGAGTTGATGTCGTTCCTTGATGCTTTCAGAGGGTACCACCAAATTTTCATGCATGAAGATGACGCTGAGAAGACGGCATTCATGACCCCGGAGGGAATCTTTTGCTACCTCGTCATGGCTTTCGGACTCAAAAACTCCGGCGCCACCTATACCAGGATGGTGGCCAAAATCTTCAGAGTAGTCCTCGGCCGGACGATGGAGGCATACATCGACGACATGATTGTCAAGAGCAGGCCAGCCACCACACATGTCGACGACCTCCGGGAAATCTTTGAAATCATGAAGGAGTTCAGGCTCCGCCTCAACCCCAAGAAGTGCGCCTTCAGCGTCTAAGGCGGCAAGTTCCTCGACTACATGGTCAGCCGGAGAGGCATCGAGATAAATCCGGAGAAGACACAGGCTATCATCAACATGGAGCCGCCCCGCAACATCAAGGAGGTACAACGGCTGACGGGGCGCCTGGCGGCCCTGAACCGTTTCCTCTCCAGGTCAGCTGAGAGGGCACTCCCTTTCTTCCAGATCATGCGCAAAGCTAACAACTTCAAATGGACGACGGAGTGCCAGGAAGCGTTCGAAGAGCTGAAGAGGTACCTTTCGTCCCCACCCGTGCTCTCCAAGCCCAAATCCGGCGAAACCCTCTTCTTGTACTTAGGGGTGAGCACGTCGGCCATCAGCTCCGTGCTCATCTGTGAGGATGAAGGGGTGCAGAAGGCCATTTTCTACATCAGCAAGACACTTAGGGAGGCCGAGCTCAGGTACTCCCCCATTGAGAAGACGGTGCTAGCCATCGTCCATACGGTGAAAAAGCTGGGGCACTACTTCCAGGCCCATGCCGTCCACGTACTGACCCAGCAGCCCCTGGGCGCACTCATGAGGAGCCCCACTAGCTCCTCAAGGATGGTAAAATGGGCGATCTTCCTCAGCCAATTCCAGATTGAGATCAAGCCAAGGCCATACATCAAAGGGCAAGCTTTGGCCGACTTCGTCACCGAATGCACGGCAAGGGAGACAACCGTTACCACCCCCGGGCCAGAGCCCGATGACACGTGGATCCTCTTCACCGACGGCTCGTCGGCCGCGAAATCATGTGGCGGCGGCGGCGGCCTCATATCCCCTGAAGGATTCAGAGCTTACTATGCCATCCGTTTCAACTTCAGGGTATCCAACAATGAAGCCGAGTATGAGGCCCTCCTCAGTGGCCTCAGACTCGCTGCCGGCCTGAGAGCCCGACACATCAAAATCAGGTGCGACTCCAAGCTGGTAGTGGGCCAGGTTGAGGGTACGTACGAAGCAAAGGAAGGTCGGATGAAGCAATACAAACAGGCGACAGAGGAGTTGCTGAAGGCATTCGAAACCCACGAGATCACACAGATCCCAAGGGCCGAGAACGCCGAGGCCGACATCCTCTCCAAACTCAACTCGGACACTCCGGAGCACATCTCCCAGATAGCCAAGATCGAGGAGTTGAGCATGTCCAGCATCCATGCCAGCCCCATCTTGTGCATCCAACAGCGATCGGAGGACTGGATCTCCGACATCACCACCTTCATTACGACGGGGGAATTACCCCAGGACGAGGAGAGGGCCAAGCTCGCCAAACTCAGGGCCCCAAGCTACACTATTAAAGATGGCAAACTCTACAAACGATCCTATAATGGCACTCTCCTCCGATGCCTGCACCAGGACGAGGCCGATGTGGCCATGGAAGAAGTTCACTGTGGTGTTTGCTCCTCGCACCAGGGCCCTTTCAGCATGTCCCGGCGTCTCGTCGTCTAGGGCTTCTTCTGGTCGACGATGGTGCGGGATTGTGAGGACCTGGCCAGGAAATGTACCACGTGCCAGGTGCTCCAGAAGGCCCCTGGTCGGCCAGCCGTCAACTACGCCCCCGTCAGCACTGCTATTCCATTCTCGAGATGGGGGATTGACCTGGTCGGCCCTCTACCCAGAGCTGCTGGCAACAACCGCTACATCATCGTCGCAGTCGACTACTTCACTAAGTGGGTTGAAGCGGAACCTTTGGCCAGCATCACAGGAGCTAGGTGTCAGAAATTCGTTCACAAGAACATTCTCACACGCTTTGGTGTCCCCCAAGAGATCATATCCGACAACGGCACCCAGTTCGAAGCGGCGCCCTTTCAGGAGCTCCTTCGAGAGTGGGGAATAAAGCACCGTTTCTCCTCCGTTGCCTACCCTCAAGGCAACGGGCAGGTTGAGAACGCCAACAGGACTATAATGGAGGGGTTGAAGAAGAACCTACAGGACGCAGGAGGGAGTTGGGTCGATGAGCTCCCCAACATCCTGTGGTGCTATCGTACTACGCCGAGGAGGGCAACGGGTGAAACACCTTTCGCCCTGTGCTATGGCTTTGAAGCAAAGGCACCCACAGAGGTCGCTATTCCCAACCGACGGGTGGAACGGTACGACCCTCAGGTTAACGAGGAGAACATGAAGATCGACCTCCACCTGGTCGAAGAAAGACGTGAGCAAGCATTCATCCGAGCGGAGAACAACCGGCGTCAAGTAAAATCATACTATGACGCCAAGGTACATTCCCGAGAATTCCAAGTGGGGGACTACGTCCTCCGCCGAAGGGAAGCAAGTCAGCCGACGGAAGGGGGCAAGCTAGCCTTGAAGTATGAAGGTCCCTACATTGTCAGTGCCGTGGTGAAACCCGACACCTACAAGCTTAAACGCCCAAACGAGACCAATGTACCACGAACGTGGAATGTACACCATTTGGTGAAGTTTTATCAATAACCCGAAGGAGGTGCAGTCGGCGAAGCCCTCACCCCTTAACGGGTTATTGATTGAACGCCACCCTCGGCCTTAAGCCACTCTTGAATAAAAATCATGTTTCCTTTGATTTATTGGAGTTCGACTGACACATTAACAAGCACCCTCATCGGCCACCTAAGAGCGAAAGGCTCAGGCATTATCGATGTGGTGCTTCGCATCTGCAACCTCAGAGCGAAAGAGCTCGGGTACGCCCATTGTATTTTGTATCAGCAAAAGGTTTAGGCCAGCTGAGAGAGCACGTCGTATCGGCTCCTTAGAGAGAGACGCTCAGGCAGAGCCGACGACGTCCCCAAGACGAGGGGCCCGCAAACGGCCCGCGTCTTGAAACGGGAAGCTCACCGCGTCGTCCACGCGCCTGATCGCAGGACGACAGACTTGAAATCATGGCCGAGGTGAAAAAATCCCCAAACTCAGGGATGGGCAACGGCAGCCGTTGGAAACCAACCAAAAGTCTAGCTCGCGTCATAAATAGGCGACGGGACCCCCCCTGAGATCACGAACGTTATAAACGAAGTCAGAACCGGCCAAAGGGCCATCGACCCCTTTGGACGAAGCCTGAAAGAAGGACACTCCCTGAAATGGGGAACAAAAAAAAAAGACGGAAGCCGACAGCCGTGCGCACTTGCCGGCCTCGAGCAGTAAAAATATATTCCCCACAAAACCGCCACATTTGACTAAGTACATATCAGTTGAATACAAAGGTAACACTACCAACAGGTAACGCGGACGAAGCAGCCACCCACTACAAGGAAATTGTCGAGGACAGAGCATACGCCCATAAAACCCTAACCAAAAGGGTTGGGTGAAACAAGGGTGGTAACCTTCATCGGCCATAACCTCTTGAAGCGCCAACACTTAGCATGAAAAAAGGAATTATAACTTCACACTTAAAACACAATCCTGAAGTTGACCACCGGAAAGGAGGCCCAGGACGAAGCGGGCAGTAATACACTCGCGGGAAAGTTAAACATTCGAGTAACAACCCCTACCGACCACAACATTCTTTATGGCCGTTACAGGCACCGAAACCTAGGTGGTTGGTCAAGCTGAAAATCTTTGGGAAAATTCGTCTAAGTGATTCCCAAACACTTAGAGAAAATTCCTAAGGAAAAGGTTCCCTGAGTGAATTCCAACACTTAGAGAATTTCTTGAGGAAAGCAAACACGAAGGAAAAGGCACACCTGGACACCCTCATCGGCTACAAAGCCTAACTTGGCCGACGACGGTACCGCACAGGAGGAACTACACTTGGAGAAATCTCCAAAGCATTGAATATCGAAGGAACAGCCTCGAGATGAAGCGGGCACCTGAATACTTGCAGGCCGGTAGTTACCTATGTCTTGCATTAATACTTAGATAAATTCCTAAGTTCAAAAAACCAAGGCAAGAAACAAAGACACTCAAGGCCGAAGGGGACAACCAACCTGCTAAGTTCATATTTCAACACGCATTTGATGTGTGTTGCAGTCGGATTTTGATGGTTTTCCTCGCTTTTAGGCGTCATAAGTGTCATATTTAGTTCAAGTCATGTTAGTCAGGTGTTGGAACGAGTTTTGGCATTTTAAAGTTGAGATCAGGTCGTTGAGAGCCCGGATTCGGAGCTTTAGGAGTGATCGGGATGAGTAGAGGCATGTTCGAGAAAGAATTCGGAATTTTGAAGTCCACTAGAAACCGGCGCTTCTTATCAAAATCGGCGGAGAAGTCCTTACCCTTCTTCCAGATCATGAGGAAAACCGCCGGTTTCTAGTGGACTTCAGAATGTCAGGGGGCATTCGAGGAGCTGAAACGGTACTTATCTTCACCCCCTGTGCTCTCTAAACCCAAGGTAGGGGAGATCATGTACCTCTACTTGGGTGTTAGCCCGGCTGCCATCAGCTCAGTACTCATCCGGGAAGAGGATGGCATCCAACATGCCATCTTCTATGTTAGCAAGACCCTCAGGGAAGCGGAGCTCCGGTACTCCCCTGTGGAAAAAACGGTGTTGGCTATCGTGTGGACCGTCAAGAAGTTGGGCCATTACTTCCAGGATCACCCGGTCCAGGTCCTCACTCACCAACCCCTCGGCGCCTTGATGAGGAGCCCCACTAGCTCCTGCCGAATGGTAAAATGGGCTGTCTTCTTGAGCCAATACAACATCGACATCCGTCCTAGGCCCGCCATCAAGGGCCAAGCCGTAGCGGACTTCGTGACGGAGTGCACGGCAAGGGCGGCCACGGACGAGGAGCCCTCGGACCCTTCGGATGATTGGTGGACCCTCTACACCGACGGCTCCTCCGCCGTCAAAGCATGTGGAGGAGGGGTGGTTCTCATCTCACCCGAGGGCTTCCGGGCCTTTTATGCAGTCCGTTTCTCCTTCAAAGTCTCCAACAATGAAGCCGAATACGAGGCCCTCCTCTGTGGCCTTCGGCTGGCAGCTAACATGAAGGCCCGACAAATCCACGTCAAATGCGACTCCAAGTTAGTCGTCGTCCAAATCTCCGGGGAGTACGAAGCCAAGGAAGGGAGAATGAAGCAATACAAGGAGGCGGCCAAGGAGTTGCTTAAGGTATTTGAAGCACACTATCTTACTCAAATACCGAGGGCTCAAAACTCTGAGGCCGACATTTTATCAAAGCTCTCGGCAGAATCCCCTGAGCATATCTCGAAGATTGCCAAACTGGAAGAACTCAGCCTCTCTAGCATACATGCTAGCCCCGTCATGAATATACAACAAAGACAAGGTGACTGGATCTCAGACATTGTCGCCTTCATCACCACAAGGCAACTGCCCGAGGATGAGGCCCGCGCCAAGCTGGCAAAGCTGAGGGCGCCCAGCTTTGCCATCGAGGACGGAAGGCTCTACAAAAGGTCCTACAACGGGACATTACTTCGATGCCTTCATCAAGATGAAGCCGAAGTAGCAATGGAGGAGGTGCACAGTGGCACTTGCTCAGCTCATCAGGGACCCTTCTCCATGTCCCGAAGGCTAATAATCCAGGGCTACTTCTGGCCTACGATGGCCCGGGATTGTGCAGACCTTGCCCGAAGGTGCTCTGCATGCCAACACTCCCAGAAAACCCCAGACAGGCCAGCGGTCAACTATGCCCCCATCAGCACATCCATACCCTTCGCTCGATGGGGCATAGACCTCGTGGGCCCCCTGCCGAGGGATACCTCCAACAACAGGTACATCATTGTTGCCATCGATTACTTCACCAAATGGGTGGAAGCAGAGCCCCTCGCCAGCATCACTGAGGCCAGGTGCCGTCATTTTGTTCTCAAAAACATCCTCACTAGGTTTGGCGTCCTTCAGCAAATCATCTCCGACAACGGGACTCAGTTCGAGGCAGCCCCCTTCTGTGCCCTCCTAGAGGCATGGGGCATCAAACACACCTTCTCGTCCGTTGCCTACCCTCAGGGCAACGGTCAAGTGGAGAACGCCAACAGGACCTTGCTTGAGGGCCTAAAGAAGAAGCTGGAGGCCGAAGGGAGTGGTTGGGTAGAAGAGCTCCACAACATCTTATGGGCGTACCGTACCACCCCTCGGCGGGCAACTGGCGAGACACCCTTCTCCCTTTGTTACGGATTTGAAGCTAAGGCCCCCACTGAGGTAACTCTTCCAACCCGAAGGGTCACACAGTATGATCCAGAGGCCAACGACTCTAATATGGCCCTCGACCTACACCTTATTTCAGAACGCCGAGAGCAAGCCATCATACGTGCAGAAAACTACCGAAGGCAGGTGAAGAGTTACATTGACGCTAAGGTCCGCTCCCGGGAGTTCTAAGTGGGGGACTATGTCCTTCGAAGAAGGGAAGCTAGCCAACCAACCGAGGGCGGAAAGATGGCACCAAAGTTCGAGGGCCCCTAAATCGTGGCAGCCATCATCAAACCAGGAACTTACAAGCTAAAACGACCTAACGGGGCTGAAGTCCCTAGGCACTGGAATGTACATCACTTAGTTAAATTTTATCAATAACATCAGAGCGGCCAAGCCCTCATAACTAGTGAATGTATTATTTTTACGGTCCAAGGCCTAAGAATTCTGAAGAATAAAGGCGTTTCGAAGACACCGAGAACATGGAAAAAGATTATTACAAGGGACAAGCCCTCATATCACCCCCAGGCCCAAGGCCTTACCACAAGGAAGAACCCTCGGCACCAAGTGCCGAGGGTAGACAATACAATCACCTTCAACAAATGGGGAGAAGCACCAAGTGTTTCCACAGGAGACCCCTCGGTACCAAGTACCGAGGGTAGACAACACAATCACCTTCAACAAATGGGAAGAAACACCAAGCGTTTCCACAGAAGACCCCTCGGTACCAAGTACCGAGGGTAGACAACACAATCACCTTCAACAAATGGGAAGAAACACCAAGTGTTTCCACAAAAGACCCCTCGGTACCAAGTACCGAGGGTAGACACCACAATCCCCTACGACGAGTGAAGGAAAAACACCAAGTGTTTTCACAAAAGACCCCTCGGTACCAAGTACCGGGGGCCGTACATCGGAACAAACACCAAGTGTTGTTTCTAAGCCGTACCCCTCGAGGACGCCTATACTGAAGGCGCCACCTCTCGGTGCTGGCAGCACGTAATGCACCCGGCCATTTGCAACCAGTGTGCAAATGAAAACCCTTCCCTGAGACGCTTTCCGCGTCATCACCCCAAGGGTATGACAGGCATGAGAAATGCCCAGTATTCGACTTTCAAAAACGGAACGCTTTCCGCGTCATCACCCCAAGGGTATGACAGGCACGAGAAATGCCCAGGATTCGACTTCCAAACCGAAACGCTCCCCGCGCCACCACCCCAAGGGTGTGGCAGGCCATGGACTATGTCTAGCGCCGAGGGGACGACTTTCAAAACTGAGGCGCTTTCCGCGCCATCCCCCAAGGGGAGGCAGGCTACAGACCACCATATCTTGTGCCCAGGAAACGATCCTCGATCCCCTCGGAACTCGGAAGGTTAACCTGAGGGGGGAGCTAATGGTGTATTCTGTTACCTCCCGATAGGACAAGCCTTACCAAGAAACCAAGTTTCTTGAAGCCTTCCCTTCACTACTAAAAAATGGGGTGGTGAAGGGGAGTAGACTCGGCGAGAAATCAATGAGTACATCACTCCAACAATTCACAGAAACATACCGAGGGCTCCCCACGGGAACACCTTCGGTACCTGAAAGCTCACAGGTACAGAGGATACCATTCACAACAGACATCATCAACAAATGGCTAAGTCCACTCAAGGATTGCCTCCGGCTATACCTAAAACCGAAGGCTCAAATACTACAAAACATGACATGCTCAACCAACAACAACTCAAAGCGTCCCCGAAGGGTATCGGATGTGGCCAAACCAAATCAAGAATCACCTCCGGCACCTCACTACATGCCGAGGGGATATAACAAACAATCGAAGGCTTTTATTACCACATGCCAACATTGCAAGGCAAAGGAAACTATCCTAAACCTACAAAGTATGCAGCCGAAGGGTCCCCCTGAAGGCCAGCAACAGGAAATACTTAGAAAAGAAAAAAAAATCTAAGTCCTAAATGCTTTGCCCCTTGTGGAGCCACAAGTCAACCGAAGGCATACCTCAAACAAGGTCCTCACATTCACCCGAGGGATCCTCCTTCATACATACTACACATAGAAAAATTTTCTAAGTCCTACATATTTTGATCCTCGGTCAAATCTCCATGCTGCCCGAGGGCTCCTACTTCATACATGATACACTTAGAAAAATTTCTAAGTCCCAAAAGTTTTTACCCTCGGTCAAATCTCCCTGCAGCCCGAGGGGTCATACGGTTGAAGGCTTGGTGAAACTACACTTAGAAATATTTTCTAAGTCCTAACTATTGCTGGGCCCTCGGTCATACATCCAGCGAAGGGTACCCAAATACCGAAGGCTAGACTGTATTCAAACACTTAGAAAAATTCTTCCAAGTCCTAAACACCTCGCCTCCGGTTATCTCATGAAGGCTACACAGAACCAGGAGGAAGAAATTAGCCGGGGGCCAACAGATGAACAAACACTTAGAAATATTTCTAAGTCCTGAACATTGTGCCCTCGGTGAAAGGTTCAACTGACTAAAGAGGACTAGTAGCCGAGGGCTACGAGAAGCACTACACTTGGAAGAATATATTCTAAGTCCTAAACAAGCATTCAGAAAAGCGAAGGCATACATTCAGAGAAGGTCGAAGGCATACATTTAGAAAAGCGAAGGCATACATTCAGGAAAGGCGAAAGCATACATTCAAAGAGAAACAATGAAAGGGAACAAATTATATACAAGAAGCCCGAAGGCAAGCATTCATTCATTGAGGGAAAAGTCGAAGTATACATTACAAAAAGGGCCGGAGGACAAGGGCACACAAGCATTCATTACAACGAGATTGTTCAAAACATGTTGAATAAAAAAATTACATATTAACATCCTCGGGGGCCGTCTCCTCCGAAGGCTTTGAAGTAACCTCTGTGTCGGCCTCAGGTTCGTCACCCTCGGCCTCCTTCATCAGCTCGGGGTCCTCCAAGTCTGGCCTCTCGACATCGGAGGGGAGAGGAACACGGACATCTGGCTGCAGGGGGGAAGTCCGTACGCTGCCGGGTCAAAATCCTTTTGCTCGATCTTCAGGTGGCGGGCCATCCTCCGGTAGATGAGGGATTGAGTAAAAACCTCGCCCCCATCGTAGTACTATTTACCCTTTCGGGAAACCCACTCCACGCCGGGCCCATCGCACCACTCGTCGACCGAGGACTCCACGACCGAGGACAGCCATTGTTTGTGCTCCTCTGCTCGCCACCCCCTGCCAAAAAACCGGAGATGGCGTCCCCTCGGGCTTTCTCAACGGCATCCGCCTTGACGGCCTCGGCCTCCTTAGCAGCTCTCTCTCAAGGGCTTCAGCTGCGGACCTCTCAGTCTCGGCCTTGCCCCGGTCTGCGGCCTCCGCCCGCAGGGTCATCTGCCGAAGGCTCTCCTCCAGCATAGCCATCTGCCGGATGGCATCAGAGTTCTGGCGGATGAGCTCCCGCATCTTGGCATCCTGCTCGGCCTTGCGCAAACGCCACTCCTCTAGCCTCCGGGCCTGCTCACCGAGGGCAATGCAGGTCTACAAAAAATAAAGAAGTTAGGAAAGTTGTACAGTGTGTTCTGGCACAAAGTAAAACGGCAATTAGGTACAAACTTACAGTGAGGGAAGACCAGAGGATCTAGTCCTCAAGGGCCTGGTCATCATCAGCCCCGAGGGCGGCTCTGTCAATCTCAGGGGTCATACCCCTCAGAAGCACCCTCGGGTCCGCCGTGCAATTCATCACGGCCGTTCCTACTGAGAGAGAAACCGTCAGGACCTCAGAGGATGGCTCCCGTATACCCCCCGGCACTTCCGCCACTGTCATCTCCTCATCATGCGTCCCGGAGGCGGGGCAATCATCAACAATAACTACGGGGGGACCCTTCCTCCCGGCATCTCCCGTCTTAGGCCTTTTGCACTCGGGAGCCTTGGCCGCAGCTTTTCTCTTCGCGGCAGCGGCAGCATTAGCATTTGGGGCCGCCGATGGCCCCTCCGGCTTCTTAAAGAAGTCACCGACGGGTTTAGGGACGCCAGCGTCCGTCCCCTTCGGGACCTTGGAAGACTTCTTCTTCTTGAGGTCAGCAAGCCCTCTGACGTTCATCATATTGACCGGTATACCTGCAACACAATATGAGGTTAGGCTGACGGGTCATTGACAGATGGTATAGAAGTACAAAAAAAAGGAACAAAAAACTATGTGCTAAAATGCGGAAATAAGGGTGCTCTATGCTACCTCCGGAGGCTCCCTCAAATGCCGGGAACCTTTCATCCGTTTCCCCCAGGAAGCGATACCGCCGGAACCCGAGGGTGTAGAGGTCCTCCTCTTGAGTGCACTCCTTGATGGCTACGTTCTTGTCTCGGCCCTCCGGGATATTTTCCAGGATCCTGCCATCTTTCTCGAGGATGGCGCTCCTCCTCTTTTCATGGCGCCTGAACCGGTCACGCAGTTCCCTCGGGAAGGGGCTCTCGGCTAACTTGATGAAACACCATCGGTCCTTCCACCCCTTGTTTGAGGAGGGTGCCTCAGTAATATAGGAATCACCTCGCACCAGCAAGTGATTCTTATTAAAGATAAGATGACATGGTTGTCATTCCTTCTGCACTCACTTCTCTTTCTCTAGAAATACTTAAAAGTGTAGCACCGGAAAAGTCTCTAAGCATTGGATAGTCCAATAAAAGAGAACCTCTTCACGATCAGAATGAACAGCCTGAACAAAACGCAAAAACAATCAACTCTGCGGGTCTACTAGGATTCATCATGAACTAACTAGGTTAGGCTTCCTCATGGAGGATCATGATGATGTTGAAATTCCTGACAAGGATGAACCTAAGACTTACACTGAAGCAATATTAGATATTGATTCAGAGAGGTGGCGAGAGGGCACGAAATCTAGAATAGACTTGATGTATATCAATCAAGTATGGAACTTGGTTGACTTGCCTGTTGGGTTAGACCCATTGGATGCAAAGGATTTTTCAGAAGAAAATTGATGCTGAAGGTAAGGTGCAAGCCTAAAAAGCTAGGCTAGTGGCTAAAGATTATAGTCAAAGAGAAGGAATTGACTATAGTGATACCTATTTGTCAGTTGCAAAACTCAAGTCCATTCGGATTTTGCTTGTGATAGCTGCATAGTATGATTATGAGATTTGACAAATGGATGTCAAAACCCACTTCCTTAATGGAAACCTCAAGGAGGAGGTGTACATGGTACAACCTGAAGGTTTTTACATCCATGTCAAATTCTAAATCATTATGTTAATTAGAGAAATCTATTTATGGGCTAAAACAAGCCTCTAGGAGTTGAAATATTAATTTTGATGAAATAGTCAAATCGTCTGACCTCATCAAATGAAATGAGAGTGCTTGCGTGTTTAGAGTGCGCAACAAGGATAGAGTGGTCTTTATAATCATATATGTTGATAATAGAGAATGATATCCCCTCATTGAAGTCCGTGAATGAATGGTCACCCAAAATCTTTATGAATATCTTTTTGTCTATGGTAGACAGAAAGAACTAGTAGAATTTAATTATTCTAGCACTAGTTTCATGTATGATAAGAAAGATTGCGAGTCACAGTCAGTATATGTTTTTAGTCTCAATGTAATAGTAGTGCTGAAAGAGTTGCAAGTAAGAAACTACTATAAATTCGACAACTAGAGCCTAGTAAATTGTTGCATTTGATGCAACATAGGTAAGTGTTTAGATACGTTAGTTCCTTAAAGAAATAGGGGTAGTTCCTGGCGACAGTTATCCAATAATTGTTATTGTGACTGTACCGGTATATTTTCGCAAGCTAAGGAACCAAGATGCAAAGTAAGGAACTAGAAAATACCAGTATGCTATCATGTTTTGAAACAAATAGCAAGATGAGAAGTTGCAATAGAACGCATTCCCGTAGAGGACAATTTGGCTGGCTCATTCACCAAACCTTTGAGATGTGAGAAACACACTAGACTTTTGAGAGTCTAGGTGTTAGACACATCGGTGATTGGCACTAGGCCAAGTGGGAGATTGTTAGTATATATGTCCTAGCGACAATCACTTTTTAGAGATATATGTACTTGATCACATTCAGTTTTATATATTCGATATATGCGGTATTACACATTGATGATTAAGTATTTTGATTGTCAATATCTTATTCATAATTGTGTTCCCTTGGACTTATGTTATCAATAAGTAAGTGGGAGCTTATATGATATCACATAAGGTCCTAAAATAGCCCCAATCAATGATCATCAAGAATGGGATATTGATGATATGCGATAAGATTGGTATGTGGACTGCATCATACTTTTAGAAAGTATAGTTGATCTCACAACTATGAGTTCCTGTAATTCATGAGGGTCACATAGATATTTTAGAGAATATTGGCATACCCACCGAGAAACCATTTGATAAGTTCTATTCATGTGTCTATGGGATTATCGGCGTATAGAGTAGTGTAATAATCATCCGACTTGAGGTCAATACGTACTACATGTGCGGAGTGATGTACTTTGACCATGACCAACGCTTGCACTCCAATCGGGGTAGATACGGCATGTGTTGGGTGCATCACGAAGCACATGGAGTAGTAGTTGAGCCAAGAAAGGATTCATTCCTCATAATAGATTAAGAGAGAACATTCTACTTCTCATATATAGATGGATCATAAAGTCATTGGCCAATGCAAAGATATATTCGTTTTGGGTATCGAATATGATCGTAATGGATCATCTAGAAAGATTGAGAGACAAAGACTGAGTTATTGGAATAGACACAATATCATGTTCTAGACTTAGTTGAATGTTCGTTTGAATGAAAGGACCGTATCACTATGAGCTCTATATTACAGGGAGTTTGTATAGTCCTCACAAACGTCCTTATATATTAAGTTTGTCTGGAGAATCGTCTAGGGATTCGCTAAGACCTTAATTTGATTAGTGCTTAATATATAAGGCCCTATGGGTCACACAACAAGTGATTATACCTTTCGATTGAATTGTTAGAAGGAATTAAATATTATTAATTGGATTAAATAATATTTAATTTGTAATACTGAAAATGAATTAAATATTAATTAGATTAAACATATTTAATTCATGAAGCTGAAGGAGAGTTCTATTTGATAGAATTAATTAAGTAAGATAAATTTGATTTATCACACTTAAATAAGATGTATTTATTATTAAATAAAGTAGATATTTTCTTTTGTAATTTTGAATTAAGAGAAAAGTAAATAAAATAAATATTAATATATAATAATTAGAAAGTGGCGTGCAGCCACATCTCAATTATTATTATTATTATTATTTGGTTTTGTTTTATCTACTTATTTAATTAATAAGGAGTATTGGTCCTGTTAGGATTAGAACTCATTAATGAAGAACACTTTCATTGTGATTGGGAAACTAGTTTAGAACTAGTATAAATACACCCTCCTCCTTCATAATTTATAGACCAGTTTTTAGATTCAGTATTACCAGTTTATTTCCCTGCGAAGAGATTTCCTAGCATTTCTCTTAGGGAGATCTAACCGTTCTTTCGGAAAGGAGAAATCACGTGGATACCAAAGGTCAAGGATTATCACCGCTAGGCTGGAAGATCTGTAAGTTCTGAATCAGATCTGTTATTATTGTTTTATTCGTTGTTTTGTCATAATCAGGGAAGATCTGTTTGGGAAAATTTTAAACGTCCGCTGCTGTACTTTCGAGGTACGTTACATCAATTTCCTAACAGAACAGCGACGGTGACCCTCGCCCCCTCTTTCTGCGCCTCTTCCTCAGCTACTTGCCAGGCGAGGACCAGCTCTTCGTCTTCACACTCTTGTTCGAAGCCCTTGGCTTCCGCCTCAGCAACGAGGGCTTTCTGCAGCTCCATGGCGACGACAGCATCTTGTCCCACCGAGGGCTGTTTGCTTGTGGACTCCACGTCCGAGATGACTTCATCCTCCATCAAGGGCACCCCCGAGATGTCTTGAGAGTCGCTTTGCGAAGACATCGTCCGTGCTATTTCGAGGGCTCAAATACGTTAAGTGCTCTGAGCTAGGATTCCTAAGTGTAAGTCCTAAGGCCGCTAAGTACAGCTAGGTGACAAGGATGGAGGACAAGTAAGGAACTGACCTTGTAACGGAAGATAGATCGAAGGCGGCTGTTTCTCTCTCTAGGAATTTGGGCAGAGCTTCGCTACAATGATATATCGCACAAGGGGAAGTGAAGCCGGCCATGGGGTATTTATAGGCACTGGGATCCAGGTTTGGGCCTGGAAACCGGGCCTCCGGTTGGACTGCTATCATTACAAACCGTGGTTTCGCCCAATCGGTGACGCCCGCCCACGGGCAGTCAACGAGCACACACCACGTGGCAACCCCCCCCAACGGCTATATTCTGACGTTAGATATTCCAACGGCTATATTTCCAACGGCTATATTCTGGGAGCTCCCGGCTACACTTGACATACCACTCCTTCATCAACCAATAAACTAGCCCCCGAGCTTTTTACTTCACTCCACTTCATCAAGAAGAACCCCCGGGTACACTTACCCAGAGACGCTCCCGGTTTGTGCCCCTCACATTACATTACAAATGCCTTCGGGCTCACTCCTTCAAGAAGCCCACGGCTTCATAACCGGGCCATCCCTCGGGGATCCCCCCTCAGCACTTTGAGGGCCGGGTAGCCCCCGAGGAGTACGCCTCATTGACGGACAGCCTACAACACACAGGTAACGGGACCCCTCAGGTACACTCCTCACCAATTAATCAGCAAACAGGGGATACCCCGGCAACACTTCAACTGCTACTCACATTCATGACGCCCTCGATCCCTAGATTGAGGGACTCCCCTTCGGCACCTCCCAGGAGATCAACAGCAAGCCTCCGGCAAATCAACGCATGAGCCCTCAGGACAAGGATAGCCTTCGGCATCAGCATTGTACTCCATTTCAGACCAGGGCTTCACGTTTTCGATTCATTATTGGGGGAATTCGGTGCACTCTTTTCCCCTCATTAGGATTTTTCCCACAGGGTTTTTCTTAATGAGGTTTTTAACGAGGCATCCCCCCAAAATGAAACGAAAACCGTCAGCTTTCGGCCCAAATCAGCAGCTTGACTACTCTACTCCTTTTCACCACTTTACAAGTGCCTCAAGGAGTGGGGGACCGGAGAACCCCCTCGGGAAAAATCACAAAAATCACAAACATGACCCCTCAAGTCCCGACATGTGGGTAACTGAGGGGCTGCCCTCGGCAGAATAAACAAACAGCAAACTACCCACAACTCTACAAACTACAACGGAACAACGGCAGAGGACAAACACAATTACTCCTTTTCCCTCAAGTACCTTTCGGCAAAAGGAGTGAGGGACTCCTGATGGAGTATATGGCCCGGGAACCCCCGGCCCACAGACTCCTACTACTCCAATAAAGGCCCAACAGGCCCAGAAATCACAACAGGCCCAAATCACAGCGCCCAGAGTACCAAGCAGCCCACAATGTGCACCAGGGGTGCCTTCGGCCCCCTGACCGAAGGCTCTAATTCTCACAGGAGGGCCAAGACAGGAAAATAAAGTTACTGGGAAAACGGCGAAAATCAGTAGCCCTCAGCATATGGAGCCCTCGGCACTAAGGGGGTCCCCGGTACTCAGATCCCTCGGCTAGTCATCTACTGCCGAGGGCGCCTTTCCGAGATAATATATCCGCTCCACATGCGTATGGATCATCGTACCCTGTACAACGTCCCATCCAACAGCCGCATTAAATGCGGCCACATGCGGTTGCCAGCGCCAACCAGTTGAGGTGACCTCTCGGCCAATGGACGCTTGACACGTGTCCCTGTCCGGCATTTATTGCTACTATAAATAGCACCCCATTTCCCCATTTGTAACCAAGTTGTAAGTGACAACACACACTGCATACTTTCTAATATACTTTCTCTCTATACTCACTTGCTCTGACTTCTCTCTAGTTATTCCCCATAATAACCCCTCGGATAAGCTACCCCCCGGGTACACTATCCATCATCTTCCAATGTTATCGAGTAGATCAACATTTTAGAATCATTAAAGCAAACGTTTTTGCTAACCTCGTGCGGGAGTCACTATTTTAAACGAGGAGTGGTAGGAGTCCGGGACCCCCACATTGACCATCCTTCGCTCTATAATTTAGTTGTTCCTTTTGAACCTAGGACCAAGTAGGTTTGGTATCCACTATAGAACTTTTCAATTTACGGGCTTTATTCCCATTCCTCGTGACAACTTCTCCAACAATTCTCTATCCAATGCCTTGGTTAGCGGATCCGCTGTGTTATCCTTTGACTTCACGTAGTCAACAGTGATAACACCCGTTGTGAGGAGTTGTTTAATGGTGTTATGTCTACGACGAACGTGTCTAGACGTACCATTGTACATATTGCTCTGTACCCTTCCAATTGCCGCTTGACAATCGCAATGTATGCATATTGGAGGGACAGGTTTTTCCCAACTTGGAATATTCTCGATAAAATGGCGTAGCCATTTAGCCTCTTCAGTGCACTTATCCAAGGCTATTAGCTCAGATTCAATTGTAGATCCAGCTATTAACGTTTGTTTTGAGGATTTCCATGACATGGTTGCACCTCCCAAAGTGAAAACATATCCACTTGTGGACTTGGAGTCGTTTATGTCAGATATCCAACTAGCGTCGCTATACCCTTCAAGTACAGCTGGATATCTTCCATAATGCAATCCAAGATTTTGGGTTTTACGTAAATACCTCAAAACCCTTACTATTGCCTTCCAGTGTTCATCACCGGGGTTGCTAGTATATCTACTTAGCTTACTAACCACAAAGGCAATATCAGGCCTGGTACAACTCATTAGATACATCAAGCTTCCAATAATCCTAGCGTATTCTACTTGAGAAATACACTCTCCACGATTTTTGGTTAGTTGTACGTTTTTATCTAATGGAGTCCTTGCCTCTTGATAATCATCCTTATTAAATTTAGTAAGGATTTTATCAACGTAATGGGATTGGCTTAGAGTAAGACCGTCAGGTCCTCTAATTATTTTAATCCCAATGATTAAATAGGCCAGTCCCATATCCTTCATGTCAAATTTAGAATTTAACATGTTTTTGGTAGAATTAATCATTAGATTATTGCTACCCACAATGAGTATATCATCCACGTATAAACATAAAATGACATAGCCATCTACCGTGCTCTTCACATAGACGCATTTGTCACTTTCGTTTATTTTAAACCCATTAATTAACATTGCATGATCGAACTTTTCGTGCCACTGTTTAGGGGCTTGTTTCAACCCATACAATGATGTAATTAATTTACACACTTTCCTTTTTTGGCCAGGAACACGAAAACTGTCACGCCCCGGACCTAGCCGGACACGTCAACAACCCGCCGTACAGTACGAATAGTCAACCGCAGTCCAACTCATCCATACTATACAAGGCGTCATGATTATCATTCACACATAGTACATCCATAAACAAACATAATGTAAAACATGCATTTAAAACAGCGGAAGCATTAATACAATTGTTCAAGCCACACTTGGCATAACTAGGCATGCAAGCCCCCAAAGTAATTATTCAGAAAATATTATCCATGAGCATTAATGTAATTGTTTTTAAAAACAGAACGGGAGAAGCACGAACCACGTCTTCTTCCCTTGATTCCTCCCGAAGCAACGGGCAATGGCAGCGACCTTCAAGTTCTACCTGAAACTGTGAGGTGGCCTCCCCCCCCCCCCCCCCCCCCCCCCCGTGAAGGGGAGGTCAGTACTTGGAAATATTTGACAAGTACAATAGCAACTATACTAAGTATAATCAACGTTTTAATTTCCAAGACCCTCAAAAATAGAGTGATATCATAATATAAATAACAATTTATATTTCCCACTTATTATCTTTATAATAAGTGAATTTATTCATTTGTCGGCACACGGCCCTTCTTATATGTTCTTTCTCATTTATCATTTGCACAACCTAACCCTTGGGTCTTATTATTTCTACGGGACTTGCTACCGCTGTCCGAGACCTCATGAGGCTCCCGGTTCGGACTCCAACATCCCGCCCCTGGACTCGTACCCATCATCCCGTAGGAAGGTAAGGCCCTTCGGGGTCCTATCTTATGTGTTACCGCTACCGGAACCTAGTTAGGTCTCCGATTCGGATTCCACCCTAACCCGTGATCACGATGTAAGTCCATGCTATCCAACCCCGCTCTCTAGAGTCGGGAAGGGCCATGGTCCTTACTATTTCCATAATTCAACCGGCTATCCACAAGAATTACCGATCACACCCGTAGGCCAATCCTATACTTAGGATCAATTTAATATTTACACTATCTTGGGTATCCCTTAAGGCCTACCCCTAGTATAACTTAAAGTTCACACTTTCCTACCTTAAAGCATCTCTTAAGACTACTTAAGGCATAATATTTCACAATCCAACCTTAGGATCAATCTTAACAACGTTTCATTTTAATGTCCAACTAGTATCTTAATACTAGTCAAATTAATATCAACAAACCAAGTTCTCAACTCATAATCATATAGATAATTCCAACTGATTTTCCTTTGAAAATATCATTTATCTCAATATCCAAAATATCACTTTTAATCACTCATATATTCTAATATGAAGAAAAGTATATTTCAACACATGTTTCATAACAAATTCCACTTTCAAGTCAACATACTCATAACACATGAACATACACAATTTACTCCTAAATTTGTATATCATGCTCCTTTTTCTCTAGACATTTAGTCTTTTCATTTTTAGGCATTATTAATCATTAATAATCCATAAAAACATATTTAATTACCTTGGGTAATCTCATGAAATTAACTCACTAATTATAAGCAATATAGTCAGTCATCCTCACCTTATGATGTGCTGAAATAGTTGCCTTCGTTGAGATCCCCGATAAATCCTCGTTTTAAACCGATGAAAGGCAAAAACTGGACTGCCTGGGTAAAAGCCGGGCGGCTTTCACGAAAGCCGGGCGGCTTTCACGAAAGCCGGGCGGCTTTCGTGTTCTGCAGAAACGGGCAGCTCCCTTAAAGTGGCGGTTTCCGGCGATTTCGACTCCTATCGATTCACCAACTCCTCTAAGTTAAATATCACCACTTTATATCAATATTCTACACTTTTAAACGTGTAGAACATCATGTTTAACTCATCATATGATCCCCAAAAAAATCATACACAAAGTAACTAGTTAAAGAAGATAAATGAGTTCTTACCTTCTTCTAACTAGTTTTCTCCTAGGATTGTTTGTTGTTGCTGCTTCCCTCAAGCTTGGGCCGTGTGAAAGCTTCCTCTAGAGCTTCTCTCCCCCTTGCTTTGGTTGAATGGCTAGGAGTGAAAGGATAGGATTGCTCTTCTCAATCCATGGGGAAATAATGGGAGTATAAGTCAAAGGAGGGGTGTGGGTTGTCTCCAATCACTCCCTCATGCTTATGTCCGCTCAACCCATTCCCTTTTGTCTCACTTCAGCTCCCCTTCTATCAATTGGAGCACACAAAAACGTGGGATGGCCCCCACTCATGTGGGAGGTCATCCCATTACGTCCCGGTGTGTACAATTTGCCCCGAAAGTTGTATTTCTCGGCCCGTTTTAATTATATTTTATTTCATCGGGCCAAATAAAATATATCACGTGTCCCTAATAATTATGGGCTTTTAGAATAGATGTACTTTCCCCAAAATTAATTTAGGAGTCTCCGAAACTCATTTCGGGCTGTTATCCGTTAAATTACCAATACCGGTAATTGGGCCTCGTTTGACCACCGGTCAACTCCGTGCCCTTCCTATGGCCCAAATAAAATATCCACAACCATATAAATGTCATCTTAGACCAAGATGAATATAATATGCAGTTCGGGAATTATCGGGCGGTCCCCGTTCCCACTGTGGGCCCCACATGCAATTTACTATTCACGTAAAAGAAATAATAAAAATTTACAATTACGCAAATTCACAAATCATCTTTCAAGGTTCATTACATAATTTACTAAAAGTAAATATGCTCGGGGTCGGTGTTACAAAAACCCTCGGGTTGTTCCATATAGATTTCTTCATCTATACCGTCATTTAGAAAAGCGGTTTTTACATCCATTTGATGAACTTCCAATTTCCGCAATGCGGCAATCGCTAGTATCATCCTAATGGAACTTATTCTCATCACAGGAGAATACGTGTCAAAGTAATCATGGCACTCACGTTGCTTGTATCCCTTGATTACAAGTCTAGCCTTGTACTTATCGATGGAACCGTCAGGTTTCATTTTCCGTTTATAAATCCACTTGGATCCCAAAGGTTTATTTCCCGGAGGAAGATCAACCAATTCTCATGTGTGATTTTTAAGGATAGAATCCACCTCACTTTTGATGGCTTCTTTCCACACAGGACCTTCGGTAGACGTCACGGCTTTCGTATAAGTCTGTGGCTCATTTTCTACCAGACATGTTAGAAAATCCGGTTCATTTTCTACCATACATGTTAGAATATCCGGGTCAAATTCTACCAAGTAGGTGAGAAAATCCGGTCCGAATGATTTTTCAACTCTAGCACGTTTGCTACGTCTGGGTTCGGGTTCTTCTCCGGATCCCTCGCTTGTATTTTCCATAGCTACGTCAAATGTTCGTTTTGACGTGCTTGGTCCTTCGTTGGAATTGCATGAAAATACGTCTTCAAAGAATGAAGCATTCCTTGATTCAATAATTGTGTTTTTATGTACATCCGGATTATTCGAATCGTACACTAAAAACCGATAAGCACTACTATTTTGTGCATATCCAATAAAAATACAATCCACCATTTTGGACCTATTTTTATTTTCTTAGGCTTTGGTACAAGCACTTTTGCCAAACACCCCCACACTTTTAAATATTGATAGGAAGGCCTTCTACCTTTCCACAACTCGTACGGAGTTTTATCACATTTTTTTCGGGGAACCTTATTTAAAAGGTAATTGCTTGACAAGACTGCTTCGCCCCACATATTTTGTGGCAGACCCGAACTTACTAGCATCGCATTCATCATATCTTTCAATGTGCGATTCTTTCGTTTGGCAACACCGTTTGATTGAGGTGAATAGGGTGCGGTACGTTCATGTACTATATCCACGCTCGCGCAAAAGTCACCAATTGGTGCTTCATACTCACCACCTCGATCACTTCTAACCACTTTAATTCGTTGATTAAGTTGGTTTTCCACTTCATTCTTATACAGAATGAATTTATCGATTGCTTCGTGTTTATTTTTTAATAAATAAACATAGCTATAGGGAGTGCTATCATCGATAAAAGTAATAAAATATTTATTACCTCCACGTGTTTGTATTAATTTAATATCACAAACGTCACTATGAATTAATTCAAGTGGTTCCGTTTTTCTTTCAACCGATTTGAAAGACGTTTTCGTTAGTTTTGCCTCTACACAAACTTCACATTTGTGCTTCACATCAATTGTGAATTTAGGAATGTGCTTCATGTTAATTAATCTACGTATAGAATTAAAATTAACATGTCCTAGTCTACCATGTCACACATAAGAAGACTCAAGCAAGTAAGCAGAAGATATTTTATTATTATTATTAATAGTCATTACATTGAGCTTAAATAGCCCATCAACTGCATACCATTTGCCCACATACATTCCCGACTTAGACAAAACCAGTTTGTCCGACTTAGACCATGCAGAAGCCATGCTTGTTCAACAACGAGCCGGAGATCAGGTTTTTGCGTATCTCCGGAACGAACAGCATTTGGTTGAGAGTTAGCTCCTTGCCCGAAGTTATCTTCAGGACCACCTTGCCCACGCCTTCAACCGCGGAATGAGCCGAGTTTCCCATCCACACCTTCTCACCATTTGATGGCTCAAAAGTAGTGAATAACTCCCGGTTTGAGCAAATATGCCGGGTTGCACCGGTGTCCACGAACCACTCCTTGGAATTGGATCCAACGAGGTTGACCTCGGTCACCACGGCCGCAAGGATGATGTCTTCATCCTTTTGCCCACCTTGCACCAAGTTCACGTGAGAATCTTTCTTCCTCTTTGGTGCCTTGCAATCCACTGACTTGTGTCCGTTCCTGTTGCAATTGAAGCATTTTTCATTAAACTTCGTCTTGGAATGCCTCCCTTGGGACCGAGCTTGCTCTTCCCATTATTTTTGGTTTTGGAGCCCTTTGCATGCGCCACCACGTTTGCCTTGGCGCTGGTAACGATTGGGAGTTTCCCATCGTTCTTCCGGTTATCCTCTTCAATCCGAAGACGGTGGATCAATTGCTCCAAGTTCATTTCCTTTCGTTTGTGCTTAAGGTAGTTCTTGAAATCCTTCCAAGCCGGCGGCAATAAATGGATAATTGACGCCACTTGGAAAGACTCACTAACTGTCATTCCTTCATCTCGAATTTCATTGAAGATCATTTGCATTTCCTCGACTTGACTCAAGACCGTCTTCGAATCCACCATTTTAAAATCAAGGAATCGACCGACAACAAATTTCTTTGCGACGACATCCTCGCTTTTATATTTCTGGTTCAAAGCATTCCATAGTTCCTTAGCCGTAGCTAATTTGCTATAGACGTCGTACAAAGCATCATGCAGCCCGTTCAACACGTAGTTTCGGCAAAGGAAGTCTGAATGCTTCCATGCCTCAACCGCGTTGAGAGATTGCACATCTACCTCATCCCCGGTTACTACCGGCGCATCCTCGGTCAAGAACCATGCAAGACCGAGAGTAGTAAGATAAAATATCATCTTTTGTTGCAACCTCTTGAAATTTAACCCATTAAATTTTTCGGGTTTCTCCACATAGTTGCTTGGCACGGTAACCATAGGGATTGCCACTTGGTTGCCCAAAGTAGATGCTCCGCGTTGTGAACCATTGTTCACCGGAGCTCCACTTTCAGATTGATTATCGTTTGGCACGTTCTGCCCACCAACATTTCCAATTTCTTGTGAAGCCATTTTAACGTTTTCTTACGTTTTCCGAAAACACAAAAAAATAAGTTCGTTCACCAAAGTGACAAACTACGATTTTTAAGATTGTTTATCGGAGTAGAACAATCACTGAATACGTTTTAAGATTGTTGGGTGTGTCTCGGAAAAACGAAGAAATATTAATTAATAAAAATATCTAGGATTGCAATATCCCCTTTTGTTTCCATATGGTGATGATGGATACAAGGAGGATATACCTTTTTCTGATGAGAGATTGTCAAACACATGCGGTCGACGAAATGTTAGCATTAGAGAGTTTCTTGCTTACAGATTGCATGAACGAGCAAAGGAGGACTCTTTCATCCTTAAGAGTAGGAGACTGTTCCAACAATTCACAGTCGATGGATACACAATGGTTGAGTCATCAAGGCTAATGTATATTAGAACCCATCAAAAACAACTTAGGTGTGAAATGTACAAAGGGCTATCAGATGCTTTGCTAAGTGGTGAGAGAGATGCGTCAACACAGAGTAAGCGAGTTGTCCTTCCACCGACATTTGTTGGGGGTGCTCGATACATGGTTCAAAATTACCAGGATGCCATGGCTATGTGTCGATGGGCAGGGTGCCCAGATCTATTTTTGACTTTCACATGTAACCCAAAATGGCCTGAAATTAATAAGTTCATTTCTTCAAGGAATTTGAATCCCGAAGATCGTCCAGATATAGTTTGTCGAGTGTTTAAGATGAAGTTGGATGACTTGATCAAATATCTAAGACAAAGTAAAATATTTGGAGAAATTTGAGCAGGAATATTAAATTTCATGTGTATAGATTTATATAAATACACAGTTATATATGTTTGATGTGTGTGTAACATAATTTATATATTGATTGCTCGCAGTGATTTACACGGTTGAATTCCAAAAGCGTGGGTTACCGCATGCTCATATTTTACTATTCATGTGGAATGCAGACAAATTCCCCACCCCAGCAGACATTGACCGCATTATATCAGCTGAAATACCTGATGAGGAGGCTGATCCTGATTATTTTAAAGCTGTATGCACACATATGATGCACAGACCATGCGGCAGTGATGCAAAAAATGCCCCTTGCATGGTTCAGTCTAAATGTTCAAAGCACTCCCAAAGAACTTCAACGACCAAACTAACGTTGATGAAGAGGGTTATCCTAAAGATAGGAGGCGAGATGATGGAAGAACAATCGTCAAAAGTGATGCATTGCTTGATAATAGATATGTTGTGCCTCACAACAGGACGTTATTGATGAGGTATAGTGCTCATCTTAATGTAGAGTGGTGCAATCAATCAATGCCAATAAAATATTTATTCAAATACGTGAACAAAGGACATGATCGTGTCACAGCGGGATTTTATGAAACATCAGGTAAAGATGACATTGAGAAACCTGTTGATGAAATAAAATTGTACTATGATTGTCAGTATATCTCTCCATGTGAGGCAATGTGGAGAATTTTTGGATTTGAAATTCAATACAAGAATCCAAGTGTTGAACGTTTGAGCTTTCACTTCCACAACGAACAATATGTTTATTTTGAAGATGGTGCAACGGTAAGTGACGTCGTGTTGCGTGAATATGTTAAGAAGAGAATGTTTCTTGCATGGATGAGAGCAAATGCCAAGTACCCCGAGGCAAGGGATTTAACTTACGGCGAGTTCCCTCAAAAGTTTGTCTAGAAAGCAGCAACAAGAGAATTCGTACCTCGGAAAAAGGGTTTGCACTAGGTCATCTAATGTATGTGCCTCCGAGATCAGGAGAATCTTATTATTTGCAATGTGTCCTTTTTTTTATAAAAGGTAATTGTATTAACACCCAAAAACAACATTTTACAATGTGTCAAGACTAAACTCAAGTCCATCAAAGCTAGAAACATCTAACTTAAATAAAACCTATCTGAAAAGGAATGGGACACGCCCCATATCAAAAAAGATCATAAGCAGAAAGTCACACCCACACAAGAAGTCTAGCATAATTAATTAATAAATTAATTAAAAACGCTCATTTACTTGTTTTATTCCATCTAGCAAGTGTCTCCTCCCAGCTCAGTCCCGGAATTTTCCTGATCATTCCCCTTCTATCCATATGTGCATTCTTTCTTATCTTAAAGACCTTCCCATCCCGAAAAACTCCCACTACCTCACTACAATCTAGCTTATCCAGATCCTCCTCCTCATCAGGAACCTCATCAGAAAACTCATCTGTGCTCTCTGTATCCGTTGTGGCAGCTGGGACTACTACTGGAACTGGAATCAGGTCCTCCTCCCCTGAAGTGGGAGTTGGTAGAATCACCAAGCAGGTTGTGTAGTCGGCACAGGATCCGGAACAAGCTCCAACATAGGTTCCTTGGTCGTTGCACAACAAGTTTCCTCCTTCTCCCTAAGTATAGTGTCCAAATCCTCAACTAATTCCTCCGACTCTTTCTTACCTATCTCGACTTCCTTAGGATTATCTTCTTTGATCTCATTGTTTTCATTTTTTTCTCTCATTTCCTTCTCATGTAGCTTTTTGCAAATAAATTGTTATGCCCATATTCTTTGCAATGGAAGCAGAAATTTGGAAAAGTTTCATAAACCACGAATTGTTTGATTACCTTGCGGAAAGGTAGTCGGATAGGAAATGAAAGTGGTGGTGGTTTTGACGTATCAACTTCAATAAGCACTCTAGCATATCTATGGTTGCTCCTCTCTTGGGTGACCAAGTCCGTAGTTAGTGGCACCCCAACCATAGAAGCTATTTCACTCATGGCATCTTTGTTCCAAAGTTTCATCGGAAGGTGTGGGAATTTAACCCAAATTGGCACTTTGAGGAACTCTTCGTCGTCAAATGTGAAGTCTTCAGACAGAACCTTCAACATGAGTAGCTTGCCAAAGATCGTATATGGTCCCTCATTGAGCACTTTCTTTCTGTCTGCATCAGTTTGGAATTTAAGAATCACCCAACCCTTGTCATGGGATCTGATTTGGCATTTCACATCCCACTTAAATTTAAGTTCATGGATAGCTTTTAGGCCAGGGAACCGACCTGTGAAGAAGCCAACAAGACAATACCCCCACATCTCAGTCATTGACGACATAACTCTATTAGAAAAGTCTAGAGAACTACCCTTAGGAGGAACATAACTCAGTTTGATTTCATGAGATGGTGCCCTGTTATCCTTGAAGAGAGTAGTCCATGCTTTTTTAGCCACTTCACCCACTGTAGGACTGTCTTAGCATGTTCTGAAATAATTTGCACCTCTCCACTTTCATTGGCAATGCATGGAGCCTTCTTCTTGACCTTTTCAGCATCATAAGGGACTGCCAGAGTCTGCTGGAACACAGCAGCAGGGTGCAAACCAGGGTGCAGCATCATAAGGGACTGCCAGAGCCAAGGAAGTTTTGGCCGTGTAAATAACTGGGATTCCCGTGGCCTTCCCAGCAACAAGGACTGGAAATTCACCAGCCGTATGGTCTGGATTACTGGTCGCAGTAGAGTTCAAAACAGAATTTTTCCCATTCTTCCCAGAAATCAGAGATGGGAAATCATCTTCCATACCTGCCAAGATTTCGAACCTCGTTGAAAAACGAGTAGCACGAGCAGTGGATGTGTCCCCAAACCCCTGTTTCTTCCTCACCATATCCACCCGCCTCTGACAATCGCAAACACTGGGAGCGTATGGTATTCGTGAAATCATCCACCACCCCTATTCCAAACGTAGTACATGAGCGAGTCGAAGACCGTGGAACCCTAACTCAGGCAACGATTTGGGTCGCGCAAGAGAAACAGGAATCTTCGTATTCGAAATGAATAGTACCGCGATTTCAGCTTTTGCTTTCTCGATTCTGGACACAAATCTCCCTTCCAATCCCAAATCCAAGGACATATTTAGGTTTACTAAGTGTTAACTACTGCGAATATGTAAGAAATCGTCATCTTTCAACATTGAGAATCCATGGGAGCCCTGAACGCGGAAGAAGAAACTGGGTCGCAGGTTTCCCAGGAGCGAGACGCTCTCAGGCGCTGGTTTCAAAATTACTTGCGACGTGTCCTTAATTTGTGACGTGGGGCTACAAGGTATGATGATCTTAGAACTGCGGATGGAATTATTCATAATACATATCGTGAGGCATGTTTTGCCTTAGGGTTGTTGGACGATGACAAGGAGTACATTGAAGGATTTTCAGAAGGTAGTTATTGGGCTTCTGCATGCTTACTTAGAAAGTTGTTTGTGATTTTATTGGCAGCACATACAATGAGTAGACCATAATATCTGTGGAACAAGCGTTGGACATTTATGTCAGATGACATTCTACACAAGCAAAGAAGAGCTTTAATGCATCCACGTACTAAACTATTGATATTTTTCACATACATATACTGATACACATATGTATATATATATTTTCAAGACTATTCAATATATTTTGCACATGTTATTTGATATTACTCTTTTCATACATATAATATCATATTTGAAGTTGATCGAGGCTGAGATTAAGAATTATACATTGACTGAAATAGAAATGATGTTGAGAAGAATTGGTAGGACATTAAAGGATTATCCATCAATGTCATTCCCCACGATAAGTGATGTTGTCATGTATCAAAAGAGGCTTGTTTTTGACGAATTGCAGTACGATCGTGCCGCCTCACGTGAAGAGCAAGACAGACGAATGCAAAGTCTCAATGATGAACAACGTCAGGTGTACACAACCATTATGCAATCTACTGAAGAAAATAATGGTGGGGTTTTCTTTGTATATGGTTATGGAGGTACGGGGAAAACGTTTGCGTGGAAGACGTTGTCAGCTGCTTTGAGGTCCAAAGGAGAAATTGTTTTAAATGTTGCTGCGAGTGGCATAGCAGCTTTATGGTTACCGGGTGGTAGGACGGCTCATTCACGCTTTGCAATACCAATCAACCCGAATGAAACCTCCACGTGCAACATTAAACAAGGCATTCCACTAGCTCAAATGATAATTCGGTGCAAGGAATGAGGCACCGATGATGCACAAGTATTGCTTCGAAGCCTTAGATAGAAGTTTGCGGGACATCTTGAGATTCAGTAATTCAAATAGTGCTGAAAAACCATTTGGAGGGAAAACGGTGGTATTCGGGGGAGATTTGAGACAAATTTTACCAGTCATTACAAAAGGTACTAGATAAGAAATTGTGAATTTCACAATTAATTCTTCATATATTTGGCATCAATGTTTGGTATTACATTTGACGAAGAACATGATGTTGCAATCATTGACTGATGGTCGTGAATATGAAGATTTGCTTGAGTTTGCAAAGTGGATTGCGAGTTTAGGGGATGAAACTGCGGGGGAAGATAATGATGGCTTTGCCAATGTAAAAATTCCAAATGAGTTTTTGTTAGAGTGTGGAAACGATCCCATTGCTACTATTGTCCATAGCACCTATCCAAACTTTGAGAATATTGTGAATGACCCGACTTACTTGCAAGAGCGTGTTATTCTGGCTCCAACCCTTGATGTTATCGATGCAATCAATGAATACATGACTTCTTTGAATGTTAATTAAAAGTCAATGACATATTTAAGTTCAGATAACATTTGCAAGTCAGACTCAAATGCGGATTTGCTGGCTGATTTGCACACTCCTGAATTTCTCAACAAAATACGTGCATCTGGAGTTCCAAACCATGAGTTAACCCTAAAGGTTGGTACTCCAATAATGCTTTTAAGAAATATTGATCCTTCGATGGGGCTTTGCAATGGAACAAGGTTAATTGTTACACGACTTAAAAATCACAACATAGTGGCAAAAATTATGGGCGGAAAATATGTCGGGCATGAGGTTATCATTTTGAGGTTAAGCTTAACTCCTTCAGATTCAAAAATACCGTTCAAGTTTCAGAGAAGACAATTTCCAGTAATGACCTCTTATGCGATGACTATAAATAAGAGTGAGGGACAATCTTTGTCTCATGTTGGTCTTTTATTGAAAAAATCGGTCTTCACGCATGGTCAACTGTATGTTGCAGTGTCAAGGGTTTAAATCGTAAGGGTTTGAAGATATTGATATGCGGTGAAGATGACCAACCAACTGACCACACCACCAATGTAGTTTATAAGGAAGTTTTTCGCAATGTGTAGATTGTGAAACCCTACATAACGTTTAGTTTTTTCTACTTATTCCAAAACATACTTGCTATCTATCTATGAGTTTTCACTATCCGATCTTTAATAAAAATTTATTATGCATGTTACGTGATGGTAAGAATTAAAGAAGCGCTAATCGACACCAACAGAGAACGGAACGAGCGATAGTATCGCTGATTGAAGAATAAGATGCGAAGGTCGGTGAAGGAGGCTGATGGCCTGATGGGTAAATGGTTAGGGTGTTGGGTAAAAGGTTAATTATATATGAAGGGTTAGGTTTGGGTTGTTGGGTAGGTGTTACTTTAAGGTGTTAAGCTGGGTTGAATCTAATTGAGTCACATATAACATCTTAAATTGACCTGTACAAAGTGATAGTTGTCAAAAGTTTATAACTTTATTAAGTTAGTTGATAATATTGTTTGTTTTTATATTCAAATTGTGATTTTTGCGATTTTAAAAGTATATAAAATATATAAAATAGATTTAGTATTACTGTTGAATTTTATTGTTTCTATCTATATATAAAAAGAAGTGGATTTTTAGCCAATTTTCCCGCCCAAAACAATAGATTAAATATGAGTCGGGTCGAGTAAATAGTAAAGCTCTACATAGTTGCTATAAATTAGGGGTGGGTATAACAGTTCGGTTTGACCGAACCGAACCGTACCAATCCGAATTAAACCGAACCGAAACCGAACCATTTGTAATTTGATTTGAGTTTGGTAGTATTCCTTCCAACTCGTATTAAACCGAACCAAACCGAACCGAAATCATAAAACCGAATAAAACCGAACTGATCTAAAAATGAAAGAATTTCTTATTTTTTTAAAATAACAAATCAAAACCAACTTACACCAAACTAAATCAAACCAAAATATAAGATTTCTCTCATTAATTTGAATGATGTTAATCTTTTTGAAGCTTTAATTCTTTAATTTTAGTGTCCATGACTAGAGTTTACTACAAGAGTTACATTCACAACTATAACAATTATAGTGGTTTAAGTAGATAGTATTTAACTATAATTCATTATCTACTACTACTACTATATATTTGGTTCATTAGTTACAAGCACCAGTTTTGTTTTTGTTTCGGATTTATATATAATTTGATTCTTTCTCGTTGTTGTTATTGCTCACAAATGTTTCATGCTTATATATTTTTTGTTCATATGTGTTTTGTTAATGTTTGTAAATTTATATCAAACATTATATTTGGTTCATTACTATCGCTTCTTGGTTCATTATTTTGAGTTATTTTTTTTTCAATCCAAACCTTAATACTTTGGTAAACCGAACTCCAAACCGAACCGAACCATACAAAACCGAAACCAAATCGAAACTTAATCGGTTTGTATTTGGTACATTTTCTATCAAACCGATTAAACCGAAACCGAAGAAAATCGAAACGAAAACCGAAATGCCCACCCCTACTATAAATGCTCATTTAATGCTCAGTACTACAGTACTACACTGCTACATATTGGGTTGCTTTGTGCTATATATTATGTAGGTGGCGTGTTACACTTATAAAATCTGAACTACGAATTGATTCAACAACTGGATTGCTTTGTGCTGTATATTATGTAGGTTACGTGTTATACTTACAAAATCTGACCTACGAATTTATTCAATGTGTAGATTGTGAAACCCTATATAATGTTTAGCTTTTTCTACTTATTCCAAAACATACTTGCTATCTATCTTTGAGTTTTCACTGTCTCACCTTTAATAATACTCCCTCCGTCCTGTTGGAAGGTTCCCATAGCAAAACGACACGGTTATTTAGACAATAATTAAATAAAGTACTTCGAGTATATTTTGAGAAATAATTTTAATAGTTGTATATTATAATGTAGTTAGTATTGATAACTGTGATGCTATAAATGTATTATTTTTTAATATTTAATGATTAATTTGTCACTTAAGATTGTTAATTGTTTCCTAAAATGAAAATGTGAACTTTCTAACGGGACGTTCAAATAAGGAAAGTGTGAACCTTCTAACGGGACGTCCAAATAAGGAAAGTGTGAACCTTCTAGCGGGACGAAGAGAATAATGTCGTACCACTATCACATTTTAATATCTTGCGCATCCCGGGATGAAAATCTAGCTTCAACTAAAATTAAGAGGAACTTTTTGACATTAATATTTTGTGCCAAAACGACGGAGTATTTCGTCTCTCCGTCACCTCATAGTTAGATACCGTGTAACTGACTGAATCCTCTCTCTCGGAAAGTGGCGACTTTCTCTATCAGTCCGTCGTTGGCACAGCCAATGAGGGAGTGAGAGGCGGGAGAGAGAAAGCGAGCTATGGTGAGTAAATAAATGAGTAATGGAGCGTAGCAAAATGCCGGAGGGGAAACACCTGGTGGTATCAGAAGCAGCTTTTAAAGGAATTTCAATGGAAAACCCTAATAACTCAGAGTCTGCGCAGGAACGGCATGCTCTTCCTACTAAGGAGATAACCTCGACTAGTAGGGAGGAAGGAGAGCTCAGCACATCCGACGATGACGTATTTCCTCTTCTAAACACCGCTTCTGTTTTTGCTTCTACTTTCGGAACCTGGTTTGCTTTTGAGATTTATAATGCCATTTTGTTTTCTGTTCTGCTTAAGTTGTTAACTTCTTTTTTTTGTTTATAGCATCACTTCCCCTCTGCTCTTATCTGTTTCGGATATGTTTATATTAGCTTCATATTTTCAATAAGAAATTTGCTAATGGATCACAACAAAGATAATGTATTGGTTTTAAAAGTTTCTGAATTTTTTACTAGTCTGCATTTTTTTTTGATTGTACCCCATTGTGACTTTAAAATTTACCAATTTTGGTAATGTAATGAGGGAAGTGGTGCGAGATAGAAGAAACCAGAAATATGAAACTAATTATTGAACCTGTTTTAATTTACACATTCCAAGTACTCAAGAGTTGAAGGAATTGCCTGTCACAGGAAAACCAACCTCACTGCTCAACTTCTCAATTCACTGGTGTGAATGCAGCTGAACTGAAGCCCTTGGAAGTTGAATTGGTTAAAGATGCACATGATATTGAGGCTGGTACATGCTGCCATACTTACGTGTGACCAATATAAGCTCTCTTATTTGTATTATGTATACATCTTATATCTTACTTGATGTGATCAATCCATTGTCCATGTACTGATCTTCTACTGTGTTCTATCAATAACTTGAATGGAGTTGACTTCATTTGAAGTATGGTCTTGAATTCCTGTTTAAAATTTATTGCAAACCTTTCTTTGAATGGGTTTATTGATTTATTAATTTTCTGGAATAACTTATCCTTTGCTTTCTAATATTTCTATCCTTATCTGCAGGAAGGTGTGCGTCTTCTAACACATTGGCGAAATTAAGTTCACAAGCATCTCAAGAGTCAAAATTTCATAAAAGTTCCGATAAGAATCGAGGCTCATTTGTGCCCTTCCTGATAAGTTTTTCAGATGATGAAAGTGGCAGTGACCCAGAGGGCACTGCACAGAAAAACACATTGATAAGGGAAAACAGGTGCTTATCTGTAAATACAAGTAGCAAACTCCCACAAGCAGAAGCAGCTGCACGTAGACCACTCAAACTAGGAAAAGTAATTAAAAATGAGGCTAGAGTGATGAAAAAATTGCCCCTTACTCACCAGTTTGTGTCTTCATCTCATAAAAACAGTACTGTTATGGCTAGAAGGGGTGGATTGACTTTAAACGTCCGAAATAATAACAATTTTAAACAGACAAATGGTCCATCTCTTTTGCGTAAAACAAATACCACATTGAATAATAGTAAACTACAAGATTTACGCCAATTGATTGCTATTCGGGAGAACGAATTGAAGCTTAAGGGTACTCAGCAAGTGAAGAGTTTTAGTTCAACTGAATGTAAGGATCTCAGTGTTATGGGTACATGCATTAGCATGAGAGGTTTCTCCGGAGCCACTGGTGCAGAAAACATGTCCCACGAGTCAAAAGAACCTACCAAAAAGCGCCAAAAGATTGATGAAAATCATTCAAGCCAGATGGTTCAGAATTCTCAAGTCACAGATACACTATTACCATCCGAAAAATCTGTGTCAGAAAATTGTGGTCAACCTGGTCTTGGTGGTCAAAGCAGTCATGGTGAAATGTTTGAGAGACCTCATGCAGGCCTTGCTATACACCATGAGCATGAAAATCAGGGTTCTATGTATTTGACAAAATTACCTACTGGTAGGAAGGCAGGTAATCATTTTACTATTGAGGAGTTGAGCAATTCTTTTGATAAAAATGTCGGACGCTAAAGGATAGGTGGTTGCTCTTGTGTAGGTACTGATTTATTGACAAGTCAAAGTGGCCGGAAAACAAACCTGAGGGACTGTATGATTACATCAGCACAAGCTGCAGTTGCTAATGATTCAGTATGTTACAGGCTGCCAAAATATCTTATTTGTAATAATTATGTAAATACATTTGTTATTATATTCATGGTTATTGTTCTGTCATGTTAGACAACAGACATCCATGCGCCTCTTTTATTATACTTACAAGGGGGCACTTTTTTAGGGCTTGGGAGGTGTAAACTTGTCCATAGAATTGTTTGGGTACTTTATAGTTTAAATGCATTTTTACAATTAGCATTGAATTGAAATTTGTTATCAGACAATGCTACCATATACAGCACTCGCGTAGCTAATCACGTGTTACAGTGCCTTATTCAATTATTATGAGTTTAGAACAGCTGAACAGGTGAAATCCATATGACTGACTGCTCTCCCAAACAGGTCATATACAGTGTACACGGATGCCTATAATCTACTTTAAAAGATAATATCACAATGTTCATGTGCATTCTTTTTCTCTGTGCTGATTGGAGAAGTTGTATGAGCATGTTCAGGTCATTGGAGTGTAACACCATTTTTCATCTGATGGAGGGACATAGACAAACTTAATTCTTCACTTGAAATACAAAATAAGAAGGGGATGATTAAATTCTTACTCCCGTCCCTTACAACTTTGTCATCTTTCCGTTTTTATTGTTCCAACAAACTTTTTCACTTTCCCTTTTGATCAATTATATTGTGGTTCCTATTATTTTCTTTATCTTGTGCACAAATCTCAACCACACAGTTTTTACTTTATTATTCTCCGTGCCAATCAATCTTGACAAAGTTACAAGTGACTGAGGGGGTATTATTTTGTAAACATGAAAGTTTATTTCCGGATTGCTATGCTCTAGTCTCGATTTGGCCCTTATGGTGCTGCCTAAATTACTAGAGTGATTATAATCCCATGAGAGGAGAACATCATTACTTTATGCGTGTGTTTATTTATCTGTGTTGATCCAAGAAGTTGCTCGAATATGTTTGTTTGGAGGAGTTGCTCGAATATGTTTGGGTCATTGGAGTGTGTAACACCATTTTTCACGTAATGGAGGGATCTAGAATTGTTGAAGTACACAACGCTTCACTTGAAAGCAAACGTAAAAAGGGAAATAATTATTTGATATCATTTTTTAAATAAATCTTGTGTTTTGTCTCCTGTCAATCTTTAGACCGTCAATTTTCTAAAGAGTGATTGAATGAGGGTTTACAACAGGTTCTTTACTCTCCTGTTTCTTAATCTAGGTTGTGGCTGTTTTCCAGTCACAGGTCCCCCCCTGGTCATGAAGGATTTCTGCTTCCCCTTTCCATGTCATCCAATTTTTATGCTGTGCCAATACATCTTCTAACCCTTCTGTATAGAACTTAGACCTTTAAATGGACCGCCATTTCTGATTGGCAGTTATATTTTTAATCTGTATATCAATGATCAGATCTTAAACCTATAAAGGCACTGCCACTTCCCATTAGCAGTCCTGTTTTAAAGAATTAAAGCTCGTGTCTAAGTATCAATGTTAAAATTGCAATAACTTTGTTTTATACTATATGTTAACCAATGTGATTTTGTATGTTTCATGATTTGATTTATCAGTCTATGTCTTAGACCCTAAAATCTGTGTTTGTACTTTTGCTGTTATAAGAAGGAAGTGGAGTTGAAGGGTCCAACTAAGCATAGTCACCAATTCATCCCTGGCCCTGGGCAAGCTGGTAAGAGTTGTACAGGAAGAAGCCCTAGTGATCCAGTTGCACTTGATGATCAACCACATCCACATGTCACCCAGAATGTAAACCAGGTAAAACCTTCATGCTGTTGACGGTACCTTAGTAATCAATACTCACATTCTGGTGAATAGATTTTTAGCCGCACAGACTGGGGAAGTGAAAAGTTGAACCAGATCATTTCCCCGGGCTATGTTTTGTTGCTAATTGTTCTCTAATGCCTATGATACCGATTCCCTGTGAGACAGTGAGTTAACTACTACATGGACACTGATTTTTTTGGAATTTCTTCTATGGATAAAGGAACCCCTGAATATTCAACAAGTTCCACACAACTTCAGAAAAGTAAACATGTCTAGGAATAGTGGCATGGATTTGCAATCGTTGTTGGACACTGAGGAATTACATGATAAGCAGCTTGAGGAGGCCCAGGAATATCGGCGCAAGTGTGAAATTGAAGAAAGAAATGCTCTCAATTCCTATAGGAAGGCTCAGAAGGCCTTGATTGAGGCAAATGCTAGATGTTCTGCTCTATTTAGTAAAAGAGAGATATACTCAGCACAGCTTCGACGTCTTATGATAGAGAATCCAGTCTATCCTAATACGTTGTTCCCTCTTGGATCTCACATTGAAACTGATTTCAACCCCTCAACCAATTACGGTGCTAATAGGCATTTAATGCTCTCTTCATGCTGTCCTGCACAGCTTGATTGTGATGGCCGAGATCATCAAATGCGTGATGCAGAGTTCCATTCTGCTTTCGAGGCCATGCAAAATGCATCAGACATGCATGTTGATGATAGGGAAAAAGTGACTTCTGATCCTTTTAGTGAGCCTGATGTTAGTACGTCTGAGCTTAATAAGGTCAATCACAAAGAAAGTGGTGTCTGCTTGCAAGCTGATGACATCAGTATGTCTGCGGAGGAGGAAGATGGGTTGCTTCAAAGGTCCCCTCAGAACAGCTCCGAATATCAAGGGGAGGGGGCATTTGGGGTGGTCCAGGAAAAGGAGGCAAACGACGTACCAGAAAGGCAGTTAGCTATGGATAGTTCTCGGGATACTTTGTTACTTGAAGCGTCTTTGAGATCTCAGCTCTTTGAAAGGTTAAAAATGAAAGCTTTGCCTAAGAAAGTAGGAGGAAGCCCGAATGTGGAGACCATCACTGAGAGTTTGTTAGAAGTGGATGATTTCGGAAGAAGGATGGGATTGAGTTCAGGCAATATATCATCATCTGATGTTGAGAAAGAAAAGGCTTCTGACTTCCCTGGTATTCTTCCACTGTACATCTTTTTTCTACTATGGAGTTTCTTGACAATATTATATGCAGCTAGAGGCTAACAGTCCTGAAAATCTTTGTCAAAATGTTACTTGAAGGAAATGCAGTGCCAAGTGCCTTTTATTCTACTTTTCTAAGTTATGAACAACCATATTTGTTGAACTTGCATTGTTTCAGTTACTGCATTTATTTTGGTCTTAATTTCTTTTTTTTTTGTTTCTCTTGATTTATAATTTCTGTCTACCTACAAACTCTTTTTGCTGTCAAAAAATTATGGGTTTAAGGTGTCACAACTGCATTTTGCATGGGAGGGGATATCATTTTTGTCACATGTCTTTGATTCTGTTTTTTTTTTGTTTTTTTCCAGTATCTTCTGATAAAGCAGATATAGAGTATGACACCCCTGTTGAGATAAATGACCGTTGCAATAATGATACATTTGGATCCAATTTTTCCTCTATGTTGTCCACTAGTCATTTGAGCAGTTGCATGTCCATAGATGAGCAGCACTCACAATCATCAAATTTCGCCACCTTCTCTCTTCCTGCTTTCAGGAGTGCATTTTCTCACCTTAAGCATTCTCATACCACTAATTTTGGCAAACCACAGATTAGAGGTGTGAATATTCAAGCTTCTCATGTTAATAATGCAAACGATGATGAGACCCCGGGGAATACTTTCAGAGTAGATGAATATGCTTCACTGGATCTACATTCCAACAAGAATGGTTCTTATTCCTGCGAATTTGCTATCGATCCACTTTGGCCGCTTTGCATGTATGAACTCCGGGGGAAATGCAATGACATAGAATGTACTTGGCAACATTTTAGGGACTACTCTTCTGAAGCTAAAAAAAACACTACCTGCAACAACAGGGGTATGAAATTTGTAAAACAAGTACAATAACATCTGTGCAATTCTTTATAGTTTTATGCATAGTGCGGCACTTTGCATTCCTTACTTTGAAGATTTGATTGTAGTTTTATGCATAGTGCTTTGCTATTATATCTTTTTTTACTTTGAAGATTTGAAGGATGAGTCAACAATTCGAAGAGGAAAATCCGCTTTCACTAATGCACTCACCATGTCAAATGTATCTGCTCCCCCAACTTATCTAGTTGGTTTTGATGTTACCAAAGTTGATTTACAGACATATAAATCTGCTGTAGCTCAAAAGAAGTGTTTCAGCGGTTTCTTGGTTCTTTCAAGTCTACTTCTAACTGACCTGACTTCAAAAGAGCCATTTCTGTATGGCTCTGAAGCTCATGTTGAGGTCCATGGGGGTTGGAACAGGCAATTACTCTATTTCCAGAGCAGAAACGGAACATCGGTTGGTCACACTAACTTTATCTTCATTGCTGCTTATCACCCTGTCCCCACCAAAAGACATGGTTTAGTTTTATTATTCATAAGAAAGTCACATTTCATCGAAAGAACCTAATTTTTCATGAAACTTTCCAATGCTTTGTAAAAAAGGGTTACAAACAATTTTAATGTGACCCAAATAGATAATCTAACAAATAAGTTTTGAAATCGGAAATGCTTCTTCATGATTTATGTCTTCAAACTATGTACCTTTAAAAAGTTGTAATTTTACCAAAAATGTTTGAGCATTGGTTCTGATTTCTGAGGCAAGCAAAAATAAAAAACAAATACAATTTGCACCCCTCTTCAGCCCTACTTTTACTCAAATGACACCCTTTCTCTTTTGAAGCTGAGAAGAAACCTAAAAAGTGCATTTTCTGAATTGATATCTTATTGTCAAGGGAAAAATATTGTTTTAACTTTAAACTTATTGTATAGGAAAACATAAAAAAGTGCATTGTTTGGAGAAACCTTAATTTGTTTGTTTTTATACTTTGTCATCCTGGACCTTTTATCCCTATGTAGTTATACATAGATTTGTGATTGCCATTTTTATCTCATTATCAAGTTATGCAAATATTCATTCAGTAATAGGTACACACTCCTAGTCTTCGATTTCAATTTTATCATTTTGGCTTGTATTTTTCCCTTTTCTTTATGTAAGCTTGCACTTTCTTCAATTTTATTGTTCTGTATTCGGAATATTGAATCAGATTTTGAGTGCTTGCCTCATTTATCCCATGGGCAGAGCCAAGGCCCGACCCGCCACAAATTTGGTCCAATCCGTCTTCTTTACATATGTTTTAAGTGCATAAATTGCATAGTTGATACAACAACAACATCCAAGCCTTAATCCCAAAAGAATTTGGGGTCGGCTAACATGAATCGATCTATGATATCAATGCCAAAAAGAGAAGACGGGCAAGAAAGGGAAAAAAAGTAAGATAAAATGAATAAAATAAAGATAAATAAATATAAGATCACAATAACACAAGAATATAAGAAAGATAAAAGATAAAAAATAAAAGAGCATAAAAAAGCTAGAAGATAAAAACAACATAAGAATATAAAAAGATAAGGAAGATAAACGATAAAAGAAAAAAGAGAGGAAACGTAGACAAGACATCAATCGTCCACACAGATGTGCACCCTCCACTTTGCTCTCTCCAAAGCCATACTCTCATCCAACTCAAGAAGACGCATATCAGTTCTGATTCCTCTAATCCAAGTCTGTTTGGGTCTTCCCCTCCCTCTCTTCTTTGACTCTTCTTCCCACCCCTCAAGTCGTCTAACAGGTGCGTCACTCGGTCTTCTACGCACATGCTCAAACCATCGCAAACGAGACTCCTGCATCTTATCTTCTATAAGTGCTACTCTCACCTTTTGTCTGATTACCTCATTCCTCAAGCGGTCTTTTCTGGTATGTCCACACATCCAATGCAACATATGCATCTTTGCCACACTCATCTTTTGAATGTGGCATTGCTTCACCGCCCAACACTCTACGCCATACATTAATGCCGGCCTAATTGCTGTACAATAAAATTTACCTTTCAGTCTAGTCGGCATACCTCGATCGCATAGAAATCCTGAAGCACTCTTCCATTTCATCCACCTAGCTCTGATTCTATGGCATACAACTCCATCTAATTCAGCATCCTTCTGAATTATGGATCCCAAGTAACAGAACATATCACACACCGGTATCTCCTTACCATCAAGAGTAATCCCACTGTTGCTACTACTTCTACCTCCACCTAACTTGCACTCCATATACTCAGTCTTGTTTCGGCTCAGTCTGAAACCCTTGCTCTCCAATGTTTGTCGCCATACTTCCAACTTTGCTTTAACACCGGATTGTGTCTCATCGATCAATACAATATCCACGGCAAACATCATGCACCACAATATTTCTTCTTGAATTGATTTCGTAAGTTCATCCATGACTATAGCAAATAAGAAAGGACTCAGAGCAGATCCTTGGTGCACTCCGATAGTAATAGGGAACTCTGCGGTCCTCCCTACACTAGTGCGGACACTTGTACTACAAGCATCATACATATCCATGATGATGCTCATATACTTACGTGATATGCCTTTTCTACTTAAGACCCATCAAAGAACTTCTCGAGGTACCCCCTATCATATGCCTTTTCTAAGTCAATGAACACCAAATGAAGATCCTTTTTAGTGTCTCTATACTTCTCCACAACTTGTCTAAGAAGGTGAATGACCTCAGTTGTTGAGCGTCTAGGCATAAAACCAAATTGCATAGTTGATGGAATGGAAAATAAAAATCAACAGTGTGAACCGTTGCCCAGTAATATTCAACGGTAGTAACTGTTGCCCACAGCCAAAAGGCTGAAATCCAATTTTATTAACTGATGAGCAAGAATGAATCCTATCAAGGGGTTTAAATACTCTGGTTTAAGTCCAATTTTATAAGCATCTACTAATTCCCAAACTAATGCACTGGATCCCATCAGAACTCCGAAGTTAAGCGTGATTGGGCATGTGAGTAGTACTAGGATGGGTGACCCCCAGGGAAATCCTCGTGTTGCATCCCCAAATATAGCCGATCCCAAAATCTTTTGGGATTAAGGCTTGGATGTTGTTGTTACTAATTCCCAAACTAGGAAACAAAATCATAGAAATCCTAATCAACTCCAAATATGAAACAGAATAATAGAGATCCCAATCAACTCCAAATAGGAAAAAGAATAATGGAGATCCTAATTAACTTCAAATAGGAAACAAATAATATAAATCCTAATTAACTCCAAATAGGAAACAAATTAGGAAAATTATAAAAGAATAAAATTAATTAAATGGCTCACAGCCAGCCCACGAAGGTGGGCTCAAGCCTGTCCCCGCCTGCAGTAAACCGACAGCCTTGGATTTCGGACCCTCTTCTTCCACACAGCCCCCCTGCTCTCCCCGCTCTCTATCAATAGTTGTGTCAGAAGGTAATTTAAACAAAGCCTACTCACCCCAGATGTGGTTCGGTACCCATTTGTAAGGTCAAACCGCTTACAAAATTACGCAAGAAGTTAGTTGTGACTTCTGACAGCTACACTACTTTGTGCATCTTTTGCAAGTAAACAGTAGCTTTTACTCTTTGCTAATTCCTCATGCTGGTTGTGCTTTAACAGATTGAAGGTGGCCACCAATTTTCAGATGATGATCAATCCATAGAATTGGCTCTTTTGAGTCTCTGTCAAGAGGGTAATAAAAGCAAAGGCCGAATTCAGGTATTTCTTTCTCTTGCAAGTTGTCCCTTTGTATTTCATTGATGTGTTATATAAGCTCATACACACATTGAAACATGTAGGCTCTGAAAGTGCTTGCTCGTGCTCTGGAAGCTTGTCCTACTTCAGCAGCTCTGTGGATTGTTTACTTGTTGATTTATTATAGCAATCAAAAGTGCATTGGGAAGGATGACATGTTCAAACACGCGGTACTACTTTTTTAATGTGAACAAATACATTTATGCAGTTGTTTTTTATTATCTTCTGGGATGTTTATATAGAATAAATAACTTCCCCTGTTCCTTTTGTATTCTTGTGCACTTTCTTGTTAGAGGTATCTCAACTTTATCAAAATACAAAAAACTAGTTTTTGTTAAGAACACTTGTGTAAGATGAGTACCCCTGGGATGAACAACTATGCTTTACTTAGAATTAATTTGGTGTGTGATCTTGTCAGGACACATGCAAATTAATTCTTCCCAAGATATCTATGTTTCGTATAACAAAGGCCCTTATATAGGCTACATCAGAGTTCTAAAATTAAAGGAAACCACACAAAAGGAGTCTTGAAATAATTCAGAGACAAAAAAGATACTGAAGACAACAAATCTATCACATCAAATAATCTGAAAATAACCCAGCTTTCATAATTGATTGAGCGCCAGCTGCCAGCTGTCAGACTTGGCATGTGGCTTCCTCAGCCACTTTGCTGGCTAACACATGTTGTGTTTAGTTTTCCCGGCATGTCATTTACGCCTAGATGATTTTTACGACGCCGTTGATTCATGCGTCAGTAGAAAAGCCTTCACAACATTTCTCTCCTCGTTGTCAAAGAAGTGAAGAACTTGTCCTCAAGCTCGAACGTTGGGTAAGCATGTTGAAACTCTTTCAATGTCTCCCAAGATTCATTCTCTTCGAACTTGCCATGCCAATGTACTAGGAGTTCCCATGTACCCGCGTTCAGCCGTGCTCGAAGGATTTTTTTCTAGTGGTGGAAGAATTCTCATAGTCCCCGGCGGTGGCCCATGGTGTGGTTTCAATAATGAAACATGGAAGACATCAAGAATGCAACTGCTTTGTTAACTGGAGCTTATATGCAGTTTGGCCTATTCAGGCTGTCACTTGAAAATGTCCATACAACTTATGTAATAATTTATGATTTAGACGAATTAGTGTGAGTTGGTGATAGGGATGGATACACAACCACACCTATGCACCTGCTCAAAAGAAAGTTCTCGATGACCTTTATCAATTTGACTTTTCATGCGTTGTTGTGTTTGAGCCAATTATGAGTGTGTCATGCGCAGTAACTCATCCCTATCGATGAGTTTGTGGTCTACACCATCCAATTGAATTGTACCAGGTCTATAGGACAAGTTTGGACATTGGAGGGGTGCACCCATATATGACCTGAAAAGGTTTGTCCCCCAATGCAGCATGGTAGGAGGTGTTGTAGCAGTATTTTGCTCAGGGTAACTTTTTGCCCAACTCTGGAGGATAATCTCTGGTTAAGCAATGTAAGAACATCTCCATTGTGCGGTTTACAACCTCGGTCAGGCCATCCGTTTGAGGAGGTATGCCAAAGAAAAACTCAAACATGTGCCGAGCAGGCGTAATAGTTCGTGCCAAAAAGTGCTTAAGAAAATTTTGTCTCGGTTTGGGGTGATGATTTCGGGCAACTCATGAAGTCAAAAAATCTTATTTTAAAAAACTGCATCTACCGAGACAACTGTAAATAGGCGACTCCGTCGGAATGGATAACGAGGCCCAAGTATTGGACTTGAGCTGCCCCGAAGTTGCAATTGGATTTATTTAAGAAAAGCCCCGGATTCTGTAATGTCTCCAGTACCAAACAAACTTGATTGACGTGCTCCACCCACGATTTGCTGTATATGAGAATATCATTGAAGAATAGACAAATTTGCTTAAATAGGGACCAATTGTTTCAGCACATGGTAGCGCTCCTTCAACCCGCCTTCCAATTGTTTCATGATTCCCATCCATGTTTATCCCCATTACAGCATAGTACCACCACGGCACCACATGGTCTACAGAAGATGTCACTCCTTGAACGGCTCCTTCGTATATCTCAATTCTCAACCACCGTATTCAGAGAACCAAAAATGCATACTTCTTCACAATGCCCCCCCTCTACTACTTTCTCAGTTTCCTCTATACAGACAGTCCCGGCACCAAAATCTAGAAATTTGGTTATCACAATGCTGCATTATCGTTCCTCTTCATGAGATATTGTAAAATCATCTACTGGCCGATGCATTGTGGCAACATCATGTATAATGTCTGATTTTATTCCATTTTCTAGGACACTGGTGAATGCTGCATCTCTCGCTCCGGCGGCTCCGCTATTAATTCCATTTATATAAGCAGTATACGAGGTAGCTTGAGATTTATCTACTTGTCCAGTGACATTAAGGATTTCCAGCTGAACAGAGTCTTTAAAATTAGCTGTACTTACATCAGAACTTTGGGTACCATCGACCAGGGCTGCAGATGTAACAGGATCTCCCATACTAGTAGAGGGGCCACTGAATATTCAGTACTTATGGAGATTTCAGGGACCAACGATTTTATCATCAGCAGATTCAAATTCCATGGCAATCGAGGATTGAAACACCACAGAAGATTTCTCCCTCATCCTTCGTCACAATCGATGAACGTAGCTTCAGATGGAAGTTGCCGCTGAATAACAGATTCCTGCTACGAACCGGGAGACTGGGATAGCGATGGAAAACTGGGAGAAGCAGTTCGCGATTGCGAACGGGGAGAAACGACGAGCGACAATCTGGAAGAATCGGCTTGCGATGAAGCCTGAGAACTGGAGAAATCTGCTCGCGGTGAAGCTTGCGAACTGAAAGAAGAAGATGCTGGTGAGGAAACCTGCGAACTGAGAAAAGATGCTTGCAATGGCAACGATGAACGTTCCTCGATCGTCCTCGCCGGCGACATTGTCGACGCAGCTTGGTGCACATTTTGTCCAACCAGATCCTCATCTTCTTCGTCCAATCACTTTTTACTTTTTCCTTGCTCTTCATGCGCTTCTCCGTGTTCAAGCAATTCCCCAGGTTCAAGCGCTTCTCCAAGTTTCCGCGCGAGGCATCCTGATTGGATCTTCGATGCTGCATGCGTGGTTCCCTCCTCTCTTGCGTAGACATGCGCTTCTCCATGTTCGCGCGCAAACCAGAGGCGGCCACCTTCTGTTCTGACCGTCGATGATCCCTGTGCTGCCCCATGTTTTTATAGCGCGAATGTCGATAGAAGCTTCCCGCAGTTGACTGCTCTGATACCAATGATAGAGACCAGAATTTGACGGTAAATTGATGTATATTAAGATGGAAATTGTTAAAAACTGAAAATAGAAAGGTACAATTGAGACACTTTGAGTAGGGCACTCCCAAGTCACAGTCCCAGTCCCAACCAACTTTCTGCCTCCCCTACTTCTTTCTTCCCTCCAATTCTTATAATAATTTTATTCTTAAGGGCCGGCTCAAACTCATGACTTACATGGCCCGAAACCCTTATTTTTACAATATCACAATTATTTAGTATAATTCTATCATTATTATGAGACTAATCTGCCCGGTTCCTATCATTGAAGCAATAGATATTTATTTATGTATGCTTAGAATTTTAGATCTGTGCAAGACAAATACCTTTGGGAGGAATAACTATGCTTTAGTTAGAATTAATTTGGTGTCCGGCCTTGTCAAGACTCAAGACACACTCCAATTAATTCTTCCCAAGATATCCTTATTTCATATAACAAAGGCCCTTATATAGGCTACACCAGAGTTCTGAAACTAAAGGAAATCACGCAGAAAGAGTATTGAAATCATTCAGAGACAAAGAGGGTACTAAAGACAACAAATAATCTAAAAATAACCCAGATGTCATAATTGATTGACTGCCAGCTGCCAGACTTGTCACGCAGCTTCCTCAGCCACTTTGCTGGCCAACACATGTTGTGTTTGGTTTTTCCTGCACCTCATTTATGATGCCGCTGATACGTGCATCCTAGAAAGTAGAACTAGAAAGTAGAAAGGCGTCCACAACAGTTTTTTATTTATTTATGCAGATCTAGTATACCAAATATTCACGGGCTTTTCTTTTCAAATGGCATCTCTCAGTTTGGTTTGTTATATTAATAAAATATTACACTTGTAAATATCAAAGGGTATAGTTCAAATTAATTATCAAACAAAGTAACATGGGACAAGTATAAAATTTGTTGAGCATTTTGATCTCTATCTGTGTAACTACTAGTAATTTTTTCTTACGGGCTCATTTATATCTTCATAATTGCAAATGCATTTGCATGAAGAATGCATTAAAATGCTCCCCATATGCCATTTTGTTTGTCCTATTTTCCTTATGAATACGTTTCAAAATGATGAGCAGTTTCCCAATTTGAGCATCACTATCCTTTTGCTCTCCTATTAACTTTTTGAAATCGTTTGACAGTTGACCTCACTTAAGGAACAATTTTTTAAAAGCATTCTACACCTCACTTGGTTATCAAAAACCACAGGGCTTTGTAATTTGGGGTGGAGTGTATGATAGGGCATCGATCCAAACAGTAAAAACAGTATGTATATTCAATCAAGGGATTCTGAGATATCCTAAAATTTACAGAGCAACGGAAGATACGTAATAGAAGTATAGAGGCAAGTTCGAGAGCGCCCATCTCTCTCAGAGTCCCAGTTCCTATTCCCAAATTTCTGCCTAACCTCTTATTACTCCTTAGCTTCTATTTATACTCCCGTACAATTATTATTATTATTATTATTATTATTATTATTATTATTCACACTACTCTGTCCAGGTCTGTATCAGTGTATTAGTCTATTAGGTTATTAAGAGTATTTAATTTGAGCTTGGGTCTGATATTTTGCTTCGCAGGTTGAACACAGCAAAGAATCATATGAACTGTGGGTGTTATATATTAATAGCCGTGAAACACTTGATGAGCGGTTGACTGCATATGATGCTGCAATATCTTCACTTTGCCAAAACATTTCAAACAGAGATGCCTTTGCCAGCGAATGCATCCTTGACCTCACTCTCCAGATGATGAATTTTCTGGCCATGTCTGGAAACATTGGAAAAGCCATTGAGAAGATCAATGATCTCTTCTCCACAACAAACATACCTAACAACCCACATAATAACTTGTTCTTCCCTGACATAATCCCCCGCTTAACCATTTCTGATAAATGCATTTTCTGGGTTTGCTGTGTATACATCGTCGTGTATAGAAGACTACCAGATTCCATAGCCAACCAGCTTGAATCCCAGAAAGAGCTTTCTTCCATAGAGTGGCCGCCTACTCAGTTAACTACTGACGAGAAGCAGCAAGTGGTCTCCCTGATGGAATTAGCTGTAGATTCACTAGTGTTGCATATCGATAGAGAGTCTCTTGAGGATGAATTAAATCTAAGTGCGGCACACTTATTTGCTCTGAATCATGTCAAGTTCGTTGCCGTTCTTGAAGGGATAGACTGTGGCAGGAACCTTCTGGAGCGATACAAGAAGCTTTACCCGTCTTCTTTAGAACTTGCTCTAATGTCAGCTAGGGTAGAACACGAGTTTCAGGATTCGAGGAGTTATGAAGGGTTTGAAGAAGCTTTGGGCAACTGGATTGATGAGGTTCCTGGGGTTCAGTGCGTTTGGAACCAGTACACAGAATGTGTGTTCCGAGACGGGAGATTGGATATCGTGAAGGAATTAATTGATAGATGGTTCCGGTCGAATGATTTGCCTGAATCGGGTTCAATCTCGGATGTTAGTTCTTGGCTTTCCAGTTTTACCCAAACTGATGTTGTGTTTGGGTTACTCAATTATGCTATCTATAAGCTACTAATGAAAAACGATCCAATCGAGGCTCGTATGGCTTTGAATAAAGCGTTGGATGCTGCTGATAATACCGAGTGTTACAATCATTGTGTTAGGGAGCTTATTATGTTCCTGATAACATCAGCAGACAGAAGTGCTTTACAAGTTGTGAAAGGCTACCTGTTTGATGCCCGTGCTTCTTCGCCCGTGTCTGACCCATTGACCCGAAACTTCATCCGAAACTTGAAGAAGCCTAGACTCCGGCAGCTGGCAGGGAAACTGCTGAGTCCCATCCCATCAGACCCTACGCTGGTGAACTCTATCCTTAAATCGTGGTTTGGCCCGTCTCTCTTACCGTGCACAACCGATAAATTGACCGATATGGTTGACTTTGTCGAGAGCTTGATGGAAATCCTTCCATCTAACTATCCGCTAGCCATTTCCGTCTGCAAGTGGGTAAGCAGCCGAAAGGCTTCCTTTTCTGCCAGTGTCTCTTTCTGGGCAGGCTCTCTCTTGTCAAATGCACTCTTTCAAGCGGTCCCTGTTGCACCAGAGTACGTATGGGCAGAAGCTGCGAGTCTTCTGATTTGCCTGATGAACTGTGAGGAGATATCCATTAGTTTTCATAGGAGTGCATTGTCGATATATCCATTCTCAATCAAGCTATGGAAATCTTATGTGGGTCTATCTACGTCGACTGGAGAGTTGGCAAAAGAAGCTGCAAAAGAGAAAGGTATTCCCCTGGATGAATTTCTCTGTGTTTGATAGAGAATGTTAAAGTAGGAAGCAAATTTTGATGTATGCACGATGGGTCCAAATTTGTACACACAGGAAACTGAAATAGTAGCAACATTTGTTAAAATATACTCGCCTCCACAAGAGCAATGTGGGTGCTGTTATAAGGTGCTGTTCAATATAAAGCTTTTTCATTGAAAAATACGAATTTTTCAATTTTAATTCTTCAGAGTGCGTATGTTCAAACACCGCACTTTTGGCCATTTTTGCATTGTTGGTATTCTAGTGAGAACTCTAGTCTATAAAAGACGGGGTTTAATGCACCAAAGCCCCTTGTGATATGGAAATTCAGCGCATTAGTTCCCTGTGATTTAAAAAATGCGTCAAACCCCCTTGTGTTTTAATGAATTATGGACAAAATCCCTTCTATGAACCAATTCAATTGTCAAATAAAAGAAAAATGATTAACATTTTTGTTTGATTTAGAGATTTTGACATATTTACTTACATATTCAATCAGAATATTAGGAAAAATGATTTCAAAATCATTAAATTTATTCATAAAAGGGGTTCTGTACATGATTAATTAAAACACAAGGGGGTTTGATGCATTTTTCAAATCACGGGGCTAATGCGCTGAATTTTTGTATCACGAGGGGGTTTGGTGCATTAAATCCGTAAAAGAAGTGATGAACAACTATCTTTCATCTGGCCCATGTTTCCATGAATAACGTTTCTCTAGACCTGGCAAAAAGATTAAGAAAAAGATTAAGAAAATGGAATTGTGTGATTGTGCAGAAACGAGAAAAATAACATGAACTACTTTCAGTACTGGAACAAAATCGGCTTAAATTTATAAATTAACTGACATATTGGGAAAAAAAAAACTCTATTAATCAAGACTATTATCGAAGTATTAACTATGCATTGGTAATGGGCTAATGGGTGAAAAGAATAAGGAAAAAGAAAAAACGTTGTATACTACTTGGACACTTGGTGACTGGCTAAAATAGGTAACCTTCGAGTAATTTGGTTTGTATAATGGGGATGTTTTTACTTGGACCGTAGTTTGCTGGTCTGGTCTGATTTGGTCTGGTCTGGTTTGAAATTTTATTTTTTATATTTTTTGCATAAATTATATATATATATTATAATCCATAACTAATTATATTTTATTCATTTATAATTAAAAATAATAATATTCCTTCCAGCATGCTAAAATTTTGTCTTATTCGTTATAAAAGTAATAATAATAATAATAATAATAGTAATAATAATAATAATATTAATAATAATAATTAGGGGCATGCACTATCCAGTTTAACCGGAAAACCGGACCGAATCGGACCGGAAAAATAGGAACCAGATCAAACCGGAATGATATCCGGTCCGGTTTTCGGTTTTGAACCGGATGAATCGGTTCGGTTCCGGGTAAAAACCGAAACACATCCGGTCCAGTTTTCGGTTTTGAACCGGATGAATCGGTCCGGTTCCGGTTTCGAACCGGATGAACCGGTTCGATTCCAGGTAAAAACTGAAATGCATCTGGTCCGGTTTTCGGTTTGCATATTATGAAAAATCAGGTTACGGTTCGGTTCGATACGGTACGGTCCGGTTTTGAACCGATGCACACCCCTAATAATAATAATAATAATAATAATAATAATAATAATAATAATAATAATAATAATAATAATAATAATAATAATATGGTCTGGTCTTGTCTGGTCTGGTCTGGTCTGGTCTGTTTTAGTCTGGTCTGGTCTGATCTATTTTGGTCTGGTTTGGTCTGATCTGGTCTGGTCTGGTCTGGGACGAATTACAGTCCAAGTAAAAACAACCTGGGTTTTAAGAGTATAATGAGTGTATATGATCCTTACACGGGTTTAAGTGACGGATCTATTATTGTACAAGGCGAAATTTGACTATTTTTTTTAATTCATTAAAAGTAGTCAAAAACTCCAAAACCTATACCCCAAATCACTAAAATTGAGCGATAACTTGTATTTTATAATTTATACTATCATATAAAATAATGAAAATAGAAAGAAATTACAAATACTGAAATGGATAAAATAGAGAATTTAGATTTTTAGAATTAACATAGCATAAAAATTAATTAAATATATTTTCATGAAAAAAACAAGAATAAAGTTCTCAATCATAAAAATTTTAGTCACATCTTAGTTTTTGAAAACAGAAAATGTAAAATTGAATAATAGAAAATAGTACCAAATCATAACTTGTTAACACAACTAGGAATAATAGATTGGAAAAAAAAAAGAAAAAATGAAGTTTTAGTGAAAATAAATAAAAAATGGCTAAAATATTTTATTTAACTTTGGTACATTTGTAGAATTTTCATAATAACTTTTACATGTTTAAAAATATTTAATTTGGAAATTTATAAAAAAATTATATTTCTCTAACATTGTTGATAAGTGGGATTAATAAAAGAAGATCAACTATAGTTGAGATTATTTATAGCTTATGAATAGTTCATATTTAAATTTGACCTGCTATACAAGGTTATAGCAGGTTAGGGACTATTTTTGGAAAATGATACCTATATTTGGCACCACCAGAAATAATCGATAGTTCAGATTATTAATAGCGGACTAATAATAATTGGGATTATTATTTTCAATTTTTACTATTTTTTTGTCCGTCGAAGACCGGGTGAGTTAACAGGTGTTTAAAAATTTGACGGAACGTAAGGGTAAAGAAGGAAAATGGAAAAATAAGGTTCCACTTTTTAAGAACAATGCACACCATCTTATGCACAAATTGTGTTGACACAAATAAGAGGTACCAACCCCGATTCACAATTATATTGTTGTTAGAAATAGATAAAATAAACTTCAAAAAACACCAAAAAACACCAAACATTTATGAATTTATCATTATAAAATGTTATTTCAAAAATGTAACAATGTGTTTAAAATAGCGAAAATTAATATTTATGAATTAAGTGATTCATTTGCAATGGAAAAATAATAATTTTGAAATTTAAAATTAAAGAATTAATATTTTAATATAAAAATAAATCTTTATTTTTAAATCTTAATTTTTTTATTTTTCAATTTCGAACTTATAATTTATTTTTAGTATTTTAATTTTAAAGTTTATTTTTTTTTATTTAAACCAATAAGAGTAAATTTGCTCATTTATAGGAACATGAGGGGGTACTTCCGCACCTTTTAAAAGTTTATGGATATATATGAACATCCACACAAATTTCAGGAGTATATTTGTTCCAAAAAATAGAACATGGATATATTTATTCTCGTACTCATACTACATTGGTATATTTGTACTTTTTCCCTAAATAGAAATAACAAATGCCTATTTGAGTAGAAGTAGAGATATATTACTAGAGATTAGTTGATATTTCGTATTACTATGACCGTGAGTTTGATGAGCCGTCACAACACTATTTTTTGATTTAAAGTCTTGATGTGGGTGGAACTCAAGAGTGATACAAATATAAAATACTACAAGAGTAGTTCTAAACAGATTATGACTTTAAGTAACTAATTTATTAAATTTAATGATTATTTAATAAGTAATGAACTTATAAGGCATAATAGTTTTATAAGCATTGTAAATAGTTTTGGGCAGCTAGACATTTCGTTATAGTTTACCATCCATTAGTTTTTGAAAAATGTATAAACAATAATGGATGGTAAACTGAATTGTTTTACTGAAATTTTATAAGTAAATGTACATCAAAACTCTAAATGGATGGTAAACAGTAAATTGTTTTACCATCCAATATTGTATTATACATTTTATCCTTAAGCATGAATATTATTTTAGTTTTATCTTTCTCAAGTACACATACTAATAACTAAACTGTAAATTGTGTATGTTCTTGATATTTTGTAAATGTCTAGTTAGAATAGATAATTGAGTATATCCAGCAGCTAGTTACACCAAACTAATAGAAAACAAAAACCTATAAAAAATAAAATACAAAAATTAATAAAATAAAAGTACTAATATTGATAATAAAAGTAATCATTACGATTGCCGCAACTATGGTTGGGCTGTGATTAGCTTGGGGTCGGCGATTTCCCAATCGATCGACGTTTTGTTACGCATCGAGGTGTAGGTGATGCTCAAACATTGCGTCGTCATCAAGGGTGCAGGGCGTTTGTGCAGGACAACAACCTTTGAGCGTGCAAAGGGGGAAGCCTTTGGTATCTTTGGATTCGTTTGACAGACAACACAAAGAAGAGTAGGAAAAAGATGATGACAAACGTGACTGAATATGGAGAGATTGAGAGATTTGCAAATGCGCATGACAGAATGGAGATGGAAGAAGGAGACAAATTTTTACAGGTGGAGACCACGGCTCCGGGGATCGAAGAGGTGGTTATGTCTCTGGTAGGGACAGTCACTTTTGAAAAATCGTACGCTTGTCATTTTTTTTGTGATACTATGGCAAATGTGTGGAAACCTGTTAGAGGTGTTACTATTACTGAGATAGGTGCACGAAGGTACATGTTCCAATTCTATAGTAAAAATGATATGCTACGAGTTCTAGGGGAACGACCATGGGCTTTCAATCCCATCAGAATCTTATTGTCGTTGCTAAGCTAAAGAAAGGAGACTTGCCTATGGTAGTGCCGCTGAATAAGGCGGTTTTTTGGCTGCAGGTTCATGATATTGAAGTGGGATTTTTTTCTGAGAAAAATGCCATAAAAATTGGGAATTTTGTTGGCAGATTTATTAAGGTGGATGCACACAATTTTTCTGTCAAATGGAACCCTTATATGAGAATAAGAGTTAGTATTGATTTGAATAAGCCACTGAAAAGGAAGTTATTCCTTCAATTGAACAAAGGGGAAAATTTTCGTGTCAAATTTAGGTACGAAAACTACCTAATTTTTGTTTGTTTGCGACATTATTGGTCATACCGAAAGGTACTCCCTGCGCTATCCTGAAGGTACAGGCAAGAGTGAAGGGTTACTTTTTGGTCTTGAATTGAGAGCCTCAAAAGGACACACAAATGTGTGTGTGTGTGTGGGGGGGGGGGGGGGGATAAATGGCTAGTCGTAGTTGGTAAAGGGATAAGGAATTAAGATGAGGGTGGGATGAGGATGGCAATTTTGGATGAAAAGGGAGGGCTGCAACAGGGGAAAGAGCAGACTCACGTGGGAGCTAAACTCAAACAGAAGCGTCAACGAGTCGAGCACGGGAAAGAAGGGTCAACACACAAGGATATGGAGGTGGAGACGAAAACACCAAAAGTGTGGAGGAGGCGGGCCATAATGCTCGCCTGTCATGCCATTGAAGGATGAAAGGGAGGAATCTGGAGGGATGGAAACATGCGAACTCCACAATCTGAGATTTTATTTTAGTTATTTTTTACTACGTATTTCTCAATTATTTGTTTTTTTGCATACAACAAGGGGGTATGTTTTGAGGGCTGGTGGATTTTGAGAGGAGTTTTTTCTTGATGGAGGCAATCATGCTGACACAGACGCTAATAGTCACTTTGTCTCACTGTTTCATTAATCTTGCTTTTCGTGCGGTGAACTATTCTATGTCTGAAAATGACGTGAGGGGATTGATGAGTTTTTGGTATCTTTTGGTTAGTGGGAGAAATAAGTCTATGAATGTTATCTTGACTCGTTTGTTTCGAACATAAGCTATTTTCTTCAATAATAGAAGTTAAAAAATCGAACGGTGTGATACGTGATAACCGATGATAAATAAAAAAAGTGAATAGGTTATGATCAGTTTGAACTTTGAAATTTGATTTGATACATGTAAAAATGTTATCGATTGGGTACAAATACAACTCCATAGTCTATACCTTTTTGGACAGGAAGAGAAAAGTACTACCTCCGTCCCTTAAAACTTTGCCAAAGTTGACCGGCACGGAGAATAATAAAGTAAAAACTGTGTGGTTGAAATTTGTGCAGAGGAGAGAGAAAAAACAGAAACCACAAAATAATTGATTAAAAGAGAAAGTGTCAAAGTTTTTTGGGACATCCTAAAAAGGAAAGATGACAAAGTTTTAAGGGAGGGAGGGAGTATCTTGTTTTCAATAACTTATTCGTTAGTTAGCCCACTTTAATGTAAGCCCATGAATAGTTATGAGGCCAGTAGAACCCTAAGAAAAGGTCCGAATCGGCTTCCTTAAACTCTCAGCCGAACTCTCGTGTCTGAGTTTGCCTGCAGCATATCCTTCCTCTCGTCCGCAGTCGCCCTCTAAGGTATCATCTAAAAGTAGTTAAAGTTCCGTTCAATGTTTTTCTTCAAACTTTTATGCTTTGTTTATAAATTGTTGCTTTGTTTCTCTCTGAATCTATGTTTTTTGCATGATGTCCGCTTCCTGCATTTGGTTTAGGGTTTATGTTGCGAAGCAGACATTTCTTACTTCAAGCAGTTCCAATCATTCACACCTTTTAATTTTAATTGACTTATTTATCTTTTATTTTTCATACAACTCAAAACTTTTGCATCTAAAACCCGCATTTTCCCCTGTTACTAACAAAAAGTTCTTTCTTTAATGGATCTAATTCTAATATAGCGCCATTGCTTAAAGATGGTGAGAGTCAGCGTGCTGAATGATGCTCTTAAGAGCATGTACAATGCTGAAAAGAGGGGGAAGCGACAGGTCATGATTAGGCCTTCCTCAAAAGTCATTATTAAGTTTCTTCTAGTGATGCAAAAGCATGGTATGCTTGTTTGATTTTGTGATGCTTTGTTTTTTGGTGGATGATGAATACTTATATCACTTCTCTTTTTCTTGTAGGATACATTGGAGAGTTCGAGTATGTAGATGATCACAGATCTGGTAAAATTGTGGTTGAATTGAATGGAAGGTTAAACAAGTGTGGTGTGATTAGTCCTCGTTTTGATGTTGGTGTTAAGGATATTGAGAGCTGGACTGCTAGGTTACTTCCATCAAGACAGGTATCCTAAAATCCCCTGATTATTATTTTTACCTGAAACTATCTTGATTTAGATTGATCACTCTTCTCTTTATGCCATAACAAGTGGTGTAAAGTTGTGATCTTTCAACCATTAATGTTGCTATTTTTTTGCACAATTGTTTATATCACAATCACCAAGTGACTAACTTGGTTTTTTTGATGGATTTATATTCTATTCAACTACTTAGATTTCAAATTTGCAGTTTTCTTCTGTCAATCAAGAACATGTAAGTTGAAAATTATCAATTGTGACAGAGTCAAATTTTAAATCTTTAAATTTTATAATTTTTTGTGTTAATTTTCAAAAAAAAATCTTTCATGAATTTATAATAAATTTACTAAATAGCTTATTAAAAGTAATTTGAAAGATTAAGTAACCAAAAATCATGATTTATCTGGTCTTGATGAATATTTGTGTCATCAAAATATTGGATTCCAATGATGTTTTCATCAAATTATATTTGTGTCTTTCTTTCTACCAATGGTTAGATTAAGGTATATACATTGTAGAGGTAGTCTACAATGAATCTAGGGTAATCCACAAAATATTTTCAAGACTCGAGTACTTGCAATTGTCACAAAGTGAATGTCTTTTTAGATGGACATTTGAGAGCTGAGGGTCTCTTTGAAGGAGTGAGGATGTTTTTACTTGGATTGTAATTTTGTTCTAGTCTTATAAATGTCTGGTCTATTGTATTTTATAACTATGAAAGTCTGGTCTGGTTTGGTCTGTTTAAGTCTGGTCTGGTTGGTTTCAGTGATGTCAATTGCGTGCTATAGCGCCGCGATAGCGGTGGAGCGGAGCGGAGGAGAGGTCTGGCGCTACTAGACCTCTTGTAGCGGAGCGTTTGGGTGTAGTGGACTTCGCGGGCGCTATACCGGGGGGCGCTATACAGGTAGAGGCGGACGCTGTAGCGCCGCTTCTTGCGATCAAAGGTCTGCAAGGGTTTTTCTGCGTTTATTTTTTGACTACGGAAGGACAGGGATAAAATAGACTTTTAAAACTAAATAGGAACCAACTAAAACCCTTGTACACATACGCAGAAGTGTAGAGCCCTTAAAAACGGCTCCATGTTTTAATAAATCCGTATGTCTTCTCTTCTCTCTGTTCTGCGATGACCTCTGCTTCAACAAATTTTTCTGCTCCATCTATTTCAAGAACGACCTGTGCTCCTTCATCTTGTACAAGAATGACACATGCTACACTCCTCTTTGTTTCTTTCCAGTGGTAGACTGATACACTATTAATTTATCAAGGCTTAAACCAGGAACTTGTTTTTGATTCAATGTTTTGACTTAGACGTTTTAATCATTAATAGCATAGTATGTTTTGCTCATAAACTAAGGAATATTTCCCAGTAATTTAGGATTTAAGAATGTTAAGATGTCTGCAACTTTAAATGGCATATATCATACTTTACTAATGTGTATGTAATGTAATTATATGTTTCTAGTTAATTATGTATTATACTTAAAAGTAGTCTGAATAGCAGTCATCCCGCTATCCGCTATACCGCTATAGCGTTTTCAAGGTTGGCCGCTCCGCTCTGCTATCTGGGATTGACAACACTGGTTCGTTTAAGTTTGGTCTGGTTTGGTTTGTTTAAGTTTGGTCTGGGTTGGTTTGTTTAAGTTTGGTCTGGTTTGGTTTGTTTAATTTTGGTCTGGTTTGATCTGGGATTGAAAACAGTCCAAGTAAAAACATGATTAACCATGATTAACCTGCATATCCCAAGTGTCAATCTAATAACCTATCACCTTGAGTAGCGGGTCTTTGCTATGACCTCATGTTTGATTGGACATGCAAAGTATTTCATTCAGTGTGCTACTTGTTTTACTCCCCGTCTCAATCCAGAAGTGCTACTCCATTTTAGTTTGTCTCATACTTAGTTACTTTGTCTATTTTCCGTTTTGACTCAACTATTTTATACTTGTCCAATATTTATATGACATGCAAACATATTTACACCACCTCACTAAGTTGCCTACCTTTGAGAGTGTAATAGGTAAATATTTTATACTACATATATCATTTGGTTCCATTCAATCTGTTCCAAAAAGCAATTTTGCAATAAAATGGGATAAATGAAGTATGCAATTGTCAAAATTCCCAAAGAGTCAAACTGGTTAGATATGATAAATTTAGTCATACAAAAAAATAACTTGGAAATATACTAATGCAAGTATAAGTGTATAACTTCATTTTGGATAATTCTATCTTTATTGTTGTACATTGGCAAATCATTTCTCTTTAGATTTCTGAAATTACACATGGGATGCGCACCAATATGGCATACTTGAGTTTGGTGGTCTTTACATCAGTTTACATAGTGAACTGCTGATTAAATATCCTGGTATTCATTTGTCGAATTTCAGTTCGGATACATAGTGCTGACTACATCTGCTGGAATCATGGATCACGAGGAAGCCAGGAGAAAAAACGCCGGTGGAAAAGTTCTTGGTTTCTTCTACTAGTATGATCGTTCCCATGTATCTCTACCTAACCATTCAGTCCAATGAATTTTTTATTGTTTGCTTTTATTTTATTCCTCCCATTGGATACAAGTAGATTTTGCTGCCCGTGAAAGATATTAGTGTTCCCTTGAAAATGTTTTTGAATTTGAGTCCACCACTTTGAAAGAAAATATGGTCTCATATCTTCAATGGTCCAAAACAGTTTTACTCCAAACAGTTTCGCTTATCATCTAGTTTTGAATATCAAATTATCATCATATTGATCTGGTTGTGAATTGTGATCGTTGGTGATTTCAGTCATAAATTCTTTGACCTATTCAAAATATCAAGAACTCCTTCAATTTGTCAGATTTTCCCCGCCCTTGAACCTCTGGTTCAATTGCTAATCACAATCCGATGTCCTCACTCCTCAGCGTAGGCTTGGACTCGGGCTGGTTTGAGCCTGGGCCAGGCCTAAGCCTGGTTGGGCCTCTGGTTTATTAAAGGTGGGCCCGGGTCCGGCCTGAGGTAATGAAGGTTCTGGTTTGGGCTGGGCCACCCGCCCGGGTCACAGGTCGAGCCACCCGCCGGGTCACAGGTCGAGCCACCCGCCGGGTCACAGGTTGAGCCACCCGCCGGGTCACAGGTCGAGCCACCTGCCGGGTAAATCCAATTTTTTTTTTACTTATTTATACTTTATAGTTTTATAAGTATTAAAAAAAAACTTCAAGTGCATTTATTTGAAATGAAATAGGAACTACATTTGAGTGATTTGACAATTGTGAAAAAAATACAATATGAAATACATTTTGTAAATTGTAATCAATCAGAATTTCCCCATCATTTTGCTTTGTCAAATGACTTAATATGCTTCCTTGTCATCTCGTATCAGTGTGAAACTCACATGCTACACTTTTTTCCTCACCATTTGCATGTTGCGTACCAGCCCTTGGGTCCTTCTGCGTATCAAAATTATACGTTTAATGGCATATTGACTTTCCATCTTAAAAATGGTAGATATAATAATTCTATAAATACTAGAACAGATGGAGATGGAGAATGAAGATTGGAGAAGATGTGTATAAAAATGTTAGAAAGTAGGAGTATTTATAGAAAATTTTGTACCCCCACCCCTGCCCGCGGGACACCCTTGATTCAAAAATGTTTATTTATTTTTTTAAATATAACTGTTGTGACTCGGACCCGAGCTCGACCTGGCCGGACCGGGTCACCTTTTACCGGAAGCGAGCCCGCTCCCCGCTTCCCCCCCCGGTTCGGGTTTACACCCGGTCCTGGGCCGCCAGACCGGGCTGGTCCTGGGCCTGCACAATAGCAGGTCGGGCTGGATCACGGGCCGGGTGGCCTGAACCGAATCCACCCCTACCTCAGCCGCCTTTGACAGCATTTAAGTTACTAATAACAAATTCAATTCTGAAAAACCATTTCATTGTAGCCACTAATGGCAGCTGCCTCACAATCATCATAGATTCAGTCATTAGATTGGAGGCTTGGAGCCTCGCCAGTTGCCACCGCAAAATTCATCAGAAGTGCCGTTAGTGATCACTGATCAACTTCATCCTAACCAAATGAGAATTATGAGATCATCAATATCCAGGCCCTTACCTTAATTAAAGGCTTTGATCGCTTTATAGTCACTAATGATAGTCACCTTACAAGTTACAACCCTAATCATTAGGAGCAATTGTAGTGTGGCCGCACAAATCAAGCACTCGTGACTCATGGTTTGTTGGATCCGTTGCTTGTTGGGGGGCGATAGAGGGGTGGTCGCATACTCTTTTTTTTATGGCTTTGTATTTTGTAAGTTGTAAGTTGTAACACTACATCATATACTTCTTGATCCGCCTTGTGGTCCGGGTGAGCGTAGCTCAACGGGTAGATAGGGAGTGAAGCGGTAAGTCTCGTGTTCCTATTTCGACAATTGCGATGAGAGGAAACTATGTAAAAATGCATAGAGCCTCTGCAAGTATTAAAGTTAGAGCCTCAATCATTATTTGTTAGTTTGTGATTAAAATCTAATTTGCTTTATCCTAATTAAATGTCCGGCTCGTATTGAGGGACCCTCAAGAATGGGGTGTCATCCATTTTTTTGGCCTTGTGGTTATTCAAGATTATAACACTGTGGTGGTGTATTGGTTAGTTTTTTTTTGTTATAAATGACAAAAATATTACCTTTCCGTTTGGAAGATAAAAGTGTGTTTACTTTAGAGGTTATTAAGCAATGTTTGTTAAGACTTGCATTAATAAGAAACATGTAAAATAAGCAGTGTTATAAGCTCATGTTTATTTTACAAAATTTAAAACACTGTTTAACATTAAAATGTTCAAAATAATCCTATACATATATAGGCAAACATTCATGTATATACAAGTATATATATAAAATATGTGGTACACTGGTACCCTACCCGTACCCCGTCCCCGACATTGTACCCCTACCTCTACCCCTTACCTTATGCCTACACGTACCCCGCCCCAACCCCCTCAATCACTACCCCGACCCTACTCCTAATCCCTACATTTGCACCTACCCTAACCCCTACTGCTACTACCCTACCCCCTATTGGGGTTAGGGGTGGGGGTAGGGTACTCGACCGGGTATATCCGGACTCGGTCCCGGGAAAGCCAAATGGGGACCAGATCGGGCGGTCCCGTTTCTGGTCCCAACGGTTTTTTTTAATTTATTAAGGACCGGACCGAACCGGGACTGGCCAGGTAGATTGGACCGGGACCGGCTGGGTAGACCAGACTGGATTCCACATTTCTACTTTATGTTTTTTATTTGCTTCGTGTTTCCATTTTGGAAGTTTTATTATCATTTGCTCTACTCTGAGTTGACAAATATTTTGATGTCAAATACATTATATTCAGTATTCTTACTTGACATATCCTCTTCACTATCCTACCATTCGATTCTTCTTAAAAAGAATGATCTAATATTAAAAAACAGGAGTACCAGGGAAAGGGAAACAATAAACCAAAGTTGTAAAACGGATATGTTCCGATCAGGGTTGGAGGGTCCTCAGAGATGGGTGTCATCTTTTTTTTTTGTATAAAGGATATGTGAATGTTGATCCAAATATTAATTGAACTAGGGAGTTATCCATGTTTCTTTGATTGGTTTTGGGATTGGATTGAATGATGATTCTCAATCCCATCTAACATAACTTGCCATATCGTGATGACCCAAAAAACATAATCTAAAATTGAATACAAATAGTCATGCTATTTTTGCCAAACTTGAATGTCTAAACACAATTCTACTACTGTTGGTATCCAAATTTGATAGATTTTGATGATGCCACTATACATAACACGTGTACATTCTGTCTCAATTTTATTTGCATTATGTGACAAAATTAATGTACAATTTTTATGACTAATAAAATATTACCGGAAAAAGTAAAAATGCAATAAGGTAATTTTATTTACCTTAATAGGATATTTATATTCAACCGGTATATTTTATTAGACCACAAAAATTATATGTCACAAAAAGAGCCTAATGTTAGAAAATCATATACATTGAATGTATATGATTGGGAACAAAACTTGATCGACATTAAATACCGGATCAAGTACTGGGGGCCGCGGCATGGACGCACACTTGAAAGATACCTCCAGCGGCCAAATAATGCTAGACAAAGTGATCAGCCGAAATTAAATGCTTCAGCACAAGAGGACAAAAGTACAACTCTACCACCAGAAGTTCAACGGCAGAGATCAATCTATCCTAACCAACAGATAAGATTGATTAGCCAAAAAGCCTATAAATAGAGGCTGAAACGCAAGTTTCTAACCAAGCTTTGAGCATCCAAAGTAGAGATATATCCTTAGAGCATTTAAGATCAATCTAGCAAAACAGAAAGTGCTATTCTAAACTTTACTCTCTGCTTGGACTCATGCTTCACTAAACTTCCAGTTCTTAAGTTATTCATTGCTAAATCTTAGAAGTTTAGTTCCTAGTTGGAGGTTAGAACTTTCGTATAAAATTTCAGAAATTGTTGTAAACACTTAGGAGAACAGTTGTTCGGATCCTATAGTGTGGTTAGATAGATAGAGTACCTTTTGATCCCCACTTGATCATCAGAGAAAAGTCTAAAGGACTGAGTAACTTTGAGTGGTGCTATACTCACTGTGAAAAACCTACAATCTATGCCTAAGTGTTGTAAAGGCTAGATTGACACTAAGTGTATTGGGCTTAATACTTTAGTGAAATCCATCTGAAAGAGGGTGGGACTGGACGTAGGAGGATTACACCACCTCTGAACCATGATATACTGTGTGTTGATTTACATTCATTCAACAAAGCACACACTTATCACTTCTCACAAAAAGATTGAAGTCTGCCAGCAGAATCTTAAGCAGTTGTCTTAACTGATCCAACTGCTTATCCTACTGCTTAATCACTTACTTTCTTTGAGACTATTTTCACACCAGAGACACACCTCACCATCACTAAAAGATCTGCTCTACCATTTCCCAGTAATTCACTTTCTAAGTATAGCAGGTGCCTCAGCAGTTCCCTGGTGACCACCCAACTGCTGAGCCCTCTGCTCATATAAAAGTCACTTCCTGTGACCATCTCAGTTTCACCAGTCAGTCATAAATATCATTGTAAAAAAGTGTGTTCAAAATCAATCCCTGAAAGTCAGATCAAAATCTGAGCAGGTACCTCAGCAGTTCCCTCATCACCACTCAACTGCTGACCCCACTGCTCATATACATACATAACCATTGAACATCACAACATTACCAGACTCCCTTAGCATCATCAACAAGAAGTTTTACTCAAACGGATCTCTGAAAATCTGCTTATAACCTAAGCAGGTGGCTCAGCAGTTCCCTCAGTACCACCCAACTGCCGAGACCACTGCTCCAGTAAAACTTCACCTTATTCCTGCTAAAACACCTTTTCTGAAAGCACTCATCATCCTAAACAATATTCCATCATCATTTTCATCATAAAGTCTGTATTTGTCTAGCAGTTGTCTCAGCAGTTCCCTACTACCTAGCCAACTGCCAAGCCAACTGCTAGCTATCTAAGTCCAATTTCCTCAGATCAGAAAGTGGTTAAAACACCCATTATATAAAGGGTAAAGACTTCCGCTGTGCATCTATTAATCTCTCAAAAGATTATAGATCAACTCCTCTAGAGGGAAATCTTTGTAAAGATCGAAAAGATTTAAGTCTATTCACCCCCCCTCTAGACTTTTACCCTATCCGGGACCATCAAGTGGTATCAGAGCGGAGTGTTCCTAGAGTCAGTTCCTGACTAATTTGAACTAAAGATCCAAACCACTCTACCTCCCAAACACTTTCTAAAATGGATAGTCAGTTGGCAAAGAATCTCTTGTTCAATCTGAACAAATTCGATGACTGGAAAATAAGAATGAAGGCACATCTAAGTGCCTTACATGATGAGATGCTGGAAGTAATTACTACTGGACCTATCAAAATCATGAAGGTGAGTGCATCTAAAAACGATGATCAAGACGATGTGTACATTTCTAAGCCCAAACTGGAATGGACTACTGAGGACAGGAAGAGAAACAACCTTGATAACATTGCCAAGGATATTCTCTTCAAATCAGTTGATGAGTCCATATTTCCCGGAATCAGGAAATGTGAAACTGCCAAAGATGTCTGGGATGAACTCACTAAGATTGGTGCTGGTGATGAACAAGAGAAGGACAACAAACTGACCATAGCCCTCAAAAGATTTGAGGATTTCAAGATGCTACCAAATGAGTCTATTCATGAGATGGAATCCAGGTTCCTAAAAATCATAGCAAGGTCTCAGACCTAGGGAAAGATCTACCCCAGAAGGAAATTTCCCTTAAGGTCTTGAGAGGCCTGCCCACAAAATGGGACATGAAGGTGACTGCTATGAGAGATAGCAGAGATCTAAGAACTGTGTCAACTGACAAACTCTTTAGTGATCTCAAGGCATATGAATTTGAGATGAAGGAGATCAAAGAAGAGAAGGAAGATGAATCCAAGACACTGGCTCTAGTGTCTGAGCCCGGCTCGTCAAGATCCAGTGAAAAATCCCTCAACAACCTCCTTACTGACGAACAATTTGCTATGTTCGTAAGAAAATTTAAGAGGTTCATGAAGAAAGAGGGAACTGCTCCAAAAAGATCATACAACCTGCCACCGAGAAGACAAGGGAAACCTCAAACCAGCGAGGAAATTGTCCTGTGCTACAACTGTAGGCAACCTGGACACTACAAAAATGAATGCCCTCTACCCTTGGCCCAAAAATATCAAGGGCAGCAGGGGACTACTCAAAAAGCTGGTTATAGAAAGGACTTCAAAGGCAAAAGACAAGCCTTTGTAAGTGAGAAGAAAAGGGAGGATCCCCAATCTGAAGACGAGAGCATCTCAAGTGATGAGAGCTCCTCATCCGAAAGCTCAGAGGAAGCTCTTCTCTGCCTAGGATCTTGGCAGGTGACTGATGAAAGGAGCAGGTGGCTCACTGAAGAGAGCAGCAGGTGGCTCAATGAACCTTCCACCAGCTCAAGTGAAAATAATGAAAGCAGCTCTCTTAGATGCTTGATGTCCAGAGACCACTTCAATGATGTTGAGGTAACATCCTGCTCTTCCTATAGCTCGAGTGATTTTGGACAAAACAATATCACACTAGAATCTTTACTACAAGATTTCCAAAAAGTCCAAAATCACCATGTTCTCTTAAACGCTGAAAATGATAGATTGAAACAAGACATTAAGGCCATTCACACTAAACTACTTGATGCCTTAAGCAAAAATGATGTCTTAGAAAAGGAGAAAAAAGAGCTGAAAAACTCCAGCACGAATAGTAAAAACTTTCATCCTACTGCTGAAGTTATTCCAAATAGGGAGAGAAGAGGTCTCGGTTACTCATCTCCTACAAAACCCACTATAAACTGTCCATCTACTAGCCACAAAAAAAATCCAAGAAAGCTAATCTACCAAAAAACTCACTCCTCAAATGTTCCCACAAGAAGGAACCATCCTGCCCCCAAATCAAAATCCAAACACCTGTATAAATCACCATCCCTTAACCATCCAAACCCAAGAACCTGTTGGCAACCAATCAATAAGATCAACCACAGCCAAAATGCCAAGCAGACTCCTCAAACTAATAATCCGATTCCCACTTCAAGAAGGAAAAGGATTAACAAATATATAGCCATTCCCTTTGATTACAACACTCCAAATGGCTATAGACCAATCTGCTTGGAACTTAATGGTTCTAGATGGGCATGGATGCCTAAACTTGTACAAGGAAAGTTGCCCACTAACTTGTGGGCTACTGCCCAACATTGATCTATACAGGAAGGTGCTGGAGCAGCTGAAACACAAACATGGTACATAGATTCAGGCTGCTCCAGGCACATGACAGGGAGCAGGTGGCTCCTGTCAAACTACATGGCAAGGGAAGGTCCCAAAGTAACATTTGGGAATATTGAAAAACAAGGAGAAACAAAAGGAGCTGGAGATCTTTCAATCAATGGACTCATTATCCAAAACATATCTTATGTTAAAGGATTAAAGTTCAACCTCATAAGCACAAGCCAGCTCTGTGACAATGGCTATAACGTTACATTCTCCAAAGACATCTGCTTGATCAGAGATGTTAAAAATGATAAAATTGTGCTCACTGGTAGAAGGAAAAAGGACATGTACATTGTTGATTGGAGCTCGACAAAGAAAGGGATCTGCTTGGTGACAAAGGCAGACTCAAATTTAAGTTGGGAATGGCACAACAAATTAAGCCATCTCAATTTCAAAACAATCAACAAACTATCCAGAAAAGGATTGGTGAAAGGACTTCCAGAAATAAATTACAAGAAGGACCATCTCTGTGATGCTTGTCAAAAGGGAAAACAAACCAAGGTATCATTCAAATCAAAAGAAATGGAATCATCAACAAGGCTCTTAAGCCTACTACACCTTGACTTGTTTGGACCAGTTGAACCAACAAGCTTAAGTGGTAGAAGGTACACCTTGGTTGTAGTTGATGATTATTCTAGATATACTTGGACCCTATTCCTAAAGAAGAAGAATGAAACAGAGAAGAAACTCCCTGAATTGATGAAACTAATTCAAAATGAGAAAAGTCTCTCAATCCAGAAAATCCGGTCAGATAGAGGTACTGAATTCCTCAACTCCATTATAAGTCAGTACTGTGAAGCAAATGGAATCCATCACCAAACCTCAGCAGCAAGAACACCTCAACAAAATGGTGTTGCTGAAAGAAGGAACAGGACACTCAAAGAAGCCGGAAGGACAATCTTAGAAGCAGCTGGCTTACCCAAAAGATTTTGGGCTGAAGCAATCAACACTGTTTGCTACACTCAGAATAGAAGTCTTATTCATAAGACTCACAAGAAGACACCATATGAGTTATGGAAGGAAAGGAAACCAAATGTTAGTCATTTCCACGTGTTTGGATCCAAATGCTTTATCCTAAACAATGGAAAAGACTATCTCAAGCCATTTGATCCCAAATCTGATGAAGGGGTCTTTCTGGGCTACTCAGCTACAAGCAAGGCATTCCGGATATTCAACAAAAGAACCTTGGTGGTTGAAGAATCAATCCATGTGATTTTTGAAAACCACTCCACTGCTCAACAAAAAGATGAAGGTGAGCCATCTAAGTCAAAGAAGGATACTGGAAAGGCTCCAAGCTGCCTTCCAATGAATGATAAAGAAAAATTAGCTGAATCAAATGGAAGCCCACAGCTAGCAGTTGACTCAAACGGCAGCCCTCTACCAGCAGTTGACTCAAACGTCAGACTACTGCCAGCAGGTGACTCACCAACAGACAACCTTCCGGGCACTTATGACATTCCTAATCACACTATTCTACCAGAGGATAGTGAAGAAGAAGAAGATGAGGAGGACGACCAACAAACCCTAGCCAAAACAACCACATCTGACGTTAGATGGTTGAGCAAACATCCTCCTCACCAAATCATTGGAAATATCAATACAGGGGTTCGTACCAGGTCAGCACTACAGAGAGAAGCACTTTTCTCATGCTTCATCTCTCAAATTGAACCCAAGAAAATTGAAGAAGCCCTAATTGATTCTGACTGGATACAAGCCATGCAAGAAGAACTCAACCAGTTTGAAAGAAACAATGTTTGGGAGCTTGTGTCCAGACCCTATCATCAACATGTGATAGGAACTAAATGGGTATTCAGAAATAAAATGGATGAGGAAGGTATCATTATCAAGAACAAGGCAAGACAGGTAGCCAAAGGCTACTGCCAAGAAGAAGGTATTGATTTTGATGAGACATTTGCACATGTTGCCAGATTGGAGACAATAAGAATCTTTTTGGCTTATGCTGCTCATAAGCAATTCACAGTCTATCAAATGGATGTGAAAAGTGCCTTCCTGAATGGTCTACTAGAAGAGGAGGTTTATGTGGAACAACCTCCTCGCTTTGAAATCAATAGAGAGAAAGATCAAGTCTACAAATTGCACAAGGCTCTTTATGGACTCAAGCAAGCACCAAGAGCATGGTATGGCACACTCTCTGAATATTGAGTGAATAATGGATTCACTAAAGGCAAATTAGACAAGACTCTATTCAAAATTGAAGAAGGCCCCCACATACTGCTTGTTCAAATCTATGTTGATGACATAATTTTTGGAAGTTCAAATCAAGCACTATGTGAGAAATTTTCAACTCTCATGCAAAGCAAGTTTGAAATGAGCATGATGGGAGAGTTGAATTATTTTCTGGGGTTACAAGTGAAGCAGACTCCAAATGGTATCTTTATCAACCAAGCCAAGTATACAAGAGATCTCATGAAAAAGTTCAAAGTTGAGAACAAGTCCACTGTGAAAATTCCCATGAACACATCCCAAGGTCTAAGTCAAGATGAAGATGGCAAAGATGTTGATCCTACACTTTATAGAGGCCTAATTGGTTCCTTGTTATATCTCACTACTAGTAGGCCAGATATATCCTACTCAGTTGGTGTATGTGCAAGGTTTCAATCAAAGCCCAAGGAAAGCCATCTTCTGGCTGCAAAGAAGATTTTGAGGTATCTAAAAGGTAATCCTAACTCTGGATTATGGTACCCAACTGATGGAGTATATGGGTCTGAGCCCCAGGACCCACATACTCGGAAGAACAGAAAGCACAAGACAACAGAGTGGCGCCCTCGTCGGCCAAGACGCCTCCGTCGGCCGAAAAGGGGCCAACTCAGATTACGGTCCTGAGCCCAAGGAACTCGGGTGCCCTCGTCGGTCGCGCCCTCGTCGGCCGTGCCCTCGTCGGCCACGCCCTCGTCGGCCACGAAGACCTCCCAGAATCGGATTCTATACTTACTCATTTGTACAGCCTATTAGAGGCTTTGTATTCGGCCCAGTAGCGGTCCAGTTGTAAATGGGCCTCCCAAGCCCAAGGCTTGGGAGCCCAACCCTAATTTTCTCTATAAATACTCCCTTTGGGAGTAGTTATAGGGGTTACAAAATCATTCTGTTGAAGCATATTATTGCACTTCTCTCTCTAGCTCTCACTTCTCTCTAGATACTCTATCATTTGGTGCTCTCGTTGAGAGCTAGAACAATCAAGTTAGCACCCTTCGTCGCTACCAAGCACAGCTAACCACTGATCATGGGGAGAACTAAGTCAAACCGCAACCTCGTCAGCAAAGTCATCCCTGAGGACCAAGAGCCCAGGGAGCACGATGAGGACGCCACGGCCGACCAGGTCGGCGGAGGGGACCTCTTCCAGGAGGCCTTCAACCTCACGACGGACCTCCGCAACCAACTCAACGGCGGAGTCCCCGACGCCCGCCTCGGCCTGGAAAAGAAACGAGCTGAGAAAGCGGACCACGCCCCGGCCCAGCCTATGGCCGCGGCCTCTCCGTCCGTAGATCCTCAGGTCCAGGCCGCACTATCGGCTATCATCGCCAGCTTGGCTCAGAATCCCACCGTCCTCAGCGCACTCTTGCCAAGGACCGGGGGAAACGTCACTCCACCTCCTCATCCCCAACCGTTGGCCGTCCAGATAGGCAACAATGAGGGGGTTGTGGCCCAGGACACGGCATCGTCCCACTCCCACCCTGCTTCCCCTCTTCGGCCCGGGCAGACCCCAGCGCGTGGAAAAGCCTCTGCCTTCAATAGGCTGGGTGACACGCGCCGTCGTCCGGTTTCGGAGAGGATGGCGGGACGGATTGGTGATCCACGTCCTGGCTTGCCAAGGGAGAGTTTGGGGTCTGTGTCCCGGACAGCGGACCAGCCCCGCCCGGACAAGGGCAAGGGGAAGTTGCACGAGGATGACGTGCGTCACCAGATCAACGCGGTTCACAACGAGCGCCTGAGGAACCAGCCGGGTGTCGCCGCGGCCGACAGAGACCCCCGGGACGAGGTCATTGCCCAGCTGGAAAGGAGGTTGGCTCAGATGGAGGCCAAGCAGTCGGCCAACATCCCTACGGCCGGCGCCTCCAACGACCCCGGCCTCAACGCGCTCATGAACAAAGTCAGCGCCCTGGAGAGGGAGCTGGCCGAAGGGCGAGGTGACCCCATCATCCAGGTCAGGACTAGGACCCCTTTCACCAACAGGGTCCTCTCGGCCCCCATCCCTGAGAAGTACAGAGGGAACGCCATCAAGTCCTACGATGGCCGATCAGACCCCCAGGAGCACTTCAACCGCTATCAAAACAACATGCTGATGGTGAACGCGTCCGACGAATACCTCTGCCGTTGGTTCCTCTCTACTCTCGAGGGGCCAGCGTACGAGTGGTTCAACGGACTGCCAGAGGGAAGCATTGACTCATGGCAAGATCTCGCCCAGCGCTTCCTCACTCACTTTGCCGGGAGGAAGCGCGCCAAGAAGTATTTCACCCACCTCCTCTCCGTCAAACAGCAGCACGAGGAGTCCCTCCGGTCATTCATCGACCGGTGGACGAGGGAGACCGAGGAGGTCGAGGGGGCCGATGAGCGCACCCTCCTCGCCTTGTACCAGGGAGCCCTCCGCAGCTCCCCGAACGCCAGGAGCCTCATCACTGACCCCCCGAGGTCGTACGCCAAGGCGCTCCAACGCGGAGGCTTGTATGCCGACGCCGACGAGCTCCACAATCACAAGAGAGAGGGGGGCCATCCCCCCCAAGAAGACAAATCCTTCGCCGGCCTCGGGTCCGTCCCCGGCCGGCCAGGGTGCCCAGGGCCGCCACGGCTCTGGTGGACAAAGTAAGAAAGACCGCCACTGGCGGCCGAGGCTGGAACGGCCGGGGGTAGCCCTTACCCACCCGGTCGGCACCATCCTCGATTATGCCGAGAAGCACGGCCTCATCGAGCAGGCTCCTCGGCCGGCCGAGGAGATCCTGGCCATTCAGCAGGGCGGCACGTACTGCCGGTTCCACAAGAACTCGTCGCACAACACCGACGATTGCATCACATTGAAGAAGGCCATCGAGCGTCTTATTCGCCAGGGGGAACTCTCCCAGTTTGTCAGAGGTGGCCCACGTAAAAACACTTGGGTAAACACCGGCAAACGTGGGGGCGAACCCTCTGCGAAGAAGCACGGGATTGGTAGGCTCAGCGACGACGAGGACTTCGAGGAGCCTCCGCCGAAGAAGAATCACATCCACCTCATCGTAGGCGGGAACACTGGGGGGGACTCCGCCACTCAGAGGAAGAAATGGGCCCAATCCCTTTACATTGGAGAGGTGTCCCACGTTCCCCCCAGCCAAAGAAGCAGCGAACGGAGGCGATCACCTTCACCGACAAGGATCTGCCTCCGGGTACAGAGTCACACAGGGACGCCCTCGTCATCCGATGTGAGATCGGTGACTCCATCATCCACCGCACTTACATCGATACGGGGAGCTCCGTCAACGTGATGTACCTAGACACCTTCAAGCAGCTGAAGCTGGACAGAGCTCTGCTGAAGCCGATCAAGACCCCGTTATCCGGCTTCACCGGGGACTCTATCAACGCCGAGGGCACGATAGTCCTCCCCGTGGAAGTCGGTGACGGCCCCCACCATGCCAAAATTGACATGGAATTCATGGTGGTCAACCTCCAGTGCGCCCACAACCTGATCTTGGGCCGGCCAGCGCTGGAGGACTTGGAGGCCATCATCTCCATGAAGCACCTATGCTTGAAGTTCCCCACCAATGACGGCATCGGCTACGCCAGAGGAAATCAGAGGATAGCCAGAGCTTGCTACCTCAAGCTGACGAGACCGGCCGAAAGGGAAGGACAGTGGATAGACACCATCACGGCCGCCGTCGCCATGGACGAGGAGAGGCCACATGCGGAGCCGGCCGAGGAGGTCGAGGAAATCCCTCTGGATACCTCCCGGCCGGAGCGGGTTCTCAGGGTCGGAAAGCAACTCCCCCCAGGACCAACGAGACGCCATCCTCCTCGTCCTACGGTCATACGCCGTTGTCTTCGCGTGGGGCCCGGACGATATGCCCGGCATCAACCGCCAGGTGATCACTCACCGGCTGACCGTCGATCCGACCTCCACGCCCGTCAAACAGAAGCGGCGCTACTTGTCCGCTGACAGGCGGGACTTCGTCAAAGGGGAGGTCGCCATGCTCCTATCGATCAAACATATCAAAGAGGTGAAGTACCCAACATGGCTGGCCAACGTCGTCCTCGCACAGAAACCACCGACGTTCAGAATGTGTGTTGACTACACTGACCTGAACAAGGCGTGCCCTATGGACCCGTTCCCTCTCCCCAAAATTGATCAGTTGGTGGACGAGACGGCGGGGTGCGAGTTGATGTCGTTCCTCGACGCTTTCAGAGGGTACCACCAGATCTCCATGCACGAAGATGACGCCGAGAAGACGGCATTCATGACCCCAGAGGGAATATTTTGCTACCTCGTCATGGCCTTCGGACTCAAAAACTCCGGCGCCACCTATACTAGGATGGTGGCCAAAATCTTCAGAGCGGTCCTTGGCCGGACGATGGAGGCGTACGTCGACGACATGATCGTCAAGAGTAGGCAGGCCACCTCCCACGCCGACGACCTCCGGGAAATCTTTGAAATCATGAAGAAGTTCAGGCTCCACCTTAACCCCAAGAAGTGCGCCTTCGGCGTCCAGGGCGGCAAGTTCCTTGGCTACATGGTCAGCCGGAGAGGCATCGAGATAAACCCGGAGAAGACGCAGGCTATCATCAACATGGAGCCGCCCCGCAACGTCAAGGAGGTACAACGACTGACGGGGCGCCTGGCGGCCTTAAACCGGTTCCTCTCCAGGTCAGCTGAGAGGGCACTCCCCTTCTTCCAGATCATGCGCAAGGCAAACAACTTCAAGTGGACGACGGAGTGCCAGGAAGCATTCGACGAATTGAAAAGGTACCTGTCGTCCCCACCCGTACTCTCCAATCCCAAAGCCGGCGAAACCCTCTTCCTGTACTTAGAGGTGAGCACGTCGGCCATCAGCTCCGTGCTCATCCGTGAGGACGAAGGGGTGCAGAAGGCCATCTTCTACATCAGCAAGACACTCAGGGAGGCCGAGCTCAGGTACTCCCCCATTGAGAAGACGGTGCTGGCCATCGTCCACACCGTGAAGAAGCTGGGGCACTATTTCCAAGCCCACACCGTCCATGTGCTGACCCAGCAGCCTCTTGGCGCGCTCATGAGGAGCCCCACTAGCTCCTCGAGGATGGTGAAATGGGCGATCTTCCTCAGCCAGTTTCAGATTGAGATCAAGCCAAGGCCATCTATCAAAGGGCAAGCCTTGGCCGACTTCGTCATTGAATGCACAGCAAGGGAGACGGCCGTCGCCAACTCTGGGCCGGAGCCGGACGAAACGTGGACCCTGTTCACTGACGGCTCGTCGGCCGCGAAATCATGCGGCGGCGGCGTCGTCCTCATATCCCCTGAAGGATTCAGAGCTTATTATGCCATCCGCTTCAACTTCAGGGTATCCAACAACGAAGCCGAGTATGAGGCCCTCCTCAGCGGTCTCAGACTCGCCGCCGGCCTCAAGGACAAGCACCTTAGAATCAAGTGCGACTCCAAACTGGTAGTGGGCCAGGTGGAGGGATCGTACGAAGCAAAGGAAGGCCGGATGAAGCAGTACAAACAAGCGGCGGAGGAATTGCTGAAAGCGTTTGAAACCCACGAGATCACTCAGATCCCAAGGGCCGAGAACGCCGAAGCCGACATCCTCTCCAAGCTCAGCTCGGACACCCCGGAGCACATCTCCCAGTTGGCCAAGATCGAGGAGTTGAGCATGTCCAGCATCCATGCCAGCCCCGTCTTGTGCGTCCAACAGTGACCAGAGGACTGGATCTCCGACATCGCCACCTTCATCACAACGGGGGAGTTGCCCCCGGACGAGGAGAGGGCCAAACTCGCCAAACTCAGGGCCCCAAGCTACACCATCGAAGATGGCAAACTCTACAAACGGTCCTATAATGGCACTCTCCTCCGATGCCTGCACCAGGACGAGGCCGACACAGCCATGGAAGAAGTTCATTGCGGCGTCTGCTCCTCACACCAGGGCCCTTTCAGCATGTCCCGGCGTCTCGTCGTCCAGGGTTTCTTCTGGCCGACGATGGCACGCGACTGCGCTGACCTGGCCAGGAAGTGCACCGCATGCCAGGTACTCTAGAAGGCCCCTGGTCGGCCAGCTGTCAATTATGCCCCTGTCAGCACCGCAATTCCATTCTCCAGATGGGGGATTGACCTGGTCGGCCCCCTGCCCAGAGCCGCCGAGAATAACCGCTACATCATCGTCGCCGTCGACTACTTCACCAAGTGAGTCGAGGCGGAACCCTTGGCCAGCATCACGGGGGCCAGATGCCAAAGATTTGTTTACAAGAGCATCATTACAATTCGAGGCAGCCCCTTTCCAGGAGCTCCTCCGGGAGTTTGGGGTGAGGCACCGTTTCTCCTCCGTTGCCTATCCTCAGGGCAACGGGCAGGTCGAGAACGCCAACAGAACAATAATGGAGGGGCTGAAGAAGAAACTCCAGACCGCAGGAGGTTGTTGGGTCGACGAGCTCCCCAACATCCTGTGGTGCTACAGAACCACGCCGAGGAGGGCGACGGGTGAAACGCCTTTCGCCCTGTGCTACGGCTTTGAAGCAAAGGCGCCTACGGAAGTTGCCATCCCCAGCCGACGGGTGGAACAATATGAGCCTGACACCAACGAAGAGAACATGAAGATTGACCTACACCTGGTTGATGAGAGGCGTGAACAAGCTTACGTCCGAGCAGAGAACTACCAGCGTCAAGTAAAATCATACTATGACGCCAAGGTACGTTCCCGGGAATTTCAGGTGGGGGACTACGTCCTCCGTCAAAGGGAAGCAAGCCAGCCGACAGAGGGTGGCAAGTTAGCATTGAAGTACGAAGAGCCCTACATCGTCAGTGCCGTGGTCAAACCCGGCACCTACAAGCTTAAACGCCCGAATGGGTCCAATGTACCACGAACGTGGAATGTACACCATCTGGTGAAGTTTTATCAGTGATCCGAAGGAGGTGCAGACGGCGAAGCCCTCACCCCTTAACGGGTTACTGATTGAACGCCACCCTCGGCCTCGAGCCACTTATGAATAAAATCATGTTCTGATTTTTTTTCTGGAATTCAAAGTCAAACATTAGCAGGTGCCCTCGTCGGCCACCTTAGAGCGAAAGGCTCAGGTCTGGCCGACATGGCCCCTTGCATTTGCAGCCTACGAGCGACAAGCTCAGGCACTCCATTGTATTTTGTATCAGCAAAGGGCTCAGGCCTAGCTGAGAGAGCACATCGTCCTGGCCCCGTAAGCCTAGAAGTGAAACGCTCAGGTATGGCCGACGATGTCCCCAGGACGAGGGGCCCGCAAACGGCCCACGTCTTGAAACAGGAAGCTCACCGCGTCGTCCACGCGCCGGATCGCAGGACGACAGGCCTGAAATCATGGCCGAGGTGACAAAATCCCAAAACTCAGGGATGGGCAACGACAGCCGTTGGAAACCAACCAAAAGTCTAGCCCGCGTCATAAATAGGCGACGGGACCCGCCCTGAGATCACAGACGTTATAAACGAAGTCCGAACCGGCCGAAGGACGAGCACACCCTTCGGCCGAAGCCTGAAAGAAGGATGCCCCCGAAACAAAAACAAAAAAAAAATAATATATATATACAAGGGAAAAAGAGGGAAGCCGACGGCCGCGCACACTTGCCGGCCTGGAGCAATGAAAAAATAAAATCCCCACAACTCAGGCCCAACTACGGCCAAGTACATATCAGTTAAACACAAGTGTAGTACCACTGACAGGTAACAAGGACGACACGTCCACACACTACGAGGGAACAATCAAGGCCGATACACACGCCTTTAAAACCCTAACCACATCGGTTGGGTGACACGCGAGAGGTGACCTTCATCGGCCATAGTCCTTTGAGGCACCAACGTTTGGTATGGAACAAAGCATCGCAATCCTGAGGATGACCAGGACGAAGCGGGCACTTATCACACCCGCGAAAGGATCAAGTAACCAAGAAACAACCTCTACTTGCCACAGCACCTCGGATGGCCGACGCAGGCACTGGAACCATGGCCAGCCGACGAAGGCAGGACCATCTCCTTGGACAAGCTATTCCTTATCCAGCACCCTCATCAGCCACAAGCCAGACCTTGGCCGGCAGTGGCACCGCGAAGAAGTAAATGCCTAACATTTATACTTAGGAAATTATCTAAGTACTCAAATGAAGGAATTCTAGCCGAAGCGGGTACCAGTATACTACAAAGCCGTTAGCTACCTACACCTCTACATGTGTACTTGTGAAAAATTCAAAGTCCACAGGACTATGGTGAAGGTGCCCTTATCGGCCAGAACACAGGGATACAAGCCGACAACGGCCCTGGCCAAAACACCTGGGATGAATCCAAGGCCAAGACGATAAGGACGCCAACGCCTGGACGGAACGGACACTACGGTCAGGGCTACAAAGGGAACCACCTAAAAGGAATCAAAAACACTTAGGAAATTTTCTGAAAAATCCTAAATGTTACGATAGCAACGGAACACCGGTCAAGCCGACAAGGCCACCAGGCCGAAAGGAAAGCACCTAAGCGGATCCCAAAACACTTAGAAAATTTTTGAAGAAATTCCTAAGTATTATGAAACTACGTCCAAACCGATCAAGCCACTAGGCCGTAAAGACAGCAGCTACAAGGACCCAAAAACACTTGGGAAATTTTTGAAACAAAATCCTAAGTGTTATGATAGTAAAGCAAAGAGGACGACCAGACTACTGGACAGGAAGGCCAACCTTACGGACGTAGCGGACACTCGCGGGTGACCCAAATTATGACTTGACACTGACAATTTACAGAATTGAAATGACAAAAGGCAAACAAGCATACAATGGATTCAAAGCCGAGAAGGATGACAAAAATTCTTTCATTCAATTAATTCATTACAATGGGGGGCACTTCGGCCGTTACATAATCTGGCAACAAATGAAAAGCTAATTACAGTAGTGAATAGCCGATCAAGCCTCCGGGGCACCTTCATCCGCGGCGGGCTCTTCAACCTCGTCGGCTCCCTCCTCGTCGGCCTCATCGGCCTCAGCTCCTTGGCCGGCAGCGGCGCTGGTGGCATCATCTAAGAAGTCGAATTCAGTATAGTCCGGCTCGCCGAGGCCGGAGCTTTCTATGGGGGACTCTCACTCCGACAGCGGAAGCTTGGCCTGCTCTTCTGGATCCTTCATCAGCTTTGGCAGCTTCAGGTTCCGTCTAGCCCACCCAGACGTGTAATTCATGGCCTTCAACGCCCGGGATAGCCGCCGACACAGGAGCCTTTGCATCCGCTCCTGGCCCAGGTTGTAATAGACGGACATCTCCCGGCTGAAATACTCCCGGCCGGCAGGGGAGTTCATCCCCCAATTCTCAAGCCTGGCGGCCACCACTTCGTAGCACCAGGAGAGCCTCTCATCGGCCTTCCACCCCTCGGCCAGGAACTTCTCGACGGCCTCATCGGCAGCCTTCACGACGGCGGCCTCGGCCTCAGCCTTCGCCTTGGCGGCCTCCTCGCTCCTGCGCCTCTCGGCCTCAAGCGCCCTGTGGGACTCCTCGAGCTCCCTTTTGCTCTCCTCGAGCTTGGCCAGGGCATCGTCCCTGGCTGCGGCGGCTTCATCAGCTTTGGCCTGCAGCGCCTTGGCATCCTCCCGGAGCCGGTCAAGGCAAGCTACCGCCTCGTCGGCCGAGGCAGCCTTCTGCTCCAGTGCTTGCAGGCGAGCTATCTCCCAGTACTGCCTCTTATGGCTTTCCATAAGCATGAAGGCACTCTGCAGAAGAAAAACAAAGGTCAGGCAAAAAACTCTACACAGATGAAGAGAGACACAAATATAAGGACAGTCACTTACTTGGACGAGGAGGTCCATACCGCCCTCATAAATCTTCGGGTCCTCGAGCTTCTTCAAGTGAGCCCGATCTTTGGCCGGCATGGCCTTGGCCAGGACGACGTGGCCGGGGACGAGATCATTAAACACGCCCCCGCCGACGGGGTACTCTATCACCTTCTGATAGGTGGCACCGGCAACCTCCTTGCCGGCCCTCTGCGTCCGTGGTTCCTGGACGAGAGGAAGCGCGGGGGCAGCATCGTCAGCAACAGTAAGGTCCACGACGGGACCACCATCGCCCACGCTGGGGACAGTAAGAGTACCGGCCTCACTAGCCGGAGAAGGGGAAGGAGCCCTCTTCGTCTTCTTAGAGACGCTCACGCCGGCCTCAGTCAACTTTTTCTGGCCGTCAGTGGCCGGTCTCTTTTTCTTTGATGGGGCAGGCTTTGGGGCCGCATCAGCAGTAGCCCCGCTCCCATCAGCAGCGGCACGTCGGGCCGCCTCGGCCGCCTTGGCAGCCAGCTCCTCGGCCGCCTTGGCCTTGGCAACAGCCATTATGGAACGTCGGTCCATGACAAAGTCTACAAAGGAAAAACAAACAGATTAGTAAGGCAAAGGACAAAACATAAAGACAGAAAGCCGAAGAAAAAATTACCATCGGCCTCAGCAGGAATGCCCAAATCCGGGCCATCGGCCTCCTCAAAGGTGGTGGTCATCCTCGGCCAGAGTTGGAGGTCATCCTCCTTATCCCCATACAGGTGATATCTGAAGAAGCCGAGGGCGGTCATCTTGTATTCAGTGATGTAATCTTTCACGCTCCTCGGCCCCCCCTCCAAGAAAGCCTCCACCTGAGCGTCCAAAATAGAGCTCTTCGGCGGGTCATGCAGGTTAAACCTCCCGGTGTGGCCGAGGGAGGGAAACTCAGTGCCACTCTCATCAATGGACACAAACACGAACTTGCTCTTCCACCCATGAATGGACGTAGGCAAATCCGTGAAGCTCCTCTTCTTCGGCAGCTGCTGAAGAGTAGCGTAGGCCGCACAGTTCTTGTGACTTCCTCGGCCGATCTGGTACAAGTTCATGAATAGTGCCGTCGTCGGCTGGTAGCCCAACTCCTCACACCGGAGCAAGAACCCTACCATCAAGGAGTAGCTGTTCGGCGTCAGCAAGGCCGGAGGAAGCCCCACCATGTCCAGGTACTCAGTAATGAAAGGGTGAAGAAGGAACCTCAACCCCTTAGCAAAACTCATCGGGTATACTCCAAAGTATCCCGGTGGTGGAAGAAGAACGTGGTCCGTCGGCCTGGGTGCCCTAACCCGCCCGAACGGCCCCACGTACATCTGGGCAACCAGATAGTCGGCCGCACTGCTCTCCGGCTTGATCAGATAGATGTTGGTGAGATCCAGGTAGGAAATGCCCGGCCCACTCTTCGGCCTCCTCACTCTCTTCGGCTTGGCGGCTCCCTTAACGGCGGACACCGGCCTCGGGCACGGAATGACAGCAGAAGTGGACGCCCCGTCCACCACTCGGGACGCACCTACGTCCTCACCCTTTGAAGAAGAGGCGGACTCCTCGTCCTCGCCTTCCTCGTCCATCAGCTCCGCGGATTTGTATGGACTTAAACGCTCTATCTCCTCCTCAAACTCCTCGAGCACCTCGTAGTCAAGCGACCTCGTGGAGGGCTGGTCGTCATAGGGGTAGTAGTCGTCGTTCAAGCTCTTCATTACTATTACTACGGGCCTAAGGAGAATAACTTAAGATCTAAGGGCGTTCAAACGCCTAACACTAGATCAACTACCTAGGAAGCAAAGTATGAAAAGTGAGGAAGATCGTGATGAACACTAACCTCAAACAACGAAGAACAGGCTTGGGAGTTTATCTCTCTAGAAAATCGGCCAGCACTTCGACAAATTCAGAATGCAAATGTGATTCCTCGTCGGAGGTGAAGGGGTATTTATAGACCCCCCACCCAACGGTCACTACACGTGGCACTCCCCCAATGGCCACATCAACGGCCACCAATGGGAGGCCACCACGTCACCAACGGGCCAGGACCAACCCACATCAACGGCCCACCGGCAAATCAGACTCTACGGCCTACACGCTCGCCGGCCTCACAAGTACCTGCCAGCGCCCATAACGTCCCATCTGCTTGCCAATATCACAAATGCCAAACAATGAGGAGACGGCAACGGCCAGGAACACAACGGCCACAAGATCAAAAGACCCAAGAGCCCAAAAGCCATCGGCTCCTCGTAATAACCCTATATGATAACCCTCTACAAGCGATCTGCGCACAAGGGTTCTCCAACAGGGTTACCTTGGCCAGAATCGCCATGAGGGTTGGATTCAGGGGGACTACGACGAGACCGCTTCTGCCGGGGACTCAAGCAACTCCTTCACCCCTCGCACTCCTCGGCCTGAAGAAGTGGGGGACTGGGGGACTACACCGGCCTCAACGAAACAAAGAGTATAAACAAGGTAACCACAAAACATGGCCACATCATCCACACAGCACAACGGAACCTCATCGGCCAAAGGCCCAAAACGTCATTAGCAAACGGCCAACAAGCCACTAGAGGCAAGGACACTCATCGTCCTCCGCCAACAATTAATTTTGACGGGCCCTTCGGCCAAGAACACGAAGGCCAACCAGCAACGGCCAAAAGGAGTGCGCGAGCACCCTCATCGGCCACCCAAAGGAAAGGACGCTATCGTCCTCAAAGCAAGGAACAACCTCACCGGCCCAAACATAAACTTCAATCACCAACGTCCAGGAAAGGGAAAGCGCGCCTTCAACGGCCGACATCGGAACAAGACACTCATCGTCCTCAAAGGAACACGTCAAGGAAATGACGGCCTCCCCGCCCACAGCGAGGAGCAGGTAACGGCCAAAGCCCATAACAGGATCACCAAAATGGAAACAGCGCCAATACCGCAACGGCTAACGGCCTGGAAATGCCCGCGTCGGCCAAAAGCACAAAGCACAGAAATCTACTCTCCTTCACTTCGCCTACGTCTCAGCTTAGAGAGTGGGGGACTCCTGATGGAGTATATGGGTCTGAGCCCCAGGACCCACATACTCGGAAGAACAGAAAGCACAAGACAACAGAGTGGCGCCCTCGTCGGCCAAGACGCCTCCGTCGGCCGAAAAGGGGCCAACTCAGATTACGGTCCTGAGCCCAAGGAACTCGGGTGCCCTCGTCGGTCGCGCCCTCGTCGGTCGTGCCCTCGTCGGCCACGCCCTCGTCGGCCACGAAGACCTCCCAGAATCGGATTCTATACTTACTCATTTGTACAGCCCATTAGAGGCTTTGTATTCGGCCCAGTAGCGGTCCAGTTGTAAATGGGCCTCCCAAGCCCAAGGCTTGGGAGCCCAACCCTAATTTTCTCTATAAATACTCCCTTTGGGAGTAGTTATAGGGGTTACAAAATCATTCTGTTGAAGCATATTATTGCACTTCTCTCTCTAGCTCTCACTTCTCTCTAGATACTCTATCACCAACAAATGGAGGCTTTGACCTCTATGGATATTCAGACTCTGACTTTGCCGGGTGCAAAATTGATAGAAAAAGTACCTCAGGTACTTGTCAGTTAATTGGTGGAAGACTTGTCTCGTGGTTCAGCAAGAAACAAAACTCAATTGCTACTAGCACTACCGAAGCTGAATACATAGCTGCAGGCAGCTGCTGCGCTCAAATCTTATGGATGAAACAGCAATTGAAGGATTATGGAGAAGAAACAAAGGAGATTAGCATACTGTGTGATAACACAAGTGCTATAGCCATAACTCATAATCCAGTGTTCCACTCAAGAACCAAGCACATTGAGATCAGACATCACTTTATTAGAGAGCATGTTGAAAAGAAAACCATCAAGTTAGAGTACATTCCCACGGAGAAGCAGTTGGCTGACATATTCACCAAGCCACTGAATGAAGCCAGATTCACTGAACTTAGACAAGAGCTTGGAATGCTAGATGACCTAGATCAAGTGAAGGAAGAGCCCTGCACCCCTTCAGAGAAAACCTAACTCCAAAATCAAGGGGGAATTCGTAGCCACCTGCTGAAGGGGAACGGTTATGAGGTACTCAGGAAGTAGCCACCTGCCAATGGTTAGCTACTCAAAATCCTAAAGGAATGAAGCATCCAGGTCCAAAGAAGTCAATATCAGACTCATATTAAAAGGGAGTCAGAATCAGAGAAATCAATTAAGCAGTTGACTGCTTTCCAGCAGCAGTGGGCTCAGCAGGTGACTGCCTTCCAGTCCACTGCTACCCTCAAAATGAGAGTAGAGCATCAATACCTTATTAACAAGGAGATCAAGCCAGGAAAAAGGAAAGAAAAACAGGGATAAAAACCTTGGTTCACAGGTTCTAGCAGATGCCTACCAGCAGGTGACTGCCTCAGAGCAGGTCAATGCTTCAGGCCAGCAGTTGGCTCAATTTCTGATTGATACACATGGAATCTGGACACGTGGTATATATCATCTTAATCCTCTCATATCAGGGATTCCAAAAAGGTGATTTTTTATTTTAGAAAACATCAAAAATCAGCCCAAAATTGACCCCTCTGCTACGTGTTTAAACGCATTTAATGCTGAGAAAGCCAGCCGTATTCTCCAACGGCTATATTCCAACGGCTAGTTTTCCCGATAGCCTATAAATACTCCCTCCGTACATCTCCTTCGCACTTTTCACTCTGCAATCTCTCTCCACTCAATTCTAAGCTCTCAAACCCTCTGAAAAGCTTTCGCACTTAAATAAGCACTTCCATCCCCATACACACCAAAGATGGCCTCATTAACCCAGATTTCCAAATCCATCTTCACCGGTTCCATTCTACACACTCCCAAGATCCTTGAAAAGGCAGAAAACCAAGACCTAATGAGGGAGCTCCTAAGAAAACTTGAAACGACGGGGCTAATAACAATGGCTACCTTCCCCTATCCTTGTTTTTATCCAGAAACAGTAGCAGAGTTCTACGTTAACTCCACGCCTAAGACACTGAAATCCATTGTACTTGGATTTGAAGTAGAGATCAAGGAAGAAGAAATAAAGGAACTGCTCTCCTTACCTGGGGACGAAGCCCCAAATGTGACAGACCTCAACCTAGACGAAGAAAGCTTCAAAGACACAGTATTCCTACCTAGTGCTCAACACCTCAACACACTAAAAGTGAAGAAGAAGTTGATGGTTCAAGAGTACTCCCTTCTGCTCGACATCCTCTACAAATGCATTGACACCAAAAGCACGGCTCTAGATGAAATCAACGCAAAAAGGGCAGTTCCATTGGCTGCAATTATCTCAGGCATCCCTCACAACTGGTCAAGGTATGTCCACAACCAACTTCAAGAATTTGTCAACAAATCTCACGAAGAAAGAAGAAAAGACAACACCTTCCCATGGGTAGGCTACGACTATCTCATCGGAGAACTCTTGAAAAGGAAAGGGCTGGTAGGGGAAGTCAAAGAAGAAACCAATTGGAGGAAATTCCTCCACCAAACCTCCAAAGCAGGGGCTCCACAAATACCAAGGGCAGACCCCTCCTTTGTCTCCAACGAACTACTCTTGGTATCTTTCAAAGTGGATACCAAGACAGCAATACGGCTTAGATCTGGGTGCAAGGTAAGCACATCCAAGAAACCAAGGACGGCAACAAGAAACCTACGAGCCGAAATGGAAGAAGCAGCATCTTCTCTGGCACCCATTCAAGAAGAAGAAGTAGTGGCCTCCCCTCTTGCCATCATTCAAGAAGAAGGCGCAGTTGCCTCATCTCCTCTAGCCATCAAGGATACAGCAGAGCACTCACCCAGCTCTTCAAATGCAAGTAATAGCTCTGAACTACCCTTATCTGTACTTATTCCAAGAATGAATCAACAGGGAGAGCAGGTGACTCCCCAAGATACATAGCAGATAATACAGCAAGAAGAGCAGGTGGCTCTCTTACTAGAGCAGGTGGGTGATTCATCTCCAGCAGTGGACTCATCCAAGCTGCCTCTCCAAGAAGCTGTGCAGGTGGCTCCTCTCAACGAGCAGCCCCCTCCATCACAAGCAGTAGACTCACCCAAAATCACACCCCTAGAGCAATTGGACGCTGAATTTACAAGAGTCAAGGCGTGGAGATCCTGGAAGCTATCTAGGAGCCGCCTTCAAGTTGAAAACTTTGCACACTTTGTCGAAGAAGAAGACTTTGTGGTGGATTGGCTCGGCACTGAAGATATGGCGGAAGCAACCAAGATGCTAAAGATCAATCAAGTCTACGCACTAAAGAAGAAGAATCTCACTGCCAAATCCCACTTAGAAGATGGCAGTGATGATGATCTTGATGATGATGATGATGATGATGATAATGCACCCAGAGGACCTCCGAGCTCAAAAGGTAAGAAAATCATTCACTCTTCCTCTTCTAGTGACAAAGAAACCAGGAGAGCCATGGAGAAGTCAAAACTTGAAACCCAAGGAGGAGGAGAGTCATCTAAAGCTCCCCAGAAACTGCTAGTTGCCACCATACATCAGGGGGCTAACCTAATGGATCTCACCATAGAGCCTCATCAAGAAAATGCACCGGAACAGCCTGCCACATCCAGTGCAATCAAAGATCAGATCCTACATGACGGTGAAGAGGATACCCCAACACTAGCAGAGGTCTTCATCAACGAAAGAAGGGCCACCACCAAGTTCATAAGCAATGCTGAAGTTAGGATGCATAAGAGGCTCATCAAGATGCAAAAGCATATGGATGAGCTTGTCGAAAGGAGGTTTGCTGAAGTCCATTGCCACCTCAAGAGCAACCTCATGATCCAACAAGTATTTAATTCCGAACAAAAAGCTCAACTAAACATTCAACTCTCCAGGCAGCCTGCTCAAATAGAGGTAATACAGAGGGAACTAGCAGAGCTACGTGCAAAGGATGAAGACTTGGAAAATCAAATTCTAGCCTCATTGAAAGAGCTAAGAGAAAGAGAGCTAGCAGTAGCCTCCCAAACACCAGCAGAGCCCTCTGCCCAGGTACTTCCTACTCTTTCTTTACCTCCTAACCTTGAGCAAGCCCTTAAGACCATTCAAGAACATGAGAAATTCATCCAAAACATAAAAACGAAGGAGCTTCCAGCAATGCTTAAGCTCCCTCAGACGGTTGTAACAAAGCAAGTCGAGCACTCAAATGCCATTGGACAAACTCGAGCAGACATGGCATCCAACCTCAACTACCTACACCAAGCAACTCAAAAGGCATTCCTACAGCATGGAAGTGACCTTCAGAGACTGGGCCAAAACTTGGAAACCACTAACCAACGGCTTCAAAACCTGGAAAATGAAGTCAGGGATGAAGTGAAGACTGACATTATGGACATCAACAATCACATCAAGGCCCTATCCATTCAAGTCTATGGACTCAATCCAAAAAGAAGAACAGCTGATGACACTAATGATGAAATTGAAGATCTATTTGATGAAAGCTACATCCCTAATGATGCCAAAAAGGGGGAAAAGACTCCACAAGCACAAGCAGGCCCCTCCTCCTCCAAACGATCCCTGGCAGCAAAGAAAGGAGCAAAAACAAGAAAGAAGAACCTACTGCTCAAAGAAGAAATGGAAATCAGAAAAAGGAAGACTGAGGAAGCAAGAGCAAAAGAAGAAGCCAAAAGAAGCAAGAAGAAGACAAGCAAGAATATGCTAGATTACAAGTCCGAAACTGACTATAAACTATTGTATTCTAGACATTAGAACAATGTACAAACTTAAAGAAAATCAATAAAAATGTTTGTTACTTGTGTAGTATAGTTTTGGCATCATCAAAAAGGGGGAAATTGTTAGTACCCAATTTTGATAGATTTTGATGATGCCACTATAATAACACGTGTACATTGTGTCTCAATTTTATTTGCATTATGTGACAAAATTAATGTACAATTTTTATGACTAATAAAATATTACCGGAAAAAGTAAAAATGCAATAAGGTAATTTTATTTACCTTAATAAGATATTTATATCCTACCGGTATATTTTATTAGACCACAAAAATTATATGTCACAAAAAGAGCCTAATGTTAGAAAATCATATACATTGAATGTATATGATTGGGAACAAAACATGACCGGCATTAAATACCGGATCAAGTACTGGGGGCCGTGGCATGGACGCACACTTGAAAGATACCTCCAGCAGCCAAATAATGCTAGACAAAGTGATCAGCCGAAATTAAATGTTTCAGCACAAGAGGACAAAAGTACAACTCGTACCACCAGAAGTTCAACGGCAGAGATCAATCTATCCTAACCAATGGATAAGATTGATTAGCCAAAAAGCCTATAAATAGAGGCTGAAACGCAAGTTTCTAACCAAACTTTGAGCATCCAAAGTAGAGATATATCCTTAGAGCATTTAAGATCAATCTAGCAAAAGAGAAAGTGCTATTCTAAACTTTACTCTCTGCTTGGACTCATGCTTCACTAAACTTCCAGTTCTTAAGCTATTCATTGCTAAATCTTAGAAGTTTAGTTCCTAGTTGGAGGTTAGAACTTTCGTATAAAATTTCAGAAATTGTTGTAAACACTTAGGAGAACAGTTGTTCGGATCCTATAGTGTGGTTAGATAGATAGAGTACCTTTTGATCCCCACTGGATCATCAGAGAAAAGTCTAAAGGACTGAGTAACTTTGAGTGGTGTTATACTCACTGTGAAAAACCTACAATCTAGGCCTAAGTGTTGTAAAGGCTAGATTGGCACTAAGTGTATTGGGCTTAATACTTTAGTGAAATTCATCTGAAAGAGGGTGGGACTGGACGTAGGAGGATTACACCACCTCTGAACCAGGATATACTGTGTGTTGATTTACATTCATTCAACAAAGCACACACTTAGCACTTCTCACAAAAAGATTGAAGTCTGCCAACAGAATCTTAAGCAGTTGTCTTAACTGACCCAACTGCTTATCATACTGCTTATCCTACCACTCAACTGCTGACCTCACTGCTCATATACATACATAACCATTGAACATCACAACATTACCAGACTCCCTTAGCATCATCAACAAGAAGTTTTACTCAAACGGATCTCTGAAAATCTGCTTATAACCTAAGCAGGTGGCTCAGCAGTTCCCTCAGTACCACCCAACTGTCGAGACCACTGCTCCAGTGAAACTTCACCTTATTCCTACTAAAGCACCTTTTCTGAAAGCACTCATCATCCTAAACAATATTCCATCATCATTTTCATCATAAAGTCTGTATTTGTCTCAGCAGTTCCCTACTACCTAGCCAACTGCTAAGCCAACTGCCAAGCCAACTGCTAGCTATCTAAGTCCAATTTCCTCAGATCAGAAAGTGGTTAAAACACCCATTATATAAAGAGTAAAGACTTCCGCTGTGCATCTATTAATCTCTCAAAAGATTATAGATCAACTCCTCTAGAGGGGAATCTTTGTAAAGATCGAAAAGATTTAAAAGTCTATTCACCCCCCCCCCTCTAGACTTTTACCCTATCTGGGACCATCAACTACATTTCATTACATATTCTCAATTTTTTATTTGAATGTGCTTTATAATCTATTATAGTATCTATCACTACTATTGGTCTATCAAAACTATATTGGTTGTAGTCTCAAGTTTGTAGTCTCAAGTCAAAATTAACAAAATTCTAAGAGTTGTAACATAGTATTTTCATTCAATGTTTTTGTCGTGGAATATGCTTAACTATGAACAAGTTAAATAAAGTGGATTGTAGGGTATTCATATCCCGTCTTATTTTATTAGATGAGAATATATTGGCCATATGTTGTTATTCTTGTCGATATTGAGAAGGATCTAAACGTTGCTAACTGAAGGTTATGTGGAAAAATTCATGGCTAACTTTACCATATATAATTTTTTTACCCCGAAAGGCAAATCACCAAAATCAGTGGGGTAAATGCCGGGAAACATTTACCGGATTTTATTGAGAAAAAAGAAAGAGTACAAGAGAAGAGGGGGATTGAGCCAAAACCTCTCCAGAGAAGCATACCTTCTCAAAATACAAGCATAAAAAATACCCACATAAACAAATTAACGGGGAGCTGAGCCGGACCCGTTAGTAAAAGATCTGAAACTATGAAGACCGAAAAGATCCGAAACTATGAAGACCGAAAAGATCCGCATAGTAAGCCTACTTTTCTAATCCTGGAAGATCACTGATCTGGTGAAATACTTGCCATTCGGTTTCCGATTGGGCTACCATGTGATGTGCAGGCGTGCAGCCCAATTGCCTTCACGTTTCACCAACCCATAGACTACCTCTTTCCTACAAGATTAGAGCAACATTTCATTAACCGCAGCTTTCCATCTTCCATTTCCTTCGTCCTGGATGTAACTCAAAGTCAAAGTAGAATCCGTTTCTACCTGGAAGTCGGTGAATCCCTTCTCCATAGCATACAACGTGGCTATGATAATAGTGAAGAGTTCAGCTTCAAGACTCGAAGCCACATTTAATGGAAAGGACAGAGCAAAGACAAATTTCCCTTCATCGTTCCTCATTATCGCACCCCTCGACGCCTGATGAGCTAAGTATTTCGCATCAGTGTTTAGTTTGTATTTCTTGACTGGTTTCCCCCATTTAATCAGCTGATAGCGGAAATTAGAAAGCCTAAACTAGGAAGGAACCAAATTCTCCTCTCGTAGAATATCTCCCACTGAATCAAGTTTTAAGTTAGATAAGCTTGTGGACCAGGCCTGAGTGTAAAATTTTGTCTGCTGAATGATATTTTCAAAATTAGGGATTGCTCCACCAGTTCCCCAAATTGTGTTTGCATAAATTTTCCACACATGCCAACATATTATGCCATGCAAATTGTGCTTGAAAATATATGTTAATTTCTTGCTACCTGCTTTGAGCCACCAAGCCATAAATATTTGATGAACAGTCTGAGCATTTGGTGAGCATGGAATTTCCAAAATACCCATGAAATACCTCCAAATGGGTCTTACCTTTTCACAAGTGTAGAATAGGTGATCCATAGAATCTTCAATACTCCTGCAAAGAGGGCAAATAGATGACTTAAGAACTATCTGAAATCTGAGGATATTATCTGTGGTTGGAATGATGTTATGAAGAATTTTCTATTGGAAACTCTTAATCTTCATAGTTTGCTTTGGATGCCAGGCGTGTGAAAAAGAAAATGTGTTAGGGAGCTCTTGTATGATCATATTATATGCTGATTAAAGGTGAATCTGCCATCATCCTCAGGTAACCATTGTACCTCTGCACTTAAATTACCCTCACATAGATGCATTGCAGTATAGTTAATATTACAAATCCTTCTCCAAATGTGAGAATTAGTCATTTTTGGGACTAGATTCTCTCCTCTTGGATACCTAGCCCGGAAGAAATCTGTCCAAAGAGAAATGTCTTTTTGCCACTTCCACCAGAGCTTTATAGAAAAAGCTTTTTCTACATCGGCCAAAGCTCTAATTCCTAAACCACCCTACTCATTAGGTAAACATAGTTTAGACCAACTCAGCAAGTGGACCTTTTTCTGTGATTAGAGGACCCCCAAAAGAAATCTGTCATCTTGCTTTGCAGAACTCTAATCACTCTTCTAGGTAGAGTGTCTGCAGCTAGGATGTGTAATGGAATAGAGCTAAGCACATGTTTAATAAGTCCATGGAGATGACTTGCTTTCAAATTGCTGAATAAGTCCCAAGCAGTATTTGAATCTATTGATTCCTTTGTGAAGATTTATAAATCCATTTCAATTAATTAATACTTACATTCAACTCATATTTAAATTTAACTAAATTACGTTAATAATTAAATATATTGTTATTAAATTAACAACCTCACTAATTTAACCATTTTAATAATTCAAAATGAAAAAATCAATACTTATTAAAAAGATACATAATTCAAACGACATACCGTATCTGCATAAACAGGGAAAATGGTATAAGATAGATTATATTCTTCAATCAAACTTTCAACAGATATAGTATTATACTCTGATTTAATTTTAACTGATACGACTCGAATGAAACTGCTTTGCCATATATAAAAAAAATTGTCACGGATTTGGCAGTGACAAAATCCGTGACAAACATTTTTTCGTACACTTGTCACGAAGTTTGTCACGAAAAAAGTCGTGACAAACAATTATCAGTACAACATTAATACGGTGACCTATGGAATATCAATAATTGGGTTTTGTCACAGAATTTGTCACGGACTCGTCTGTGACAAATGCCCGAAAATTTAAAAAAAAAAAGTTTGTGCCGGAGTATTTTCACGGACGAAATCCGTGACAAAAATCCATGACAAACGGGCTGTTTTTTTGTAGTGTGGCCGGACGAGCCTCCAGACCGGTCTGGCCGAACAGGAAAAGGACTCTCTCTCTCTCTCTCTCTCTATATATATATATATATATATATATATATATATATATATATATATATTTAGGTTCATGTGAGAATATTATCTTAGGAGAGAAATAAGAATAATTATGCACCATTAGATCATGCCACAAATCTAGATATTGGAATGAGATTAATCAAACGTTGATGAGGAGTTTTTGGTAAACTAACAATTTTAGTTATTAATGACCGACATTATTGCTCCACTATTTCTATTACCGTTCTTTTAGTTACGGTAAGTATTAACTTCCACATCTAGTGTTTCCTTAGTTTGACTTATTCATTTCTTTTTGTTTATAATTTTTCATTTACTTAAGTTTCTAGCTACTAAATTTATTCCATCAGCGACTTTACATTTTCATTGAATTACGTAAGTGTATATATAATTATACATTAGAGTGCACCACTATTCAGTTGCAGCCACTTACATGAAAATCATATACGTACAATTATAATTAGATCAAAAATTTGAGAGAAAAAAAATTTCATGTTCATCTTTATTTTTAAGTTGTAAAAATAAACATCTTAAAAATTCTTAATTAAATGCACTTTTAGAAGTACACTATTATTTGATACATTCTTATCTTAAACAATGAAAACTCAAAAATGATATATCGAGAATGCATGATGTAATGCACTTATGCACCATCCTAGTTAGCTTTTTTCCGTTTAAAAAACGTTTTAAACTCGTACCGTTTTTTTGAACAAAAAAACGCGTTTAAAACGAAAAATAATGTCGGTCCGTTTAAAAAGGAAAAAAACTTCCACTAACCGTATAAAACGTATAATTCTCGTATTTTACAAAAAATAAAAACATCATTTGATCACTTGAATGAATACATCAAATGAATAGGAGATCAACAATAGTTTAAAAGAAAAAATGAAAACTTCATCTCCGTGACCCCGTGTTTTCGTATTGTTACAATACAAAATATACAATTGTTAAATGCGGAAATTAATTGCATTATGACTAAAGTTAGCATCCTAAGAGGTTAAAATCTAAAATACTACTACATATTAGATTTGTGATTTTCTTTTCCAAACAAGCATATCAAAATTAAGGGTTTTTTAAATCTGACATTTTTTAGTATAAAGTTTTACACAAACAATAATAAGTGTAGCAGTCGCACAACTTTCACATGTCATCCGTCATCTAGATTAAAATGATGAGTTTAACTTGAGTGTTTTTAGTAATGTAATTTGCTACTTCAATATGTGTGCGCTCTTATTTGTTTTTATTATATGTTATATTATGAAGTATATAATTTAAATAGTATTTTGGACTTAATCATTATTTCTTTTTTGTCATGAACTTATGCTATTATGAATGCATTTTTGATGGAGTAATGAAATATTATATTTGAATGTGTGTGTATGTTGATTATCCTTTATGTACTATATGTTTTTTATGCTCTAAAAACTAGTACAATAATTTAATCATACAAAATAAGAGCCGTATTTTTAACCCGAATTTTTCGAAGAGATGTCGTATTATACACGTATACGTATTTACACGTTTTATAAAAGTCAACGTATTTTTTGCCGATTTTTTGACTGTATTTTTGTTCTGGTTACCGAATAAAACACGTACGTATTAAACCACGTTTAATTCCCGTACCGTATTTAACTAACTATGTGCACCATGTATAGTGCATTTACTTAAATAAAAAACTGCATTTGTAATTCACGATGTGATGACTGATGAGGTGCATTGTGTATATAGCTAGAGTGCATTATATTTACTTTAAAAATGCATGATTTTATATCAACTTCACAATTTCCTTTCCGTGTTAAAGTTTTATTAATCAATCTTAAGATGATTTATTTGAGCTAGTATTCAATTCAAAAAATAAAAGATTGAATGAAAGGTGCACAAATTCAACTAGCTCCACTAATGGCACTTTCAAGGGTAAAATGCACGATAATGTGAAAATTGATGCACTTATGTATTCTTCAATTGCATCACTTATGTGTCCTTTTTAAGTTGCACTTTTATAAGTATACAACTATGTATTTTTTATGATTTTAATCTTAAAAGATAAGAATTCATATACTCCGTAGTCCGTAGACACTACTAAAAGTGTATCATTATATCAACACTGGCACAATGCACCATGTATATAGTGCATTAAGTTCAACAATAAAATGCATTCGTAAATCGTAATATGATGAGGTGCAATTGGTGGCTGGTGCATAGATGGAGTACGATTTGTGAAAAAATGCATGATAGTGTCAAACTTAAAATGATTTATTTAAGATAGTGTTGAATTTGAAAAATTAAAATTAAAAAGTTTGATCGAAATATTGACCTAGCTTCACAAATTGCACTTAATCTATGTTTGGATGCATAGTAAATATTTATTTAATACATAATAGTAAATAGTTTTGAAGCTTTTTGAATAGTTATTAAATACGAATAAATTATTCCGAATTTGTTCCATACATATGTTAGTTCGGAGCACTCCTAAAATCAATATAATAATAATTATATAAATTGAAAACTTCCTTTACTACTTAATATGGATGCACGTGTAACATAACAAGATTACATAAAAGTCCCTATTATACTAGTTAGCGGTTACATAGTTTATCATGACCATTAATTTCCTTAATTTTAGGGATTCATATCCTTAAATAAACAACTGAATTTGGCCATTCGATCAAGTATCTCAACGGTACTCTTCTTTTCTCATTTCTCTCCTAAGCCCTCTTTCTCACCGGAAACAACCCCTATATATATATATATATATATATATATATATATATATATATATATATATATATATATATATATATATATATATATTAAAAAAAATAAAAAAACAGACTGGCCGGGCTGTTTTTTATATATATATAAATTAAAAAAGAATAATTTTTTAAAAAAATCAACCCGAATCGAGTCTGGCCCAGCCCAACCCCAATTCAAACCCGAGTCAATACCAGGCCTTCATCCCAAAAACCTAGTCCCACTCAATCCCGGCCCAAGCCCAGTACATACTTAATGCATATGTGTTTAACTCAAATCAGCGTATTGTTTTTTATTTTATTCCTAATTGTATTGTGAGCCAGATGGCAAACAATCTATTCATTTAATATTTCAGTTTTTATGACCAAAAAAATATTGTCATGTCTTTTAAAGCTAATAGGCAACACCAAGGGTGATTTCTAAGACAACAATGTTAATCCTTTACAGATAATGAGCAAATGCAATTCTTTACACAAAATTATCAAAAAAAAAGTCAGATATGATAAGACTACTAGACTGAAAGAATACAAACATTATTTAGAATTAAGAGATGGGTCCAGTTGCTTTTATAAGGACGACCTGACACACACAAAGAAGCTTGTTCTGTTGCCCAGTGAAACAAAACACCACGTTTGATAGTCGAAGTATTATTAGACATGCAAGCCCAAGGGGAACATGCGAAGAAGTAACAACAACATAAGCCTCAGAACAACAGAAAGAAAATAGATAAATATAAACTTTGTTACAAGCTCCTCATCGTCTTCCTGATGCCACAGAATCAGAAGAGAAGAGGTGCTTCACACGCGAAAGGACAGAGTCTTGCGCTGGATCATATGGGTGGTCCTTTGAAGGAATCTCCAATATGGCTGGAATTGGCTTGTTATACCCATCCACCAAAAACCTTATCATGTTGGCAACCTGAACATTGATTTATAGCGAGTGAAGCAGCAAATAATCAGCATCACGACCTCAACCCTAAAACATAAATGTAATTAAAAGGGTTTCCCAAGACCTTATTGAGTTAATATGGGATGACATGAGTACATAACAGGCAGAACCGCAGAACACAATAAAGAGGATACATATTCTACTTGTACATATAAGTTTCAAACTTGATCTTTACTTTCTACTTCTAAAGAAAGTAAGATTGACGATAAACTTTAGTAACTTATGTAAGGAATACTTACAAATTGGCTAATTAACAATATAGCAATGTCCTCTCTTGTAGTGAACTCTTTGAAAGCTTCTTCAATCTGTTTCGCCGTAGTTTCTAAAACACAACCATTAGAACAACTGAACTTAGTAGCACTTACAATAAATCAAGTATGATGAGAAATAATATGTATTAGCTGACATAATTGCAATTCACATGGAAGTTAGAAAGTCCTGTTTAAGGCACCTATATCAGAACTCAAAATGAATCCGTACTTGAATCGACAATAAGATAGTTTGTTTTCCTTCTCAGGTCCACATTGCCTACTCCAGCCAGTAAAAATCCAGTAATGGTATCCTATATTAACATGAAGTCAGACAGCTAATAACTCCATGAAGACTATTGATGCATAAAAAATCACATGTAAATAAAGCCATGCACCTCAGCACCTCCATGTATTTTGGTAGGACGTAACAAAATGTACCCAAATGAATGTGTAATGTCAATCTATACCTCTGCTATAAGAGCATCCTCGGGACCAAACAAGTTGAATTTAAATTTAGATGTTTTAAGTGAATGTAGGTGTATGCAACACTGCAAAGTAGTCAAACTTGAGATCCTCTGTAGTATCATGTAGGGAAATAAAGACCATATATTTGAGTTTGTAACAAAAATTTATGATTTCAAATTCTTCCTTACTACTTTCCCATGACATTCAAATTCTATTCCCCATTTATTCCGTCCTTCCAACCAAATGAGCTCTATACCTTTGTATATATTTCTCCAAGGCTAAAGAGCAATGTTATACAATTTCTGTTTCCAAATGTTATATTCTTTTTGTCCTAAAGAAGAGCCCTCTTTAATATACTGTTTTCTCCATATCCAAAAAATTCAGTTTGATCATGTGAAGCTAAATGTTCTTGTAGTTTGCCAAAAAGTGACACAAAGAGTAATAGAAAAGTTGTATATCACGAGTTTAGTTAAACCAACAAATAGCTCTAAAGTATGTAAGTGGGTTCATCTTGTACTAAATCACAACAAAATTAGGTGACCTTGGAATAACTAATGGTGATAGAACTAGATAGTCTAGATTACAGCATTTTTATATCTCAGCTATCATACACAAAGAATGTTTAGATCCAGATTGGATATTGAAAATATTAACATAAATAACACAAAATATCCGCCCATTTATTTGCAGTCGGCCCTCTCGGTCTGTCATCATACCATGTGAAGTACAATGAATTACAGCACCCATCCCGCCTAAAACTATAAAGACTTTTTAATACATAGAATAGATCCATATTGTTTATTGATCAAACGGGTTACATTTTTTGCAAAAAGGTTTTGTAATGGCAAATTAGTACTCCCTCAGTCTCATTTTGTAAGATACTTTTCCTATTCACTTGGTCAACACAAATCACTCTTCATCGCTTACTTTATGAATCAAATTTTAATCAAATTTGAATCTGGTTTTTGCAACTTTGTAAAGCTTTTAATGTAGTTTCTGAATATGTAATTCTCTTTTTCTAAAAAAATTTGAGTGCGGACAGGGATCCGTTTGCTTTATCGTCGATCAAACATCGTAAACCGTAAAGTGCCTTACAATTCAGGCGGAGGGAATAATAAACACTTGACCCTTGGGACAAACCATTCTACATCTCTTGAGCACTGTTGAGCATGGGAAAAACATATCTAATCAAGCACTTAAACTTAAAAGCCCCATTAAAGTAACCAAGTAATCAGGTGTACTTTTGTATGATCACTATAGACTTCACCACATGATTATGTGCTTCTTCATCAGTGAAGACAATGTTGCAGACCAAAATTCATCGCAATTTTTATATCATCAAAGTATAATTTGTAAAAACAAGTTATAACAAGGTTGGAGAAAAGTTTGAGATTAGCAATCCTAATATGAATTAAGCATCTTTGGCCAGTGATGAATTTATAAACAAATGCAAACAAAGAACTGCATGCTACACAGAGAAGTAAGAGTCTCCACCTCATCAGCAATCATTGCAATAAGTGCTGAGCTATTGGGGCGGATTTGAGATCCATTCGCCATCTAAGAATAAAATAGGGTTAGCAGTAGTTTGATCAATGGTCAATAACATAGGAATATATTAATAAGTGTGGAATCATAATATTATTAGTTTATTACTGTTTCTTTTCATTGTACTTTTACATGAGAGCATACTCAGGAGATGTTCCACAGAAGTTAATAGTTGTCTTATGCAACTCCAAGTCTAACACTTCTTGTGCTTAACTAATTAAGTTTGCTGGCTTTGGATGTAATGCATACTCCCTCTGTCCCAATTTGTTTTGCAAAATTTCCTTTTTATATCGTTCCAAAATGATTTCCCACTTTCCGTTTTAGGTATAGAAATATGATCAAAATGACAAGTTTACCCTTGCTCCCTCCTACCCTTCTAATCCGCCATCCATCCATCCAATTATTAAATCTCATCCATCTCTGAATAAAAGGTTTTGGTAATTTAATATAGTGTCAATTTCTTGCAAAAACGTCATTTTCATATAAAGGGTCGGATAGAGGGTGTGATCTGGTGTGAAGGCTTTTGGACGATGACAGCAAGTGAACTAGTGTTTGGAGATCCAAAAAGGAGATGGAGAATGAGAAGACTAAGACCAGTAGTGGCAAAAAGGGAAACAACGTCATAGAGAGCCCAACTTTTTCGGAGGAGTTTGACTTCTTTATTCACCAATACCAATCTGCCAACCTTGTTCGGCTTTCTTCTCTCGAACTCGAATCCTTCAAAGATACTTGCATGGTTGAACTCCTCCGAGATGAAACTAACAACACTAAAACTCTAGGAGAGATTATGAAGGTTGCTTTTGGACCTTCATGGAATTCTCTTCTCTGTAAAAATACACTTGAAGCTGGGAAAGTTGAACCTGACCATCCCGCGCTTCTTGTGATTAGCTCTACTGCTATAAGATCCCTGGAACTTCTGAGGGAGTTGAGACCATTTACTAAGGAATGCCCTGCTGCAAAGCTTTTCTCTAAGCACATGAAGATTTGAACAGGCGGTTTACTAAACAAGTTAACACAACCACTTTGTATTAGAGTCCCAAACTGCCAAAAGAAGAAGATGAATGGGATGGGAGGCCTCTTTTAAGTGCAGCAGTAGGAAGAGGAAAAAACAAAACTTTCGGGCTCCATAATATTCGCTTGGGTAGAAGAGTGTAGCACCTGTTGATTCCTCGAATTCCATGGCATATTTAACTCTCCCGAGGCTCAAAAGGAAACACAGCTATTTACCCTTACTCCGGAGATCAGACAACGTAGTTTGGACAGGATGTGCATAATTCATCACAATCAGCAGGCTTGAAAAATTCAGAGTTTGGACAGGATGTGTCATGTTTTATCTTTATTTATCCAGTTTTCATATGAAAACTATATTAAAACAATTTAAATAAACAAGATAGTAATACTCTTTTCTAGTTTCTGTTGACTGCATTTTAGATTCTGCTTCATTTAGAGACAGATTTTGACAAGGTTATGTTTCAAACTTTCATGTGTATAAATCCATCCCGCTTGGAATATTTACTTCAGTAATACCCCTTCATAGCATTATTGTTATTTTCTTTTCTTTTTTCCCATGAGCCGCCCAATTAAAGATTTGCTCACATCCTCTGATTATTGCAGCATAAGCCCATTCCAGACTTAAAAATAACTGAATACACGACATAAAAAGTTGCAGTACCACTATTCTTTTAATAGGATACCAATAGTTTTGGATCTGTAATTTTCTTCTAATGATCTTTTTGTGAAATGTTATGCTTAAAAATTGATTCATCAAAGAAGACAAGAGGCAAATCAGGCAAAGAAATCCAGACAAGAAGTATAGGAGATTCATAATTCACATTAAAATCGTAAGTATACTTCAACACACGCATACCGGAACTACGGAAGGTGGGAAGGTGACAATTGAGAAGGGCCGATTGGCTGAACCACTGAAGGGTGAGCGGCAGAGTGCCGCAGGCTACGACTAACGAGGCGTGGTGCGGTGCTGGCGCCTGGCGGAGTGGCGGTGCTTCCGTGCTGCGTGCTGATGTCTGCCGGAAGGCGAAGCCGCGAGAGGAGTCAGCGATTTGGCAGGGAGTTCGACACTTCGACCGGTCGAGGATTACAGATGCCTGGGTGTCGATGAGTCGATCCCGAGATGCCTGATCAGCTTCCTCAAGTCTAGGCGGTTTGCTAATTTTGGGCGTTTGAGCCTTTGGGCCTTTCGTTAATCTTGGCAAGAGGTTTTTTTATTCTTCGGCCTTTTGGCGGTCGGGTCTGATAAAACTTTACATTAAACAATCAGCCTATTCTCAAAGGTGGAATACTGGACATAAAACATTTTAAATTCTTTTGCTTGCTTCCCCAAAAGCAGTCTCAAGACTTGCAGTTCGTATACCGTGGGATCATCCCACGGTGAGCATCATGCTCCTCCCCCAAAACAACGTAGTTTTGCATAATTTTTTATAAAAAATTCGCGTGAACAGTACACGCGTGTACAGTATTTTTTTTCTTTTTGTTCAGGTAACATGAATGATGTAACTCACATGTAAAGAAATGTAACTTACGTTGATGGGAAATGTAATCGCAGGTCAGTCGAAATGTAACTTGTCCAATACGAAGTATAAGAAATAAAATGTTGATTTCAATGTAAACAATGAAAAAAGAGAGTCTAATTGCTCAATTATTTATGCAAATGGTGAATATGTTTTGTTTTTTATATCATGACCATAAAAATGATTTTTTTAAAAAAAACTTTTTTTTGTATTAATAGTAGAAGTTGATTTTTTGGTATAATTCATGTTATTACAAATGTAATTCACGTATTAAAATACGTAACTCACTTACAGAAAGATGTAACTCAATGTATTATCAAATGTAACTGAGGATATAAGATTACATAGGTAACTCACGTATTAAAATATGTAACTCGCTTATAAAAAGATGTAACTCAATTATTATAAAATGTAACTGAGTATATTTTAACCTTACTGATAGGTAGTTTGATATAAAAAATTGAAGACAAGAACGATAAAAAATTTAGCCGGCAGCACTGCCTGAACAGGAAGATCGGAAGCAGCAGAAACGGAAGGGGCTGGAAGCTGCTTCCCATGGTTACTCTGCTTTCCGATTGCAAACTAAATTTCCCTTTATGTGGTCACTTTTAGGTGGAAATTGGACCACACATAATTTCAATGTTTGTTTGTGTGCTAAGGCTTGAGCGGAGCTTCAAGGTTCCTGAAGCTTGAACGGATGGAAGACGAGTTCGTAGATCAACGGGAAGGGGAACGGAAAGGGAAATAAAAAGGACGTTGCGCTCTTTTTTTATATTTTAAACGACACCGTATGGGGATCGGCACACCATGCGCATGGTGAGCCGAACCCACGGTATAATTTGCGCAAGACTTGAGTTTTGTGATTCTGTTTCTAATTTGGAGTTTGGGGGAGACTGGAACAGGAGAAGAGTTGTATAAGTAACAAATCAAAATTACTAAATATTAATCAGATCAACGAAAGGCGGTAAGAAAGAGCAAAACTAATTGGAAGGACCGGTATACGCCTAAGAAGGAGAATGGTGGTTTGTTTGTGTGTTTCCTAAATGTAGAAAAGTGACTTTAGGACAATCGAAAAGTAGTAGTACATGAGTGATTTTTCTTTTATTTTTAGAGTTAAAAATTATATAATAGTCATGATAGAGTATATAGACACAAACCTCCGATCTCACGATAATTCGGCCTGGACAGGGGACACCATTTATATTATTGTATTATTTGTATAATTTACACATTCATTTGTATTTACTAAACTAGCCTTTTACGAAGTTGAGCTTATTGGGCCTGTATTAGTGGCCCGACCTGCTCGTTTTCTATATATATTCCCCCTGAGAGATCGTGTAAACCTAATCCCTAACTAATGGACATTCAACATCACAATTCATTATTTTCATCCTTCTGTTTAGATCTAAATCTCTCCTTAATGACATAGATTGGATCCAATAATCCATCATTTTGGTGCATTCATTGAGATGTTTGAGCAAAATCGAGTGAGATTTCTCTGAAAACTAAAAAAAAATCATCCCATTTACAGAAAAATCCAACCAAAATTCACCCCTGCTAGGATGGCGACCATCGTATTTATATATTCATCGCCAAAGTCCTTATATTATCAACGGTCTCCTCAAGGTCGTCGTCCTCATACTATGATAGGCTCGTGAATGTCATCTTTATCTTAAGGATCAGGATCCCCTATTTACTTTCGGATGACAACCGTCACATTCATATTATGACCGCCCCCTCAGTGCCATTGTTATTATCTTACGATTTGACTCACTCATTCTCTAGCTCCCAGGATGACAACCTTTGTATTTATACATTTAGATTGACCCCTCAACAATATTATCCTCATATTATGATGAACCCCTTAGCGTCGATGCATTCATCTCAAGACCGGCTCCTAGCATCGATGTCTTGATCGAGGGACCGAGCACGACTCTCCCACCGTTCCCCGATGGTGACTACCGCACTCATATTACAACCTCATACTCAACGCTATCGTCATGATCTTAAAATTGGGTACGCCTATTCCCTTTCAGGATGGTGATCGTCGTATTTATATACTCGAGTCATCCCCTCATTGACGACATCCTCGTGTTACGACTGGCCTTTCAGCGTAGCGCAATCGTCTTCCTACCGGCTCCTCAGTGCCATCGTCGTGATCTTACAACCAGCCTCGCCTGTTTCCTTCTAGGATAGCGAACGTTATATTTGTATATTCGGACTGACCCCTCACTGCCAATGTTCTAATATTACAACATGTCCCTTAGCGCTGCCACAATCATCATCTGACTGGATCCTCAGTTGGTGATCTTATCATTAGGTTCGTGCATTCCCTTCCTATATGGCGACCATCATATTTATACATTCAGACCGGTCCCTGTTTTGGATCAATAATCATTAATTTTGAATAAGTTTAGTCATGTTTTCCTATTAAAAGAACATTAACATAATCTTTGATGGTAAGCGTTGGCATGTTGCTATATTAGTAGCACTCTTGCGTCCCTAGAAAACCTTCACAAACCTCCTCTAATTTTTGTAAGGAATGTTTCATACTCCCTCCGTCCCATTGGACTTTGCCAACTTTCCTTTTTGGATTGTTCCAAAAAACTTTGCCACTTTCCTATTAAAGCAACTAATTTGTGGTTCTGTACATTTCTCTCTCCTCTACACAAATCTCAATCACACAGTTTTTACTATTCTTATTTCTCACATGCTTTGCACTTGGCAAAGCCCACCAGGACGAAGGTATGAAGTATCATTTTCTTCTAATCTTTTGTAAGTATATGTTAACTACACAGTTATTTTGAACCTTCAAATCTTATCAAGTGGACATTTTTTAGTGAAATGAAGTGACCCGTTCACTAGGTTAAACTTGTGACGGTTGCTCCTAAATGTGTTGAAACAAACAGATTTACCTTTCCTCGTGCTCCTAAACGTGAACACAGAAACAACACACACACACTATGTATGCTGTGAGGCTTGGGGACCAACACACCCCATCATTTTGTCTTTACGCTTATTTAATTACAGATATTTATTCGGAGAATCCACAAGATACGAGGCTATTACATTGCATCATCTTGGCCACAATTTTAAATTAAGCAACTTAAATGCACTTACAGTACTTATGGCTACGTTCTAAACAAAATTGTTCAAACTATGACTAAAACATACTCAACTTTTAAAAATAGAATCACAAGGATTAAACATTACATTTCTACCTCTAATATAATTAATTACCCTCAAGTTCCCTTGGATAATTAGAGTCAATCTGGTGAAGGCGGCGTGGCGGCAGCGGTCCGATTAATCACAAATAAAAAGTCATATTCATGAAAATTTAAACTTCTAAGTCCTATTTTCAGCAAATGGACATGTTTTCTAAGTCATTCTTCCAATTATTATCAAATTCAACCAAGTGCTTATATGTTATGAAATAGGCGTAGAAATTTATTGAAAAAACATAGCCGTAGGTTGCGTAGCAGTAGGCGTAGAAGAAAGTTAATTAGGATTTTTTCACAATAAGAGTAAATTCAATATGAAATTTTAAAATTGGAGTACAACATTAGTATCGTAAATAGAAATGAATTAATGTCGTTATAAACACTCATATTTTGATATTATCATACATTAATATGTCAATACTCAATAATAGTTGAATATTATGCACTAATTTTCAAGTCTGGCAGTTGTTCTCCATATTTAGAAAACATTTTTATCATATTTTGGATTTTCAATTCCTATTGAAGACGATTTTTCAAGTTAATTTACTATCTAGTAGAACTGTAGAAGTATTGGACAAAATTCGGGTGTTTAATTTTAGTCATTGCACTGCTCAAGTGTTGTTTGTTAGATATTGATTGTCTTTTTTAAAGGAAGTTTAGTGACAAAAGAAACCAGGGATATAAATATTAGTTTACTTCTATATGTGAAGATTGATTGAAGTTAGGCAAAGCTTAAGTAGAATAAGATAGAATATCAATAAGAAAATTACTCAACTACCCAAAGCAGCTTGTTGCTTAGGCTGGAAGTAATGATTCTACATTGAGGCCCCAAATATAGAAAATATACAATGGGACACATGCTTTATATGTAAATATGTAGTAAGTATGAATTGATTATCAAATTGACACACTATAGCTAGTCAATCAATTTTTCATGTACATATAACTTCCGCACATATATTGAGTAAATCAGAGGTTTGAAAGATTATCAAAATGCTTTCTTTTTACTACGTATACACACTGCAGATGTATGGTGTTATCAAACTGAGCCGAGCCGAATAGCTAGGCAATGTGTGAGCTCAGCTCAAGCTCAACCGAATTCTAACTTGCAAACTCAAACCTAGCTTCAATAAGCAGCATTTTTCATGAAATATTACGAATGTAAGACTCATGGACAATAATATGACGGAAAAATTAGTTATTCTGTATATACTTTTACGGTCACTATGACGGAAAAAATAAACACTATTATATTAAATAAAAGGGGCTATATCACATTTATGTTTTTTCCCTCATTTTGGTCATATGTTAGATATTATTCCCAAATAAGCCAGATTATTTCTTTTTAAATTTACTCATAAAAATAACTTATAACCAAACAATGCTATACAGACTACCACTTTGAAAATAAGTTAAACAATAAATTTAAAAAATTCACAAACCATATTTAAGATAATGGGAGGACTCGATCAATGAGATTCGCAAGCCCGGCAGTGGCAAACACCTTTTGTTCAAGGGCGTTAGTTGAAACCCAAATTTTTTATAATAAAATGTATTACGGAGTAAGACATAAAAATGATGTAATAATATATACGGAGTACTATGTACTACGTACTTCGTATATTATATTTTTATATGATATTTCTTACCCGTAGCCCTATTTTCTAGTTTTTGTTGAAAAGAAATTACATTTTTCCAATGACCAAACAATATTGTTGTACAATATTATGGATCAAACAATTTTCCACAAAACGAATTTTGAAATGTTTTCATAACAACTACGAAAAAGAAATTGAACATCCAGCATTGGATAAAAAGAAATTGAACATCTTTTTTAATAAGTATTAATTTTTTCATTTTAAATTATTAAAATGGTTAAATTAGTGAGATTGTTAATTTAATAACAATATATTTAACTATTAACATAATTTAGTTAAATTTAAATATGAGTTAAATATAAATATTGAATGGGTTTATAAAATTATTAGGTTTGTTTATTAGCAATTATTGTTAATGCCTAATTTATGATTTGTAGTGATTTAAGTTAGGATTGAAACATTAGTTTAGTGTGAATTATTATTGTGAATAATAAGAATTTCATTTAATTTAAATGTTAGTTAATTATTTATTGTGTACTATTAGATTTTCATAATTTTAGTATTGTGAATTAATGCCATTAACGTAATAATTTAGTCTATTTAGTGTTGAAATCCTAATATTGTGAATTAGTTAATAACTTTAATGATTAATGCCATTAACGTAGTGCTTGTACTTAATTAATAATATTAATTGATCGTTAGTTAATTTTAGTGAATTATTATTGTGAATTAATAATATTTAACAATATTAGTTAAATGTAAATTAACAAAGATAAATTAGTGAACTTTAATTTCGTGACTAATATCTAACAATATTAGTTAATTGAAATTGGTTTGATTTGATAATATTATTAGGCAATGTGTACCGTTAATTTAGGATTTGAATTGATAATATTAGTTAAATATAAATATTAATTAGTTAATTGAAATTGGTTTATATAAGAAATTATTGTTAATGCCTAATTTAGGATTAATAATGATTTTTAAGTTAGGATTGAAACATTACTTTAGTGTGAATTATAATTTTGAATTATTTGAATTTCATTTAATTTAAATGTTAGTTAATTATTTATTGTGGACTATTATATTTTCATAATTTTAGTATTGTGAATTAATGTCATTAACGTAATAATTTAGTGTATTTAGTGTTGAAATCCTAATATTGTGAATTAGTTAATAATTTTAATGTTTAATGCCATTAACATATTGCTTGTACTTAATTAATAATATTAATTAATCGTTAGTTAATTTTAGTGAACTTTAGTGAAATTTAATATATTAATGTTCCTAAATATTGTGAATTAGTTAATAATTTAAATGATTAATGTCATTGATGTATTCCTTTTAGTTAATTAATAATATTAATTGAACGTTAGTTAATGTGAATTTAATTTAGTGAAATTTAATAAATTAATGTTCCTAAATATCCAAGAGATATGTGTTGGGCCTTTGGGTTGAAGGAATAAACCTCAACTGCTGGCTTAAACAATTGAGCGGGAGAATTTTCTCCCTCATATGCAGTGGTTTTAGGTAGTGGAAGATAAGCCGACATAATTTGAGCAAGAGAATTTTCTCTCTCATACGTAGTGCTTTTAAGTAAGATAAGAAGATAAGAAGATAAGATAAGTCATCTAAAACAATTGATTGATAAATTTCTCTCTCTCTCACGTAGTTCTTTTAAGTTGAGCGGGGAATAAGATAAGATAAGATAAACCTGCTAAAATTTGAGCGGGGAATTTTTCTCTCTTTCGTACGTAGTCTTTTAGGTATAAGATAAGCTGACCAACAAATGAGCAGAAGAATTTTTCCTCTCATACTTAGGCCTTTAGGAAAATTTTATGTCTGGTAGGTACTACTTTTAGGTATAAGAAGATAAGAAGACTAACAATTCAATGGTAGAATTATCTTTCTCTCATATGCAGTGCTTTTAGGTATAATAAAGAAGATAAGATAAGCTGACTTAAATTTGAACGAGAGAATTTTTTCTCTCATACATAGTGATTTTAGGCATAAGATAAGATAAGCCAGCTACAAATTTGAGAGAGAATTTTTCTCTTTCATATGTGGTGCTTTCAGATATAAGATAAGATAAGATGGTATAAGATAAGATGACTAACCATTCAACGGGAGAATTTTCTCTATCATATGTAGTGCTTTTAGGTATGAGATGAGATATGTAGTGCTTTTAGGTTTGAGATAAGCCGGCTAAAATTTGAGAAGAAGAATTTTTTCTCTCCTACGTGGTTGTTTTAGGTATAATCAGATAAGCGGACTAATAATTGAGAGGAATAATTTCCTCTCTCATATGTAATGCTTTTAGGTATAAGAAGATCAGCGTGCTGATAATTGAGCTGAAGAATTTTCTCTCTCTTACGTAATGCTTTTAGGGGTTCTAATATGCGAACTAATAATTGAGTGGGATAACTTATAATTTATATGTAGTGCTTTTAGGTATAAGATAAGATAAGAAGACTAATAATTGATCGGGAGAATTTCCTCTCATATTTTTTCTTTCATGACCTTTTAAACTTTTGTTTTCCTATAATGATCAGTTATCACCTATTTATGACAATAAATAAATATCAAGCTCTATCACTACAAAAAGATAAAATACTCCTACCTAGATGTATTTTAGTCGATTAAATGTTTATATGTGTGGCGTTATCGAGAGCTTAGAAAATATGAATTGGTGATTTTAATACTACGTACATGATAAGAAAAGAAAGTTATAAAACATTACTACTCAAAGTTCTCTTTAAGCTATTTTTTTAAACTCTAACAAATAAGTTCTGTTGGTCCAAAATAGGACGCTCGTAGGCTTTTAGGAAAGCTACGTATGACACTCAAGCAGGAAATCAGGAAAATAATGTAAATAAGGAAAGAAACTAAAAGTGTTTAGTTGTCAGAAATATCATATCAAAAGTGTTCTCCATAATTTGAATTACAACCCGCCTTTTATAGGCGTATAGGAATCGTAACTGCTATCAATAATAATGACTAATTAATTACGACATTAATACGGAATTAAATTCATAATTAAACAGCGCATTAATTGTTTGACCGTTACTCTTCCGGGCTAGGAGGTCGATCGGACTGGCAGGCTCCCCGCTGGGCTGGTAGGTAGGCTCCAGGTTGTGGACTTGGATCCACGGGTCCAAGTTCGGGGCTTGGGCCGATTAGGTTCTGGGCCTAGTTCCATTGCTCCATCACGAGTCCCCCACTCCCTTAGTCGAGTAGTAGTGTAACACTTGAGATTTAATATAAATGGATTAATAGTACTACTCATACCAACAAGATGCATCTCCTTTTAAGAGAGCTCATCACCCAAGAACTCCAAAGTTAAGCGTGCTTGCACGGGAGTAGTCTTGGGATGGGTGACCCCATGGGAAGTTTCTCAGGGCACGCACGAGTGAGGACAAAGTGCACGGAAAAGGCTAGTGACAGTTTGTGAGGACAGTACTAGATGTCTGAAGAGTATCTAGAGTAACTACCTCGGTCGTGTGGGGCCCCGGGGTGTTACAAGTGGTATCAGAGCAACCTTGCGACAGTGTGCTGACCCGTTGGATATCGGGCGGGCACTTAGCGGGACAAGATTCTGGGGTTTGATTGAGATTGTTAAGGGTGCAACGAGGACGTTGCGATCCTAAGTGGGGGTGATTGTAACACTTGAGATTTAATTTAAATGGATTAATAGTACTACTCATACCAACAAGATGCATCTCCTTTTAAGGGAGCTCATCACCCAAGAACTCCAAAGTTAAGTGTGCTTGTACGGGAGTAGTCTTGGGATGGGTGACCCCCTGGAAAGTTTCTCAGGACACGCACGAGTGAGGACAAAGTGCGCGGAAAAGGCTAGTGACGGTTTGTGAGTACAGTACTAGAGGTCTGAAGAGTATCTAGAGTAACTACCTCGGGTCGTGTGGGGCCCCGGGGTGTTACAAGTAGACTCGGCTGTGGGGTAGTAGTTCAAGTCATTTGCTCTTCTTCGAGATCGACTAGAAGATCTCCGCCCTTGTCCATGTTGGGGAGATGTCTCATTAAGAACCTTCATTAGGAAAAAACTCAATGGGAAAAATTCTAATGAAGGAAAAAAGAGTAGATCTGACGCCCCCAACATGAAGCAAGAGGTGAAATCCTTAGCCTTTATTGCAATGGTCACCATCTGCGAAGAGGATGGCTAGAACTGTTCTTCTCGTCGGGTTCGGATTCATCAGGCTCGTCTTCGTTCAGTCATACCTACACATAAAAGTAACAAGCGTAGAATAGAGCATATGACCCGATGTCAAACCACGGCTCAGTGTGTAAGTGAGTCGGACTCACCAGTTGACAAGAGTGAAACCAAGTTCCCAAGTTAGGCCTCAACCCAGTCTTCGAAAGAAAGATTGAATCCGTGAGTAAGTGAGTCGGACTCCTCACTCGAACGGATAATCCAACCCCAAAGAACTAAAGTTTGAACGGGTGACTCGTCCCCCAAGGTCAGAGTGTGATGCACTAGGAAAGGATAAGAGCACGCAAGAACTCATATGAAGTCAAGAGTGTGCGGTATTAACATTTATATTGGAGCTTATTGATCGCCACACCCATATGACGTGACCCGGTGGCGCGAGTGTGTGTGCTCGGCCAGTGTACGAGTGTGTGTGCTCGTCCGGCGTACTTGACTGATCAGATTTCATAAGTCCGTTATTCAATGTTAAAATTACACATACTTAACAAGAGTAAAAGCAATACAACAACAACATCCAAGCCTTAATCCCAAAAGAATTTGGGGTCGGCTAACATGAATCGATCAATGATATCGATGCCAAACAGAGAAGATGGACAAGAAAGGGAAGAAAAAAAGTAAGATAAAACGAATAAAATAAAGATAAATAAAAGAAAACAATAACACAAGAATATAAGAAAGATAAAAGATAAAAAAACATATAAAAAGCTAGAATATAAAAATAACATAAGAATAAACAAAGGTAAGGAAGATAAACGATAAAAGAAAAGAGAGGAAAGGTAGAAAAGACATCAGCCGTCCACACGGATGTGCGCCCTCCAATTTTCTCTCTCCAAAGCCATACTCTCATCCAACCCAAGGAGACACATATCAGTTCCGATTCCTCTAATCCAAGTCTGTTTGGGTCTTCCCCTTCCTCTCTTCTCTGCCTCTTCTCCCCACCCCTCAAGCCGTCTAACAGGTGCATCACTCGGTCTTCTACGCACATGTCCAAACCACCGCAAACGAGACTCCTGCATCTTATCTTCTACATGTGCTACTCCCACCTTTTGTCTGATTATCTCATTCCTCAAACGGTCTTTTCTGGTATGTCCACACATCCAACGCAACATACGCATCTCTGCCACACACATCTTTTGAATGTGGCATTGCTTCACTGCCCAACACTCCACGCCATACATTAATGCAGGCCTAAGTGCTGTTCGATAAAACTTACCCTTCAGTCTAGTTGGCATACCTCGATCGCATAGAAATCCTGAAGCACTCTTCCATTTCATCCACCCAGCTTTGATTCTATGGCATACATCTCCATCTAATTCACCATCCTTCTAAATTATGGAACCCAAGTAACAAAACACATCACACACCGGTATCTCCTTACCATCAAGAGTAATCCCACTGTTGCTACTACTTCTACCTCCACCAAACTTGCACTCCATATACTTAGTCTTGCTTCGGCTCAGTCTGAAACCCTTGTTCTCCGATGTCTGTCTCCATACTTCCAACTTTGCTTTAACACCGGATTGTGTCTCATCAATCAATACAATATCGTCGGCAAACATCATGCACCACGGTTTGTCTTCTTGAATTGAATTCGTAAGTTCATCCATGACTATAGCAAATAAGAAAGGACTCAGAGCAGATCCTTGGTGCACTCCGATAGTAATAGGGAACTCTGCAGTCCTCCCTACACTAGTGCGGACACTTGTAGTACAAGCATCATACATATCCATGATGATAGTGATATACTTACGTGATATGCCTTTTCTAGTTAAGGCCCACCACAGGACTTCTCGAGGTACCCTATCATATGCCTCTTCTCTAAATCAATGAATGATAGCCGTTATATTTACTTGTGTTTAACATAAGTATTTATAAGCATTTGTTGAAGAAAAGAAGAGAAATTGGGAAAATATCTTGAGAATGAGAGTTAGAGCATAAACCATTGCGTTGAAGAGCTTTTTGGACCAAGAGGATGACGTTCTGCCCATAATTCGAGTATAACTTATTGTATAGAACTCGAAATCACTCGATTCGAATTTCATGTGAATGTTAACTCAATAAGGAACAAATGTTATGAAGACGTTATGGTCAAAATATGAAAGGAACAAGACTCAATCAACAAACAAAGTCAGATGTTGCTGGTGGGATTTCAGGATGCATACCTCTCAGTGTTTTAGTCCTAACGTTTGATTTGATGAATAAAATCACGTCATTCAAGTTTTGGTAGATAAAATACTTCATTATCTACAACTTTGGTGAAGGCATCATGTCAAAATTCGTAGCGGAACATTCCCAAACTCCCGGTACAAAAACCGACACTTTTTGATCCATTTCGGAGGAAGAAAGACAAAGTACAATTTTGGGCGCTGCAACCGGCGCCGGTCACACTAAACGAGCCTGTTTGCGACCGGGGCCGGTTCTAGACTGACCGGGGCCGGTTGGGACGATTTCAGCTCAAACAAAAGGTCGTGCAAGAGGATTTTTGATGGGAAAACTTCACCTTCCTCATCTCTTGATCAAATATTGCTCCATACCTGATTGTTGGGCTCGAATAGACTAAAAGATGTCATTCGTTAGCCTATATAAAGCATTCAATTCATCAAGCAAATACATTCCATTCCATAGATTAATTCTAGTTTTTTTATATTTTGTTCTTGTATTTGTTCTTCAAGTTCTTTGGAGAAGAAGTCATTTCTCTCCTCTACAATTGGTTCTAGGTAATATTTCTTGTATGTTATTGTATTTCCTTGTTCTTATTTACACTTTTGTAATTAATATGAGCATTAGTAGCTAATTTCTTAGCTAAGGCTAGGGATGAACTTCTATGCCCATTAGGTGTTTGATAAAAGTTCTAAACCAATAAATTGTGATTTATCCTTTATATATTGATTGTTTATGACTATGGTGTACAACATAGAAGTATGTTAAATTTAGTTTATACTTGCAATTAACGTTGAGGTCTAAACTATGAACACTAAAGGATAAACATATATAGTACCGAAAATAGAAATATATCCGGTCTTATATGATATGGGTGTGATGTCTTGATATTCAACGGGGTTTTCGGTAGATGAATGTAAGCCGTAACGGAACTTACACGTAACGAAAACCACGCTCTCGCTGCCTTAACCAAAGTTGAGAATATATTAGCGACATCGTATTCATAATTATTGGCAAAGAACTAATATTCAACCCTATTAAAGCATTTAAGTGATTCCCGATGCCTTAGTTGTTGTTATCATTCATCTTAAACTTAAAGTTAGTTAACGTTTATCTTCTTGAACAAAAAGTGAAAAGCCAAAAATATACAACACAAATCAAACTCCTTACACTTTACTCATTTATTTATTTAAAGTCAGCTACTCTCGGACTTGAATTAAACAACGTTTCCATGTGGATTCGACCCGGTATTTTACCGGAATTTATTACTATATCGGCACTTGTACACTTGCAAGTTTAGCCCGATCAAGTTTTTGGCGCCGTTACCGGGGAAACGATCTTATTTAATAAAGTCCAAAGAAATTAAAAAAAACAATCACTTAAAAATCCTGAATTTATTTTACTTTTCTTCACTTGATCTTGGAAAGTGATGGAGTATATGGCCCGGGAACCCCCGGCCCACAGACTCCTACTACTCCAGCAAAGGCCCAACAGGCCCAAAAGGCCCAACAGGCCCAAATCACAGCGCCCGGAGTACCAAACAGTCCGCACAACGCACAGGGGTGCCTTCGGCCCCCTGGCCGAAGGCTTTAAATTCTCACAGGGCGGGTTTCTCAAGCAAACTAAGAAACTGGGAGAAAACGGCGAAAACAGTAGCCCTCGGCACTGTGAGCCCTCGGCACCAGGGGGGCCATCGGGTGTAAGAGCCCTCGGCTACCGCTTTATAGCCGAAGGCATCTCACTCGACAAGATATCCGCCTCACATGCGTACAGATCACCGTACCCCGCACAGACGTCCCATCCAACAGCCGCATTAAATGCGGCCACATGCGGCTGCCAGCGCCAACCAGTTGAGGTGACCCCTCGGCCAATGGGCACTTGACACGTGTCCCTGCCCAGCATTTATTGCTACTATAAATAGCACCCCATTTCCCCATTTGTAACCACGCTGAATACATATCGAATATACATTCTCTCTCTTACTTGCTCTGACTTCTCTCTAAGTTATTCCCCGTAATAACCCTTCGGATATATACCCCCGGGTAGACCATCCATCATTTGGTGCTCTCGTTGAGAGGTTGAACAATCGAGTAAGAAACCCTCCCCCTCGACCAAACACAAAACACTAGCCCTCTATCAAAATGGTGAGGACAACGCGTGCCAACTCAAAGAACGTAGAAGACGAGAACCTGCCCCTCGGCGACGTCAACGCCCCCGAAGCCTCTCACAGGGCTCCCGAGGGCGGTGTCCTCGCTGGGCTGGAACAGGCGGCTGTCGACCTACGCCTTCAGATCCAACAAAACGCCCCTGATGCCCGCCTCGGCATCGAGGCCAAGAAGAAAAACCGGAGCGATGACCAAGTCAGCCCTCCGGTTCTCACCATCGACGTACAATCGGCGCTCTCCGCCTTCATCCAAACGCTCACCCAGAACCCGGGTGCCTTCGGCACCCTGGCTCCAGCTCACCCTCAGATCGGGGAAAATATCATACTTCCCCCTCTGCCACACCCCTTCGGAAATCCCACCCCTCGGGTGAGAAACGACGAAGGGGTGGTGGCCCAAGAAACATCCTCCCAGGAAGTTCAGTCCCGGGACCGCCATAATGACAACAGGGAGAGGCCCCGTACTTCCGCCCTCAACCGGCTCGGAGGAGGGCTAGACCGCCGAGGGGTCCAAGACCGCCTCGGGGGGAAAGCACTCCAAAGGCCCCAGGAAAGCGGGGGATCTGTTTCGAGGGCAGACGAGGAGCGTCCCCCTCGGGACAAAGGCAAGGCACCCCTTCATGCCAATGATGCTCGACACCAAATCAACCAGGCCCACTCGGCCCGGGTTCGTTTGCAGGGGGCGGAGACCCTCCCGAGGGACCCCCGGGACGAGATTATTGCGGCCCTCCAACGCCGGCTTGACGAGATGGAGTCCAACAAAGCTCACGCCACCACCTCCACCCCTCACTCAGACCTCAAATACGAGGCCATGATGGCCAAAATGGAGGAATTACAGAAGAAGGTGGCCGAGGGCTCCGGGGAACCCGTCATCCAGCTCCGGACTCGGACGCCATTTACCCCAAGGGTATTGGCGGCCCGGATCCTGGAAAAATACCGAGGGCAACACATACAGCCCTACAGCGGGAAAACGGACCCCCAGGGACATTACAGCAAGTACCAGAACAGCATGATGATGGTGGGGGCATCAGACGAATATTTGTGTCGTTGGTTCCTCTCCACCTTAGAGGGACCAGCATACGAATGGTTCAACAGGCTGCCCGAGGGCTGCATTGATTCGTGGCAAGAACTCGCCCAGCGATTCTTGACACAATTTGCCGGGAGACGTCGCACAAGGAAGCACTTCTCCCACCTCCTAACAATACGCCAAAAGAAGGATGAGACCCTTCGGGATTTCCTAGAGCGCTGGAGGACGGAGGCCGACAAGGTCGACGGTGCTGATGACGGGACCCTCCTGGCCCTCCTACAAACCGTCCTCCGCACCGGCAACTTTTCAAGGAGCCTCATCATTGAACCCCCCCGCGACTACATAAGGGCCTTGCAGCGGGGGGACCGATATGCTGAGGCCGAGGAGGTGGAGAAGTATCACCAGCATCCGGACCAGCAGCCCCCGAGGGCTGACAACAAACACAACCGAGGGCCGGGGGCTCCTCCAAATCGCCCCAAGGCTTCGGGACCCTCTGATGACCGCCCTCGGCAAGGCCAAGCCAAGCCCGGGGGAGGTTATAGGAGCAACCCTAAGACTTGGGCCCAGCCCATTCTCCTGGACCGCCCTCAGACCCCATTGACGCACCCCGTCAGCATCATCCTCGATTTTGCAGAGGAGAGGGGCCTCGTTGAGCGCGATTCTCGCGCACCCCCGGAGGTACACGTTATCAACCCTCAGTTCCCCTACTGTCGCTTCCATCGACACCAGGGGCACAGGACCGATGACTGCCATCAACTGAAGACGGCCATCGAGAGATTAATACAGGCAGGGCACCTGTCCCAGTTTGTCCAGAGCCCTCGGCAGGAGGGACCTTCTCATCAGGGACCTCCCCGAGGGCACCATACGAAGGTAAATGCCTGGGTGAATCCGAACACCATCCCCCTCGGCAAGAAGAGGCAGATCGGAAACTTGGAAGAAGAGGAGGAGGAGTACCCCCACTACCAGGAGAAGAAACGCCACATCCTCATGATCACCGGTGGCAATACAGGGGGCGATTCCACCAGCCAGCGGAAAAAGTGGGCTCAATCGCTTTACGTAGGGGAAGTCACTCATATGCCCCCGGTAAAGCGATTGAGGGAGGAACCCATCACCTTCACCAACGCAGATCTCCCTCCTACTTCTTCTCCTCACAGGGATGCCTTGGTGATTCGGACAGAGATCAACGACACCATCATTCACCGAACTTACGTTGACACGGGCAGCTCCGTCAATGTAATGTACCTCAGTACCTTCAGAGAGCTGCATCTGGAGAGGGGGTCCCTTCGGCCCATCAAAACCCCTCTTGCCGGCTTCACCGGCGACACTATTGATTCCGAGGGGGTGATAACCCTCCCGGTGATCTTCGGCGACGGGCTCCATAGAGCCCAGCTCGAGGTGGAGTTCGTCGTCGTCAACATTGACTGCGCTCACAACATCATCCTTGGCCGGCCAGCCCTCGAGGACCTCGAAGCCATCATCTCCATGAGGCATCTCTGCCTCAAGTTTCCCGCCGAGGGGGGCATAGGCTACTCCCGGGGGAACCAAAAAATTGCCCGCGCCTGCTATCTCCAGGTCACTAAGAAGGTCAGCAAGACGGAATTCCGTGTTGACACCATCACCGGAGCTGTCGACCAAGAGGAAAGAAGGCCGAGGGCTGAACCGGCCGAGGACGTAGAAGACTTTGCGCTCGATCCGGCCCAGCCGGAGAGAGTCGTGAAGATTGGAGCCTAGCTCCCTGAAGATTTGAAGACCGGCATCACCGACGCCCTCCGCGCCTACTCCACTGTCTTTGCATGGGGGCCGGAGGACATGCCGGGAATCAGCCGAAGGGTCATCACCCGCCGCCTCTCGGTGGACCCTTCGGCAAAGGCAGTGCAACAACGAAGAAGACCCCTCTCCGCCGAGAGAAGGGAATTTGTGAAGGAGGAGGTCGCCATGCTCCTCTCTATTAAGCACATCAAGGAGGTAAAATACCCCTCATGGCTAGCGAATGTAGTCCTCGCACAGAAGCCCCCTACCTTCCGCATGTGCGTGGACTACACCGATCTCAACAAAGCATGCCCTATGGATCCATTCCCCCTACCAAACATTGATCAATTGGTGGATGAGACCGCAGGGTGTGAGATCATGTCCTTCCTCGATGCCTTCCGAGGGTACCATCAAATTTTCATGCACGAGGAGGACGCCGAAAAAACTGCCTTCATGACTCCCGAGGGCATCTTCTGCTACCTAGTGATGGCCTTCGGCCTAAAGAACTCGGGGGCCACTTACACCCGGATGGTGGCCCGGGTCTTTCAAGCCGTCCTAGGGCGCACCATGGAGGCCTATGTTGACGACATGATCGTCAAGAGCAAACAATCTTCCAGCCATGCTGACGACCTCCGAGAAATCTTCGCCATCATGCAAAAATTCAACCTTCGGCTAAACCCGAAGAAGTGCACCTTCGGCGTCCAAGGGGGCAAATTCTTAGGCTACATGGTGAGCCGAAGGGGTATTGAGGCCAACCCCGAGAAGATCCAGGCCATCATCAATATGGAGCCCCCACGCAATGTGAAGGAAGTCCAACGGTTGACGGGCCGCATGGCAGCCCTCAACCGATTTCTATCTAAATCGGCGGAGAAATCTCTACCCTTCTTCCAGATCATGAGGAAGACGGCTGGCTTTCTATGGACTCCAGAATGCCAGGGGGCTTTCGACGAGCTCAAAAGATATCTATCTTCACCTCCTGTGCTCTCCAAACCCAAGGTAGGGGAGACCGTCTACCTCTACCTTGGGGTTAGCCCGGCAGCCATCAGCTCTGTACTCATAAGGGAAGAAGACGGCATCCAACATGCCATCTTCTACGTTAGCAAGACCCTAAGGGAGGCCGAGCTCAGGTACTCCCCTGTGGAAAAAACGGTGTTAGCCATCGTTTGGACTGTCAAGAAGTTGGGCCACTACTTTCAGGCTCACCCGGTTCAGGTCCTCACCCATCAACCCCTCGGCGCCCTCATGAGGAGCCCCACCAGCTCCTCCCGCATGGTGAAATGGGCTATCTTCTTGAGTCAGTACAACATTGACATCCGTCCAAGGCCTGCCATCAAAGGCCAAGCCCTGGCGGACTTCGTGACGGAATGTACCGCAAGGGCAGCCACGGACGGGGATCCCTCGGCTGCCTCGGACGACTGGTGGACCCTCTACACTGACGGCTCCTCCGCGACCAAAGCATGCGGGGGAGGGGTAGTCCTCATTTCTCCCGAGGGCTTCAGGGCTTACTATGCAATCCGCTTCTCCTTCAAGGTCTCCAACAATGAGGCCGAATATGAGGCCCTCCTATGTGGCCTTCGGTTGGCTGCCAACATGAGGGCTCGGCAGATCCATATCAAATGCGACTCCAAGTTGGTCGTTGGCCAAATCTCCGAAGAATATGAGGCCAAGGAGGGGAGAATGAAACAGTACAAAGAAGCGGCCAAGGAGTTGCTTAAGGTATTTGAGGCACACTCTCTCACTCAAATACCGAGGGCTCAGAACTCCGAGGCCGATATATTATCTAAGCTCTCGGCAGACTCCTCCGAGCACATCTCCAAAATTGCCAAAATCGAGGAACTCAGCCTCTCAAGCATCCATGCGAGCCCCGTGATGAACATACAACAACGACAGGAGGATTGGATCTCAGATATCACCGCCTTCATCTCCACAGGGCAGCTACCCGAGGATGAGGCCCGCGCTAAACTGGCAAAGCTGAGGGCTCCCAGCTACACCATCGAAGATGGGAGGCTCTACAAACGATCTTACAATGGCACGCTACTTCGGTGCCTTCATCCAGATGAAGCCGAGGTCGCAATGGAGGAAGTGCACAGTGGCACTTGCTCAGCTCACCAGGGACCCTTCTCCATGTCCCGAAGGCTCATTCTCCAGGGCTACTTCTGGCCAACCATGGCCAGGGACTGTGCTGACCTTGCCCGGAGGTGCACCACATGCCAACATTTCCAGAAAGCTCCCGGCAGACCAGCGGTCAACTATGCCCCCATCAGCACCTCTGTCCCGTTTTCCCGATGGGGGATAGACCTTGTGGGCCCTCTGCCGAGAGGTACCTCCAACAACAGATACATCATTGTGGCCGTCGACTATTTTACCAAGTGGGTGGAGGCTGAGCCCCTCGCCAGCATCACAGAGGCAAAGTGCCGTCACTTCGTCCTCAAGAACATCCTCACAAGGTTTGGCGTCCCCCAGCAGATCATCTCCGACAATGGGACACAATTTGAGGCAGCCCCCTTCTGTGCCCTTCTGGAGGCATGGGGCATCAAACACACCTTCTCCTCCGTTGCCTACCCTCAAGGCAACGGGCAAGTAGAGAATGCCAACCGGACCTTGCTCGAGGGCCTCAAAAAGAAGCTAGAGGCCGAGGGCGGTGGCTGGGTGGAAGAACTCCACAACATCCTTTGGGCCTACCGCACCACCCCTCGGCGAGCTACGGGTGAAACACCCTTCTCCCTCTGCTACGGTTTTGAAGCCAAAGCTCCTACGGAAGTCACCCTTCCTACCCGAAGGGTGATCCAGTATGACCCCGAGGTCAACGACAACAACATGGCCCTCGACCTCCACCTCATTTCAGAACGCCGGGAGCAGGCCTTCATCCGGGCAGAAAACTACCGAAGGCAAGTTAAAAGCTACATCGACGCCAAAGTTCGAACCCGAGAATTTCAAATGGGGGACTATGTCCTCCGGAGGAGGGAAGCCAGCCAACCAACCGAGGGAGGAAAAATGGCACCAAAATTCGAAGGCCCCTACATCATAGCAGCCATCATCAAACCCGGGACCTACAAGCTCAAACGCCCCAATGGGAAAGAAGTCCCTAGGCACTGGAATGTACACCATTTAGTTAAATTTTATCAATAATGTAAGAGCGGCCAAGCCCTCATAACTAGTGAATGTACTATCCTATGGCCCAAGGCCTCCAATTTCGAAGAATGAAGATACATTCAAGACATCAAGCCCTCATACTGACTACAGGCCCCCGACCTCACCACGAGAAGAACCCCCTCCGGCACCAAGTGCCGAGGGCGGATACCATCAACACCTACAACAAGCAGTGAAAACACCACGTGTTTTCAGTCAAGATGTTCATATCACCAACAACAAAGAACACCATGTGTTTCATAGACCCTTCGGCATCCAGTGCCGAGGGTACACCTCCATCATCTAACATCGAAACGAAGGGAAAACACCAAGATGTTCCAAAGAAGACCCCTCAGCACCCAGTGCCAGGGATATGCTCTCCTATCGACTTCCAAACATCTGTTGGGAAACACCAAGTGTTTCATTTGAAGACCCTTCGGTACCAAGTACCGAGGGTAGACGCCTACATCAACTACAACAAAAAAGAACACCAAGTGTTCCTACAGGAGACCCCTCGGCACCCAGCGCCAGGGAGATGCTCTCCTATCAACTTCTAAACATCTATTGGGAAACACCAAGTGTTTCACTGAAGACCCTTCGGTACCAAGTACCGAGGGTAGACACCTCCATCAACTGCAACAAAGGAGAACACCAAGTGTTCCTACAGAAGACCCCTCGGTACCAAGTACCGGGGGCTACACATCGAAACTAACACCAAGTGTTGTTTCTAAAAGCCGTACCCCACGAGGATGCATATACCGAAGGCGCCACCATCGGTGCCGGCGGCACATAGTGCCCCCGGCCATTTGCAACTAGTGTGCAAATGAAAACCCTTCCTTGAAACGCTTTCCGCGTCACTACCCCCAGGGTATGACAGGCATGAGAAATGCCCAGGATTCGACTTTCAAAACCGGAACGCTATCCGCGTCACTACCCCCAGGGTATGACAGGCATGAGAAATGCCCAGGATTCGACTTCCAAACCGAAACGCTCCCCGCGCCACCACCCCAAGGGTGTGGCAGGCCATGGACTATGTCTAGCGCCGAGGGGACGACTTTAAAAAATGAGGCGCTTTCCGCGCCATCCCCCAAGGGGAGGCAGGTTACGGACCACCATATCTTGTGCCCAAGAAACGTCCCTCGATCCCCTCGGAACTCGGAAGGTTAACCCGAGGGAGGAGAGCCATTGGTGTATTCTGATGGTCTCCTAATAGGCCCAGCCTTACCAAGAAACCAAGTTTCTTGATGCCTTCCCTTCACCACCAAAAAAAAAAGAGGGGGTGAAGGGGAGCAGACTCAGCGAGAAATCAAAGAGTACACTCCAACAATATCACAACATACCGAGGGCTCCCCACGGGAACACCTCCGGTAATTGAAGACTCCTAGTTCCCGAAGGATACTACTCAAACAAATATCATCAGGAAACGGCAAAGACCACTACCTGGTCACCTCCGGTCACAAAAACACCGAAGGCTTCCACAATACAAAGGGACTGGACTATCCAAGGTTCACTAAACGGTACTTCAAACACACACCGAAGGCATCTGTTATGCACAAACACCGAGGGCCCTTTCCCCATGACAAGGGTCAAATCCTACAACTTTTAAGGTGTATGCCGAGGGCACACACTCCTCATTGGCTTTCTTCACAACAACAGGATTCAACATCAGTCTATGCCTAGAAAAATTCTAAGTCCTGAAGGAGCAGCCCCCCGGGCACCCGAAGGCTACACAGGGAAGCAGCACTTGAAAAAATTCTAATACCTAAAGATTGGGCCCCCGGCCCAATCAATGTTACAGCCAAGAGAATATGGTGGCCGAAGGCTATGCGATACAACAACACTTGCAAACAAAGAAAATTTCTATGTCCTAAAGATGGGCCCCCGGCTCAGTCAGTATTGCAACTAGAGGAATATGACAGTCGAAGGCCATACATCAAGGAGGGATGCCATTTCCCGAAGGCTCCCAAAGGAGATTTTGCACTTAGAAGATTTTCTAAGTACTACATGCTTTTCCCGGGTCAACTACTTATACCTCAAGGAGGGATGCCATCTCCCGAAGGCTCCCAAAGGAAATTTTGCATTTAGAAGATTTTCTAAGTCCTGCATATTTTCCCCCCCGGTCAGCTACTCATACATCATGAAGGGATGCCATCTTCCGAAGGCTCCCAAGGGAAACTCTACACTTAGAAGATTTTCTAAGTCTTACATATTTTGCCCTCATCTCGAGGGACCTAATTGCTGAAGGCTACCTATCAATCGAGGGCTACAGTTCACAAGGAATCAACACTCAAGAAAATCTCCCAAGTCCTAAAGAATTAGCCCCCGGCCTATTCAATATTACAGGTGGGGCTCCACAGTAGCCGAAGGCTACATGACATACTACACTTGCAAAAAATATCTGAGTCCTGAACATTGGGCCCTCGGTCCAAGATTCACACGTCAGGAAGGGATCCCATTTCCCGAAGGCTCACAAGGGAAGATCCACACTTAGAGGTTTTTCTAAGTCCTATGGATTGGGTTACTACAAACACCCGAAGGCCCCATGCTGTGCTACACTTAGAGAAATTTTCTAAGTCCTAATTCCTACAGAACCCTCGGTTGCATATCCAGCAGGGGATGCCATCTCCCGAAGGCTTCCAAGGGCAAGCTACAATCGAAAAATATTCTAAGTCCTAAAACATACATTCAAAAAAAAAAGGAGGCATACATCCAAAGCAAGACGAAGGCATACATTCGACAATGAACAGATCAGAAGGAAGCATATCATACACACAAGGCCCGAAGGCAATCATTCATTCAACAAAAGAAAGGGATTCAAGTGTGTTTGTTACAAGAGTATGGCCAAAACCGAGGGGTGACAAATGTTCATTACAAAGCTTTTTCAAAAAAGTGACTAAGTACTACTCTTCTCGGCGGCTTCAACATCATTGTCTCCGGGGGCATCTTCCACGACAACCTTGGAGGAGACTTCTTCTCCGGCAGCATCACCCCCGACGGCTCCACCCCCGTCACCCCCCATCATTACAGAATCATAGATTGTCGGCCGCTCTTCACCCGGGGGGAGGGGAACTCTAACATCTGGTTGCAACGGAGGGAGGCCATATGCCGAGGGGTCGAATTGCTCGAGGGACACGCCAAAGTGCCTGGCAAGCCTCCGGTAGATCAGGTTCTAGGTGAAGAACTCACCCCCCTGGTAGTAGGCGTCCCCCTGTCAGTCAGCCAGTCAACCCTGGGGCCTTCTACCCAAGCGTCCACCGAGGCTGCCACCACGGAGGCAACCCACTCCTTGTGGCCCTCGGCCCTCCAGCCCTCAGCAAGGAACTCCGCAACTGCCTCCCCTCGGGCCTCGGCCGCAGCTCTCTCCTTAGCAGTTTGGGCTTCATCGGCGGCTTTCTTCGCCGCCTCGGCAGCAGCCCTCTCGGCCTCTGCCTTGCCTTCGGCTATGCCATCAGCCTTGGCCTTCTCCGCCGCCGCCTTCGCCTCCCGAAGGGCCTCCTCCAGCTGGGCAGCATGCTTCACCGCCTCGGAGTTCTTGCGGATCAGCCCCTCCACCTTCTTATCCTGGGCAGCCTCGTGAAGACGCCTTTCCTCGCGCCTCCGGGCCTGTTCCCTGAGGGCTATGCAGGCCTGCAAACAATGATCAAAGGAGTTAGATTGTTCCTCAGGAAAAAATAAGACTAAACTGACAAGATAAGGAGAAGGGAAGCGGATACTTACAGTGAGCGAGGACCGGAGGATCCTGTTCTCGAGGGCATCGTCATCATAGGTCTCGAAGACTTCCCTGTCCATCTTCGAGGTGATGCCCCGCAGGAAGGCCTTCGGCTCGGCAGTGCCGTGCATCAACGAAGCGCTGGGGGCAAAGGAGAGCTGACGGATCTCCCGGGGTGATTCCGCCCGGGGGGGATTCACCGGATCCTTCGGGGGGACCGAGGCCAGAGGCTCATCAACGGCGGGCATGTCATCAATAACTATGAGGGGGGCCGCCCCCCCGACAGCACCCCCGGCGCCTTTCTGCTTCTTGGTGGGGGGCTCCACCCCCTTGTCGCTCCTCTTCTTCTTAGCGGCCGCCTCGGCCTTCGACCCCCCGGTCCCCACAGCAGCATGGGCGTCCCCGGTGGAAGGCTCTATGACCTTCGGGAAAAGCGCGTCAACTGGCTTCTGGCCCGAGGGCCCCTTCTCCTTTTGCTGGGTCTTGCCCTTCCTCTTCGCGAACAAGGCGTTGGCATTCATTCTGCTACCTGCAAAGAACGACAGCAACAAGTTGGAATGTTAGAACCGAGGGGTCAGAGACACGACAACAAATATAACAAAAAATCTCTAAGTACGAAAATGCAAAGCCCCCGGCCACTACCTCCTGTTCCCCCGAAGGCCTCAGCAAAAATGGGGTACTTCTCGTCCGCTTCCCCGATAAATCGGTATCTCCGAAAGCCGAGGGCGTAGAATCCCTTGTCGGCAGTGTAGTCTTTGATGGAGACCTGCTTTGTGCGACCCTCCGGGATTTTTGCTATCACCAGGCCGTCTTTTTCGAGGGCGGCGCTTCCAACCTTCGGATGCCGACGGAAGCGATCCCGAAGTTCCGCCGGAAATGGGTTCTCAGCAACCCTGACATAGCACCAGCGCTCCTTCCAGCCCTTGTTTGACGAAGGCGCCTTCGTGAACAGCTTCCACCTGGCCACCTGCTGCAGGTTGGCGAAGCCCTCGGCATTCGCGTGACCCCCTCGACAGAGGTTGAAGCTCTGGAAGAACAAGTCCAGGCTGGGGGTCACCCCTCGGTCCCTACAGAGGTTTAAAAAACCCGCCACGTAGGAGTGGCTATTAGGTGTCAGCTGGCAGGGCACCAAGCCAACGAACCTCAGGTACTCCCGGAGGAAGGGGTGCAGAGGGAACCGAAGGCCCATGGAGACCGACAGTACGTGTACTGCAATGCACCCTTCAGGCGCCCGAGAGAGCACATCGTCAACTCCCGGCTCGACCACCTCGGCCGAGGGCCCTACATGTAGCTGCGTCACGTAGAGGTCCGCCCTGTCCGCCTTCGACTTTATCTCCAAAGCAGCCGTGTTGAGCCAGGAATATCCCTCCGGCATGTCTACGGGTTTCCCCTGATCAGCAGCTATGACCTTCTTCTTGGGGACAGCCGCCTTGGCCTTCTTTTTCCCGGGGGCCACCCGGATGGGAACCGCGTTCAGCGGCTGGGAAGTACTGGCCTCACCAGCACCCCGAGGGGGAAGGACGGCCACAGTGACTTTCGCCCTCTCCTTCTCCTCTTCCTCCTCAGCAATCTGGACGGCGAGGGCTAACTCCTCATCTTCGACAGTTCGCTCGAACTCCTCCGCCTCGACCTCGGCCGCCAAATCCTTCTGCATCTCGGTGGCGAGAGCTGCATCACCACCCGAGGGCTGACTGCTACTAGACTCCGCATCGGAGATACCTTCGTCTTCCATCGAGGGCGTCCTCGAGATGTCCTGGGAATCGCTCTCGGACGACATTTTGTATCACGAATAAGCCTAAGACTCTGAAGGCTCTCTACAGGATTCTGAACCTAATCTAAGGCCAGGGGGCGGAACTTACTAAAAACTTTGAGAGGGGAGCAGGGCACTGACCTTGAGAACAGAGGATTCAACCGGGGACTGCTGTTTCTCTCTCTAGAAAAATTGGCAGAGCTTCGCTAACAAGTTTTTCGCACACGGAGGAATGCCTGGCCTTGGGGTATTTATAGGCGATAGAATCCGGGCTTGGGCCTGGATTCCGGGCCTCCGGATGGACGCCATCATTACGCACCGTCGTTTCACCCAACCGGTGACACCGCCCACGAACAGCCAGCCATCACACGCCACGTGTGCCATCCCCCCAACGGCTATATTCCGTCGTTACATATTCCAACGGCTATATTTCCAACGGCTATATTCTGGAAGCCCCCGGGTTTTCTACTTCACTCCACTTCGTCAAGGATTGCCCCCGGGTGCACTCACCCAGAAGTGCCCCCGGGTTGTGCCCCACACAGCACATTACACACGTCTGCGGGATCACTCCTTCAGATCCCTAGGGCTGCATATCAGGGCACCCCTCGGGGTTTCCCCCTCAACACTACAAAACCGGGCAGCCCCCGGGGAGTGCCTCATTGACGGATGGCCCATGGCACACAGGTAATGGGAGCCCTCGGGTATCTTCATCACCAACTCATCAACAAACAGTGGACCCCCCGGTAACAACTTCTCTACTGCCCTCATCTGGCAGGCCCTCGATCCCTGGATTGAGGGGCTCCCCCTCGGCACCACCAGGACATCAACAGCAAGCCTTCGGCCAATCAACACAGGAGCCCTCAGAAGAGAGAGCCTTCGGCATTCCCGTCATTCTCCACTTTTCACCAAGGTTTGACATTTTCGATTCATCATTGGGGGAATTCGGTGCACTCTTTTTCCCTCGTTAGGATTTTTTTTTCCCAAAGGGTTTTTCCTAATAAGGTTTTTAACGCGACATCCCCCCAAAATGAAACGAAAAGCGTCAGCCTTCGGCCCACAACGGCAACGTAACTACTTTACTCCTTTTCACCACTTTACAAGTGCCTCAAGGAGTGGGGGACGGGAGGACCCCTTCGGGAAAACCATTACATTACAAAATCTGTGAAATTCCAACAAACAACAAAGCAAGCCCTCAAGTCCCGACATGTGGGTAACTGAGGGACTGCCTTCGACAGGGACATAAAAGCAACAACTCCTCACCAACTTCAGAGATCACAACGGGACAACATCAAAGGGCAAGCACAAATTACTCCTTTTCCCTCAAGTACCTTTCGGCAAAAGGAGTGAGGGACTCCTGATGGAGTATATGGCCCGGGAACCCCCGGCCCACAGACTCCTACTACTCCAGCAAAGGCCCAACAGGCCCAAAAGGCCCAACAGGCCCAAATCACAGCGCCCGGAGTACCAAGCAGTCCGCACAATGCACAGGGGTGCCTTCGGCCCCCTGGCCGAAGGCTTTAAATTCTCACAGGGCGGGTTTCTCAAGCAAACTAAGAAACTGGGAGAAAACGGCGAAAACAGTAGCCCTCGGCACTGTGAGCCCTCGGCACCAGGGGGGCATCGGGTGTAAGAGCCCTCGGCTACCGCTTTATAGCCGAAGGCATCTCACTCGACAAGATATCCGCCTCACATGCGTACAGATCACCGTACCCCGCACAGACGTCCCATCCAACAGCCGCATTAAATGCGGCCACATGCGGCTGCCAGCGCCAACCAGTTGAGGTGACCCCTCGGCCAATGAGCGCTTGACACGTGTCCCTGCCCGGCATTTATTGCTACTATAAATAGCACCCCATTTCCCCATTTGTAACCACGCTGAATACATATCGAATATACACTCTCTCTCTTACTTGCTCTGACTTCTCTCTAAGTTATTCCCCGTAATAACCCTTCGGATATATACCCCCGGGTAGACCATCCATCAGAAAGGTTTATTTTTGTGTGTGTAGATATTCCTTTGTGTTTGCATGCACTTGAGAAGTCAAGGTTCTAAAAAATTTGCAAACACATTCGGAAGGAGCAAAAAGCCACAAAGATGATGCCCACACTAAACGAGAGGAAGAGACCCGTTGTTGCAACTTCCCCGTCTTGCATTGTACTAAGCGAGGAGGCGAGAGACTATGAACTAAAGCATAGCTACTTCAACGCTATGCCTCAGTTTCATGGTAATTCGGGGGAAAATCCATTGAACTTTATCACGGAGTTCTATGGGTTCATCCAAGGGATTCCAAGAAACAAGCTAGCCGAAGATGATCTCAAGCTCAAATGCTTCCCCTATACTCTCAAAGGGGCGACAAGAGGATGGTTCCTAGAACAAGCCCCGACAAGCTACACAACATGGGAAGGTATATACAATGCCTTCATGTCTAAATACTACACACCCACCATGACTCAAGAGCTTAGACAATGCATTTTCAATTTCAAACAACAAAATGGTGAGCTCTTTCAAGATGCATGGCGGCGTTTCAAATCATTGCTAAGGGAATGCCACATCATCGCATTCCCCTAGACCTTCAAATTGATACGTTCTACAATGGCTTGAATGCATCTTGCCAAGCCATTGTGGACAACCGAGCCGAGGGCTATATTGGCAACAAGAATGAAACCGAAGCACTCCGAATCATTGAATCCATTGCTTCGAATCCTCAACTCCAAGGAGGAGATTACAAAGTGGTCGGGATTAATGAAACCTCTATCACGGCGAAGATAAACAAAAGGTTTGAAGAAATGGAATCAAAGATTGAACACAAGTTCCAAATGGCTTTACAAGCCGTATTGGGAGGAGTCAAGCAAATAGCCAACGTGGAGAGCATACCAAGCCGGGAAAGTGATTTATCTCAACATCTTGAAGAGGTAAATTATATGAACTCTTATGGGAACCGGGGGAACAATAACTATTCAAATCAACAAAGGTGGAAGCCACAAGCCAGTTACTCACAACCCCAATCCGGAGCACCTAATTTTGGGCAAACCAAGGAGACCACCATGGAGGATATGATGCAATTCATGTCCAAAAGCATGCCAAGCATGAAGGCCCAAAATGAGGAAAATCACCATAGAGTGGAGGCATCCATTGGGAATCTTCACTCTCAATTCACCAAGTTGGATCTTCGCTTTGAAGATCAAAATATAAAGCTCAACCAACGCATCGACACCATTGAGCAATATACCAAGGCATCCATCCGAAATCTTGAAGTTCAAATGGGACAACTTGCCCAAAAAGTAAGTTCTAGGGAGCAAGGCAAATTTCCTACAACCACGGAGATGAATCCGAGGGAAAATGTGATGGCCATTACCACAAGGAGTGGTAAGACAACGGAGGATCCAAAAATGCCGGAAGAGGAGGAGACCCCGGAAAAGCAAAAAGAAGATGAGAATGAGGAGCATATGATGCCACCATCAAACGTGGCTAATTATGTTCCTCCCATTCCATATCCTCAAAGGTTGAAGAAAAAGAATGATGGTGCTCAATATAGAAAATTTCTTGATATTTTTACTAAATTGAGCATCAACATTCCATTTGCCGAAGCTATAGCGGAGATTCCATCTTATGCCAAATTCTTGAAGGGCATACTCTCAAATAAAAAGAAGTTGGCGGAATTTGCTACCATTTCCCTTACAGAGGAGTGTAGTGCTATCCTACAAAACAAACTCCCTCCTAAATTGAAGGACCCGGGAAGCTTCACGGTGCCATATTCTATCGGAAAGATTGGAGAGGTAAGATCCCTTTGTGACCTTGGTGCTAGCATAAATCTTATGCCCTACTCTCTATTTAAAAAGCTATGTGTGGGGGAACTCCAACCAACAACGGTCGCCTTACAATTAGCGGATAGAACAATCCGCTATCCAATAGGCATCATGGAGGATGTTCTTGTCAAAGTTGGAAAATTTTACTTCCCGGTAGATTTTCTTGTTTTGGACATGGAAGAGATGGAGATCCCCGTCATCCTTGGGAGATCATTTTTGGTCACCTCCGCAGCCGTCATTGATGTACAAGCGGGTACGGTAAAGCTAAGAGTGGGAGAAGATGATGAAACATTCAATGTATGGAAGACACAATCCACTCCAACTCAAAACATGGAGGACAACACAAACCGTTTCACACCTCCCAAGGCCATAAACATCGTGGACATCAAGAAGGCACAAATATTTGGGCACGAGGATCCTCCAACACACCCCGAAGACGTACTTGAGATCACACCAACAAACGACGAAGTTCCCCCGAAACTCTACCCGATGAAAGGAGGCACAATGATCAAATTCTACCAGAGAAAAGCATCACATCTACCGCCTTAAAAGTGGTACGTTCGTCCGGCCTATGACGTTAAACTAAGCGCTAATTGGGAGGCAACCCAACAAAAAAAAGAGAAAAAAAATCAATTATAAATAAATATGTTAGTTATACACATAATCATTTTTGTTTATAATTGAAAAAGAATCAATTATGAATAAATATGCTTATTTACAAAAACATATTCGTATTTATTTATAATTGATGGAAAAAATCAAAAAAAATAAAAAAAATAAAAAAAAATAAAAAAAAACAAAAAAAATCATCAATCTCAGCTCAAGTATCATGCATTTCCTACTCTCAATGACATCTCATTCCACTATTGAAGATTTCATCTGGCATTGCATTCTCCAATCTACATTGAGGACAATGTAAATCAAGTGTGGTGGGTGAATAATTAGTTGAGAAACTTTACTTTTCAAATTAAATTTTTTCTAGGAAGGTTAACATTTTTGATATTCTCTCTTTTAAGGGTTTTGGTTGAGAAAGATTTTCTTTTACTCACAAAAATGTATTTTTGGATTAATTAAAATATTTCTTAATCTTGAAACCACCACCTTCACTCAAATTTGTGACAATTTTCCAAATTCATACAAATGTGCATAGAGTGCAAATTCAAAATAAAAGTTTCATCCCAACTCCAAATCACTCTATTGTTGGATTCTCCTCATTTCTGACAATCTAGATATATAATTACGGAGAACAAACAAAAAGAGTTTATATACAAAAGAAAAAAAAAACTCATTTTCTCCTAGAATAGCCTTCTCTACAAAATCAAGTTGTCAGTCCACAAGAAAAAAAAAAACACCGACATACCCACACATTGCCTAAATTGTCACAAACTAAACCCATCTAGTGTTTAAATATTTTTCTTAATCTTAAATACATTTATTGTGAGTAATAGAAAAAGGTTTTTGGCCCGAGAAAGATTAAAGAGTTTATATCTAATTTTTAACATCTTATTAAACTTTTAATTTGCATGGTTTAGTTTCTTTTCTAATTGTGCATCATTACAAAGAAATTGCTTGAGGACAAGCAATGCTCAAGTGTGGGGGGATTTGATAGCCGTTATATTTACTTGTGTTTAACATAAGTATTTATAAGCATTTGTTGAAGAAAAGAAGAGAAATTGGGAAAATATCTTGAGAATGAGAGTTAGAGCATAAACCATTGCGATGAAGAGCTTTTTGGACCAAGAGGATGACGTTCTGCCCATAATTCGAGTATAACTTATTGTATAGAACTCGAAATCACTCGATTCGAATTTCATGTGAATGTTAACTCAATAAGGAACAAATGTTATGAAGACATCATAATCAAAATATGAAAGGAACAAGACTCAATCAACAAACAAAGTCAGATGTTGCTGGTGGGATTTCAGGATGCATACCTTTTGTTGATGGAATTCGGCCGGATATACCTGCAAAAAATCGTTAGAAAATAAAATAGCTCGATTCGCGTAAACGCTGTCCTCAAGAAAGTATTTCCGACTAGCGAAAACCTTTCCCCAAGATAAAACGAGCTCTTCGGCGTAAGCCGGTAACAGAACAACGAGACTGGAAGAAATTATTAATCCAGCAGATAGAAGTATCGTGTGAGGGAGTTTTTGGTTCGTAGCTGCTATCTTCAAATATAAACAAGTAGCTGAATATATATAACATGCTATCGACGTACGTTGCACCTTAGGTGAGGCATGCATTAGCATTTAAAGCTCAAGCTAGAAAACGTTTTATATAAAAGCATGAGTTAAAAGCTTAACGTTAATGTATTATAGTTTATAATGTTAATGGACTATTTAATACACTTTTAATAATAATAACAAAAGCTACAACTCATGTAACGGTTTTTATAAGAGCTCAATAAACATTCATTAATTTTTTATTTTAATAGAATATAAAAATATCTAATTTATAAAATTGATCAATAAAGTATTTTTCATTTGAAATACTCTCAATATTCCAACACCTCTCAGTGTTTTAGCCATAACGTTTGATTGGATGAATAAAATCACGTCATTCAAGTTTTGGTGGATAGAAGACTTCATTATCTACAACTTTGATGAAGGAATCATGTCAAAATTCATAGCAGAACATTCCCAAAATCCCGGTACAAAAACCGACACTTTTTGATCCATTTCGGAGGAAGAAAGACAAAGTACAATTTTGGGCGCTGCAACCGGCGCCGATCAGCCTAGAACCGGCGCCGGTTGGAAGGTTTTTTTCGCACTAAATGAGCCTGTTTGCGACCGGGGCCGGTTCTAGACTGACCGAGGCCGGTTGGGACGATTTCAGCTCAAACAAAAGGCTGTGCAAGAGGATTTTTGATGGGAAAACTTCACCTTCCTCATCTCTTGATCAAATATTGCTCCATACCTGATTGTTGGGCTCGAATAGACTAAAAGATGCCATTCTTTAGCCTATTAAAGCATTTAAGTGATTCCCGAAGCCTTAGTTGTTGTTATCATTCATCTTAAACTTAAAGTTAGTTAACGTTTATCTTCTTGAACAAAAAGTGAAAAGCCAAAAATATAAAACACAAATCAAACTCCCTACACTTTACTCATTTATTTATTTAAAGTCATCTACTCTCGGACTTGAATTAAACAACGTTTCCCTGTGGATTCGACCCGGTATTTTACCGGAATTTATTACTATATCGGCACTTGTACACTTGCAAGTTTAGCCCGGTCAATGAACACCAAATGCAGATCCTTTTTAGTGTCTCTATACTTCTCCATAACTTGTCTAAGAAGGTGAATGGCCTTAGTTGTTGAGCGTCCAGGCATAAAACCAAATTGATTTTCCAAAATTTTCACACTCTTACGAAGTCTTTGCTCAATCACGGGTTCCCAAAGTTTCATGGTGTGGCTCATAAGCTTAATCCCTCGATAGTTAGCACATTCTTGTACATCACCCTTATTTTTAAATAAGGGAATGAGAGTACTCTTCCGCCAACTCACTGGCATTTTGTTGTTTCTCCAAATCATGTTGAAGAAACGTGTTAGCCACTCGATGCCTTTCTCTCCCAAACTTCTCCAAGATTCGATCGGTATGCCATCTGGGCCCACTGCTTTCTTCCTCCCCATTTTTCTCATAGCCTCTTTAACTTCTGTTGTTTGAATCCTTCTCACGAAGTCTCGATTTACCATACACTCTGGTATAGTAAGATCATCAATACCTTGCACTTTATTCCCGTTGAACAAGGTATCAAAGTATGACCTCCACCTCTCTTTAATTTCTTTGTCCTCCATTAGTACCCTTTGATCGACATCCTTGACACACTTAACTTTTCCGTTATCCTGAGTCCTACGATCACGAAGACGAGCAAGTCTGTATATATCTTTTTCTCCTTCTTTAGAGTCCAACTTTACATATAATTCCTTGTTCACTTTTCCTCTGGCTTCCTTCACAACTTTATTTGCTCTTCTTCGATCCTCCTTGTATTCCTCTATGTTCTCGTCGCTCCTACTTTTGCCCAATTTCTTATAGCATTCCCTTTTGGTCTTTATTGCTTGTTTCACCTCATCATTCCACCAAGACGTGTCCTTTTTTTGTGGCAGACATCCTTTAGATTCTCTGAGTATCTCCTTCGCCACTTTGTTAATGGTGGACTCCATTGATAACCACACATCATCCACATATGCGTCATTATCAATAGACCATACATCTTCCTCCAACATTTTGTGTGCAAAACTCTGTTGAAGATTCCCCTCGAGCCTCCACCATTTTATCTTTGGCTCCCCTTGTACCTTAACTTGTCTCCTCTTTATACCTTGAAAATCTAGCACGAGCATCCTATGCTGAGTGACAGCACTCTCACTTGGGATAACCTTACAATCAGTGTAGCTAGTTCTCCAAGTCGTACGTACTAAAAAGTAGTCAATTTGGGTACTATTAGCTCCACTTCTATAGGTGACAAGGTGTGAGTCTCTTTTCTTGAACCAAGTGTTCATCACAGCCAACTCATATGTCGAGGCAAAATCCAAAATGTTCTTCCCCGCTTCATTTCTAGTGCCAAAGCCATGTCCGCCGTGGATACTCTCAAAATCCTCACGACTTGGGCCCACATGCCCGTTGAGGTCGCCTCCTATGACCAGCTTCTCTCCCCTTGGCACCCATCGCACCACTTCCTCAAGATCCTCCCAAAATTGTTGAGTGATAGATGCATCCAATCCCACTTGTGGTGCATAGGCACCACAGACACAATCTCATCTCCTATGATCAACTTAATGCTCATGATGCGATCATTCTTCCTAAAGACTTCAACCACACCCTCAACATAATCATGTGTCACCATAATGCCTACTCCATTTCTGTTCCTCTCTCTCCCCGAGTACCACAGCTTAAAACCTCCGGGGTTAATCTCACGTGCCTTTTCTCCAACCCACTTAGTTTCTTGCATGCACATTATGCTGATATTCCTCCTCTTCATAACCTCAGCTATCTCAGATGATCTTCCCGTCAGAGAGCCAACATTCCATGTCCCAAAACGCAATTTAACACCATGCCTTCTCTTCTTCACACCACGTCGATCCCCACCATGCCCTTGCATATTTGACACCATCCCCGGACATTGGAGTGGTGCGTCGCTTCCGGGCGACGACCTAGCAGCCTTAGCATTCTTATCACCACACCCAGGCCTAGGAAGTGTAGCACGCCCTTGCTCATTTGACACCATCCCCAGGCGGAGGGATGACGCGTCGCTTACGGGCGACGACCTAGCTGTAGCGATATTCATATTTCGATTCATGTCATGTGATGTGACTAAGTGATACTGTTGGCCGTCACGCGCCTACCACAGCACCCTCCTCCTTTATCATGGCTTGGGACAGGCATGATACCAAAAAATGATCTCATGGCGGAGTTACAAGAGTAAAAGCAATATATCACTTAAAATATGTTTTCAAATGTTTCAATTTATGTTTTCAAATGATCTCATGGAGGAGTATACTTAGCTTTTCTGTTGTTTGGAAACTCGGTCCAATAGAAAAATCAATTCAGATGGGTTTGGCCCATGCACTCCAAGCCCAAACACCAACCGAGCAAAGTGAGCAGCTCTCCTAACACCCTGTGCAAAGCCCACGTGACGGCCAAAAGACCTCCTTCTTCGGAAGTCTGTCAGCCAAAAGGGCGCAAGGCTACCCACTCGCATCACTGAGGTTGGATACGACAAAGCTTCATCAGGCAGCACCTGCAGCTGGGCAAGGTCGCTAGGACTCCAGCAGCACCGGCGGAGCTTCCTCAAGTGGCGACTGACAGGGGTGCACTGGTCCATGATCTGTCACACCTGGAGCTCTTAGAGTCCATTGATGGCGAATATTTAGGGTTTGATGGAGTATATGGACCGCCACCCCCCGATTTGTCGACTATTGGGTCTGGACAGCGGCCCACACATGCTTAGCGGATTCTTATTGTTTTACATTATTATTATTCAGATGTTTTAGATTAGCTTTTTATATTATCAGTCCATTTATCTAACTGAGTCTGTCCGACCCATATTAAAGGCCTAGAGCCGGATTTTCCCTATATATACTCCTTATAGGAGGCTCGTAAACATAACACAGAACTCATACAACCAATATCCATTCTATACACACTTATCTTCTTCTTCCCCGTTTCCGCACTACATTCTTATTCAAATCTCCTAGTTTATACAATATAAGTATTAAATATCCAACAATAGTGCTCTCGTTAAGAGGTTTGAACACATTATAGAATTCATCCGAAATACAAGAGATAAGCCAAAAGTGTTCTAAAAATCCAAATCAAAAGAAGAAAATTTGAGATCTAAAAGTGGAAGGACGACATTATAGTCATCATGTCGCTGTGACATGATTTGGATGAATTAATACATCCATACATCATGGTCATCCACTTTCATAATCATAAGGACGACATTAGCTTGGACGAATTAGGAAGTCCAAGATGTGACATCAATACATCATGGTGATCATGTCCGCAACCTCTGTTTCCGGCGGTAGGTGCTGTCACCCAAAGTCCGTCGCCTCTTGTTTCAGCGCCTCCTGTCTTGCTCTGCCACCGCGCCTGGACCAATCAGCCTGAGGTCCCAGACTTAAGTCGCAGCTGTCTCCCGGGTTCAGATCTCCCTTTCTCCTCCGTCCTGCCGGCCTCCGTCAACGCTCCATGCCTGAATCAAAACCACGGTCAGTTGTAGCGAAATGAGTGCCTCTGGACAACTTCGCCGGCGGATAATGACCTTGACCGCATCCAGGTCATCCTTAGGGCTTAGGCCAAGGTTCCGCGGCTGCTACCTCACTCCGGCGACGAGAGCTACCGAAGCTTTTCTGACCCCTTGAGCTGGTGACGACCATGGCAGGGGACAGGGCAAGGTGTGACGGCTCGAAACCTAACGTTAAGTGCGGGAAGTGACCGCAGACCACACATCATTCAAAGATCTGCCGACACGGACTATTAGCACATTGACTATTAGTCGATTAGCTATCAACAACTCTGCGGACATGGACGGTCAGCTACTCCGTATTAAAGCTCCGCTGGCAAACATAAGGGGAAGCAGTGGGCTAGGATTGCGTGGAGCCAAAAATTGGGACTCAAATCTGTGGATATGGGCTAAGGCTTCTACAATTTAAAACGGGCCCAAGGAGTTCTGCTGGATGATATTCATTCTAGTCAGCCCACATTTTTCAGTCCGCTTAAAAAAGTTAAGTGCTTCTCTTTAATTTTTATATTATTTATATTTATTTAAATTATTTCTTTTTTCGGTTAAATGTCACACTATCACGCAAATATGATCAAATGCCTAGTAGACTGTGGCTTGAGACCCATCACTAGGATTTAAAGCCCTGACCCAGAGCGGGCACAAAGCCTGACCAAGTCAAGCACAAAGCCCCGACCATGTCGGGCACGAAAACCGGTCTTAGTCATTCCAAGAGTGGCGACCGTTGCGTACGAATGACTCGCATGTCCACTATACTAAGTATTTTATCATTACATAAACGATTCACATTTCCACTTTTTTCAAGTGACGAACTCCCGATCGAAAACATAAACCCCAAGAAAAAAAATTATATGTACGTTAAATGTGTAGGTACGAAGATGACTCTACTCATTTTCACCTCGTCTCCACTCGCCCCAAAGAGTGGGGGACTGGGGGACTGAGGGGTCAGAGTTTCTAGATGAGCAGAAAATATCACGCATGAGCAGGAATGAAAGCTGAGTAAGATGAAGAAGAGCAGAGCTAGACAAAATTGATTATGCCGGAGGGAACTTACCTTCCTTGTTTCATGTGGGGGTGTTAGGTGTACTCTTTATCCCTTTATTAGGATTTTTTCCCAATGGGTTTTTTCCTAGTAAAGGTTTTTAATGAGGCACCTCCCCATTTGTTTCAAAGTGACACTAGTCTCATTTCCTTCGATGTTTCGGTTATCAATTTTTCGTCCTAGAGATTCTGTCAAAGGAGTAGCTAATTCCTTCTGACCTCACAAATTAATGGAAATAATTCCATTCTCAAACATCATTTCACCACTTTTAATGGTGAATGGATATCCACTATTTTAATTTATCTCATGCGAGTCGACTCATATGTCGTCGTTGTATCCTGATAATACAACGGATAATTCTCAATAAGAAATAACATTGATGTGACCCCTTAGTACATCGGATAATTTTCAATGAAATGTATACTATCATTGTATTATTATAATACAATGGATAATTCTCATATAACATCATTGTACCGCATAGGACAATGGATATTTCTCAATAAAACATATCATCGTTATATCAATAGATTACAACGGATAATCTCAAAAAAAAAAATCATAGGTAATGGTGCCTCTCAAATATCTCAATAACCGCCTCAACGCAGTCCAATGATCCCTACTTGGGTCATGAGCATACCGGCTCAATCTTCGGACAACACAAACTATGTCGGGCCTAGTATAATTTATAAAATGTAATAAACATCCAATAATTTGGGAATACTCATATTGAGCCTCACGAGTGATCACCTCCAAATTTTTTTAAGTGCATATGAAAGTCATAAATGATACTCACGGGTGTGACATTAAAATATGCAAACCTCTTTAGAAGTCTATCAGCATAATGCTCTTAAGATAGTATAACACCATCATCCTTCCTTGTGACTTTCATATATACCCAAAATCATTTTTGTTACCCCCAAGTCTTTCACACTAAAAAATTAACAAATCATCCACATACAAGCATATTATAATGCACACACCATTTTTACATTTAGTGTATACACACTTTGTGTTCGTGACCACTAACCACATGACCTTCCGGTTGCACCATATAAATTTCTTCTTCCTCTAGGTCCACCATTTAAAAATGCAATTTTAATATCCATTTGATGAATAAAAGTTTGTGAATAAGTCAAAAATTCATCATTAATAAGATTAATAAGGTATGAATAAAAATCATTTCCAAAGGATTTCTCTCTCCTTGACATCTTACTTCTTCTTAAAGGAGAAGGTTCATCATTAAAAGAATAATTTTCTTTTAATGGATCACTATCACTAGAGGGTTCATTATTAAAGGTTTTATTTCCTTGTAATGGATCACAATCACTATATGGCGCAACGGTCTTGTGTTCAATTTTCAAAGAAAACACATTCTCAAAAAATTCAGCATTTTTTGTTTCAACAGCGTATAAACAAATAATCACACATGCATCATTTAGTGTGTACACATTCTCCAAAAGTGATCACATTAACAACAACAATAATATACCATAAAGTATTGCACATTAGCATACTATTTCTTTCATTTAAGAAAATCATATATATGATCCACTATTTCAATTTATGCAAAAAAAAGGCCCAGAGTTATAAAAGTTCATTTTCACCAAATTAAATAGGTAATAAAAATTTAGCTAAGCACCCCCACAATTTTAAATATTTAAAAACAAGGTGCATAGCCCTCCTAGAATTCATAGAGAGATAAGTAATATCTCAACCTTTATTTGTACACAATGATTTTATAAAAAAATGCGCCTTTTAAATTCAAATAAGATAAAATTTAGTTTATCTCGAAAAATCACCAATAAATATGACAAAGAACGTTTACCACCTCTAATCACAGTGTAGATGCTCTAATAAAATTTATATAAATTCATCAATCATATCACAATTTTCTAGAGTCGTTTTATTTTTTGCTAGAAATCAAAGCACAATCATTTAGCATTTTAATATAAGAATTACTTGCATGTCCTAGTCTAGCATGCCACACATCGTAAGAATCAATTAAATAAACAGAAGCATTATCATGCAATATTTCAGAAATACTAAGCACAAAAAGTTCATTCTTACAATAGCCATTTCCCACAAGAACTTCATTTTTGGTCATAACAAAATTGCCACAACCAAAAGAAACTTTAACCCCAACTTTTCCCAAGAGAAAGACGGAAACCAAATTAGTACTAATCTCGGGCACATGAAGCACATCATTTAGTGATAAAGTTTTCCCCGATGTGAGTTTCAGAAGAACTTTCCCTTTTCCATGCACCTTAACGGTTTTAGAGTTCGCTAGGTACACGAGCTCTTCACTATCTCCTATAATAGTATAGGAGGTAAAAGCATTCTTGTTTTTACAAATATGCTTGGTAGCCCCGAAGTCTACCACTCACTCATTCACATCACTAGTTTTGCAACTTTGAGAAACAACCGCAATATAATTATCATCACTACAAACCAAGTTTAAACATGATTTTAGTGGGTTGTTGTTTTCCATAGTTGTCATTTTACCACTAAATAAATGAATAAAATTTTTCTTAAAAAATGGTGTTAAAGTATGGCTTATTGTAGGTAGGAAAATAAAGAGAGTAAACATTATACGTAGAGATATATCCAAATACCAATCTAAATCACACCACACATGCAAAAATAACATAGCCGCGTGATAGAGTATATCTAGAGAGAAGTGAGAGCTAGAGAGAGAAGTGCAATAATATGGTTCAATAGAATGAATTTGTAACCCCTATAACTACTCCCAAGGGGAGTATTTATAGAGAAAATACGGGCTGGGCTCCCAAGCCTTGGGCTTGGGAGGCCCATTTACAACTGGACCGCTGCTGGGCCGAATACAAAGCCACTAATGGGCTGTACGAATGAGTAAGTATAAAATCCGGTTCTGTGAGGTCTTCGTGGCCGACGAGGGCGTGGCCGACGAGGGCACGGTCGACGAGGGCACGACCGACGAGGGCACCCGGGTTCCTTGGCTTCAGGACCATAATCTGAGTTGGCACCTTCTCGGCCGACGGGGGTCCCTTGGCCGACGTGGGCGCCACTCGGTGTCTTGTGCTTTCTGTTCTTCTGAGTGTGTGGGTCCGGGGGCTCAGACCCATATACTCCATCAGGAGTCCCCCACTCTCTAAGCTGAGACGTAGACGAAGTGAAGGAGAGTAGATTCCCGTGCTTTGGCGCTTTTGGCCGATGCGGGCATTCCCAGGCCGTTAGCTGTTGCGGCGTTGGCGCTGTTTCCATTTTGGTGATCCTGTTCTGTGCTTTGACCGTTACCTGCTCCTCGCTGTGGACGGGGAGGCCGTTGTTTACTTGATGTGTTCGTTTGGGGACGATGAGTGTCCCGCTTCAATGGTGGCCGTTGAAGGCGCGCTTTCCCTTTCTTGGGTGTTGGTGGTTGAAGTTTACCTTTGGGCCGATGAGGCCGTTGAGGTTGATCCTTGCTTCGAGGGCGATGGCGTCCTTTCCTTTGGGTGGCCGATGAGGGTGTTTGCACACTCCTTTTGGTCGTCGCTGATTGGCTTTCGTGTTCTTGGCCGAAGAGCCCATTATGATTAATTGTGGCGGAGGACGATGAGTGTCCTTGCCTTAGGTGGCCAGTTGGCCGTTGCTGATGATGTTATGTTCCTTTGGCCGACGAGACGCGGTGTGATACATGGACGATGTGGCCATGCTTCATGGTTACATTTGTGTTTGCATTTTTCCTTTTGTTTTGTTGAGGCCGGTGTAGTCCCCCAGTCCCCCACTGCTTCAGGCCGAAGAGAGTGAGGGGTGAAGGAGTTGCTTGAGTCCCTGGCCGAAGCGGCCTCTCCGTAGTGCCCTTGAATCCAACACTCATGGCGATTTTCTGGCCAAGGTAACCCTGTGGGAGAACCCTTGTGCGCAGATCGCTTGTAAAGAGTTATCATCAAGGGTCGTTACGAGAAGCCGATGGCTGTGGGTTCTTTGTTCCTCTGGTTCTGGGGCCGTTACGGGCGTTCATTACGTTCCTAGCCGTTGTCATCCCCTCATTGTTTGGCATTTGTGATCTTGGCAAGCAAATAGGCCGTTGTGGGCGCTTGCTAGCACTTGTGAAGCCGGCAAGCGTGTAGGCCGAAGAGTCTGATTTGCCGGTGGGCTCTTGATATGTAGGTTGGGCTTGGCCCCTTGGTGACGTGGTGGCCTCCCATTGGTGTCCATTGATGTGGCCATTGGGAGGTTGCCACGTGTAGTGACCGTTGGGTGGGGGGTTCTATAAATACCCCTCCCCCTCCGACGAAAAACCTCATTTGCAATCTGAGTTGTCGAAGTGCTGGCCAGTTTTCTAGAGAGATAAACTCCCAAGCTCGTGTTCTTCGTGTTCTTCGTGTTCAAGGTTAGTGTTCATCGCAATCTTCTGTACTTTGCATACTTTGCTTCCTAGGCTAGTGATCTAGTGTTAGGCGCTTGAACACCCTTAGATCCTAAGTTATTCCCCTTAGGCTCGTAGTAGTTGTTATGATGAAGAGCTTGAACGAAGACTACTATCCGTACGACGACTAGCCCTCCACTAGGTCACTCGACTATGAGGTGCTTGAAGAGTTCGAGGAGGAGATACAACACTTAAGTCCTTACAAGTCCGGAGAGCCGGTGGACGATGAAATTGAGGACGAGGAGTCTGCCTCGTCTTCAAAAGGTGAGGACGCAGGTGCGTCCCGAGTGGTGGACGGGGCGTCCACTTCCGCTGTTATTCCATGCCCGAGACCGGTGTCTGCCGTGAAGGGAGCAGATAAGCCGAAGAGAATAAGGAGGCCGAAGAGTGGGCCGGGCGTCTCCTACCTGGATCTCACAAACATCTTCCTGATCAAGCCGGAGAGCAGCGCGGCCGACTACTTGGTTGCGCAGATGTACGTGGGGCCGTTTGGGCGGGTTAGGGCACCCAGGCCGACAGACCATGTTCTTCATCCGCCACCGGGATACTTTGGAGTATACCCGATGCGTTTCGCCAAGGGGCTGAGGTTTCCCCTTCATCCCTTCATCACCGAATATCTTGACATGGTGGGGCTCCCTCCGGCCTTGCTGACGCCGAACAGCTACTCATTGATGGTGGGGTTTTTGCTCCGCTGTGAGGAGCTGGGCTACAGGCCGACGACGGCTCTGTTCATGAATCTGTATCAGATAGGCCGAGGAAGCCACAAAAATTGTGCGGCCTATGCTACTCTCCAACAGCTGCCGAAGAAGAGGAGCTTCACGGACTTGCCTTCGTCCATTCGTGGGTGGAAGAGCAAGTTCGTTTTTGTATCCCTTGGTGAGAATGGCACCGAGTTTCCCTCTCTCGGCCATACCGGGAGGTTCAATCTCCACGACCCGCCGAAGAGTTCTATCTTGGACGCTCAGGTGGAGGCGTTCTTGGAAGGGGGGCCGAGGAGCGTGAAGGATTATATTACCGAGTACAAGATGACCGCCCTCGACTTCTTAAGATATCATGTATATGGCGACAAGGAGGACGATATCCAACTTTGGCCGAGGATGACCACTACCTTCGAAGAGGCCGACGGCCCGGATTTGGGCATTCCTGCTGAGGCCGATGGTAATTATTTCTTCGGCTTTCTTTCTTTATAATTTGTTCTTTTGCCTGGCTAATCTGTTCGTTTTCCTTTGTGTAGATTTTGCCATGGATCGCCGTTCAATCATGGCTATAGCCAAGGCCAAGGCGGCCGAGGAGTTGGCTGCAAAGGCGGCCGAGGCAGCCAGACGTGCCGCGGCCGAGGGAGGCGGGGCTACTGCTGGTGCGGCGCCGAAGCCTGCCCAGTCCAAGAAGAAGAGGCCTCCTACTGACGGCCAGAAGAAATTGACTGAGGTCGGCCTGAACGTTACTAAGAAGACGAAGAGGGCACCGTCTCCTTCCCATGCTACCGAGGCCGGCACTCTGACCGTCCCAAGTGTGGACGATAGTGGTCCCGTTGTGGATCTCACTGCTGCGCCAAGCGATGCTGCCCAATCGCTCCCTCTCGTCCAGGAGCCACGGACGAAGAGGGCCGGCAAGGAGATTGCCGCTGTCACCTACCAGAAGATGGTGGAATACCCCGTCGGCGGGGGTGTTTTTGATGACGTCGTCCTCGGCCACGATGTGCTGGCCCAGGCCATGCCGGCCAAAGATAGGGCCTATCTGAAGAGGCTCGGGGACGTCAAATTGTACGAAGGCGGGATGGACCTCCTCGTCCAAGTAAGTTCCATTCCTCTTATTTGTCGTTTTTCTCGTTGTGCAGGGTGCCTTCATGCTCATGGAGAGACACAAGAGGCAGCATCGGGAGATAGCTCGTCTGAAGGAGCTTGAGCAGAAAGCTGCCTCGGCCGATGAGGCGGTAGCTTGCTTGGATCGGCTCCGGGAGGATGCCAAGGCCTTGCAACAGAGGGCCGACGAGGCCGCTGCAGCCAGGGACGATGCCCTGGCCAAGCTCGAGGAGAGCCAGAGGGCGCTTGAGGCCGAACAGCGCAAAAACGATGAAGCCGTGAAGGCAAAAGCTGAGGCCGAGGCTGCCGCTGTGAAGGCTGCTGATGAGGCCGTTAAGCAGTTCTTGGCCGAGGGGTGGAAGGCCGATGAGCGGCTCTCCTGGTGTTATGAAGTGGTGGCCGACAGGCTTGAAGATTGGGGAATGAACTCCCCCGCCGGCCAGGAGTATTTTAGCAGGGAGATGGTCGTGTACTATAACATGGGCCAAGAGCGGATGCAGAGGCTCCTGTGTCGGCGGCTATCTCGTGCTCTTAAAGCCATGAATTACACCTCCGGGTGGGCTAGACGGAACTTGAAGCTTCCCAAGCTGATGAAAGATCCCGAGGAGCAGGCCAAGCTTCCTCTGTCGGAGCGGGAGTCCCCCATCGAGAGTTCCGGCCTCGGCGAGCCGGATTACACGGAGTTTGACTTCCTGGACGATGCCACCAGTTCTGCGGCTGCCGCTGGCCAGGAGACTGAGGCCGAGGAGGGAGCCGAAGACGTCGAAGAGCCAGCCGAGGATGGAGGCGCCCAAGAGGCTTGATCGGCTACTCCCCGCTCCCTTGTAATTAGTTTTTCATTTTTGCCCAATTGATGTAATGGCCGAAGCGCCCACCATTGTACTGAATTGCTTATGAATGAAAATTTTGCTGTCCTGCTCGGCTTTGAATTTCTTGTGTGTTTATTGCCTTTTGCCATTTCAATTCTGAAATTTGTCTAAGTGTAAAAGTTACAACTTAGGTCACCCGCGAGTGTCGACTACGTCCGTGAGGTAGGCCATTCAGTCTGGTGGCCTGGTCGGCCTGTCCGGTCTTTCTTCGCTGTTGTAATACTTGGAATTTATTCAAAAAATTTCTAAGTGTTTTAGACCCACTTAGATAGGATATCCTAGTGTCTTTCTTTCCGTCCTGACCGAGGCGGGCAAGATGGGGTGTCCGCTGCGTCCTGGCGTCGTCCCATTCTTCCTTTTTGTTAGATTTTTTCTAAGTGTCTAACTTCAAGTGGATGAGTGTTCTCATCGTACTGGTACTAAATCTCTCTCAGTGTTGACCAATGATTTGGGAAATTCCCTAAGTGCTGAACCAATGTCGTTGTGGTCGGCCCAGTGTTTTTTATGGCCGTCGTGTTCCTTTGTTCCTGATCTGATCAGGAAGGTCGGCCTGGATCCTTGTGTTGTGGCCGATAAGGGTACTTTGAGCTTGGTTTTTTGAACATAGAATTTTTCTAAGTACACAAGCAAGGCGTAGGTAGCTCACGGCCTTCGAGTATACAGGTACCCGCTTCGTCTAGAGTTTCTCCATTTAAGTACTTGGAGATTTTTCAACAAGGTATAAGTGTAAGACATAGCTCCCTCTTTGCGGTACCGCTGCCGGCTAAGAGCTGGCCATACCTTCATCGGCCAAGGTCTGGCTTGTGGCCGATGAGGGTGCCCCTTGCTTTCCCAAAGAGATGGCCCTACCTTCATCGGCTAAGACATAGTTCTTTCTTGAGGAACCTTTTTCCTCAGAATTTTCTCTAAGTGTTTGGTGAACACTTGGACAAATCCCCAAAGAACTTTCGCCTGGCAAACAGCCTAGGTTTCAGTGCCTGTATCGGCCTTCCGGGATGCTGTGGCCAGTAGGGATTGTTTCTTGATTGCTTGGTTCTTCCGCGGGTGTGATTAGTGCCCGCTTCGTCCTGGTCATCCTCAGGGTTGTGATTCTTTATTTCATCCCAAGCGTTGGTGCTTCAAAGGGCTATGGCCGATGAAGGTTACCTCTCGCGTGTCACCCAACCGATTCGGTTAGGGTTTTATAGGCATATGCTTCGTCCTTGATCATTCCCTTGTGGTGTGTGGACGTGTCGTCCATGTCACCTGTTAGTGGTACTACACTTGTGTTCAACTAATATGTACTTGGCCTAGTTGGGCCTGAATTGTGGGGATCTTATTTTTTCATTGCTCGAGGCCGGCTAGTGCGCGCGGCCGTCGGCTTCCCTCTTTTTCCTTATATATATATATATATATATATATATATATATATATATATATATATATATATATATATTGTTTCCGTCCCCTTTTTCGGGGAGTATCCTTCTTTCAGGGTTCGGCCGAAGGGTGTGCTCGTCCTTCGGCCGGTTCGGACTTCGTTTATAACGTCCGTGATCTCAGGGCGGGTCCCGTCACCTATTTATGACGCGGGCTAGACTTTTGGTCGGTTTCCAACGGCTGTCGTTGCCCATCCCTGAGTTTTGGGATTTTGTCACCTCGGCCATGATTTCAGGCCTGTCGTCCTGCGATCTGGCGCGTGGACGACGCGGTGAGCTTCCCGTTTCAAGACGTGGGCCGTTTGCGGGCCCCTCGTCCTGGGGACATCGTCGGCCATACCTGAGTATTTCACTTCTATGCTTACGGGGTCAGGACGATGTGCTCTCTCAGCTAGGCCTGAGCCCTTCGCTGATACAAAATACAATGGAACGCCTGATCTTGCCGATCGTAGGCTGCAAATGCAAGGGGCCCCGTCGTCCATGCCTGAGCCTTTCGCTCTAAGGTGGCCGATGAGGGCACCTGCTAATGTTTTTACTTTAAATTCCAGAGAAAAAATCAAGAGGAACATGATTTTATTCATAAGTGGCTCGAGGCCGAGGGTGGCGTTCAATCAGTAACCCGTTAAGGGGTGAGGGCTTCGTCGTCTACACCTCCTTCGGATTACTGATAAAACTTCACCAGATGGTGTACATTCCACGTTCGTGGTACATTGGACCCATTCGGGCGTTTAAGCTTGTAGGTGCCGGGTTTGACCACGGCACTGACGATGTAGGGCCCTTCGTACTTCAATGCTAGCTTGCCACCCTCTGTCGGCTGGCTTGCTTCCCTTCGGCGGAGGATGTAGTCCCCCACCTGAAATTCCCGGGAACATACCTTGGCGTCATAGTATGATTTTACTTGACGCCGGTAGTTCTCTGCTCGGACGTAAGCTTGCTCGCGCCTCTCATCGACCAGGTGCAGGTCAATCTTCATGTTCTCTTCGTTGGCGTCAGGCTCATATTGTTCCACCCGTCGGCTGGGGATGGCAACTTCCGTGGGCGCCTTTGCCTCGAAGCCGTAGCATAGGGCGAAAGGCGTTTCACCTGTCGCCCTCCTCGGCGTGGTTCTGTAGCACCACAGGATGTTGGGGAGCTCGTCGACCCAACTACCTCCTGCGGCCTGGAGTTTCTTCTTCAGCCCCTCCATGATTGTTCTGTTAGCGTTCTCGACCTGCCCGTTGCCCTGAGGGTAGGCAACGGAGGAGAAACGATGCTTCACCCCAAACTCCCGGAGGAGCTCCTGGAAAGGGGCTGTCTCGAATTGGGTGCTGTTGTCTGATATAATCTCCTGGGGGACGCCGAAGCGTGTGATGATGTTCTTGTAAACAAATTTTTGGCATCTAGCCCCCGTGATGCTGGCCAGGGGTTCCGCCTCGACCCACTTGGTGAAGTAGTCGACGGCGACGATGATGTAGCGGTTATTCCCGGCGGCTCTGGACAGGGGGCCGACCAGGTCAATCCCCCATCTAGAGAATGGAATTGCGGTGCTGACGGGGGCGTAGTTGACGGCTGGCCGACCAGGGGCCTTCTGGAGCACCTGGCACGTGGTACACTTCCTGGCCAGATCCGCGCAGTCTCGCGCCATCGTCGGCCAGAAGAAGCCCTGGACGACGAGACGTCGGGACATGCTGAAAGGGCCCTGGTGCGAGGAGCAGACGCCACAATGAACTTCTTCCATGGCCATGTCGGCCTCGTCCTGGTGCAGGCATCGGAGGAGAGTGCCATTATAGGACCGTTTGTAGAGTTTGCCATCTTCGATGGTGTAGCTTGGGGCCCTGAGTTTGGCAAGTTTGGCCCTCTCCTCGTCCGGGGGCAGCTCCCCCGTTGTGATGAAGGTGACGATGTCGGAGATCAAGTCCTCTGGTCGCTGTTGGACGCACAAGACGGGGCTGGCATGGATGCTGGACATGCTCAACTCCTCGATCTTGGCCAGCTGGGAGATGTGCTCCGGGGTGTCCGAGCTGAGTTTGGAGAGGATGTCGGCCTCGGCGTTCTCGGCCCTTGGGGTCTGTGTGATCTCGTGGGTTTCGAACGCCTTCAGCAGCTCCTCCGCCGCTTGTTTGTACTGCTTCATCCGGCCTTCCTTTGCTTCGTACGATCCCTCCACCTGGCCCACTACCAGTTTGGAGTCGCACTTGATTTTGAGGTGATTGGCCTTGAGGCCGGCGGCGAGTCTGAGACCGCTGAGGAGGGCCTCATACTCGGCTTCGTTGTTGGATACCCTGAAGTTGAAGCGGATGGCATAGTAAGCTCTGAATCCTTCAGGGGATATGAGGACGCCGCCGCCACCGCATGATTTTGCGGCCGACGAGCCGTCAGTGAATAGGATCCATGTATCGTCCGGCTCCGACCCGGGGTTGGCGACGGCCGTCTCCCTTGCTGTGCATTCAGTGACGAAGTCGTCCAAGGCTTGCCCTTTGATAGATGGCCTTGGCTTGATCTCAATTTGAAATTGGCTGAGGAAGATCGCCCATTTCACCATCCTATAGGAGCTGGTGGGGCTCCTCATGAGTGCGCCGAGAGGCTGCTGGGTTAGCACATGGACGGCATGGGCCTGGAAGTAGTGCCCCAGCTTTTTTACCGTATGGACGATGGCCAGCACCGTCTTCTCAATGGGGGAGTACCTGAGCTCGGCCTCCCTGAGCATTTTGCTGATGTAGAAGATGGCCTTTTGCACCCCTTCATCCTCACGGATGAGCACGGAGATTATGGCCGACGTGCTCACCCCTAAGTATAGGAAGAGGGTTTCGCCGGCTTTGGGCTTGGAGAGCATGGGCGGGGACGATAGGTACCTCTTTAACTCTTCGAACGCTTCCTGGCACTCCGTCGTCCACTTGAAGCTGTTGGCTTTACGCATGATCTGAAAGAAGGGAAGTGCCCTCTCGGCTGACCTGGAGAGGAACCGGTTCAGGGCCGCCAGGCGCCCCGTCAGTCGCTGTACTTCCTTGACGTTGCAGGGCGGCTCCATGTTGATGATGGCCTGTGTCTTCTTCGGGTTTATCTCGATGCCTTTCCGGCTGACCATGTAGCCGAGGAACTTGCCGCCCTGGACGCCGAAGGCGCACTTCTTGGGGTTGAGGCGGAGCCTGAACTCTTTCATGATTTCAAAGATTTCCCTGAGGTCGTCGGCGTGGGAGGAGGCCTGCCTGCTCTTGACGATCATATTGTCGACGTATGCCTCCATCGTCCGGCCAAGGACCGCCCTGAAGATCTTGGCCACCATCCTAGTATAGGTGGCGCCGGAGTTTTTGAGTCCGAAGGCCATGACGAGGTAGCAAAAGATTCCCTCTGGGGTCATGAATGCCGTCTTCTCAGCGTCATCTTCATGCATGGAGATTTGGTGGTACCCTCTGAAAGCGTCAAGGAACGACATCAGCTCGCACCCCGTCGTATCGTTCACCAGCTGATCAATGTTGGGGAGAGGGAACGGGTCCATGGGGCACGCCTTGTTCAGGTCAGTGTAATCAACACACATCCTGAATGTTGGCGGTTTCTGGGCGAGGACGACGTTGGCCAACCACGTCGGGTACTTCACCTCTTTAATGTGTTTGATTGAGAGGAGCATGGCGACCTCCCCTTTGACGAAGTCCCGCCTGTCGGCGGACAAGTAGCGCCGCTTCTGCTTGATGGGCGTGGAGGCCGGATCGACGATCAGCCGGTGAGTAATCACCTGGCGGCTGATGCCTGGCATGTCGTCCGGGTCCCACGCGAAGACGACGGTGTATGACCGCAGGACGAGGAGGATGGCGTCTCGTTGGTCCTGAGGGAGTTGCTTCCCGACTCTGAGAACCCGCTCCGGCCGGGAGGTATCCAGAGGGATTTCCTCGACCTCCTCGGCCGGCTCCGCATGTGGCCTCTCCTCCTCCTTGGCAACGGCTGTCGTGATGGTGTCTATCCTCTGGCCTTCCCTCTCGGCCGGCCTCGTCAGTTTGAGGTAGCACGCCCTGGCTATTCTCTGGTTTCCTCTGGCGTAGCCGATGACGTCATTGGTGGGGAACTTCAGACATAAGTGCTTCATGGAGATGATGACCTCCAAGTCCTCCAGCGCTGGCCGCCCCAAGATCAGGTTGTGGGCGCACTGGAGGTTGACCACCATGAACTCCATGTCAATCCTGGCGCGGTGGGGGGCGTCACCGACCTCCACGGGGAGGACTATCGTGCCCTCGGCGTCGATAGAGTCCCCGGTGAAGCCGGATAACGGTGTCTTGATCGGCCTTAGCAGAGCTCTGTCCAGCTTCAGCTGCCGGAAGGTATCCAGGTACATCACGTTGACGGAGCTCCCCGTATCGATGTAAGTGTGGTGGATGATGGAATCACCGATCTCACACCGGATGACGAGGGCGTCCCTGTGTGATTCCGTCCCCGGAGGCAAATCCTTGTTGGTGAAGGTGATCGCCTCCGTTCGCTGCTTCTTCGGCTGGGGGGGAACGTGGGACACCTCCCCAATGTAGAGGGATTGGGCCCATTTCTTTCTCTGAGTGGCGGAGTCCCCCCCAGTGTTCCCACCTACGATGAGGTGAATGTGGTTCTTCTTTGGTGGGGGTTCTTCGAAGTCCTCGTCGTCGCTGAGCCTACCAATCTCCCGCTTCTTCGCAGAGGGTTCGCCCCCATGTTTGCCGGTGTTTACCCATGTGTTTTTGCGTGGGCCACCTTTAACAAACTGGGAGAGTTCCCCCTGGCGAATGAGACGCTCGATGGCCTTCTTCAGCGTGATGCAATCATCAGTGTTGTGCGACGAGTTCTTGTGGAACCGGCAGTATGTGCCGCCCTGCTGGATGGCAAGGACCTCCTCGGCCGGCCGAGGAGCCTGCTCGATGAGGCCGTGCTTCTCGGCATAGTCGAGGATGATGCCGACCGGGTGAGTGAGGGCAACCCCCGGCCGTTCCAATCTCGGCCGCCAGTGGCGATCTTTCTTACTCTGTCCACTAGAGCCGTGACGACCCTGGGCACCCTGGCCGGCCGGCGACGGACCCGGGGCCGGCGAAGGATTTGTCTTCTTGGAGGGATGGCCCCCCTCTTTCTTGTGATTATGGAGCTCGTCGGCGTCGGCGTACAAGCCTCCGCGCTGGAGCGCCTTGGCGTACGACCTCGGGGGGTCGGTGATGAGGCTCCTAGCGTACGGGGAGCTGCGGAGGGCTCCCTGATACAAGGCGAGGAGGGTGCGCTCGTCGGCCCCCTCGACTTCTTCGGTGGGTGAAATACTTCTTCGGATGGGAGCCGAGAGGACCCTGTTGGTGAAAGGGGTCCTGGTCCTGACCTGGATGATGGGGTCACCTCGCCCCTCGGCCAGCTCCCTCTCTAGGGCGCTAACCTTGTTCATGAGCGCGTTGAGGCCGGGGTCGTTGGAGGCGCCGGCCGTAGGGATGTTGGCCGACTGCTTGGCCTCCATCTGAGCCAGCCTCCTTTCCAGCTGGGCGATGACCTCGTCCCGGGGGTCCCTGGCGGCCGCAGCGGCGCCCGGCTGGTTCCTCATGCGCTCGTGAGCCGCATTGATCTGGTGGCGCACGTCATCCTCGTGCAACTTTCCCTTGCCCTTGTCCGGGCGGGGCTGGTCCGCTGTCCGGGACACAGACCCCAAGCTTTCCCTCGACGAGCCAGGACGAGGCTCACCAATCCGTCCTGCCATCCTCTCCGAAACCGGACGACGGCGCGTGTCACCTAGCCTGTTGAAGGCACAGGCTTTTCCACGCGCTGGGGTCTGCCCAGGCCGAAGAGGGGAAGCAGGGTGGGAGTGGGACGACGCCGTGTCCTGGGACATCACCCCCTCATCGTTGCCTATCTGGACGGCCAACAGTTGGGGCTGAGGAGGTGGAGTGACGTTCCCCCCGGTCCTTGGCAAGAGTGCGCTGAGGACGGTGGGGTTTTGAGCCAGGCTGGCGATGATGACCGACAACGCGGCCTGGACATGTGGATCCACGGACGGAGAGGCCGCGGCCATAGGCTGGGCCGGGGCGTGGTCCGTCTTCTCAGCTCGTTTCTTGTCCAAGCCGATGCGGGCATCAGGGGCTCCGCCGTTGAGTTGGTTGCGGAGGTCCGCCGTGAGGTTGAAGGCCTCCTGGAAGACGTCCCCTCCGCCGACCTGGTCGGCCGTGGCGTCCTCATCGTGCTCCCTGGGCTCTTGGTCCTCAGGGATGGCGTTGCTGACGAGGTTGCGGTTTGATTTAGTTCTTCCCATGATCAGTGGTTAGCTGTGCTTGGTAGCGACGAAGGGTGCTAACTTGATTGTTCTAGCTCTCAACGAGAGCACCAAATGATAGAGTATATCTAGAGAGAAGTGAGAGCTAGAGAGAGAAGTGCAATAATATGCTTCAATAGAATGAATTTGTAACCCCTATAACTACTCCCAAGGGGAGTATTTATAGAGAAAATACGGACTGGGCTCCCAAGCTTTGGGCTTGGGAGGCCCATTTACAACTGGACCGCTGTTGGGCCGAATACAAAGCCACTAATGGGCTGTACGAATGAGTAAGTATAAAATCCGGTTCTGTGAGGTCTTCGTGGCCGACGAGGGCACGGCCGATGAGGGCACCCGGGTTCCTTGGCTTCAGGACCATAATCTGAGTTGGCACCTTCTCGGCCGACGGGGGTCCCTTGGCCGACGTGGGCGCCACTCGGTGTCTTGTGCTTTCTGTTCTTCTGAGTATGTGGGTCCGGGGGCTCAGACCCATATACTCCATCACCGCGATGAGTGCGACAGCGACACCTAGCTTGTGAGATCATGTGTGCAGGCATATCCAAAGCCAAATATATACTTTCTTGAGATTGCTGAAGGAAATTCGGCCGAATATACCTGCAAAAAATCGTTAGAAAATAAAATAGCTCGAGTCGCGTAAACGCTGTCCTCAAGAAAGTATTTCCGACTAACGAAAACCTTTCCCCAAGATAAAACGAGCTCTTCGGCGTAAGCCGATAACAGAACAACGAGACTGGAAGAAATTATTAATCCAGCAGATAGAAGTATCGTGTGAGGGATTTTTTGGTTCGTAGCTGCTATCTTCAAATATAAACAAGTAGCTGAATATATATAACATGCTATCGACGTACGTTGCACCTTAGGTGAGGCATGCATTAGCATTTAAAGCTCAAGCTAGAAAACGTTTTATATAAAATGTATTATATAAAACGTCGGTGTATTATAGTTTATAATGTTAATGGACTATTTAATAATAATAACAAAAGCTACAACTCATGTAACGGTTTTTATAAGAGCTCAATAAACATTCATTAATTTTTTATTTTAATAGAATATAAAAATATCTAATTTATAAAATTGATCAATAAAGTATTTTTCATTTGAAATACTCTCAATATTCCAACACCTCTCAGTGTTTTAGCCATAACGTTTGATTGGATGAATAAAATCACGTCATTCAAGTTTTGGTGGATAGAAGACTTCATTATCTACAACTTTGATGAAGGAATCATGTCAAAATTCATAGCAGAACATTCCCAAAATCCCGGTACAAAAACCGACACTTTTTGATCCATTTCGGAGGAAGAAAGACAAAGTACAATTTTGGGCGCTGCAACCGGCGCCGATCAGCCTAGAACCGGCGCCGGTTGGAAGGTTTTTTTCGCACTAAATGAGCCTGTTTGCGACCGGGGCCGGTTCTAGACTGACCGAGGCCGGTTGGGACGATTTCAGCTCAAACAAAAGGCTGTGCAAGAGGATTTTTGATGGGAAAACTTCACCTTCCTCATCTCTTGATCAAATATTGCTCCATACCTGATTGTTGGGCTCGAATAGACTAAAAGATGCCATTCTTTAGCCTATTAAAGCATTTAAGTGATTCCCGAAGCCTTAGTTGTTGTTATCATTCATCTTAAACTTAAAGTTAGTTAACGTTTATCTTCTTGAACAAAAAGTGAAAAGCCAAAAATATAAAACACAAATCAAACTCCCTACACTTTACTCATTTATTTATTTAAAGTCATCTACTCTCGGACTTGAATTAAACAACGTTTCCCTGTGGATTCGACCCGGTATTTTACCGGAATTTATTACTATATCGGCACTTGTACACTTGCAAGTTTAGCCCGGTCAATGAACACCAAATGCAGATCCTTTTTAGTGTCTCTATACTTCTCCATAACTTGTCTAAGAAGGTGAATGGCCTTAGTTGTTGAGCGTCCAGGCATAAAACCAAATTGATTTTCCAAAATTTTCACACTCTTACGAAGTCTTTGCTCAATCACGGGTTCCCAAAGTTTCATGGTGTGGCTCATAAGCTTAATCCCTCGATAGTTAGCACATTCTTGTACATCACCCTTATTTTTAAATAAGGGAATGAGAGTACTCTTCCGCCAACTCACTGGCATTTTGTTGTTTCTCCAAATCATGTTGAAGAAACGTGTTAGCCACTCGATGCCTTTCTCTCCCAAACTTCTCCAAGATTCGATCGGTATGCCATCTGGGCCCACTGCTTTCTTCCTCCCCATTTTTCTCATAGCCTCTTTAACTTCTGTTGTTTGAATCCTTCTCACGAAGTCTCGATTTACCATACACTCTGGTATAGTAAGATCATCAATACCTTGCACTTTATTCCCGTTGAACAAGGTATCAAAGTATGACCTCCACCTCTCTTTAATTTCTTTGTCCTCCATTAGTACCCTTTGATCGACATCCTTGACACACTTAACTTTTCCGTTATCCTGAGTCCTACGATCACGAAGACGAGCAAGTCTGTATATATCTTTTTCTCCTTCTTTAGAGTCCAACTTTACATATAATTCCTTGTTCACTTTTCCTCTGGCTTCCTTCACAACTTTATTTGCTCTTCTTCGATCCTCCTTGTATTCCTCTATGTTCTCGTCGCTCCTACTTTTGCCCAATTTCTTATAGCATTCCCTTTTGGTCTTTATTGCTTGTTTCACCTCATCATTCCACCAAGACGTGTCCTTTTTTTGTGGCAGACATCCTTTAGATTCTCTGAGTATCTCCTTCGCCACTTTGTTAATGGTGGACTCCATTGATAACCACACATCATCCACATATGCGTCATTATCAATAGACCATACATCTTCCTCCAACATTTTGTGTGCAAAACTCTGTTGAAGATTCCCCTCGAGCCTCCACCATTTTATCTTTGGCTCCCCTTGTACCTTAACTTGTCTCCTCTTTATACCTTGAAAATCTAGCACGAGCATCCTATGCTGAGTGACAGCACTCTCACCTGGGATAACCTTACAATCAGTGTAGCTAGTTCTCCAAGTCGTACGTACTAAAAAGTAGTCAATTTGGGTACTATTAGCTCCACTTCTATAGGTGACAAGGTGTGAGTCTCTTTTCTTGAACCAAGAGTTCATCACAGCCAACTCATATGTCGAGGCAAAATCCAAAATGTTCTTCCCCGCTTCATTTCTAGTGCCAAAGCCATGTCCGCCGTGGATACTCTCAAAATCCTCACGACTTGGGCCCACATGCCCGTTGAAATCGCCTCCTATGACCAGCTTCTCTCCCCTTGGCACCCATCGCACCACTTCCTCAAGATCCTCCCAAAATTGTTGAGTGATAGATGCATCCAATCCCACTTGTGGTGCATAGGCACCACAGACACAATCTCATCTCCTATGATCAACTTAATGCTCATGATGCGATCATTCTTCCTAAAGACTTCAACCACACCCTCAACATAATCATGTGTCACCATAATGCCTACTCCATTTCTGTTCCTCTCTCTCCCCGAGTACCACAGCTTAAAACCTCCGGGGTTAATCTCACGTGCCTTTTCTCCAACCCACTTAGTTTCTTGCATGCACATTATGCTGATATTCCTCCTCTTCATAACCTCAGCTATCTCAGATGATCTTCCCGTCAGAGAGCCAACATTCCATGTCCCAAAACGCAATTTAACACCATGCCTTCTCTTCTTCACACCACGTCGATCCCCACCATGCCCTTGCATATTTGACACCATCCCCGGACATTGGAGTGGTGCGTCGCTTCCGGGCGACGACCTAGCAGCCTTAGCATTCTTATCACCACACCCAGGCCTAGGAAGTGTAGCACGCCCTTGCTCATTTGACACCATCCCCAGGCGGAGGGATGACGCGTCGCTTACGGGCGACGACCTAGCTGTAGCGATATTCATATTTCGATTCATTTCATGTGATGTGACTAAGTGATACTGTTGGCCGTCACGCGCCTACCACAGCACCCTCCTCCTTTATCATGGCTTGGGACAGGCATGATACCAAAAAATGATCTCATGGCGGAGTTACAAGAGTAAAAGCAATATATCACTTAAAATATGTTTTCAAATGTTTCAATTTATGTTTTCAAATGATCTCATGGAGGAGTATACTTAGCTTTTCTGTTGTTTGGAAACTCGGTCCAATAGAAAAATCAATTCAGATGGGTTTGGCCCATGCACTCCAAGCCCAAACACCAACCGAGCAAAGTGAGCAGCTCTCCTAACACCCTGTGCAAAGCCCACGTGACGGCCAAAAGACCTCCTTCTTCGGAAGTCTGTCAGCCAAAAGGGCGCAAGGCTACCCACTCGCATCACTGAGGTTGGATACGACAAAGCTTCATCAGGCAGCACCTGCAGCTGGGCAAGGTCGCTAGGACTCCAGCAGCACCGGCGGAGCTTCCTCAAGTGGCGACTGACAGGGGTGCACTGGTCCACGATCTGTCACACCTGGAGCTCTTAGAGTCCATTGATGGCGAATATTTAGGGTTTGATGGAGTATATGGACCGCCACCCCCCGATTTGTCGACTATTGGGTCTGGACAGCGGCCCACACATGCTTAGCGGATTCTTATTGTTTTACATTATTATTATTCAGATGTTTTAGATTAGCTTTTTATATTATCAGTCCATTTATCTAACTGAGTCTGTCCGACCCATATTAAAGGCCTAGAGCCGGATTTTCCCTATATATACTCCTTATAGGAGGCTCGTAAACATAACACAGAACTCATACAACCAATATCCATTCTATACACACTTATCTTCTTCTTCCCCGTTTCCGCACTACATTCTTATTCAAATCTCCTAGTTTATACAATATAAGTATTAAATATCCAACAATAGTGCTCTCGTTAAGAGGTTTGAACACATTATAGAATTCATCCGAAATACAAGAGATAAGCCAAAAGTGTTCTAAAAATCCAAATCAAAAGAAGAAAATTTGAGATCTAAAAGTGGAAGGACGACATTATAGTCATCATGTCGCTGTGACATGATTTGGATGAATTAATACATCCATACATCATGGTCATCCACTTTCATAATCATAAGGACGACATTAGCTTGGACGAATTAGGAAGTCCAAGATGTGACATCAATACATCATGGTGATCATGTCCGCAACCTCTGTTTCCGGCGGTAGGTGCTGTCACCCAAAGTCCGTCGCCTCTTGTTTCAGCGCCTCCTGTCTTGCTCTGCCACCGCGCCTGGACCAATCAGCCTGAGGTCCCAGACTTAAGTCGCAGCTGTCTCCCGGGTTCAGATCTCCCTTTCTCCTCCGTCCTGCCGGCCTCCGTCAACGCTCCATGCCTGAATCAAAACCACGGTCAGTTGTAGCGAAATGAGTGCCTCTGGACAACTTCGCCGGCGGATAATGACCTTGACCGCATCCAGGTCATCCTTAGGGCTTAGGCCAAGGTTCCGCGGCTGCTACCTCACTCCGGCGACGAGAGCTACCGAAGCTTTTCTGACCCCTTGAGCTGGTGACGACCATGGCAGGGGACAGGGCAAGGTGTGACGGCTCGAAACCTAACGTTAAGTGCGGGAAGTGACCGCAGACCACACATCATTCAAAGATCTGCCGACACGGACTATTAGCACATTGACTATTAGTCGATTAGCTATCAACAACTCTGCGGACATGGACGGTCAGCTACTCCGTATTAAAGCTCCGCTGGCAAACATAAGGGGAAGCAGTGGGCTAGGATTGCGTGGAGCCAAAAATTGGGACTCAAATCTGTGGATATGGGCTAAGGCTTCTACAATTTAAAACGGGCCCAAGGAGTTCTGCTGGATGATATTCATTCTAGTCAGCCCACATTTTTCAGTCCGCTTAAAAAAGTTAAGTGCTTCTCTTTAATTTTTATATTATTTATATTTATTTAAATTATTTCTTTTTTCGGTTAAATGTCACACTATCACGCAAATATGATCAAATGCCTAGTAGACTGTGGCTTGAGACCCATCACTAGGATTTAAAGCCCTGACCCAGAGCGGGCACAAAGCCTGACCAAGTCAAGCACAAAGCCCCGACCATGTCGGGCACGAAAACCGGTCTTAGTCATTCCAAGAGTGGCGACCGTTGCGTACGAATGACTCGCATGTCCACTATACTAAGTATTTTATCATTACATAAACGATTCACATTTCCACTTTTTTCAAGTGACGAACTCCCGATCGAAAACATAAACCCCAAGAAAAAAAATTATATGTACGTTAAATGTGTAGGTACGAAGATGACTCTACTCATTTTCACCTCGTCTCCACTCGCCCCAAAGAGTGGGGGACTGGGGGACTGAGGGGTCAGAGTTTCTAGATGAGCAGAAAATATCACGCATGAGCAGGAATGAAAGCTGAGTAAGATGAAGAAGAGCAGAGCTAGACAAAATTGATTATGCCGGAGGGAACTTACCTTCCTTGTTTCATGTGGGGGTGTTAGGTGTACTCTTTATCCCTTTATTAGGATTTTTTCCCAATGGGTTTTTTCCTAGTAAAGGTTTTTAATGAGGCACCTCCCCATTTGTTTCAAAGTGACACTAGTCTCATTTCCTTCGATGTTTCGGTTATCAATTTTTCGTCCTAGAGATTCTGTCAAAGGAGTAGCTAATTCCTTCTGACCTCACAAATTAATGGAAATAATTCCATTCTCAAACATCATTTCACCACTTTTAATGGTGAATGGATATCCACTATTTTAATTTATCTCATGCGAGTCGACTCATATGTCGTCGTTGTATCCTGATAATACAACGGATAATTCTCAATAAGAAATAACATTGATGTGACCCCTTAGTACATCGGATAATTTTCAATGAAATGTATACTATCATTGTATTATTATAATACAATGGATAATTCTCATATAACATCATTGTACCGCATAGGACAATGGATATTTCTCAATAAAACATATCATCGTTATATCAATAGATTACAACGGATAATCTCAAAAAAAAATCATAGGTAATGGTGCCTCTCAAATATCTCAATAACCGCCTCAACGCAGTCCAATGATCCCTACTTGGGTCATGAGCATACCGGCTCAATCTTCGGACAACACAAACTATGTCGGGCCTAGTATAATTTATAAAATGTAATAAACATCCAATAATTTGGGAATACTCATATTGAGCCTCACGAGTGATCACCTCCAAATTTTTTTAAGTGCATATGAAAGTCATAAATGATACTCACGGGTGTGACATTAAAATATGCAAACCTCTTTAGAAGTCTATCAGCATAATGCTCTTAAGATAGTATAACACCATCATCCTTCCTTGTGACTTTCATATATACCCAAAATCATTTTTGTTACCCCCAAGTCTTTCACACTAAAAAATTAACAAATCATCCACATACAAGCATATTATAATGCACACACCATTTTTACATTTAGTGTATACACACTTTGTGTTCGTGACCACTAACCACATGACCTTCCGGTTGCACCATATAAATTTCTTCTTCCTCTAGGTCCACCATTTAAAAATGCAATTTTAATATCCATTTGATGAATAAAAGTTTGTGAATAAGTCAAAAATTCATCATTAATAAGATTAATAAGGTATGAATAAAAATCATTTCCAAAGGATTTCTCTCTCCTTGACATCTTACTTCTTCTTAAAGGAGAAGGTTCATCATTAAAAGAATAATTTTCTTTTAATGGATCACTATCACTAGAGGGTTCATTATTAAAGGTTTTATTTCCTTGTAATGGATCACAATCACTATATGGCGCAACGGTCTTGTGTTCAATTTTCAAAGAAAACACATTCTCAAAAAATTCAGCATTTTTTGTTTCAACAGCGTATAAACAAATAATCACACATGCATCATTTAGTGTGTACACATTCTCCAAAAGTGATCACATTAACAACAACAATAATATACCATAAAGTATTGCACATTAGCATACTATTTCTTTCATTTAAGAAAATCATATATATGATCCACTATTTCAATTTATGCAAAAAAAAGGCCCAGAGTTATAAAAGTTCATTTTCACCAAATTAAATAGGTAATAAAAATTTAGCTAAGCACCCCCACAATTTTAAATATTTAAAAACAAGGTGCATAGCCCTCCTAGAATTCATAGAGAGATAAGTAATATCTCAACCTTTATTTGTACACAATGATTTTATAAAAAAATGCGCCTTTTAAATTCAAATAAGATAAAATTTAGTTTATCTCGAAAAATCACCAATAAATATGACAAAGAACGTTTACCACCTCTAATCACAGTGTAGATGCTCTAATAAAATTTATATAAATTCATCAATCATATCACAATTTTCTAGAGTCGTTTTATTTTTTGCTAGAAATCAAAGCACAATCATTTAGCATTTTAATATAAGAATTACTTGCATGTCCTAGTCTAGCATGCCACACATCGTAAGAATCAATTAAATAAACAGAAGCATTATCATGCAATATTTCAGAAATACTAAGCACAAAAAGTTCATTCTTACAATAGCCATTTCCCACAAGAACTTCATTTTTGGTCATAACAAAATTGCCACAACCAAAAGAAACTTTAACCCCAACTTTTCCCAAGAGAAAGACGGAAACCAAATTAGTACTAATCTCGGGCACATGAAGCACATCATTTAGTGATAAAGTTTTCCCCGATGTGAGTTTCAGAAGAACTTTCCCTTTTCCATGCACCTTAACGGTTTTAGAGTTCGCTAGGTACACGAGCTCTTCACTATCTCCTATAATAGTATAGGAGGTAAAAGCATTCTTGTTTTTACAAATATGCTTGGTAGCCCCGAAGTCTACCACTCACTCATTCACATCACTAGTTTTGCAACTTTGAGAAACAACCGCAATATAATTATCATCACTACAAACCAAGTTTAAACATGATTTTAGTGGGTTGTTGTTTTCCATAGTTGTCATTTTACCACTAAATAAATGAATAAAATTTTTCTTAAAAAATGGTGTTAAAGTATGGCTTATTGTAGGTAGGAAAATAAAGAGAGTAAACATTATACGTAGAGATATATCCAAATACCAATCTAAATCACACCACACATGCAAAAATAACATAGCCGCGTGATAGAGTATATCTAGAGAGAAGTGAGAGCTAGAGAGAGAAGTGCAATAATATGGTTCAATAGAATGAATTTGTAACCCCTATAACTACTCCCAAGGGGAGTATTTATAGAGAAAATACGGGCTGGGCTCCCAAGCCTTGGGCTTGGGAGGCCCATTTACAACTGGACCGCTGCTGGGCCGAATACAAAGCCACTAATGGGCTGTACGAATGAGTAAGTATAAAATCCGGTTCTGTGAGGTCTTCGTGGCCGACGAGGGCGTGGCCGACGAGGGCACGGTCGACGAGGGCACGACCGACGAGGGCACCCGGGTTCCTTGGCTTCAGGACCATAATCTGAGTTGGCACCTTCTCGGCCGACGGGGGTCCCTTGGCCGACGTGGGCGCCACTCGGTGTCTTGTGCTTTCTGTTCTTCTGAGTGTGTGGGTCCGGGGGCTCAGACCCATATACTCCATCAGGAGTCCCCCACTCTCTAAGCTGAGACGTAGACGAAGTGAAGGAGAGTAGATTCCCGTGCTTTGGCGCTTTTGGCCGATGCGGGCATTCCCAGGCCGTTAGCTGTTGCGGCGTTGGCGCTGTTTCCATTTTGGTGATCCTGTTCTGTGCTTTGACCGTTACCTGCTCCTCGCTGTGGACGGGGAGGCCGTTGTTTACTTGATGTGTTCGTTTGGGGACGATGAGTGTCCCGCTTCAATGGTGGCCGTTGAAGGCGCGCTTTCCCTTTCTTGGGTGTTGGTGGTTGAAGTTTACCTTTGGGCCGATGAGGCCGTTGAGGTTGATCCTTGCTTCGAGGGCGATGGCGTCCTTTCCTTTGGGTGGCCGATGAGGGTGTTTGCACACTCCTTTTGGTCGTCGCTGATTGGCTTTCGTGTTCTTGGCCGAAGAGCCCATTATGATTAATTGTGGCGGAGGACGATGAGTGTCCTTGCCTTAGGTGGCCAGTTGGCCGTTGCTGATGATGTTATGTTCCTTTGGCCGACGAGACGCGGTGTGATACATGGACGATGTGGCCATGCTTCATGGTTACATTTGTGTTTGCATTTTTCCTTTTGTTTTGTTGAGGCCGGTGTAGTCCCCCAGTCCCCCACTGCTTCAGGCCGAAGAGAGTGAGGGGTGAAGGAGTTGCTTGAGTCCCTGGCCGAAGCGGCCTCTCCGTAGTGCCCTTGAATCCAACACTCATGGCGATTTTCTGGCCAAGGTAACCCTGTGGGAGAACCCTTGTGCGCAGATCGCTTGTAAAGAGTTATCATCAAGGGTCGTTACGAGAAGCCGATGGCTGTGGGTTCTTTGTTCCTCTGGTTCTGGGGCCGTTACGGGCGTTCATTACGTTCCTAGCCGTTGTCATCCCCTCATTGTTTGGCATTTGTGATCTTGGCAAGCAAATAGGCCGTTGTGGGCGCTTGCTAGCACTTGTGAAGCCGGCAAGCGTGTAGGCCGAAGAGTCTGATTTGCCGGTGGGCTCTTGATATGTAGGTTGGGCTTGGCCCCTTGGTGACGTGGTGGCCTCCCATTGGTGTCCATTGATGTGGCCATTGGGAGGTTGCCACGTGTAGTGACCGTTGGGTGGGGGGTTCTATAAATACCCCTCCCCCTCCGACGAAAAACCTCATTTGCAATCTGAGTTGTCGAAGTGCTGGCCAGTTTTCTAGAGAGATAAACTCCCAAGCTCGTGTTCTTCGTGTTCTTCGTGTTCAAGGTTAGTGTTCATCGCAATCTTCTGTACTTTGCATACTTTGCTTCCTAGGCTAGTGATCTAGTGTTAGGCGCTTGAACACCCTTAGATCCTAAGTTATTCCCCTTAGGCTCGTAGTAGTTGTTATGATGAAGAGCTTGAACGAAGACTACTATCCGTACGACGACTAGCCCTCCACTAGGTCACTCGACTATGAGGTGCTTGAAGAGTTCGAGGAGGAGATACAACACTTAAGTCCTTACAAGTCCGGAGAGCCGGTGGACGATGAAATTGAGGACGAGGAGTCTGCCTCGTCTTCAAAAGGTGAGGACGCAGGTGCGTCCCGAGTGGTGGACGGGGCGTCCACTTCCGCTGTTATTCCATGCCCGAGACCGGTGTCTGCCGTGAAGGGAGCAGATAAGCCGAAGAGAATAAGGAGGCCGAAGAGTGGGCCGGGCGTCTCCTACCTGGATCTCACAAACATCTTCCTGATCAAGCCGGAGAGCAGCGCGGCCGACTACTTGGTTGCGCAGATGTACGTGGGGCCGTTTGGGCGGGTTAGGGCACCCAGGCCGACAGACCATGTTCTTCATCCGCCACCGGGATACTTTGGAGTATACCCGATGCGTTTCGCCAAGGGGCTGAGGTTTCCCCTTCATCCCTTCATCACCGAATATCTTGACATGGTGGGGCTCCCTCCGGCCTTGCTGACGCCGAACAGCTACTCATTGATGGTGGGGTTTTTGCTCCGCTGTGAGGAGCTGGGCTACAGGCCGACGACGGCTCTGTTCATGAATCTGTATCAGATAGGCCGAGGAAGCCACAAAAATTGTGCGGCCTATGCTACTCTCCAACAGCTGCCGAAGAAGAGGAGCTTCACGGACTTGCCTTCGTCCATTCGTGGGTGGAAGAGCAAGTTCGTTTTTGTATCCCTTGGTGAGAATGGCACCGAGTTTCCCTCTCTCGGCCATACCGGGAGGTTCAATCTCCACGACCCGCCGAAGAGTTCTATCTTGGACGCTCAGGTGGAGGCGTTCTTGGAAGGGGGGCCGAGGAGCGTGAAGGATTATATTACCGAGTACAAGATGACCGCCCTCGACTTCTTAAGATATCATGTATATGGCGACAAGGAGGACGATATCCAACTTTGGCCGAGGATGACCACTACCTTCGAAGAGGCCGACGGCCCGGATTTGGGCATTCCTGCTGAGGCCGATGGTAATTATTTCTTCGGCTTTCTTTCTTTATAATTTGTTCTTTTGCCTGGCTAATCTGTTCGTTTTCCTTTGTGTAGATTTTGCCATGGATCGCCGTTCAATCATGGCTATAGCCAAGGCCAAGGCGGCCGAGGAGTTGGCTGCAAAGGCGGCCGAGGCAGCCAGACGTGCCGCGGCCGAGGGAGGCGGGGCTACTGCTGGTGCGGCGCCGAAGCCTGCCCAGTCCAAGAAGAAGAGGCCTCCTACTGACGGCCAGAAGAAATTGACTGAGGTCGGCCTGAACGTTACTAAGAAGACGAAGAGGGCACCGTCTCCTTCCCATGCTACCGAGGCCGGCACTCTGACCGTCCCAAGTGTGGACGATAGTGGTCCCGTTGTGGATCTCACTGCTGCGCCAAGCGATGCTGCCCAATCGCTCCCTCTCGTCCAGGAGCCACGGACGAAGAGGGCCGGCAAGGAGATTGCCGCTGTCACCTACCAGAAGATGGTGGAATACCCCGTCGGCGGGGGTGTTTTTGATGACGTCGTCCTCGGCCACGATGTGCTGGCCCAGGCCATGCCGGCCAAAGATAGGGCCTATCTGAAGAGGCTCGGGGACGTCAAATTGTACGAAGGCGGGATGGACCTCCTCGTCCAAGTAAGTTCCATTCCTCTTATTTGTCGTTTTTCTCGTTGTGCAGGGTGCCTTCATGCTCATGGAGAGACACAAGAGGCAGCATCGGGAGATAGCTCGTCTGAAGGAGCTTGAGCAGAAAGCTGCCTCGGCCGATGAGGCGGTAGCTTGCTTGGATCGGCTCCGGGAGGATGCCAAGGCCTTGCAACAGAGGGCCGACGAGGCCGCTGCAGCCAGGGACGATGCCCTGGCCAAGCTCGAGGAGAGCCAGAGGGCGCTTGAGGCCGAACAGCGCAAAAACGATGAAGCCGTGAAGGCAAAAGCTGAGGCCGAGGCTGCCGCTGTGAAGGCTGCTGATGAGGCCGTTAAGCAGTTCTTGGCCGAGGGGTGGAAGGCCGATGAGCGGCTCTCCTGGTGTTATGAAGTGGTGGCCGACAGGCTTGAAGATTGGGGAATGAACTCCCCCGCCGGCCAGGAGTATTTTAGCAGGGAGATGGTCGTGTACTATAACATGGGCCAAGAGCGGATGCAGAGGCTCCTGTGTCGGCGGCTATCTCGTGCTCTTAAAGCCATGAATTACACCTCCGGGTGGGCTAGACGGAACTTGAAGCTTCCCAAGCTGATGAAAGATCCCGAGGAGCAGGCCAAGCTTCCTCTGTCGGAGCGGGAGTCCCCCATCGAGAGTTCCGGCCTCGGCGAGCCGGATTACACGGAGTTTGACTTCCTGGACGATGCCACCAGTTCTGCGGCTGCCGCTGGCCAGGAGACTGAGGCCGAGGAGGGAGCCGAAGACGTCGAAGAGCCAGCCGAGGATGGAGGCGCCCAAGAGGCTTGATCGGCTACTCCCCGCTCCCTTGTAATTAGTTTTTCATTTTTGCCCAATTGATGTAATGGCCGAAGCGCCCACCATTGTACTGAATTGCTTATGAATGAAAATTTTGCTGTCCTGCTCGGCTTTGAATTTCTTGTGTGTTTATTGCCTTTTGCCATTTCAATTCTGAAATTTGTCTAAGTGTAAAAGTTACAACTTAGGTCACCCGCGAGTGTCGACTACGTCCGTGAGGTAGGCCATTCAGTCTGGTGGCCTGGTCGGCCTGTCCGGTCTTTCTTCGCTGTTGTAATACTTGGAATTTATTCAAAAAATTTCTAAGTGTTTTAGACCCACTTAGATAGGATATCCTAGTGTCTTTCTTTCCGTCCTGACCGAGGCGGGCAAGATGGGGTGTCCGCTGCGTCCTGGCGTCGTCCCATTCTTCCTTTTTGTTAGATTTTTTCTAAGTGTCTAACTTCAAGTGGATGAGTGTTCTCATCGTACTGGTACTAAATCTCTCTCAGTGTTGACCAATGATTTGGGAAATTCCCTAAGTGCTGAACCAATGTCGTTGTGGTCGGCCCAGTGTTTTTTATGGCCGTCGTGTTCCTTTGTTCCTGATCTGATCAGGAAGGTCGGCCTGGATCCTTGTGTTGTGGCCGATAAGGGTACTTTGAGCTTGGTTTTTTGAACATAGAATTTTTCTAAGTACACAAGCAAGGCGTAGGTAGCTCACGGCCTTCGAGTATACAGGTACCCGCTTCGTCTAGAGTTTCTCCATTTAAGTACTTGGAGATTTTTCAACAAGGTATAAGTGTAAGACATAGCTCCCTCTTTGCGGTACCGCTGCCGGCTAAGAGCTGGCCATACCTTCATCGGCCAAGGTCTGGCTTGTGGCCGATGAGGGTGCCCCTTGCTTTCCCAAAGAGATGGCCCTACCTTCATCGGCTAAGACATAGTTCTTTCTTGAGGAACCTTTTTCCTCAGAATTTTCTCTAAGTGTTTGGTGAACACTTGGACAAATCCCCAAAGAACTTTCGCCTGGCAAACAGCCTAGGTTTCAGTGCCTGTATCGGCCTTCCGGGATGCTGTGGCCAGTAGGGATTGTTTCTTGATTGCTTGGTTCTTCCGCGGGTGTGATTAGTGCCCGCTTCGTCCTGGTCATCCTCAGGGTTGTGATTCTTTATTTCATCCCAAGCGTTGGTGCTTCAAAGGGCTATGGCCGATGAAGGTTACCTCTCGCGTGTCACCCAACCGATTCGGTTAGGGTTTTATAGGCATATGCTTCGTCCTTGATCATTCCCTTGTGGTGTGTGGACGTGTCGTCCATGTCACCTGTTAGTGGTACTACACTTGTGTTCAACTAATATGTACTTGGCCTAGTTGGGCCTGAATTGTGGGGATCTTATTTTTTCATTGCTCGAGGCCGGCTAGTGCGCGCGGCCGTCGGCTTCCCTCTTTTTCCTTTATATATATATATATATATATATATATATATATATATATATATATATATATATATATATTGTTTCCGTCCCCTTTTTCGGGGAGTATCCTTCTTTCAGGGTTCGGCCGAAGGGTGTGCTCGTCCTTCGGCCGGTTCGGACTTCGTTTATAACGTCCGTGATCTCAGGGCGGGTCCCGTCACCTATTTATGACGCGGGCTAGACTTTTGGTCGGTTTCCAACGGCTGTCGTTGCCCATCCCTGAGTTTTGGGATTTTGTCACCTCGGCCATGATTTCAGGCCTGTCGTCCTGCGATCTGGCGCGTGGACGACGCGGTGAGCTTCCCGTTTCAAGACGTGGGCCGTTTGCGGGCCCCTCGTCCTGGGGACATCGTCGGCCATACCTGAGTATTTCACTTCTATGCTTACGGGGTCAGGACGATGTGCTCTCTCAGCTAGGCCTGAGCCCTTCGCTGATACAAAATACAATGGAACGCCTGATCTTGCCGATCGTAGGCTGCAAATGCAAGGGGCCCCGTCGTCCATGCCTGAGCCTTTCGCTCTAAGGTGGCCGATGAGGGCACCTGCTAATGTTTTTACTTTAAATTCCAGAGAAAAAATCAAGAGGAACATGATTTTATTCATAAGTGGCTCGAGGCCGAGGGTGGCGTTCAATCAGTAACCCGTTAAGGGGTGAGGGCTTCGTCGTCTACACCTCCTTCGGATTACTGATAAAACTTCACCAGATGGTGTACATTCCACGTTCGTGGTACATTGGACCCATTCGGGCGTTTAAGCTTGTAGGTGCCGGGTTTGACCACGGCACTGACGATGTAGGGCCCTTCGTACTTCAATGCTAGCTTGCCACCCTCTGTCGGCTGGCTTGCTTCCCTTCGGCGGAGGATGTAGTCCCCCACCTGAAATTCCCGGGAACATACCTTGGCGTCATAGTATGATTTTACTTGACGCCGGTAGTTCTCTGCTCGGACGTAAGCTTGCTCGCGCCTCTCATCGACCAGGTGCAGGTCAATCTTCATGTTCTCTTCGTTGGCGTCAGGCTCATATTGTTCCACCCGTCGGCTGGGGATGGCAACTTCCGTGGGCGCCTTTGCCTCGAAGCCGTAGCATAGGGCGAAAGGCGTTTCACCTGTCGCCCTCCTCGGCGTGGTTCTGTAGCACCACAGGATGTTGGGGAGCTCGTCGACCCAACTACCTCCTGCGGCCTGGAGTTTCTTCTTCAGCCCCTCCATGATTGTTCTGTTAGCGTTCTCGACCTGCCCGTTGCCCTGAGGGTAGGCAACGGAGGAGAAACGATGCTTCACCCCAAACTCCCGGAGGAGCTCCTGGAAAGGGGCTGTCTCGAATTGGGTGCTGTTGTCTGATATAATCTCCTGGGGGACGCCGAAGCGTGTGATGATGTTCTTGTAAACAAATTTTTGGCATCTAGCCCCCGTGATGCTGGCCAGGGGTTCCGCCTCGACCCACTTGGTGAAGTAGTCGACGGCGACGATGATGTAGCGGTTATTCCCGGCGGCTCTGGACAGGGGGCCGACCAGGTCAATCCCCCATCTAGAGAATGGAATTGCGGTGCTGACGGGGGCGTAGTTGACGGCTGGCCGACCAGGGGCCTTCTGGAGCACCTGGCACGTGGTACACTTCCTGGCCAGATCCGCGCAGTCTCGCGCCATCGTCGGCCAGAAGAAGCCCTGGACGACGAGACGTCGGGACATGCTGAAAGGGCCCTGGTGCGAGGAGCAGACGCCACAATGAACTTCTTCCATGGCCATGTCGGCCTCGTCCTGGTGCAGGCATCGGAGGAGAGTGCCATTATAGGACCGTTTGTAGAGTTTGCCATCTTCGATGGTGTAGCTTGGGGCCCTGAGTTTGGCAAGTTTGGCCCTCTCCTCGTCCGGGGGCAGCTCCCCCGTTGTGATGAAGGTGACGATGTCGGAGATCAAGTCCTCTGGTCGCTGTTGGACGCACAAGACGGGGCTGGCATGGATGCTGGACATGCTCAACTCCTCGATCTTGGCCAGCTGGGAGATGTGCTCCGGGGTGTCCGAGCTGAGTTTGGAGAGGATGTCGGCCTCGGCGTTCTCGGCCCTTGGGGTCTGTGTGATCTCGTGGGTTTCGAACGCCTTCAGCAGCTCCTCCGCCGCTTGTTTGTACTGCTTCATCCGGCCTTCCTTTGCTTCGTACGATCCCTCCACCTGGCCCACTACCAGTTTGGAGTCGCACTTGATTTTGAGGTGATTGGCCTTGAGGCCGGCGGCGAGTCTGAGACCGCTGAGGAGGGCCTCATACTCGGCTTCGTTGTTGGATACCCTGAAGTTGAAGCGGATGGCATAGTAAGCTCTGAATCCTTCAGGGGATATGAGGACGCCGCCGCCACCGCATGATTTTGCGGCCGACGAGCCGTCAGTGAATAGGATCCATGTATCGTCCGGCTCCGACCCGGGGTTGGCGACGGCCGTCTCCCTTGCTGTGCATTCAGTGACGAAGTCGTCCAAGGCTTGCCCTTTGATAGATGGCCTTGGCTTGATCTCAATTTGAAATTGGCTGAGGAAGATCGCCCATTTCACCATCCTATAGGAGCTGGTGGGGCTCCTCATGAGTGCGCCGAGAGGCTGCTGGGTTAGCACATGGACGGCATGGGCCTGGAAGTAGTGCCCCAGCTTTTTTACCGTATGGACGATGGCCAGCACCGTCTTCTCAATGGGGGAGTACCTGAGCTCGGCCTCCCTGAGCATTTTGCTGATGTAGAAGATGGCCTTTTGCACCCCTTCATCCTCACGGATGAGCACGGAGATTATGGCCGACGTGCTCACCCCTAAGTATAGGAAGAGGGTTTCGCCGGCTTTGGGCTTGGAGAGCATGGGCGGGGACGATAGGTACCTCTTTAACTCTTCGAACGCTTCCTGGCACTCCGTCGTCCACTTGAAGCTGTTGGCTTTACGCATGATCTGAAAGAAGGGAAGTGCCCTCTCGGCTGACCTGGAGAGGAACCGGTTCAGGGCCGCCAGGCGCCCCGTCAGTCGCTGTACTTCCTTGACGTTGCAGGGCGGCTCCATGTTGATGATGGCCTGTGTCTTCTTCGGGTTTATCTCGATGCCTTTCCGGCTGACCATGTAGCCGAGGAACTTGCCGCCCTGGACGCCGAAGGCGCACTTCTTGGGGTTGAGGCGGAGCCTGAACTCTTTCATGATTTCAAAGATTTCCCTGAGGTCGTCGGCGTGGGAGGAGGCCTGCCTGCTCTTGACGATCATATTGTCGACGTATGCCTCCATCGTCCGGCCAAGGACCGCCCTGAAGATCTTGGCCACCATCCTAGTATAGGTGGCGCCGGAGTTTTTGAGTCCGAAGGCCATGACGAGGTAGCAAAAGATTCCCTCTGGGGTCATGAATGCCGTCTTCTCAGCGTCATCTTCATGCATGGAGATTTGGTGGTACCCTCTGAAAGCGTCAAGGAACGACATCAGCTCGCACCCCGTCGTATCGTTCACCAGCTGATCAATGTTGGGGAGAGGGAACGGGTCCATGGGGCACGCCTTGTTCAGGTCAGTGTAATCAACACACATCCTGAATGTTGGCGGTTTCTGGGCGAGGACGACGTTGGCCAACCACGTCGGGTACTTCACCTCTTTAATGTGTTTGATTGAGAGGAGCATGGCGACCTCCCCTTTGACGAAGTCCCGCCTGTCGGCGGACAAGTAGCGCCGCTTCTGCTTGATGGGCGTGGAGGCCGGATCGACGATCAGCCGGTGAGTAATCACCTGGCGGCTGATGCCTGGCATGTCGTCCGGGTCCCACGCGAAGACGACGGTGTATGACCGCAGGACGAGGAGGATGGCGTCTCGTTGGTCCTGAGGGAGTTGCTTCCCGACTCTGAGAACCCGCTCCGGCCGGGAGGTATCCAGAGGGATTTCCTCGACCTCCTCGGCCGGCTCCGCATGTGGCCTCTCCTCCTCCTTGGCAACGGCTGTCGTGATGGTGTCTATCCTCTGGCCTTCCCTCTCGGCCGGCCTCGTCAGTTTGAGGTAGCACGCCCTGGCTATTCTCTGGTTTCCTCTGGCGTAGCCGATGACGTCATTGGTGGGGAACTTCAGACATAAGTGCTTCATGGAGATGATGACCTCCAAGTCCTCCAGCGCTGGCCGCCCCAAGATCAGGTTGTGGGCGCACTGGAGGTTGACCACCATGAACTCCATGTCAATCCTGGCGCGGTGGGGGGCGTCACCGACCTCCACGGGGAGGACTATCGTGCCCTCGGCGTCGATAGAGTCCCCGGTGAAGCCGGATAACGGTGTCTTGATCGGCCTTAGCAGAGCTCTGTCCAGCTTCAGCTGCCGGAAGGTATCCAGGTACATCACGTTGACGGAGCTCCCCGTATCGATGTAAGTGTGGTGGATGATGGAATCACCGATCTCACACCGGATGACGAGGGCGTCCCTGTGTGATTCCGTCCCCGGAGGCAAATCCTTGTTGGTGAAGGTGATCGCCTCCGTTCGCTGCTTCTTCGGCTGGGGGGGAACGTGGGACACCTCCCCAATGTAGAGGGATTGGGCCCATTTCTTTCTCTGAGTGGCGGAGTCCCCCCCAGTGTTCCCACCTACGATGAGGTGAATGTGGTTCTTCTTTGGTGGGGGTTCTTCGAAGTCCTCGTCGTCGCTGAGCCTACCAATCTCCCGCTTCTTCGCAGAGGGTTCGCCCCCATGTTTGCCGGTGTTTACCCATGTGTTTTTGCGTGGGCCACCTTTAACAAACTGGGAGAGTTCCCCCTGGCGAATGAGACGCTCGATGGCCTTCTTCAGCGTGATGCAATCATCAGTGTTGTGCGACGAGTTCTTGTGGAACCGGCAGTATGTGCCGCCCTGCTGGATGGCAAGGACCTCCTCGGCCGGCCGAGGAGCCTGCTCGATGAGGCCGTGCTTCTCGGCATAGTCGAGGATGATGCCGACCGGGTGAGTGAGGGCAACCCCCGGCCGTTCCAATCTCGGCCGCCAGTGGCGATCTTTCTTACTCTGTCCACTAGAGCCGTGACGACCCTGGGCACCCTGGCCGGCCGGCGACGGACCCGGGGCCGGCGAAGGATTTGTCTTCTTGGAGGGATGGCCCCCCTCTTTCTTGTGATTATGGAGCTCGTCGGCGTCGGCGTACAAGCCTCCGCGCTGGAGCGCCTTGGCGTACGACCTCGGGGGGTCGGTGATGAGGCTCCTAGCGTACGGGGAGCTGCGGAGGGCTCCCTGATACAAGGCGAGGAGGGTGCGCTCGTCGGCCCCCTCGACTTCTTCGGTGGGTGAAATACTTCTTCGGATGGGAGCCGAGAGGACCCTGTTGGTGAAAGGGGTCCTGGTCCTGACCTGGATGATGGGGTCACCTCGCCCCTCGGCCAGCTCCCTCTCTAGGGCGCTAACCTTGTTCATGAGCGCGTTGAGGCCGGGGTCGTTGGAGGCGCCGGCCGTAGGGATGTTGGCCGACTGCTTGGCCTCCATCTGAGCCAGCCTCCTTTCCAGCTGGGCGATGACCTCGTCCCGGGGGTCCCTGGCGGCCGCAGCGGCGCCCGGCTGGTTCCTCATGCGCTCGTGAGCCGCATTGATCTGGTGGCGCACGTCATCCTCGTGCAACTTTCCCTTGCCCTTGTCCGGGCGGGGCTGGTCCGCTGTCCGGGACACAGACCCCAAGCTTTCCCTCGACGAGCCAGGACGAGGCTCACCAATCCGTCCTGCCATCCTCTCCGAAACCGGACGACGGCGCGTGTCACCTAGCCTGTTGAAGGCACAGGCTTTTCCACGCGCTGGGGTCTGCCCAGGCCGAAGAGGGGAAGCAGGGTGGGAGTGGGACGACGCCGTGTCCTGGGACATCACCCCCTCATCGTTGCCTATCTGGACGGCCAACAGTTGGGGCTGAGGAGGTGGAGTGACGTTCCCCCCGGTCCTTGGCAAGAGTGCGCTGAGGACGGTGGGGTTTTGAGCCAGGCTGGCGATGATGACCGACAACGCGGCCTGGACATGTGGATCCACGGACGGAGAGGCCGCGGCCATAGGCTGGGCCGGGGCGTGGTCCGTCTTCTCAGCTCGTTTCTTGTCCAAGCCGATGCGGGCATCAGGGGCTCCGCCGTTGAGTTGGTTGCGGAGGTCCGCCGTGAGGTTGAAGGCCTCCTGGAAGACGTCCCCTCCGCCGACCTGGTCGGCCGTGGCGTCCTCATCGTGCTCCCTGGGCTCTTGGTCCTCAGGGATGGCGTTGCTGACGAGGTTGCGGTTTGATTTAGTTCTTCCCATGATCAGTGGTTAGCTGTGCTTGGTAGCGACGAAGGGTGCTAACTTGATTGTTCTAGCTCTCAACGAGAGCACCAAATGATAGAGTATATCTAGAGAGAAGTGAGAGCTAGAGAGAGAAGTGCAATAATATGCTTCAATAGAATGAATTTGTAACCCCTATAACTACTCCCAAGGGGAGTATTTATAGAGAAAATACGGACTGGGCTCCCAAGCTTTGGGCTTGGGAGGCCCATTTACAACTGGACCGCTGTTGGGCCGAATACAAAGCCACTAATGGGCTGTACGAATGAGTAAGTATAAAATCCGGTTCTGTGAGGTCTTCGTGGCCGACGAGGGCACGGCCGATGAGGGCACCCGGGTTCCTTGGCTTCAGGACCATAATCTGAGTTGGCACCTTCTCGGCCGACGGGGGTCCCTTGGCCGACGTGGGCGCCACTCGGTGTCTTGTGCTTTCTGTTCTTCTGAGTATGTGGGTCCGGGGGCTCAGACCCATATACTCCATCACCGCGATGAGTGCGACAGCGACACCTAGCTTGTGAGATCATGTGTGCAGGCATATCCAAAGCCAAATATATACTTTCTTGAGATTGCTCAGACCCTTGATGATTTTCATCATCGTTTCATGGTTTGCAGCGAGTTCAGGGAGTGCGGAGAGGTTGCAGTTCATCCCTGTGTAGATGTTTGAAATTAGGGTGTTGATTTCCTCCTTGGTGAGGTCATTAATGTTGATGAAAGCCATTTGAGCAGAGAAAATATTGCAGAGAGCTTGAGAGCTATGGAGGTTTGAGAGTTTGAGAGTAATGAACGCAGTAACGGTTTAGGTTTGCGAAAGGGGAATTTATGGGTTTGGGTTAGTGGACGCTTGGAATTATTTACGGTTCCAAGGTACCAATAAATGTAAGAAGGGGCGCAGTAAATATTATGCGGCTGGATACCGTTTTAAGGGTAAAGGGGTAAAAGACCTTTAATAATGTACTAGGTCACCCGGTTTTCAGAAATTTTCTAAGTCCACAACCTTCTAATAGACATAAGAGGAGGCTTTCTGTAGAGGGGGTTTTCTGTTGCTGAGGTGTTCTGCCAGGGTAGGGATCAGAAGAGGTTGACAGAAGGGGTTCACAGAAGGAGTTCTGCAACAGGTATTCTGTTAACAGCAATTGAGCAACAGAGGGCCTTCCTTTTCAGCTTTCCCTTGGAATCTCATCCATCATTCCCAATTCCTCTCTCAGTTTGTTGAACCTAGCCTCAGGAAGAGGCTTTGTCAGGATATCTGCAAGCTGGTCTTCTGTTGGCACATGTTCCATGCAAATGTGCTTCTTTTCAACATGATCTCTGATGAAGTGATGTCTGATCTCAATGTGCTTTGTCCTGGAATGAAGAACTGGATTCTGAGTGATAGCAATGGCACTGGTGTTGTCACACAACAGCTTGATCTCCTTTGCTTGAATTCCATAGTCCTTCAGTTGTTGCTTCATCCAGAGTAGCTGAGCACAGCAACTCCCAGCTGCAATGTACTCAGTCTCAGCTGTACTTGTTGAGATGGAGTTATGCTTTTTGCTAAACCAGGAAACAAGCCTTCCTCCTAGCAATTGGAAGTGACTAGAGGTGCTCTTTCTGTCTAGTCTGCAACCTGCAAAATCTGAGTCAGAGTAACCAATTAGTTCAAAGTTACCTCCCTTGAGATACCATAGGCCTGCATTTGGATTTCCTTTGATGTATCTGATGATTCTCTTTGCAGCACTTAGATTGCTTTCCTTGGGCTTTGATTGGTATCTGGCATAGCTTCCAACAGAGAATGAGATATCTGGTCTGCTTGCAGTTAGATACAACAGAGATCCTATGATTCCTCTATATGTTGTTGCATCTACATCCTTTCCTTCATCATCTGGACCAATTCCTTGTGAGGTGTTCATGGGAATCTTCACTGAGGATTTGCCTTCCACTCCAAACTTCTTGATCAGGTCTCTGGTATACTTCCCTTGGTTGATAAAGATCCCTTCTGGAACTTGCTTGACTTGAAGTCCTAGGAAGTAACTGAGTTCTCCCATCATACTCATTTCAAATTGACTCTGCATCACTTGAGAAAATTTCTTGCACAGTTCTGGATTAGTACTACCAAATATAATATCATCAACATATATTTGTACTAACAGAATGTGATTAGCAACATAGATTTGAAAAAGTGTTTTGTCAACCTTTCCTTTAGTAAACCCATGGTTCACTAGGAACAGGGACAATGTGTCATACCAGGCTCTGGGAGCTTGCTTAAGACCATAGAGGGCCTTTTTAAGCTGTAGACACAGGAAGATTGAGTAGGAATGACAAAACCTGGTGGTTGTTCCACATAAACTTCTTCTTCAAGATCTTCATTTAGAAATGCACTCTTGACATCCATCTGGTAGGCCTTGATGTTGTTGTAGGCAGCATAGGCTAGAAAGATTCCGATGGCTTCAAGTCTGGCAACTGGTGCAAAAGTCTCATCAAAATCAATTCCTTCTTCTTGACAGTAACCTTTTGCTACCAGCCTTGCTTTATTCCTTACAATGTTGCCATCTTCATCTGCTTTGTTCTAGAATACCCATTTGGTTCCAATGACATTCTGGTGCTTTGGCCTAGGAACAAGTTCCCACACTTTGTTCCTTTCAAACTGAGTGAGCTCTTCTTGCATAGCATTGATCCAATCTGAGTCTGCAAGAGCTTCTTCAACAGTCATAGGTTCCATTTGAGATATGTAACAGGCAAGCATTGCTTCTCTTCTTGATGTGGATCTGGTTTGAACTCCACTTCTGATTTGACCAATCACTTGGTTAGGGGGATGATCTCTTAACCATGTTAGGTCAGGTTCTGTCAGCTGCTGTCTTGGTCTCTCTGGTTCCTCATCTACAGAGTCTTCATCTTCATTCAACAGAAGGGGGTTTGGTGCAGGTGTTGGAAATGCAGGGTTGTCTGCTACCTCTTCTGTTGGTTCTGGTGTTCTTTCTTCTATGCTGACTTCCTTGAGAATCTCTGTTACCTCTTTAACAGAGGTGTTTTCATCAAACTTCACATGTATAGATTCTTCAACATGTAGGGTCCTTCTGTTGAGTACTCTATAGGCTTTACTGGTGTTTGAATAGCCTATAAAGACTCCTTCATCAGCCTTTTCTTGAAATACTTTCAGATGCTCCTTTCCATTGTTAAGAATGTAGCACTTGCATCCAAATACATGAAAGTAGCTGATGTTAGGCTTTCTTCCCTTCCAGAGTTCATAAGGGGTCTTATGGTGATTCTTGTTGATCATGCTTCTGTTCTGAGTATAGCATGCAGTGTTGATTGCTTCAGCCCAATATCTCATAGGCAGTCCGGATTCAGCAATCATTGTTCTTGCAGCTATTTTTAAAGTTCTGTTCCTTCTTTCTGCTACGCCATTCTGTTGAGGGGTTCTGGCGGCAGAAAGTTGATGAAAAGTTCCATTCTGATCATAGAAGTCCTTTATGACTTGGTTGACAAATTCAGTTCCTCTGTCTGATCTGATTGTCTTCACCTTCAAATTCTTCTCAGTCTGAAGTTGCTTTAACAGAGATGACAACTTCTGAAGAGTTTCATTTTTCTTTGATAGAAAAACAGTCCATGTATATCTGGAGTAGTCATCAACCATGACTAGGGTATATTTCTTGCCACCAACGCTTGGAGTCTCAACAAGTCCAAATAAATCCATGTGAATCAGATTTAGAGGACTTGTAGAAAGATCTCCAGCAATGGGTTTGAAGGAATTCTTCACTTGTTTGCCCTTCTGGCATGCACTGCAGAGGGTCTCCTTCTTGTACACAATGTCTGGTAGCCCTTCTACAATGTGTTATCTGGCCAGTTTGTTGATTGTTTTGAAATTCAAATGGTTGAGCTTTTTGTGCCAGTCCCAGCTCAGTTTTGAATCTCCTTTGGCTATCAGGCAAACTTCATCCTTTGCTGTGTTCCAATCAACAACATATATGTTCTTCTTCCTTGATGCTGTAAGAACCACTTCCTTTGTTGTCTCATGCTTCACATAGCAGAAGTCCTTAGTGAATTCAACAGTGTAGCCTTTGTCACAGAATTGGCTAGCACTCAGCAAGTTGAACTTCAGTCCTTTGACATATGAGACATCATCAATGACTATCTGGTTCCTGATCAGCTTTCCTCTTCCTTTTGTTTGACCTTCTTTGTCATTACCTCCAAAGGTAACTCTAGGTCCTTTGCATTTCTGGAACTCAGTTAGGCAACTTCTGTCACCTGTCATGTGCCTGGAGCATCCACTATCAATAAACCATTCTTGTTCAGAGATAGCTCCAGCACACAGTTCCTGCAAGATCAAAAGAAAGATTTAGGTACCCAAGCACTGCTGGGTCCTGGGGGGTCATGGAGTCTGGGTAGTTGGTACCATTTTGGTCTCATCAAGTGAAACCTTGGTGGGTGGTACCCATTGTCCACCTGGTAGTTATAGTAAACTGAAGTGTGATTCACTTTGGGCAGATGCTTGTGAGGATCATGCTTCCTGTTTACATACTTTAGCATATCATTTTTTGTTGGAAAGAAGTCCCATATACTATCAAGAGCATAGGGACGGTTAACCTTGGGCTTCTGAAGTTGACCAGCCAACCTCTTCTGCCTAAAATTAACTTTCTCTTGATATTTGCCCTTCTGGTGATCATTTCTGGCACGATTGACATGAGGTTGTCTGTCAATGAATGGTCTTTTATTTTTGTTATCTTGAAAACCTTTTCTGTTGTTAGGTTTTCTGCCAGGTTCATTATTTTTCAAAAAGGGTTCCTGTTGAACCTTTATCTTTCCCTTTTCTGGTCTGACTTCCTCATTAACAACCTTGGTGCCAGATACACCAGCTTGACAGATGGGGCTAGAAATCAGTGGTACTATGACTTTATCTGCCTTAGCAACTCTGGTGCTAGGCATTACAGAAGGCTCACCTGATTCTGTTGAGCCATAACCAAGACCAAAACCAGTGCCAATATGTTGATCAAGTACAATCTTTTTCATGGAAGACTGGGCCTTCTGGTAAGCTTTGTACTTAATCTCGAGAGGCTCTATTTCTTCTATTCTCTTGAGAAGAGAAACATTTTCAGTCTCCAGTTGATCTCTTTCCTTAATTAGAAGATTGATTTTGATCTCAACCTCCTTTTTCAAGTCAAGAATCTCAGCTTTTAACTTACTGTTTTCTTCTGTTACAGAGGAATAAGTGGCTTGTATGGCCTTAAACTCTTCCCAAAATTCTGACATTGAATCAGAAACAAAAGCTAAGCCTACCGAAGAAAAACTAGATTCAGAAGTAGAGGTTACCTCATCATCAGAATGAGCCATGAGGCAAAGGTCTTCTGTCTCAGTATCAAGGCAACAGAAGGCCTCATCAGAATCTGAGTCAGAACTGGATTCTGTTTCTGACAGAGGGTCTTTCTCTAGCTGTTCTGTCACAAGTGCCTTTCTCCTTCTGGAGTTGTCTTCGTACTTCTTCTTTTCTCCATCCTGTCCTTGTTTCTTGGACACTCTAGGATGGGGACAATCAGCCTTGAAGTGACCAGGTTGTCTGCAATTGTAACAGAGAAGCTCACCACTGCTTTCTGTTGATTTAACCTTCTGATATGGCTTTCTGTTGAAAGATGGACTCCTTCCATCTTTGGGATTCTTCATAAACTTTTTGAATCTCCTGGCAAAGGCAGTCATATATTCGTCAGATAAAAGTACTGAAGGGTCAAAATCATTTACCTTTGATGTGCTGGCAGTGAGGGCTGTAGTGGTCCTCTCTTCTGGTACATCTTTCTTTTCTTCAGTCATTTCAAACTCATGAGCTTTGAGATCTGAAATGAGCTTATCAGTGGGATAAGTCTTTACATCCTTGCTGGCTTGAACAGCAACCACCTTCATCTTCCATGCTGAGGGCAGTCCCCTCAACACCTTCAGGTTGATCTCCTTGGTGGTGAGTTCCTTCCCAAGCTCAGAGATCTCTCCAGTGAGAGTGAGGAGCCTGTCATACATCTTGGAGATGCTTTCATCAGGGAGAAGTTTGAAGTAATCAAACTTCTTGTTGGCTATAGTCAGTTTGTTGTCCTTCTCTTGCTCATCACCAGCTCCAATGAGCTCAAGAGTATCCCAGATTTCCTTTGCAGTTTTGCACTTCTTTATTCTGTTGAAGTACCTATCATCAATGGACTTGTAGAGGATGTCCTTAGCAATATTGTCTAGGTTGTACTTTCTCCTCTCTTCAGTGGTCCATAAGTGGATCTTTGTTCAGCAAATAACCTAAGAGATTATTAGAACAAGGAGGCTCTGATACCACTTGTTGGTCCCGGTTGTACTGGATACAGTCTAGAGGGGGGTGAATAGACTGTATTGGTTTTTATCTTTTTAGACTAAGTACCGTATTTTAGAGAATAGCCTGTTCTGTTGACAGAACAAACTGGCAGCGGATGAGGTTCTGGTAGGGAGTTCTGTTGATTTAGCCTCAGAGAAGCAAAGGCAGTAGGCCTTCTGTTTACTCGTAGGACAAGTTCTGCTGAACAGAGATACCAAGTCTGAGGAGTTAGACAGTTCTATCTAAGTGCAAATATTAAAGCAGTAAGTAAATGACACCAGGGATTTTTATAGTGGTTCAAGGAACAACTTGTTCCTCTAGTCCACTGTTCCACTAAGCTGTAAAAACTTCCGTTTACAAAGCCTTAGTCCTAGCACTTAAGAAGCTCTCCACGTCTTCTTCAAGTCTAGATGTCTCCTCGGATGCACTGCCTGGCTTCCTTTAAGACTGGTCCTTTCACTGAGCTTCCTGGAAGTATCACCACTTCACTACTCCAGTTACTTGGACGTCCTTCTTGTAGCAAGAAGAGTTTCTGTTGAAACAGGGGTTCCTCCAACTAGCTTCGTTACAAAAGATTTGAATGTGATGAGCTTGAAGAGTTGAAGAACACTTGGAACTTTGTTTGAGTTGGAATAAGTATTTTTCCAACTTCTGCCTTCTCTTGTAGAAGATAATGAGTTTGAATCTCAAGGAGGCTTTTTGCTTTTGAGCGCTTGAATTTCTTGTATGAAGAGTTGTAGCAAAAGTTGCAAAGTTATCCGGTTGTTCTTCGTAGTGTATCTTTTATACTGAGGTTGTTCTAGAGTCGTTTTATTTTTTGCTAGAAATCAAAGCACAATCATTTAGCATTTTAATATAAGAATTACTTGCATGTCCTAGTCTAGCATGCCACACATCGTAAGAATCAATTAAATAAACAGAAGCATTATCATGCAATATTTCAGAAATACTAAGCACAAAAAGTCCATTCTTACAATAGCCATTTCCCACAAGAACTTCATTTTTGGTCATAACAAAATTGCCACAACCAAAAGAAACTTTAACCCCAACTTTTCCCAAGAGAAAGACGGAAACCAAATTAGTACTAATCTCGGGCACATGAAGCACATCATTTAGTGATAAAGTTTTCCCCGATGTGAGTTTCAGAAGAACTTTCCCTTTTCCATGCACCTTAACGGTTTTAGAGTTCGCTAGGTACACGAGCTCTTCACTATCTCCTATAATAGTATAGGAGGTAAAAGCATTCTTGTTTTTACAAATATGCTTGGTAGCCCCGAAGTCTACCACTCACTCATTCACATCACTAGTTTTGCAACTTTGAGAAACAACCGCAATATAATTATCATCACTACAAACCAAGTTTAAACATGATTTTAGTGGGTTGTTGTTTTCCATAGTTGTCATTTTACCACTAAATAAATGAATAAAATTTTTCTTAAAAAATGGTGTTAAAGTATGGCTTATTGTAGGTAGGAAAATAAAGAGAGTAAACATTATACGTAGAGATATATCCAAATACCAATCTAAATCACACCACACATGCAAAAATAACATAGCCGCGTGATAGAGTATATCTAGAGAGAAGTGAGAGCTAGAGAGAGAAGTGCAATAATATGGTTCAATAGAATGAATTTGTAACCCCTATAACTACTCCCAAGGGGAGTATTTATAGAGAAAATACGGGCTGGGCTCCAAAACCTTGGGCTTGGGAGGCCCATTTACAACTGGACCGCTGCTGGGCCGAATACAAAGCCACTAATGGGCTGTACGAATGAGTAAGTATAAAATCCGGTTCTGTGAGGTCTTCGTGGCCGACGAGGGCGTGGCCGACGAGGGCACGGTCGACGAGGGCACGACCGACGAGGGCACCCGGGTTCCTTGGCTTCAGGACCATAATCTGAGTTGGCACCTTCTCGGCCGACGGGGGTCCCTTGGCCGACGTGGGCGCCACTCGGTGTCTTGTGCTTTCTGTTCTTCTGAGTGTGTGGGTCCGGGGGCTCAGACCCATATACTCCATCAGGAGTCCCCCACTCTCTAAGCTGAGACGTAGACGAAGTGAAGGAGAGTAGATTCCCGTGCTTTGGCGCTTTTGGCCGATGCGAGCATTCCCAGGCCGTTAGCTGTTGCGGCGTTGGCGCTGTTTCCATTTTGGTGATCCTGTTCTGTGCTTTGACCGTTACCTGCTCCTCGCTGTGGACGGGGAGGCCGTTGTTTACTTGATGTGTTCGTTTGGGGACGATGAGTGTCCCGCTTCAATGGTGGCCGTTGAAGGCGCGCTTTCCCTTTCTTGGGTGTTGGTGGTTGAAGTTTACCTTTGGGCCGATGAGGCCGTTGAGGTTGATCCTTGCTTCGAGGGCGATGGCGTCCTTTCCTTTGGGTGGCCGATGAGGGTGTTTGCACACTCCTTTTGGTCGTCGCTGATTGGCTTTCGTGTTCTTGGCCGAAGAGCCCATTATGATTAATTTAAAAAAAAAGAGCCATGGTAGTATTGTTTTAAAATTCACTACATCAAAGTTTAATCTCAACCCATAAATAGGATTCAGAAATCATCTTCAAATTCATCAATAAAAAGCAAAATGATTTTTCTCGAGATCGACTAGAAGATCTCCGCCCTTGTCCATGTTGGGGAGATGTCTCATTAAGAACCTTCATTAGGAAAAAACTCAATGGGAAAAATTCTAATGAAGGAAAAAAGAGTACATCTGACGCCCCCAACATGAAGCAAGAGGTGAAATCCTTAGCCTTTATTGCAATGGTCACCATCTACGAAGAGGATGGCTAGAACTGTTCTTCTCGTCGGGTTCAGATTCATCAGGCTCGTCTTCGTTCAGTCATACCTACACATAAAAGTAACAAGCGTAGAATAGAGCATATGACCCGATGTCAAACCACGGCTCAGTGTGTAAGTGAGTCGGACTCACCAGTTGAAAAGAGTGAAACCAAGTTCCCAAGTTAGGCCTCAACCCAGTCTCCGAAAGAAAGATTGAATCCGTGAGTAAGTGAGTCGCACTCCTCACTCGAACGGATAATCCAACCCCAAAGAACTAAAGTATATTAACCTTTTCAAGAAATGTGAATGTCAATTAAGTGACAAAATTGCTCAGAAGAGTGTGGCTCTAGACCCCTAACAAGAGTTTAACTCGCCGCCCGAGATTAGTAGTTCGAACCCGCAAGTAAAAACTTTGAACGGGTGACTCGTCCCCCAAGGTCGGAGTGTGATGCAGTAGGAAAGGGTAAGAGCACGCAAGAACTCATATGAAGTCAAGAGTGTGCGGTATTAACATTTATATTGGAGCTTATTGATCGCCACACCCATATGACGTGACCCGGTGGCGCGAGTGTGTGTGCTCGGCCAGTGTACGAGTGTGTGTGCTCGTCCGGCGTACTTGACTGATCAGATTTCATAAGTCCGTTATTCAATGTTAAAATTACACATACTTAACAAGAGTAAAAGCAATACAACAACAACACCCAAGCCTTAATCCCAAAAGAATTTGGGGTCGGCTAACATGAATCGATCAATGATATCGATGCCAAACAGAGAAGATGGACAAGAAAGGGAAGGAAAAAAGTAAGATAAAACGAATAAAATAAAGATAAATAAAAGAAAACAATAACACAAGAATATAAGAAAGATAAAAGATAAAAAAAAACATATAAAAAGCTAGAATATAAAAAATAACATAAGAATAAACAAAGGTAAGGAAGATAAACGATAAAAGAAAAAAAAGAGGAAAGGTAGAAAAGACATCAGCCGTCCACACGGATGTGCGCCCTCCAATTTTCTCTCTGCAAAGTCATACTCTCATCCAACTCAAGAAGACACATATCAGTTCTGATTCCTCTAATCCAAGTCTGTTTGGGTCTTCCCCTTCCTCTCTTCTCTGCCTCTTCTCCCCACCCCTCAAGCCGTTTAACATCAGTATTTATAAGCATTTGTTGAAGAAAAGAAGAGAAATTGGGAAAATATCTTGAGAATGAGAGTTAGAGCATAAACCATTGCGATGAAGAGCTTTTTGGACCAAGAGGATGACGTTCTGCCCATAATTCGAGTATAACTTATTGTATAGAACTCGAAATCACTCGATTCGAATTTCAGGTGAATGTTAACTCAATAAGGAACAAATGTTATGAAGACGTCATGGTCAAAATATGAAAGGAACAAGACTCAATCAACAAACAAAGTCAGATGTTGCTGGTGGGATTTCAGGATGCATACCTCTCAGTGTTTTAGCCCTAACGTTTGATTGGATGAATAAAATCACGTCATTCAAGTTTTGGTAGATAGAAGACTTTATTACATACAACTTTAGTGAAGGAATCATGTCAAAATTCATAGCGGAACATTCCCAAACTCCCGGTACAAAAACCGACACTTTTTGATCCATTTCGGAGGAAGAAAGACAAAGTACAATTTTGGGCGCTGCAACCGGCGCCGGTCGCACTAAACGAGCCTGTTTGCGACCGGGGCCGGTTCTAGACTGACCGGGGCCGGTTGGGACGATTTCAGCTCAAACAAAAGGTCGTGCAAGAGGATTTTTGATGGGAAAACTTCACCTTCCTCATCTCTTGATCAAATATTGCTCCATACCTGATTGTTGGGCTCGACTAGACTAAAAGATGTCATTCTTTAGCCTATATAAAGCCTTCAATTCATCAAGAAAATACATTCCATTCCATAGATTAATTCTAGTTTTTTTATATTTTGTTCTTGTATGTGTTCTTCAAGTTCTTTGGAGAAGAAGTCATTTCTCTCCTCTACAATTGGTTCTAGGTAATATTTCTTGTATGTTATTGTATTTCCTTGTTCTTAGTTACACTTTGGTAATTAATATGAGCATTAGTAGCTAATTTCTTAGCTAAGGCTAGGGATAAACTTCTATGCCCATTAGGTGTTTGATAAAAGTTCTAAACCAATAAATTGTGATTTATCCTTTATATATTGATTGTTTATGACTATGGTGTACAACATAGAAGTATGTTAAATTTAGTTTATACTTGCAATTAACGTTGAGGTCTAAACTATGAACACTAAAGGATAAACATATATAGTACCGAGAATAGAAATATATCCGGTCTTATATGATACAGGTGTGATGTCTTGATATTCAACGGGGTTTTCGGTAGATGAATGTAAGCCGTAACGGGACTTACACGTAACGAAAACCACGCTCTCGCTGCCTTAACCAGAGTTGAGAATATATTAGCGACATCGTATTCATAATTATTGGCAAAGATCTAATATTCAACCCTATTAAAGCATTTAAGTGATTCCCGAAGCCTTAGTTGTTGTTATCATTCATCTTAAACTTAAAGTTAGTTAACGTTTATCTTCTTGAACAAAAAGTGAAAAGCCAAAAATATAAAACACAAATTAAACTCCCTACACTTTACTCATTTATTTATTTAAAGTCATCTACTCTTGGACTTGAATTAAACAACGTTTCCATGTGGATTCACCCGGTATTTTACCGGAATTTATTACTATATCGGCACTTGTACACTTGCAAGTTTAGCCCGGTCAAGTTTTTGGCGCCGTTGCCGGGGAAACGATCCTATTTAATAAAGTCCAAAGAAATTAAAAAAAACAATCACTTAAAAATCCTGAATTTATTTTACTTTTCTTCACTTGATCTTGGAAAGGTTTATTTTTGTGTGTGTAGATATTCCTTTGTGTTTGCATGCACTTGAGAAGTCAAGGTTCTAAAAAATTTGCAAACACATTCGGAAGGAGCAAAAAGCCACAAAGATGATGCCCACACTAAACGAGAGGAAGAGACCCGTTGTTGCAACTTCCCCGTCTTGCATTGTACTAAGCGAGGAGGCGAGAGACTATGAACTAAAGCATAGCTACTTCAACGCTATGCCTCAGTTTCATGGTCATTCGGGGGAAAATCCATTGAACTTTATCACGGAGTTCTATGGGTTCATCCAAGGGATTCAAAGGAACAAGCTAGCCGAAGATGATCTCAAGCTCAAATGCTTCCCCTATACTCTCAAAGGGGCGGCAAGAGGATGGTTCCTAGAACAAGCCCCGGAAAGCTACACAACATGGGAAGGTATATACAATGCCTTCATGTCTAAATACTACACACCCACCATGACTCAAGAGCTTAGACAACGCATTTTCAATTTCAAACAACAAAATGGTGAGCTCTTTCAAGATGCATGGCGGCGTTTCAAATCATTGCTAAGGGAATGCCCACATCATCGCATTCCCCTAGACCTTCAAATTGATACGTTCTACAATGGCTTGAATGCATCTTGCCAAGCCATTGTGGACAACCGAGCCGAGGGCTATATTGGCAACAAGAATGAAACCGAAGCACTCCGAATCATTGAATCCATTGCTTCGAATCCTCAACTCCAAGGAGGAGATTACAAAGTGGTCGGGATTAATGAAATCTCTATCACGGCGGAGATAAACAAAAGGCTTGAAGAAATGGAATCAAAGATTGAACACAAGTTCCAAATGGCTTTACGAGCCGTATTGGGAGGAGTCAAGCAAATAGCCAACGTGGAGAGCATACCAAGTCGGGAAAGTGATTTATCTCAACATCTTGAAGAGGTAAATTATATGAACTCTTATGGGAATCGGGGGAACAATAACTATTCAAATCAACAAAGGTGGAAGCCACAAGCCAGTTACTCACAACCCCAATCCGGAGCACCTAATTTTGGGCAAACCAAGGAGACCACCATGGAGGATATGATGCGATTCATGTCCAAAAGCATGGCAAGCATGAAGGCCCAAAATGAGGAAAATCACCATAGAGTGGAGGCATCCATTGGGAATCTTCACTCTCAATTCACCAAGTTGGATCTTCGCTTTGAAGATCAAAATATAAAGCTAAACCAACGCATCTACACCATTGAGCAATATACCAAGGCATCCATCCGAAATCTTGAAGTTCAAATGGGACAACTTGCCCAAAAAGTAAGTTCTAGGGAGCAAGGCAAATTTCCTACAACCACGGAGATGAATCCGAGGGAAAACGTGATGGCCATTACCACAAGGAGTGGTAAGACAACGGAGGATCCAAAAATGCCGGAAGAGGAGGAGACCCCGGAAAAGCAAAAAGAAGATGAGAATGAGGAGCATATGATGCCACCATCAAACATGGCTAATTATGTTCCTCCCATTCCATATCCTCAAAGGTTGAAGAAAAAGAATGATGGTGCTCAATATAGAAAATTTCTTGATATTTTTACTAAATTGAGCATCAACATTCCATTTTCCGAAGCTATAGCGGAGATTCCATCTTATGCCAAATTCTTGAAGGGCATACTCTCAAATAAAAAGAAGTTGGCGGAATTTGCTACCATTTCCCTTATAGAGGAGTGTAGTGCTATCCTACAAAACAAACTCCCTCCTAAATTGAAGGACCCGGGAAGCTTCACGGTGCCATATTCTATCGGAAAGATTGGAGAGGTAAGATCCCTTTGTGACCTTGGTGCTAGCATAAATCTTATGCCCTACTCTCTATTTAAAAAGCTATGTGTGGGGGAACTCCAACCAACAACGGTCGCCTTACAATTAGCGGATAGAACAATCCGTTATCCAATAGGCATCATGGAGGATGTTCTTGTCAAAGTTGGAAAATTTTACTTCCCGGTAGATTTTCTTGTTTTGGACATGGAAGAGATGGAGATCCCCGTCATCCTTGGGAGATCATTTTTGGCCACCTCCGCAGCCGTCATTGATGTACAAGCGAGTACGGTAAAGCTAAGAGTGGGAGAAGATGATGAAACATTCAATGTATGGAAGACACAATCCACTCCAACTCCCAAGGCCATAAACATCGTGGACATCAAGAAGGCACAAATATTTGGGCACGAGGATCCTCCAACACACCCCGAAAACGTACTTGAGATCACACCAACAAACGACGAAGTTCCCCCGAAACTCTACCCGATGAAAGGAGGCACAATGATCAAATTCTACCAGAGAAAAGCATCACATCTACCGCCTTAAAAGTGGTACGTTTGTCCGGCCTATGACGTTAAACTAAGCGCTAATTGGGAGGCAACCCAACAAAAAAAAAGAGAAAAAAAATCAATTATAAATAAATATGTTAGTTATACACATAATCATTTTTGTTTATAATTGAAAAAGAATCAATTATGAATAAATATGCTTGTTTACAAAAACATATTCGTATTTATTTATAATTGATGAAAAAAAATAAAAAAAACAAATAAAAACAAATAAAAACAAAAAAAAACAAAAAAAAACAAAAAAAAACAAAAAAAAATCATCAATCTCAACTGAAGTATCATGCATTTCCTACTCTCAAAGACATCTCATTCCACTATTGAAGATTTCATCTGGCATTGCATTCTCCAATCTACATTGAGGACAATGTAAATCAAGTGTGTGAATAATTAGTTGAGAAACTTTACTTTTCAAATTAAATTTTTTCTAGGAAGGTTAACATTTTTTATATTCTCTCTTTTAAGGGTTTTGGTTGAGAAAGATTTTCTTTTACTCACAAAAATGTATTTTTGGATTAATTAAAATATTTCTTAATCTTGAAACCACCACCTTCACTCAAATTTGTGACAATTTTCCAAATTCATACAAATGTGCATAGAGTGCAAATTCAAAATAAAAGTTTCATCCCAACTCCAAATCACTCTGTTGTTGGATTCTCCTCATTTCTGACAATCTAGATATATAATTACGGAGAACAAACAAAAAGAGTTTATATACAAAAGAAAAAAAACTCATTTTCTCCTAGAATAGCCTTCTCTACAAAAGATATATAATTACGGAGAACAATCTAATCCAGACCTCCGACGGCTTCGAGGAAAGGACTCCTCCGACACGGACTATTAGTCGATTAGCTATCAACAACTCTGCGGACATCGTTTGAAGAAGGAACTACTAGCGCATATGGACGGTCAGCTACTCCGTATTAAAGCTCCGCTGGCAAACCTAAGGGGAAGCAGTGGGCTAGGATTGCGTGGAGCCAAAAATTGGGACTCAAATCTGTGGATATGGGCTAAGGCTTCTACAATTTAAAACGGGCCCAAGGAGTTCTGCTGGATGATATTCATTATAGTCAGCCCACATTTTTCAGTCCGCTTAAAAAAGCTAAGTGCTTCTCTTTAATTTTTATATTATTTATATTTATTTAAATTATTTCTTTTTTCGGTTAAATGTCACACTATCACGCAAATATGATCAAATGCCTAGTAGACTGTGGCTTGAGACCCATCACTAGGATTTAAGGCCCTGACCCAGAGCGGGCACAAAGCCCTGACCAAGTCAGGCACAAAGCCCCGACCATGTCGGGCACGAAAACCGGTCTTAGTCATTCCAAGAGTGGTGACCGTTGCATACGAATGACTCGCATGTCCACTATACTAAGTATTTTATCATTACATAAACGATTCACGTTTCCACTTTTTTCAAGTGACGAACTACCGATCGAAAACATAAACCCCAAGAAAAAAAATTATATGTACGTTAAATGTGTAGGTACGAAGATGACTCTACTCATTTTCACCTCGTCTCCACTCGCCCCAAAGAGTGGGGGACTAGGGGACTGAGGGGTCAGAGTTTCTAGATGAGCAGAAAATATCACGCATGAGCAGGAACGAAAGCTGAGTAAGATGAAGAAGAGCTGAGCTAGACAAAATTGATTATGCCGGAGGGAACTTACCTTCCTTGTTTCATGTGGGGGTGTTAGGTGTACTCTTTATCCCTTTATTAGGATTTTTTCCCACTGGGTTTTTTCCTAGTACAGGTTTTTAATGAGGCACCTCTCCATCATGGACGAGGGTGGTGGTCCCCCGACCAAAGACGAAGAAACCAAAGACAGAAGAACGATACAATTATAGACTACTCCCTTTCACCCCGAGTAGTCTCGGCTCAGGGAGTGGGGGACTCCTGATGGAGTATATGGACCCCCACCCCCGATTTGCCGACTATTGGGTCTGAACAGCGGCCCACACATGCTTAGCGGATTCTTATCGTTTTACATTATTATTATTATTCAGATGTTTTAGATTAGCTTTTTATACTATCAGTCCATTTATGTAATCGGGTCTGTCCGGGCCATATTAGAGGCTCAGATCCGGATTTTCAAATATCAAAACTTAAAAAATTCATAGATATGGAAATAAATGCTTTAAAAAAATTAAAACTTAAAAAATATCAAATATCAAATTATATTTTAAGATGAAATATTACCATTTGTAATATTTGACAATGGCAAAACTCTGGATCCTTTGAAATTCCCACAAGATGAAATCTCATTAGACGACTCAAAACGAAAAGCATCCCCAATTCGTCTGTGCTTAAGTTGGTCACCTTGCAAATTCTCTATAATTTAATAGGTAAAAATATGCAATCAACATTAATACAAATTGTTTTCTAAAACTTTCAAAATACTAATTCATAGATACGGAAATAAATGCTTTAAAAAAATTAAAACTTAAAAAATATCAAATATCAAATTCTATTTTAAGATGAAATATTACCATTTGTAATATTTGACAATGGCAAAACTCTGGATCCCTTTAAATTCCCACCAGATGAAATCTCATTAGACGACTCAAAACGAAAAGCATCACCAATTCGCCTGTGCTTAAGTTGATCACCTTGCAAATTCTCTATTATTCGATAATTATAAATGTTCAATCGAAATTAATACAAATTGTTTACTAAAATTTTTAAAATATTAATCCGTAGATAAGGAAACAAATGCTTTATAAAAAAATAATAACACCAACTATATTGATAAATATGATTTTATAAGAGGCCACCACAATTGCAAATGATAAAAATCAAAAACTTCCACATGCCACCATAGAGTCTACGTGCCAGTCCAATAGGATTGCAATTTGCAAATGAGGCCATCAAAGAGGAAAGCAAGGAAGAAAAAGAAGGGAAAGAAGGTTGTCGACGAAGGAAAATGATGCAGGCGAACTCTAAGATCTTATCCTGACTTCCGATTCGAATAGCCCCCTAGCCGGTGAGTTCCAGATGATTCTCACCGGAAATTCGTTCTAATAACTAAAATAGTATTCTTTCCTTTACATTCTTTCTAATTTAGGAAATTCGTTCCAGATGATTCTCACCGGAAATTCGTTCTGAGGGAAAGGCAAAGATTTGGAAGGTATTCTTTCCTTTACATTAGATTTGAAATCCGTGGAAACTCTTAGCAATCCAAGTGTAATAAAAATCATGCATATGCCCAGGACACCAAGATTGTGTTAGAGTCTAGCAAATTCTAGGTTGAGGACAACATAATTCTACAAATCTTTTAAAATACTATGGTCCTTTTCTACTCAAACACTCAATCTCATAAAAGAGCCATGGTAGTATTGTTTTATAATAATATAATTGACAGAACAAAAGAAAACTCTCCTGGACCCAGTGGGGATGAATATTCAGTTGTAAGTAGTGGAGTACCCAAATTGATAATATTGAATACCCAAATTGACAGAACTGAATATTCAGGTCCAATCTGGAACTGAATATTAGACCTGGTATACCAATATGTATTAATTAAGTAGGATTGGGAGGTAGGTAGTAGGTGCAGTGGGGATGAATACATGTGTACGTTTTGATTGTGTGTTTTTTCTTTCAGAAACTGGTGATCACCACAAAGAGCGTGAAGTACATGCCATTTTTCCTCTCTCTTTTCTTTTGCCAATGCTATTTGCTGGACTACTTATTCCTTCATTCGGATTGACCCCTATATTCTGGTAATTTCAATTCTCCCTTTATTTTCTGAACAAGAACAATCGGTTTTATTTTAGATATAATTCGAAAAGAATAAAATTTAACCGCGAATGCGATTTGGGCTTTCAGGCACCAAACGGAATGGGAGGAATACTGGGGCTGGTCCAATCTCATAAAAGAGCCATGGTAGTATTGTTTTAAAATTCACTACATCAAAGTTTAATCTCAACCCATAAATAGGATTCAGAAATCATCTTCAAATTCATCAATAAAAAGCAAAATGATTTTTCAGGCTGTTCATCATAACTGGGGTGTAAGCAAACACTATTTAGCAAATAAAAAAATGCGTACCTTTCTCAGATTGGTCATAAGAAATCCTCTTTCCATATAAAATTGCAGATTTGGTTAACTTCTTTATAACTTGATTTCTTTTTTTGCAAGTAGATGTCCAAAACGTGTATACTTATATATAAGAGTAAACTACCTGGTACTTAGTTGCTTAGGAATATGAAAAGGTGAGAAGTAGTCTTGAGCCGTCCGTTCTAACTGGTAACTGCTCGGGTCCCAAACTTTTTGCACTGGGATATGAAACAACAATCTTTATTACTTATTATTTCACCCACACGTGTAAAACATTAATATCTTTGAATATGTTGGAATGCTTTCTGGTTGAAAAGAAAAAATACATGAATAACAAAATTGTTAAAAACCAAAATTTTATATTTGAATTCCTTTGTTTTTCATTTAGACTGCATTAATCTGCCATAGACCATAAACTGATTTGATCACCTTTCGAATTTATTATTATTTATTATTATTTCTTAAAACCAAAGTTCATCAGCAAAATTTAAAAATATGAATTTTTTGACTCCACGGTATTATTGAAAACCACAAATCACCTAATAAATAATTCATAGATTTTTTCCTAGATCATGAAAAACAAAACTATTAAAAACTAAATTTTATATTTGAAATCCTAAAATTTTCACTTAGATTGCACTTATCTGGCATAGATCATCAACTGATTTAATAAACTTTCGAATTTATTATTATTTATCATTATTTCTTAAAACCAAAGTTCATTAGCAGAATTTTAAAATATGAATTTTGACTCCACTGTATTATTGAAAATCATAAATCACCTAATAAATAATCCATAAATTTTTTCCTAGATCATGAAAAACCAAACTGTTAAAAACCAAATTTTAAATTTGAATTCCTGCAATTTTCAGTTAGACTGCATTTATCTGGCATAGATCATCAACTGTTTTAATAAATTTTCGAATTTATTATTATTTATCATTATTTCTTAAAACCAAAGTTCATTAGCAGAATTTTAAAATATGAAATTTGACTCCACTGTATTATTGAAAATCATAAATCACCTAATCCATAGATTTTTTCCTAGATCATGAAAAACAAAACTGTTAAAAACCAAATTTTAAATTTGAATTCCTGCAATTTTCAGTTAGACTGCATTTATCTGACATAGATCATCAACTGTTTTAATAAATTTTTGAATTTATTATTATTTATCATTATTTCTTAAAACAGAAGTTCATTAGCAGAATTTTAAAATATTAATTCTGACTCCTCTAAATCATCTCAAATCATTGTTAAAAGTCTTTTGCAAGGCTTTAAAATAATGAACCTTTTTGAATAGCTTCTGATCAGTAATATTCTTTAGGGGTGGGCATAAAACCCGAACTGAACCGGTACCGAACCGTCCTATAATGGTACCGAACCGAATAACGGGTATTTAAACGGTTCTATAGATTTTTATCCCGTACCGAAACCGTACCGTTTGAAACGGGTACGGGACCGGTCCTAGATTTTGAGAACCGAAAAATACCGGACCGAACCGTTCGAAAATAATACAATTGAATTTTTTATATGTTTTCTATACCAATAGACCTCTTTTATAAGACCTACAATTTTATAGTCAAGTATGTATTCATGTGCCACTAAATATCTAAATGTGTTTATATATATATATATATATATATATATATATTGTTATTTTTTTATAGATAATTTATGTTATATTTTGGTATGTATTGAAAGAATATTAAAATTTTAGAAACCATTAATGACTATTCATTTCTAGTAATGTAGTGCACATGAGTTTTTGTTGTACCATGTTTGTGCAATGTTTACAACTTAATTAATATGGTGTAAATCTTAGCTCTCAAGGTTCAAACTATAAATTAAATTAGAACTACGGAGTAATATTTAACCTTGAACGAAGAAGAAGAAGAAGAAGAAGAAGAAGAAGAATGTTGAAGATTTCTATTATATTCAACGATTTGATAATATTCGTTTTTATATTTTCACATGAACTTAGAAAATTAAAGATGATATTTATCTCGTGCGTCATTGTTTTGCTATACTTTTTCTTAGTTTTGTTGCATTGTTTGTATATTTGTGAACTTTAGTACTACGTATGCAATTTCTTGTATTTATATCAACATTTCACGTGAGTTGGTTGGTGTGATAATAGTTATTAATTGCAAGATTTGTTCAAAATTTTTAGCATGAGTTTGGCATTGTACCGTATCGTTTTGTACCATTCCGAAACGACATGGTACCGAACGATTCTATTGTTGGAACCGGACCGTTAAAAACCTCACGGATACATTACGGGTTTTACCAATTTACCGGGCCGTTCTGGACTGCGCCCACCCCTAATATTCTTCACCGTACATAAACCCATGATCACAAACTTATGATCTAGAAGCTATTGCAGAAGTCTCCAATAGCAAGACTTTTTTTGAAAAACTTTGATCCACAATACAATACACTTTATTAATTGCTAATAATATAAAGGTAATACATATTTCAAGCTGGTTTCATCATCTCATTACAATGAAAGACTTTTAAAATACAAAACTCATTTGCTACAAACAACATAAAATACAATAGAACAATTTCTTTCTTCAATCCTAAATAGTCTAAATCTGCATCCATATGTTCCAGTTAGTGCAATTGCAATTGACTGCAACATCTTCTTCAACATCTGCAGAAACTTGATTGCAGATTAACTGCATAATCTAAAAAACAAAACAAAAAGTTAAGAAGAAAACATACGAAGAGTCAATAACCATACCTGAACAATTCATGTGGTATAGCTCAGCATAAAAATATAACCACACTAATCTAGAATATCTAGAATAAAGGCTAATTAAGATGCACATTCAAGTTATAGGCCCAAAATGATCGAAACATTAACAAAACAAAATACCATACATAACCCCTATCAACTTAAAAGGGTCCATGAATCCAAAATACATAAGCCAGATCAAAAACAGCAGCAAAACAAACGTTCAATCGTCACACAAACATCAGCCATCACAAAAACCAAAAGTATTATCACACCCAGCACACAAAAAAACAAATGTATCTGTTTTCAATTTGAAACAACAACGTTGTTCAAGCTTTCTCTATCTTAACAACAGATTTAGATTTCTTCAAAGGGCCTGAAACTGAAAGCTCTCCCAACAAAGATCTCCTGATGTTATCATCCTCAACGACAACCACATTGTGTTTACTTGAACTCGTAACTGGGCTATTAACTTCATGTTCTGATGAACCAATCTAAAAACAATACAAAAACGTGATAACTGCTAATCAACAGCCATTTTTTAAATTTCATTAACAATTCAAAACATCAATTATATTGAAAATGATCATACCGCCTCACTGTCATATATTAGCTTACGAAGCTAACTAAATTCATCAACAACCTAATCAAAAACGATTAAAACAGTATGAGTACAAAATCACATGTGTATACATTGCAATACTAACAACATATGTAAACACATACCTCGTTAGAACCATCCTTTGAAGAGTACAGAGACAAAACATCCTTATCATTATTAAAGTCAATCACGCTAAATGATTTCTTCCCCTTAAAAACATTCTCATCTCGTTTCGACTGAACATTGAACAACAGCATAGAGCCTAGCAATTCTCCAATCTCTTCAGGGTACTGAAGATGTCCATCAACATTCTGGGAAAGCAAGAAATGGTAAGGTTAACTAAATCTCTTCACCAATTAACCTGGTTCAATATTTCAAAACCTTACCTTGGCAGCCATCACTTGTTGTAAATCAGCTGCAGTCTTTCCAATCAACCTGGTTGATGAAGACGGAGTTGATCAACGGCGAAGTAAACGGGCTAGGAAGAGTTCAACAAGGCTACAAGACTATGTGGTAGATTAGGAGTAGGAGTGCTTCCATATTAACAAGGCTACAAGACTATATGTTTATGTATTACTAGTAATTATTTATTTAGCAATTAGTATTAGAGTTGAATTTGTGTTCCCAGCCAGTAGATTAGTAGTTGCTGGGGATTGAGTTTCATACGTATGTATTTGGGGTATAAATATACCTCTGGTTTATCAATAAAATAGTTTTGAGAGTTTTAAAATAATTTGGTCTTCTATCACCGTGAGATAGAACCCGTCTTTTGCACCATACACATATCATCCTCATCAATTGGTATCAGAGAAGCTTTCTTGGCGGCCAAAATCATGACCAACAGGGAGCGTTTAGATCAGATGGAGCAATCCCTAGCTCAAATCACAGAGTCATTTAGCACAATGGCTATTACCCTGGAATCAATCCAAAAATATTTACATAAAAAATCCAGTTCACCATCAACCACGCACAGATCAGGAAGACGCAGGCATCAACCGAGTTCATCTTCGGCATCTAGTTCTTCCCCGTCTCACAGCGAGGAAGATGACAGTGATATGCACAGCAGCTCATCTCATGGGCCAGGCAAATCAGAGCGGAACAATTTTTGGGAAACACGGCGTGATCATTGCAAACTTGATTTTCCCAAGTTCTCCAGAGAAGATGTCATGGTATGGCTTGACCGCACCCGACAATACTTTGCTGTGAAAGGAATCCAAGGTCGGCAGAAGGTTACCTTGGCCTCTTTCCATCTAGAAGGGGAAGCAAATCTCTGGTGGCAATGGTTCTCCAAGCGCCAGAAAAGAGGGGAGGCATCGTGGCGTCAATTTGAAGCCGGAATTCTGAAGAGATTTGGCCCCTCGGATTTTGAAAATAATGGCGAACTCCTAAGCAAAATCCGTCAGACTGGAACATTCAGGGAATACTTGAAGGAATTTGAACGACTATCCACTCGAGTTTCTGGATGGAAGTCTAGGGCTCTACTTGGGACCTTCTTGGGAGGATTGCGAGAAGATCTGGCATTAGAAGTCCACCTTTTTAATCCACATAAACTGACAGAGGCAATTGAGTTAGAGAGGCAATTGAGTTAGCGAGACGGATTGATGACAAACTACAGAGAAGCAAGAAATTACCTGCTACAACATATAAAACCACCAGTTCTGGAAGACTAAGTCAGCCCAATGCACCAGGACCTGCAAATCAAAAAGGGGGTCAAAGCAGCGGGATACGCCGATTAACTGTGGAGGAGATGAGGGCACAAAGAGAGAAGAATTTGTGTTACAACTGTGATGAAAAATTTATTCCAGGGCACCGATGTAAAGCATCATAGTTTGTCATTGAAGGTGATACGGACGAAGGGGAATTAGAATTAACAAATGAAAGAAACACCGGAGGCACGGAGGAGGAAGAAATAGAAGACAGTCCCTCCGTTTCTCTGCATGCTCTTGCTGGGGAATTGAGACACAAACAATGAGAGTGCAGGGCCTCTTGCATCGACAACCAGTTGACATCCTAATCGACTCCGATTCCAGTCATAATTTTATCAACCAAACAGTGGCCGAGAAGCTGAAACTGGTGGTTACCACCATCAAGCCATTTGTTGCCCGAATCGTTAGCGGAGAGCGACTATGGTGTACTGAAAAGTATGAGCACACAACCATCACGATTCAGGGGTATACCTTCAACACCACTCTTTATGCCCTCCCTATTACAGGTATGGATCTCGTACTAGGGATGCAGTGGCTGAAAGGATTGGGAAGGATAGTGGCTGATTATAGAGATATGACTATGGAATTCATCGTTATGGGAGTACCATATGTCATCAAAGCAGAAGCTCCGAGGGGAGCAAGTTTGGTAACTATACACGCATTGATAGAAGATTGGAGACAATGAGCCACTCTATTTGTAATGTTTGGACAACAACCAACATCAGAAGAGGAGCAGGAGGCAAATACCTATCAGACGGACATCCAGGAGATTCTCAATCAATTTGAACATATACTTGCAACCCCAAGTGTGTTACCAACTAGCCGAGCATATGATCATCGGATACGGCTTAAGGATGAAAGGTTAACAGTAAATGTGGCGCCATATCGTTACGCTCACTTTCAAAAGAATGAAATTGAGCGCCAAGTTGCAGACCTGTTGGAATCTGGCATCATACGACCCAGCACTAGCCCATTCTCATCTCCGGTACTTCTCGTGAAAAAGAAAGATGGGACTTGGAGGTTTTGCACAGATTATCGAGCCCTGAATGAGGTAACTGTTAAGGATAGATTTCCAATTCCAACTGTTGACGATATGCTGAATGAGCTACATGGGGCTACCTACTTTTCAAAACTGGATTTAAGGGCGGGCTACCACCAAATACGAGTGCATCCGGATGACATTCCAAAAACGGCATTCCGCACGCACAATGGGCACAATGAGTACCTTGTCATGCCGTTTGGATTATGCAGTGCACCTTCCACCTTTCAAGCGGCGATGAACGACATATTTAGACCATATCTTCGAAAGTTCATATTGGTCTTCTTTGACGATATTCTGATTTACAGTCGTACAAGAGAGGAGCATTTAGAACACCTGCGAATCATTATGGATATCTTATCAAAAAATCAGTTCTACATTAAGCCCACTAAATGTTCTTTTGCTCAAACAGAGGTTGAGTATTTAGGGCACTTCATCTCTGGGGTTGGAGTTCGGGTTGACCCAAGAAAAGTGGAAGCCATGGTAGACTGGCCCATTCCAGCCAATACGACAGCTTTGAGGGGATTTTTGGGTCTGACGGGATATTACCGAAAATTTGTTCAAACCAGGAGTTGCGAATAAGGCTGCAGACGCCCTCTCTCGGCAAGACCCACTTACCCAGGATAATGCTTATATACAGGAGATACGCCAGAAGATTGTGCAGGAGCCTGAAGCTAATATGGAGTATCGAGATCATAATGGCTGTCTACTATATAAGGGACGAGTGATCGTTCCAAGTGATAGCAGCATCCGTGTACAACTCATTCGTGAGTTCCATAGCACTGTAACAGGGGGTCATTCAGGGGTTTTACGCACATATCAACGCCTAAAATAGATCTTTTTTTGGCCTGGGATGCGTCGGGCAGTCAACAAGTATGTCCGGGAGTGTGATATACGTCAAAGAGCTAAAACTGATTCACTTGCCCCGGCTGGGCTGTTGTCTCCACTACCGATTCCAACAACTGTATGGGCAGACATTAGTATGGATTTTGTGGAAGGATTGACGAAATTAAGAGGGAAGGATAGTGTGCTAGTGGTGGTTGATCGACTCACTAAATATGCACACTTCTCACCATTAGCTCATCCGTTTTCGGCCAAAGACGTAGCAGCAACATTCATACGCGATATAGTGCGTCTTCATGGTTTTCCAGAAATGATAGTAAGTGACAGAGACCGTATTTTCATGAGCCTATTTTGGAGAGAGTTATTCCGCCTCCAAGGAACTACTTTAAAAACGAGCTCGGCATACCACCCAGAAACCGATGGCCAAACGGAGGTAGTAAACCGTTGTTTGGGACAATATTTGCGTTGCTTCGTTCATAACTTTCCAACCAAATGGGGAGATTATCTAGCGTGGACTGAACTCTGGTATAACACTACATATCACCGATCCACGGGAATGACTCCATTTGAAGGGCTTTATGGTCGTCCGCCTCCTATTCTAAGATCGTACATGAATGGGCAGTCTCCGTTGGCAGCAGTGGATGTTCAGCTGTGTGACCGAGATGAGGTTATACGGGTGCTACGTAACAACTTGATTCTGGCTTCCAATAGAATGAAATAGATGGCTGATGCAAAAAGGCGAGAGGTGCATTATGAGGTGGGTGACTATGTGTATCTCAAGCTTCAACCTTTCCGCCAACAGTCAGTCTTTCGCAGGGTAGCTCAAAAATTAGCCTGTAAATTTTACGGGCCTTTCAAGATACTGGAAAAGCTTGGAGAAGTAGCTTACAGACTTGATCTGCCAGAGGAGTCACGCGTACATCCGGTGTTTCACGTCTCTTTGCTCAAGAAAAAGATAGGTGACTTAGCAGCAACTCGGCCTACTTTACCTCCATACTCTAGGGATGGACAGCCCGTGTTTGAACCAAAGAAAGTGCTCCAGTCTCGCTCAGTTCGTACCAAGCAGGGAGTGCAGGAGGAAGTAATAATAGAATGGGCTGATTTGGGACAAGAGGATGCCACTTGGGAGCCAAGGGGGATGATAAAATGTCAGTTTCCTACCTTCAACCTTGAGGACAAGGTTCGACCTCGTGAAGGGGGCAATGATGAAGACGGAGTTGATCACCGACGAAGTAAACGGGCTAGGAAGAGTTCAACAAGGCTACAAGACTATGTGGTAGATTAGGAGTAGGAGTGCTTCCATATTAATTATTAAACTTTCACTTATATGTTTACATATTACCAGTAATTATTTATTTAGCAATTAGTATTAGAGTTGAATTTGTGTTCCCAGCCAGTAGATTAGTAGTTGCTTGGGATTGAGTTTCATACGTATGTATTTGGGGTATAAATATACCTCTGGTTTATCAATAAAATAGTTTTGAGAGTTTTAAAATAATTTGGTCTTCTATCACCGTGAGATAGAACCCGTCTTTTGCACCATACGCATATCATCCTCATCACTGGTACACTGTTTATCCCAAAGCAGAAATGTAGTAAAGCCAGTTGAATCCATCACCCGAACACTAACCTTATACCTAAACACAGAATTTCAAATGAAAGATAAAAAACTAACATCATAAACATAAACATTTTAAAAAAATGTAATCCCAGAAAACATAGCTAAGTATCACATCGCTACAATTACATGACAAACAAACGTTTCCACTCCCGGATGGCTTTTTTTGGCAACTCTTGCATGCAAAATAACACCACTCATTATTGTCATCAATGGCAACTATCTCAGCCATGACCCAGTGCCTCCCATTCTGGAAAAATTACAATCACTTAAAAATTAAAGAAACAAAAATTAAATTTGGTATAAAGCAAAGATTACCTCTTCAATGCTTAACAAACCTTGTATGGTCATCAGCTGTAGAGTTCCACTGCTTATTTCCTCTTCCAAATTGGTCTGTGATGACATCGTTTGCGTCGGTTGAGCGCCTCGTCCACACGGTGGCAACCTATAAAACATTTCATCTACTTATCAGAATAATAACACAAAATGGTATAAATAAATACACTAAAAATATATTCAATTAACCTGGATCCAAAAGAAACAACATCCTCGCTATTACCATTCAAGATCATTTTTGTAACGTGGTACACGTTATGGGCAAATACGCGACCTATAAAATAAGATACTATAAGCCAGAGTGTTGAGGATAAACATACAGTTCAAAAAAAGAATTCAAAACATGTCAATATACCTTGGAATTTCTTAACACGACAACACTGGAGTATGATGATAATTTCAGGATTCTCTTTTTCATACTCAGCATACCTATTTATCAAATCCCCCCAGAGCGTAACTGGGGGGATTATGCAATTGTTTCAAATACCTTGCACAATAACGAATTACATTAACCTATCATACAATTACACACCAAACCAATTTTTTTAGACAAAAAACTTACAGATCATCACATATGGGTATCTCCATCAACCTTTTGCCACCTCTAACCTTCAGGTAACCTTTGCTCACAGCCTTGCCGATGATATCTATAACGTTTATTTCAAATACTAAGTTACTAAAAATAAATGTTAAAACATTTATGTCAACAAAGAAAAGTTACACGCACCGTGAGCAATTGTTTCATCGATTATATCCTGTCCTTGCAGAGATGCAAAGGAGGAGAAATCATAAATCATGACAGGGAATTCAATTCTAGGAATTTCAAATGCTTCTGTTTAAAAAAAAACTCCCACTTGAAGACGTTAGTAGTAGTTCGAAAACTCATGTAATTTTCTTGCACAAAAAAGTGCTTAATCGCGTAGAGATGTCCTTCGACGAATAAGGATTGAAACTTAGATATCTGATTTCTCCCAACAATATGAGCATGCACTCTCGTCCCCTGCAAAAAATCAATTTTTAAACACACACGCAAGAAACTACAGCAAGTATAGTGTCAAAATGCAACTGTGTACCTCGGCATCATGAAATATGCATTCCAGCGACTCCTTGTACTTCTCGCTTGCTGGAACTCTGTATACACGCACCGCACGAACCTTGACAGCCTAGCTCGACTTACTCTGGTTGATTTCACTGATTAAACTCCACATCCCAACCATTTCAATACAACCTCAAAATGAATAACCCTTGAGAACAATCTGAACTGCGGTGATACACAATCCTGTTGCTAACTCAACGTATTTATAAATAGCCAACAACAGGCAGAGCATCTTCAATAGACAACGGATTGGACTCCCAACAAATATCATCATTTCACTGGTAATATAACCTTGAGAAACGTAAAGCTTAGATGGCAGCCAACATTGGAATACGAACAAGTGCAAAACAAATTAATTTCAAAAAAAAAACGGCTTCAGTAGTGCACTTCATATTACATCACACATTTCCATGACAAAAATACTACACAGATTGTGGCGTAAACCAAATTCAATTTTTTTGAAAACAAATTAATTTTTTAAAAACAGGACTCAGCCGTAATCATTAAATGCATCACAGATGTCTTTATCCATAATATATTCATTCACACGTATCTATGCAAAAATATTACACCATGTTTTTTATACAACACCATATTCACACGTATCTATGCATACTTATAATCCTATAAATACTCCTAATCTTAAACATTTTTTCATATCTCTTCTCCAATTCTTCCTAAATCCTATTCTTAACTCTCTACTCTCTAATTCTCTTATTCTCCATTCTCCAATATATTATATTTATTATTTATAGTTTATATTAATTATCTACTTATATAAACTATAAATAGATATAAATAGTATTATATTACTTATATTTGTTATCTAATTATATATTACTTATATATTTATTATATCTATTAATATAGTTGGAATTATATCTAATTAATTTGAAGTCATTCTATTACTCCCATCCGAAAGACCGAAAGTCCGAAAGAGGTACGAAATTATTCTATTATTTACACTTGTTTAATTACTAGTTAATTTGCTACATTTGACTCTTGTTTAATAGTTAGATAAATAGTTAATTAGTTTTTTACAATTTTTTATTAATTGCTACATTTGACTCTAGTTTAAAAAATATGTTGTACACAAAACTAGTTAATTCACTACTTAATTTGCTATAACTCGAATTAATAGTTAGATAAATAGTTAATTAGTTTTTTACAATTTTTTATTAATTGCTACATTTGACTCTAGTTTAAAAAATATGTTGTACACAAAACTAGTTAATTCACTACTTAATTTGCTATAACTCGAATTAATAGTTAGATAAATAGTTAATTAGTTTTTTACAATTTTTTATTAATTGCTACATTTGACTCTAGTTTAAAAAATATGTTGTACACAAAACTAGTTAATTCACTACTTAATTTGCTATAACTCGATTTAATAGTTACATAAATAGTTAATTAGTTTTTTACAATTTTTTATTAATCGCTACAATTTTTAGATGGATCGTCCTAGATATTCGGTTGATATGGGTAACCTCGAGCGCAACCGAACGAAAGAGCTTGCGAGGAAGAGATCCCGCAAAGGTAAATCACATATCGGCTCTTCATCTCAAAGTCGAGATGATTTTGATACGGGTTACGTAAGGAGGGATGGGGATGCGATGACCGACGAACAACTAGAACAAGAATTGCACCGACATAATTCCCGCTTTTTTCAAGACCAACCGAGGACCATTGACGAAGAAGAGCTCGAGGACGAGGACGACGATGTGGAGGAAGCAATTCCGGAGAGCCACGACGAGGAGGAGGAGGAGGGTGGCGGCAGCCATGACGCCGACCAAGCAGCCTCATCCCAAACAGGTACAAAAAAAAGTAAATCTGAATTAATGGCTAATAATTTTTCTAAGTGGAAGGACCCGAACACCGGGAATTGGACCGCAACTTGCAATTGGTGCAAGAAAAACTATAGTTTGGGGATTTCCGGCGGATACGGATCCGCCACAAGACACCTTAAGTCCAAACACCCGGTGGAGTATGCAAAATTAGGCGGCGGAACGGGGAAGCAAACGCAAATATCGAGGTTTGCAAATAACCAACAAGCTTTTGGTAATTTCTCATACAATGATGCACAAAATTTGACAGGTATGGCTAACTTACTTGTTGAAGAAAATTTGCCTTATTTGTTTTCTGAAAGTCTTGCTTTTCGTGATTATGCACAAACTTGTTTAAATCCGCAATATAGAGGTTATAGTCGCAAAACGGTTAAGAAAGAAATTTCAAGGCTTTATGGTGCGGAAAAGGTAAGGTTACAAAATTATTTTGCAAACTTTGATGGACGTGTTACTGTATGTTCTGACATATGGGAGGATACTTATCATAATTTACATTATTTGGGTCTGACTGTACATTATATTGATAATGATTGGCATATGCATAAACGTGTTCTTGCTTTCCGTGAATTTAATGATCGTCACACCGCTGAACATATTTATATTTTGATTGAACGTATTTTAATTGAGTATAATTTAATTGATAAGGTGTTTGCTATTGGTTTTGATAATGCTACTAATAATACTGCTGTTATTCCTAGATTGCGTGAATTGTGTGGTTCTACTTCTTTGATGGGTAGATTTTTTCATCAACGATGTGCATGTCATGTTCTAAATTTATGTGTGCAAGATGGTCTAAAAGCGTTGGGAGCATCGTTGGAGGTAATCAACGGGGGGATTAGACGTATTTGGGGTAATGGACAACTTAGGAAAAAATGGCATGATTATTTGATAGAAAGAGGTGAGAGATATGTGGCTTTTCCAAAAGATTTGTCTATTCGTTGGAATAGTACCTATAAGTTAATTGGAGTTCTTCTTAGATATAAACAACATTTTCCTGCTTTTATGAAACAATATGATAACTATATTATAAACTCGGCTGAGATCGACACATGTGAAAAAATTTGTAATGCTTTGATATATTTTAATAATGCAACTGAAACTTTTAGTCATGTTTATAAACCTACCTCAAACCTATTTATTCGTGAAGCTGTTAATCTCGCCGGTGCTTTTTCAAATTTTGAGAATGCTTATTATGTGAGTTATTTTGCTGGTTTTATGAAGGAAAAGTTTTTAAAATATTATTCACGTATTCCGCATATTTATGGTATTGCATTTGTTCTCGATCCTCGTTTTAGACTTGGTTCTTTAGAAGAATGTTTGAATTATTATTATGCTGCTTTTTTTGGTCCATTGCCAATGTATGAGGACAACCCAATTGATCCGAAAAAAGAATACAACGAGGTTAGTGATATATTTTATGCATTATTCAATGAGTTTCATGCACAATATGACAATGCGCCCCCTCCCCCGACACAAACATCATCTAAAGGAAAATCAATTTTCAAATCTACGTTTGCCAATCTTATTAAAAAAACAAAATCAACTCCTGCTACACAACAAAGCACAATTAATGAGATTTCTTTGTATTTAACTTATGATGTTGATTTTGAAGAAGATGATGATTTTGACGTACTAAACTGGTGGAAGGGAAAAGAAAGAATGTTCCCGGTTTTAGCAAAGATGGCTAAGCAAGTGCTATCAATGCCGGTTTCAACGGTTGCCGTGGAACAAGAATTTAGTTCGGCCGGCAATGTTCTAACACAAACCAGAACGAGGTTGAGCGCTGAATCTCTTGAGATGCTTATATGCTACCACGATTGGTTGAAAGCAGCACGTAGAGCTCAAGAAATTGACATCACTCAATCCCAACATTTTATGGATGAATCTACAACAGAGGGTGGCTCTACCTATGCCGGAGATTCCGATTAAAAACAATTATAGTTCCTATTTAATTTTCAAATGTAGTTCCTATTTCATTTGAAATAAATGCACTTGAAGTTTGTTTTTTAATACTTGTATAAAACTATAAAGTATAAAATATAAATTAAAAAAAAAATATTTAACCGGCCCCGCCCGGCCCGGCCCGACGGGTGGCCCGACCCGTGACCCGGGCGGGTGGCCCGGCCCGAACCGGACCCGTCCAACCCTCGGGCCGGTCCCGGGCCCATGTGATACAAACCGGCGGACCGACCGGGCCTAGGCCCGGCCCGAATCCATCCCTACATTGATCTTAGCAAAATATTTCCAAAGCTTGAGAGCTTACGCAAGTCCCAACAAACTAAGCCCTTCCCTTCGGTATGGTAAAATGCTTATCCTCTCTATATTACATTTTTATGGTCACTGGTATCGATTCTCCAACTCTACAACAACTGTATTCATATGTTAAAAATATAAAATACAGAGGCTGTTTGGCAACACTGTTTTTCGGTTTATGAGCCTTATTTGCCAACTTTTTCAACAAACACGTAACTTTTGCTTTCGCGCGCTGAATTGTGTAATAAACAGAAAAAGTAAGGTTGAAGTTACTTTTCTAGTTGTATTGGCTGAAGTTACTTTTCTGGTTGTATTGGGTGAAGTTACTATAGATGAATATTTTAGCTATTTTTACATAAGATTTTTTCTTTATTTTATTAAGAAAATATATTTTAAAATTAATTTTTCTTAAATCAGAAGAATCAATCAATACAGCTACTTCAACCAGAATTTTATAAATTTCAGCAAAATCAGCCAAATCAGCCGATTTTCGTGCTACCAAGCATATCAAGCGTTGTTAGAAAACACTCAATACTATGTTAGAGAAATAAGCATATCAAGCGAGTGGTGAAAATGTTTCATTTTAATAATATTTTTGTAAAAAAAAACCTTTATTGTCTTGAGTTATTCGACAAATGCAAATAATTATAGGAGTGGTGAAAATGTTTTCACTTTAACTTATTTAGCTTCAAAATAGATTTAGAGCTTGTTTGGTGACCCTATTTTTCAGTTTATTAGGTTTATCAACAAATTATTTCACCAAACACGTAGCTATTGACTTCACGCGCTGAATTGTGTAATAATAAGAAAAAATAAGGTTGAAGTTACTTTTCTGACTTTAATTGTTAAAGTTCCGTAGAAGACCATTTGAGTTATTTTTCATATGATTTTTCTTTATTTTACTAATAAAATATATTTTAAATATAATTTTTTACATAAATTAGCAAAACCAATCAATTCAGTAACTTCGTCCAGAATTTCATAGTTTTCAGCAGTCTCAGCCAATTTTAGTATTACCAAACTGGCACTTAGCTTACACCAAATTAAGATAGATTTAATGTAGTTTCTGAATATGTAAATTTGATTTTTTAAAAACTAATTTAATGTTGACAGAGATCAATTTGCTTTATCGTCGGTCAAATATCGTAAATCGTAAAGTATCTTACAAATTTAGACGGAGGGAGTAACTTAGTTATAATAACTTATATTCAATTTTTAAATATTAGAGATCATGATATTATATCGTAATAATTATTATTTTTATGTAAATAAATTTTATTTTAATTTGTAGTGGCATTTTTGTAAACAAAAAAACTCTTTATTACTCCATTTTATATACGATTATAGTGTGGGACATTCCATCATCATTTTGGTTTTCAATATTTGGAACGACAACCGTTAAACACACGCAACTTGGAAATTGGGCCGGCCGCTTTTAATTGCGAGTGCAAATGCAATAGGTGTGCAGTCCGCTACTGGGCTTGGGCTTTATCGATCGATTGAAGCTACGACTTCCAATCCAAACTTGCAATGATATTTGGGAAGAAATCCCTCGCTTTTATATCGTAAAAAAAACCTACGATACATCCTCTGTTCCTACGCCGCACTACGCACGAAGCTTTCTCATACTGCCGTTCTCTTCCTGCGCAACACGACTCTTGGGTTCCCTTCCTTCTTCCTGGAGCATCTGGAGGCTGTAGCAACTGTTCAGGTGCATTTTCTAACTGATCTCACAATTACAGTAGCTATATATCATTGCCATGTTTTTCAAGCTCGCTGATGTCGCGTGTAAATTTCCTTATTTCATTTGTTTACATTTGTCACATGTGCTACCTTTCTCTTCCCTGATGACCAACTTGTCATCAACTGTGTACGCAATACAATCTAACTTAAAGGTTCAAAATTTAAAGACTCGTAGCTAGCTATGATGCCAAATCCATCTACTATGAATTTATAGCTTTCTGGAATATGCTTTAATTTACTTGCTTCAATTCGCATCTTTTAAAGCTATCTAGGCATTCTGGGGCATGGCGGCTGAAGACAGAATCAGTGGACTTCCTAGTGATATACTTGACCATATTTTGGGGCTCTTACCAATTCGAGATGCTGCTAGAACTTCTGCTTTGTCTACGGCTTGGAGAGATGTCTGGTTAAGTCTTTCCCAACTCATCTTTGACACTAACTTTTTTCATCACATCCATGACCGCTACATTGAAGAATGCGCCATGCTTGTAATCGACAAAATTCTCATGAGGCACAACAGACCTCTTCGAAAATTTGTTTTCCATTTTGGCAATTTCTTTGGGGCAAAAAGAGATACGAAGTCTAGTTGGGTTGAATTTGATGAATGGTTACTTTATCTCACAATAAATGGGGTTGAAGAATTGGACCTATCTTTTTTTGGGTCATCTGGATGTGCATATGAATTGCCCGATTTCATATTTTCATGCTCAACTCTCAAGAAGCTGCATCTTCATGGAGTGTATGTTGAACCAATAAAGGTCCCGTGCATATTTCCGAATGTCACTTCTCTTTGTCTTCAAGATATTCAGTTTGATTCCAGAAATCTTCTCTATTCTCCCAAGGATCTTCCCATGCTAGAGAGTCTCGAGTGTGAAGATATTTCTGGTTTCAACATCACTGCCCCAAAACTTAGAAGTTTAAAAATTTCCAATGTGACTTCTCATGACATTCTTCCTGTTACCTTGGATTTGAAACCCATCTTTGCTCTTCATCTCGACTATTGCTCTGCCAAGGTACATTCGACACACATCTACTTTCTTTCTGGATTGCTATTTGTAGAATGTCTTTTAGAAAATTAGCCGACTCCTACTTGATTTTTTCTAGGATATTATTAAAGAATTTAGATGATTGGGTAAACAAGGAATTGTGCTCAATGTGGGTTGCTTCAACAATTAGCTGACTACTGTTTGATTTTTCCCAGGATTTTATTAAGGAATTAACTAGATTGGGTAAACAAGGAACTACACTCAATGTGGGGCACCTGAAGTTGCATTTGTATGACGAAGATGATGAGATTCCTGCCTTCTTTAATTTGTTGCGATTGTGCCCAAACTTATACAAACTTGATATAGAGCTACCGGTAAGTTGGTAATATTATAGAAGGCACATATGTGTGACATCGAGAACTATTATTCTATTTAGTCAAATTGTTGCTCTTAGTTTTTCTCCTTAAATTGCATTTCTCTGGTGTAAATAATTGCTGGACCAAATGACGTATAATATCATTTGTTTATAATGTTTTTAGATCAATGCTGTAGCAAATACTACAGACGTTTCGTTGGAGCATCCAGAATATATTGTGGCCAAAACAGGCCAAAGAGTTCATACTTTGATTCTTTCTTGTGCGTTTAGAGGGTCAAAACCAGAAATGCTTTTCTTCATGTGGCTTCTTGCATGCTTTCCCATGCTTGAGAAGGTTTTCATACATCAAAGAAAAACATTTTGCTCCAACACAGAGTTTAAAAACCAGCGAAAGCTTTTGCGCTTTCTTCGGGCTTCTTCAAAAGCAGACATTGTTTACAGTTGACACTGAAAAAGGTTGTTAGATTTGTAGTATATAGTAGTACATTACTATTTTCGAAGTCATCTGTTTGTACTGCTCAGTATGTAAACTTTGAACCTTTAAATTTTGCGGAATGTTGCCCATTAAGTTTGATGGGAAATCTTCACCAGTTTTGAAATTCATTTAGGGGGATTTCTCAATCTGCTGAACAGCTGAAGTGCTAAACTACGAATTCACTTCAACGGATAGTTATTAATCTGGTTGCAGGGTTGGTTTTATTTGTCTCTATGGATGGACCCGGACCGGTTCCGGTTCCGTGCCGGGCCTGGCCGGGCTTTTTTTGCAATTCCTTGGGCCCAGAACTGGCCTGGGTTGCCACCGGGTCCGGGCCTAACCGGGCCGGGCCCAGGTTCAATACCTATTTTTTTTGCTTTCTGGTTATCCCCCGACCCCCCACCCCCACCCCCAAACCTCCCCAAAACACCCAGCCCGGGCCGGTTCGCCCAAAACTAGACCTGAGCCCAGCCCGCCCGGCCCGCCCACACGGGCTAAAAGCCCGAACCGGCCAACCGGGCCCTGTCCAGTTCCAGGCCCGCACAGTAGCGGGCTGGTCCGGTTCCGGGCCGGTTCGGCCCGGCTCAGTCCACCCATAGTTGTCTCATGATTTTCAAGTTACACTACCAGGATGCATTGCGTTTAGTTTATGCTGGAATTTATTGAGAAATATGACTCAAAGTGTTCAATTTGAACCTTAATAATATTATTTTAATTCGGTGTTGTGGAGTTCTAATTAAAATAATATTAAAGGATAATTACAAATATTATTATTCGTTAGATATGTATTTTACTTTTTGTTATTATTAAGTAAATCGTATCTTAAATAATAATAATTGTAATGGTCACGATGGTTTAATGGTCTTGTTTGTTATTAGAGTTTTTTCCTGGAATAATGCTCTAATTAAATAAATTATTTCTGAAATACTGTCGAGTTAAGAATAATTTCCAAAATACTGCTGGAATTAATCATGGTTAAGTAAAGCCACCACTCCAAGTGGCGGCCCTTGTGTTACTTCACAAATGTCGCCACTTGGAGTGGCGGCTCTTCTCTTATAGTACAAAAGCCGCCACTTCAAGTGGCGGCTCTTCTCTTACGGCCCATTTTGTACATATATAAAACGCAGTATGTTTCAAGAATTTGTTTAACTGCCTTCCCGGTTGAATTTTGAGTTGAAATTTGGTATGCATAAACTAGACTTGATGAGGAACATTCTCAAAAAATTTCATCAAAAAATTCCACCGGAAACACCATCTGATGGTGTTGTCCGCGGGGGTTCCGGTAAGGACGTCATGATAAAAGGGTGGTCGGGCCACCTCAATTTGAGGTGGTTTCCGGTGGTATGCTTTGATGAAATTTTTTGTGTATGTTCTTAATAAAGTCTAGTTGAGTCACACCAAATTTGATCAAAACATGCAATCCGAAAGGTCATCAAATGATTTTGCTCAATAATTTTGCTCAATAATTTAATCCATATTATTTTATCAAATGCTATTAGTACACTTCATATTACATCACACATTTCCATGACAAAAATACTACACAGATTGTGGCGTAAACCAAATTCAAATTTTTTGAAAACAAATTAATTTTTTAAAAACAGTAGTCAGCCGTAATCATTAAATGCTTCACAGATGTCTTTATCCATAATAATATATTCATTCACACGTATCTATTCAAAAATATTACACCATATTTTTTTAAACGACTTGGTGTAGTGCGCCAGACAACACAAAGGGGATTTTGCCCAATAAAGTTTAAAACTTTTCATTAGAATCTTGGTGGGCAACTTAGCATAGGAAAATAGTAAGAGTACGATACATTCAGATAGCAATTAAAGCAAATAAGGTAACAGAATAAACACAAAGGAAGTGAATAAGAACAGACACTTAAGTAAGTCATGCAAAAAAGAGGCAGAGTTGGTATCTTATTCATCTGATAGAGAAAATAAAACATTACAGAGTCAGAGATAGAGAGTTAGAGGTCTTCTTCATCTACCTGTGGTCCTGCTCTGTCAATCCTTTCGAGTTCTGCATTTACCTTAGCTGTGATTGAGGCTAGATCCCTCGGATTCTGATAGTCAGCCCAATGAGGTGCAAGTTTGCAATCCAAATAATTTCTGACAGCTTCTGCAGAGTTCTTGCCAGTGAGAATCTTCATTCCGTACCACATTTCTGCTTCTTGGATAGAACCACCATGGTTGATCTGGACAAGTCCATCACTATCCATGAACAGATTCTCTCTTTGAAGGGGAGTCATCAGCTTCCTCATTTGTTCAAACTGAACTCTGTCTGGCCTTGACAGACCACTCTTCATCCAATCATTGAATGAAAATGATGAAGTCTTTTTCTTTGAGCTTCTTGGAGGAGGAGGTGGAGGTCTGGTACCTGCAGCAGCTAGTCTCTTCTTTCTGGTTGCATCAAAGTATGGAGCAGGATTAACAGTAGAGGAGGGTTCTCTGATAGATAGGGCTCTAGTGCAAGGTCCTTCCTCTTCTCTGGTATCTTCCCCCTTTTTGGCATCACAAAGATCGCCAAGGAGGAGCTCAATATTTGAGAACTCAGAGGCTTGGGCATCTCTGATCTCATCAAGAGTCTCTGGCAGAGTCTGAGTGACAGAGGCAAGTCCTTCAATCAGGCTCTGTTGCTTGTCAACTGTAGATTGGAGATCCTTAGTGCTGACTTCTAGAAGAACCATCTTCTGGTATCGTTCCTTATCAGACTTGAGGAGAGCTAGGCCTTACTCTTGATGCTCCTTGCAGAGGGAGTGTAAGACTGTGAGTTTCTGTGATGAGCTATCAGCAGATTTTTGAAGATTATTAACAGAGTCTGAGATCTGCTTGACTGTCTGTTGCTGGGCAAGTAGAGCTTGAGAGTGAGAGTGGAGAACAGAGTTGAGACCACTGACATCTCTGGAGACAGAATCTATTCTCAATGTAGATGAATGCATGAAGTTGTGAAGAGTTTCTGATAGTGCAGCAACCTTGTCTGTCATATGCTGGAATCCTATTGTGATTTGAAGATTGGCATGGGTTAGCTCTTCATGATGCTTGTCGTTCAGCTCAATGATCTTGCTCATATCATGAACTAACAGACCACCAAATGCTTCAGCAGATTTCACAAACTGGTTGAAAGGAATCTGGGGTTCTTCAGGTGTAAATCCTGGCATCTCTAATCCTCTGCCCTTGAGAAATGGGGGAGCTCTGGTGGATGGTGGAGGGGAAGGAACTCTTGGAGGTGTCCTTCTCTTTTTAGAAGTTTCATCAGCCGCAATGGAGGAGGTGAGGAAACCATCATTGTCACTGTCTGAAGAGGGGACTCTGAAGATTGGTTTCTTCTTAGGTGTAGAGGCTGCAGAGTGGTGGGATGATCTCTGTGGTGAGGCAGATCTGGAGGGTGGTAAGGATTTCTGATGAGGTGAACTCTGGGGAAAAGGGATTATTGGTTGAGGAATAGGTTGGTGTGAGGGGGATGGTGGGGGTGAAGGTGATCGATTTCTGGTGTTTGAAGGTTGTTTGCAAGGTGATGAGGGTCTGGAGTTGGGTTTCTGGTGAGATGGAGTTCTGGTGGAGGTTGAGGTTTTCTGGTTTGGTGAGAGGGTTTTCTGTTGGGGTGGAGATGAAGGTTTAGAGGGGGATTTGGAAGGTGATGGTTGAGTAATAGGAGATTTGGGAGGGGAAGGAGGAGGTGTAGGGATTACCTCAAGAACTATTTCTGAGAACATGTGTGGATCGTTGCGCTTACCGCTACACCAAAAGCAATTGCTGATAGTGAAGCACGCTCCTCCCCCTTTATAGCACAAGCGAAGCGCCACGCGGTCCGATTGCACCGGCAGGCTGGCTGTTGCTGGCACCGCATACCCGCGGCCCAACAATCTCCCCCCCAGCACCTGCCAGCCTACAACTGCGCAGCATGCTGTTGCCGGGGGTCGAACCCGTGACCTTGGCTCTGATACCACTTGTGGATCGTTGCGCTTACCGCTACACCAAAAGCAATTGCTGATAGTGAAGCACGCTCCTCCCCCTTTATAGCACAAGCGAAGCGCCACGCGGTCCGATTGCACCGGCAGGCTGGCTGTTGCTGGCACCGCATACCCGCGGCCCAACAACATGGATTCTCTCCATTCCTTGATCAATTTCTCCATGGTTAGAGCAATGTCATTTGCTGTGGAGGGTTCTCCTTCCTCAAGGGCACTATGACGAAACTTGATGAGAGATTCTTTTCTCTTTTTCTCCATCAGCCATGCATCAAATTCTTCCATCTCATCCTCTTCCAAGGCTTTGACATGCCTTTCAGGAGACAGGGCAGTTGTTGGAGCTTTACCTTAATATTTTTCCTTCTTTTTCTGTAGTACAGAGATGAGAAAGGCAAGGTTGAAACACTCTGACACATCTTCTGTGCCTACCAAGTGAAGAACTGCGGCTTCTTCTTCTTCATAGGCATCAAAGAACTGAATGACTTTCTGGAGAGGTCCCATTCTCCATCTTCTCCATGCTAAGACTCTATCAAACTGCCTCTGCAGAATGATGTTGTAGTCAGTCTCTGGTTCCTTTTCTGGTGAGGCTTCATGTTCTTGTGAGAGAGCAGAACTTGGCAACTCTGGTGCAGATTCTTGTTCAGCCTCTGGTTGAGTTCCAGATTCTGGTTCAAGTTCCCCCTGAACTTTTGATCTCTTGACAGGTGAAATGACCTTTGTCTTCCTCTTCTTCTGTTTTGGTTGAGGGCTCGAGTTGTCAGAGTCACCACTCTGTACAACTAGCTTTCTTCTTCTCTTCTGCTTTAGCTTTCTGGCAGGAGATTTTCTGGTGGCTTTTGGGGAGGGCAGCTCTGGTGCAACCTCATCTGTTGCATCCTTTGCTGGTATTGACACTTTGTCATCCTTCTTCTTCTTCCTGACTTCCCTTGCAACCTGCGACTGCTCAGGTTGTTTTGAAGTCTCATTGGGTTTCTTGGAGGCTTTCTTAGGAGCAGGTTTAGACTTAGCAGCCTGTTCCTCTCTCTTCTTCTCTAGCCTTTCCTCTCTTCTTAGTTCAGAAGAAATGGCTATGTTGAACTTTGGAGAGGCTGTGAGGAAGATTGTTTTGGAGTGATCAACTGGAAGGGTATCCCTGAGTTGAACTCCTTTGGCAGCAAGGATGGCAGAAATGAGAAGTCCATGTCCCATTTTGGTAGAGAATAGACCTGTTTCAGAGTCTTTCTTCTTAATGAATTCAGTTAAGGAGCCAAAAATTACCTCGCCCCAGTTGATGTTCATGCCATGGTGAACTGCAAAGATCGCCTTGGCATTGTTCTTGTTCATTTCGTCAGTTGAAGCTGTTTTGCACCATAAGCACCGGTGCAGAATGCTGACAAGTTTTTCATAGTCCTTCTTCAACAAGAATTTTTTCATGTACAGCTTGTCCAGTCCGGCGGCCTCCGGGCGACAGTAAGTCTGTACAAATCCTTCAGTGGAGACTTCCACCGAATCAAGAGTAAGAAGATTGTTGGCTTCCGGGTCTTGGGAGTCTAGTTGTACTCCAAAGAACTCGTTTAGAGCATCTGCATTCAGAAAAATTCGTTGACCCTGCACCTGGGAGTGAATGCCAGTCTTGGAGATGGTGGCGTTGAGGTAGAACTCAGCCACATCTTTGATGCTGAAATGCTCGTAGGGATGAGCAACAACCTTTGAGAGTTGTGAGTCTGTCATCCCCTGGATAATTTTGGTCATCCTCTTTTGATTTTCTGCGAGCAATGGTAGAGATGACATGTCGACCTTCATGCCGGAGACAATGTTGGCGATGAGGGTCTTTGCTTCTTCCTTAGAGAGATCATTGATGTTTAGGAAGTTCATTCTGAGTTACGAAAAGTTCTGAGGATTGAAAGATTTAGAGGATCTGAAGGTTTGAATGCTAGAGCAGTTTTGAGAGAGATAAAGTAGCAGTAGGGATTTAGGTTGAAGAAGGTGGATATAAAAGGTTTAGAATAGTGGACGTTTGAGATATTGGCATTTTCGAGGTAACATTTAATGAAATGCGGGCGGAAAACGTTTCCGTTAGAAGAGTAACGATCAGGGGTATTCTGGTAAAAGACCGTTTCAATCAATTATGTCTTGCCCGTACCTCGAAATGTTGCTAAGTCCACATCCATATCTGCTGTCTCTCTGATAGGGATCTCTGGTCAGAGGAGGGGGTTTCTCTGATGTGAGATTCTGATGAACAGAGATAGGGGTTCTCTGATGTGAGTTTCTGGTGCAGAAGAAAACAGTTCTGGCTCAGTGAGTCTCTGATTCAGGCTTCTCTGGGAAGATCATCCATCATTCCCAGTTCTTCCCTTAGCTTGTTAAACCTTGCCTCAGGTACAGGCTTGGTTAGAATGTCTGCAAGCTGGTCTTCTGTAGATACATGCTCCATACAGATGTGCTTCTTTTCAACATGATCTCTGATGAAGTGATGTCTGATTTCAATGTGCTTTGTCCTGGAATGAAGAACTGGATTCTGAGAGATAGCAATGGCACTAGTGTTATCACACAACAGCTTGATCTCCTTAGCTTGAATCCCATAGTCCTTCAACTGTTGCTTCATCCAGAGTAACTGAGCACAACAACTCCCAGCTGCAATGTACCCAGCTTCAGCTGTACTTGTTGAGATTGAGTTTTGCTTCTTGCTAAACCAGGAAACAAGCCTTCCTCCTAGCAATTGGCAATGACCAGAGGTGCTCTTCCTGTCCAATCTGCAACCTGCAAAATCTGAGTCAGAGTAACCAATTAGTTCAAAGTTACCTCCCTTTGGATACCATAGGCCTGCATTTGGATTTCCTTTGATGTATCTGATGATTCTCTTTGCAGCACTTAGATGGCTTTCCTTGGGCTTTGATTGGTATCTGGCACAGATTCCAACAGAAAAGGAGATATCTGGTCTGCTTGCAGTTAGATACAACAGAGATCCTATGATCCCTCTGTATGTTGTTGCATCCACATCCTTTCCTTCATCATCTGGACCAATTCCTTGTGAAGTGTTCATGGGAATCTTTACTGATGATTTGCCTTCCACTCCAAACTTCTTGATTAGATCTCTGGTGTACTTTCCTTGGTTGATGAAGATTCCTCCTGGAATTTGTTTCACTTGAAGACCTAGGAAGTAGCTTAGTTCTCCCATCATGCTCATTTCAAATTGACTCTGCATCACTTGAGAGAATTTCTTGCACAATTCTGGATTAGTACTACCAAATATAATATCATCAACATATATTTGTACTAACAGAATATGATTAGCAACAGAGATTTGAAATAGAGTTTTGTCAACCTTTCCTTTAGTAAACCCATGGTTCACTAGGAAAAGGGACAATGTGTCATACCATGCTCTGGGAGCTTGCTTAAGACCATAGAGGGCCTTTTTAAGCTTGTAGACACAGGAGGAGTGAGTAGGAGTGACAAAACCTGGTGGTTTCGAGTCTGGCAACTGGTGCAAAAGTCTCATCAAAATCAATTCCTTTTTCTTGGCAATATCCCTTGGCTACCAGCCTAGCTTTATTCCTTACAATGTTGACGTCTTCATCTGCTTTGTTCTTGAATACCCATTTGGTTCCAATGACATTCTGGTGTTTTGGTCTAGGAACAAGTTCCCACACTTTGTTCCTTTCAAACTGAGTAAGCTCTTCTTGCATTGCATTGATCCAGTCTGAGTCTGCAAGAGCTTCTTCCACAGTCATAGGTTCCATTTGAGATATGTAGCAGGTAAGGATTTCTTCTCTCCTTGATGTAGCAGATCTGGTCTGGACTCCACTTCTGATTTGTCCAATTACTTGATTAGGAGGATGATCTCTTAACCAAGTTAAATCAGGTTCTGATAAGGGTTGTCTTGGATTCTCTTGTTCTTCTTCTGATTCTTCATCACTATCTTTATCTTGTAGGATGGGATTCTGATGGTGTATTGGTATGGCAGAGTTAGTTACCAATTCTGGTATGTCTGTCTCTGGTGGTTCCAGTTCTGGTGATTATTCAAGATTCGCTTTCTCCGAGTTTTCAATTGTGCTCTCAACAGAGTTGAGATCATCAAACTTGACATGAATGATTCTTCAACAAGTAGAGTTCTTTTGTTGAGTATTCTGTAGGCTTTGCTGGTGCTGGAGTAGCCTAAGAATGTTCCTTCATCAGCTTTTTCTTGAAACACCTTGAGGTGATTCTTCCCATTGTTGAGTATATAGCACTTGCATCCAAATGCATGAAAGTAGCTGATGTTGGGTTTTCGTCCTTTCCATAATTCATAGGGGGTTTTCTGATGAGTTTTGTGAATCATGCTCCGGTTCTGGGTGTAGCATGCAGTGTTGATAGCTTCAGCCCAGTATCTGTAAGGTAGACCTGATTCAGCAATCATGGTCCTTGCTGCTTCCTTCAAGGTTCTATTCCTTCTTTCTACAACTCCATTCTGCTGAGGAGTTCTGGCTGCAGAGAGTTGATGCATTGTACCATTCTGGTCACAGAATTCTTGTATGACCTTGTTGACGAACTCTGTTCCTCTGTCTGATCTGATGGCTTTGACTTTCTGATTCTGCTCATTCTGTAGTAACTTTAGCAGAGATGGTAGTTTCTGCAGAGTTTCATTTTTCTTGGTCAGAAAGATAGTCCATGTGAATCTGGAGTAGTCATCCACCATGACTAAGGTGTATCTCTTGCCACCAACACTTGGAGTTTCCACTGGTCCAAATAAATCCATGTGAATTAGATTCAAGGGACCAGTAGAGAGGTTTCCAGCAATGGGTTTGAAGGAGTTCTTCACTTGTTTTCCTTTCTGGCATGCACTGCATAAGTTCTCCTTCTTGTATACAAGGTTGGGTAGACCTTCAACAATGTGATCCCTTGCTAGCTTGTTGATTGTTTTGAAATTCAAGTGACTCAGTTTTTTGTGCCATTCCCAACTGAGTTTTGAATCTCCTTTGGCTATCAGGCAAATTCCATCTTTTGCAGTTGACCAATCAACTACATAGATGTTTTTCTTCCTTGTTGCTGTTAGAACCACTTCTTTAGTTGTCTCATGCTTGACAGAACAACCTTCCTTGGAAAATTCGACTGTGTAGCCTTTGTCACAGAATTGGCTAGCACTCAGCAAATTGAATTTCAATCCTTTGACATAAGAGACATCATCAATGATTATCTGGTTCTTTATCAGCTTCCCTCTTCCTTTTGTCTGGCCATCTTTATCATTACCTCCAAAGGTAACTTCTGGCCCTTTGACTTTCTGGAACTCTGTTAGGCAACACTTGTCACCTGTCATGTGTCTGGAGCATCCACTATCAATGTACCAATCTTGCTCAGAGATGGCTCCAGCACACAGTTCCTACAAAATTAAAAGGAAGATTTAGGTACCCAAGCAATGTTGGGTCACTTTGGTCTCATCAAGTGAAACCTTGGTGGGTGGTACACATTGTCCACCTGGTAGTCATAGTAAACGGAAGTGTGATTCACTTTGGGCAGATGCTTGTGAGGATCATGCTTCCGGTTTACATACTTCTGCATAGCCTTTTTGGTTGGGTAGAAGTCCCATATACTATCAAGAGCAGAGGGGCGATTAACTTTGGGCTTCTTAAGTTGACCAGCCAACCTTTTCTGCCTAAAGTTAACTTTCTCTTGATATCTGCCTTTCTGGTGATCATCTCTGACACGGTTATCATGAGTTTGTCTGTTATGGGTTTGTCTTTGATTTTTGATGTTCTGAAAACCTTTTCTGTTGTTAGGTTTTCTGTCAGGTTCATTAATTTTTAAAATGGGTTTCTGTTGAACCTTTATCTTTTCCTTGTCTGGTCTGACTCTCTCATGAATAACCTTGGTGCCAGATACACCAGCATGACAAATGGGGCTAGAAATCAGTGGCACTATGACCTTATCTGCCTTAGCAACTCTGGTGCTAGGCATTACAGAAGGCTCACCTGATTCTGTTGAGCCATAACCAAGACCAAAACCAGTGCCAATTTGTTGATCAAGTACAATCTTTTCCATGGAAGACTGGGCCTTCTGGTATGCTTTGTACTTAATCTCAAGAGGCTCTATATCTCTTATTCTCTTGAGAAGAGAAACATTTCAGCTTCCAGCTGATCTCTTTCCTTAATTAGAAGATTGATTTTGATCTCAACCTCCTTTCTTAAGTCAAGAATTTCAACCTTAAGCTTACTGTTTTCTTCTTTAACAGAGGAATAAGTGGTTTGAATAGCTTGAAACTCTTCCCAAAATTCTGACATTGAATCAGAATCAAAGGCTCTGCCTACCGAAGAAAAACTAGAGTTAGAAGTAGAGGATACCTCATCATCAGATTGACCCATAAGACATAGGTCTTCAGTCTCTGTATCCAGGCAACAGAATGCCTCATCGGATTCTGATTCTGAGCTGGACTCTGTCTCAGAGAGAGGGTCCTTCTCTGGTTATTCAGTGATGAGTTCCTTCCTTCTTCGGTGCTCACATTTCTTTTCTCCTTCCTGGCCTTGCCTTTTGGAGACTATGGGGTGTGGACAGTTGGCTTTGAAATGCCCTGGTTGTCTGCAATTGTAGCAGAGAAGCTCTCCACTACTCTCTGATGGTTTGGACTTCTGGTGTGGCTTTCTGCTAGAAAGTGGACTTCTGTTATCCTTTGGCTTCAAGAATTTCCTGAACTTCCTAGCAAAAGCCGCCATATATTCGTCAGTTAAAAGAATAGAAGGGTCAAAGTTATTTACCTGAGAGGTGTTGGCAGTGAGGGCAGTAGTTGTTCTGTCCTCAACTTCTTCTTTCTCTTCTTCATTCATCTCGAACTCATAAGATTTGAGATCAGAGATGAGTTTCTCAGTGCTGTAGGTTCTGAGATCCTTGCTATCTCTCATGGCAGTGACCTTCATCTTCCATGGTGAAGGTAAACCTCTGAGAACCTTCAAGTTGATCTCCTTGGGAGTAAGTTCCTTCCCAAGTTCTGATATCTCAGCAGTGAGGGTGAGCAAGCGTGCATACATCTCAGCTATGCACTCTTTGGGTAGAAGTTTGAAGTCTTCAAACTTCTTCATGGAAATGGTAAGTTTGTTGTCTTTTTCTTGCTCATCTCCAGCTCCTATCAAGGTAAGAGTATCCCAGATTTCCTTGGCAGATTTGCACTTCTTGATCCTTGTGAAGTACTTGTCATCTATGGCTTTGTAGAGGATATCCTTGGCAATGTTGTCAAGGTTGTATTTCCTCCTTTCCTCGTTGGACCATTCATGACGCAGTTTGGTGATCATCTGGGGTTGACCACTACCAGTGATGTATTCAGGGTTGACCTTGGTGAACTCTGTGAAAGGATCTGCATCGAGAACTTCCCACATTTCATCATGGAGTGCGCAGAGGTGAGCTTTCATGTGAATCCTCCAGTCATCAAACTTTGTCACTGAGAACATAAGATTCTTTGAAAGAGTGTTATCCATAATATGAGATTAAAGAGGCTAAAACAAGTGGATCTCTTGTTTAGTAAGTAACCTAAAAGATTACAAGAACAAGGAGGCTCTGATACCACTTGTTGGTCCCGTTTGTAATGGGAACAGTCTAGAGGGGGGGGGGTGAATAGACTGTTCAGGAATTTAAACTTTTCTCTAAGTCAAAACTGACTTATCAGAGATGGTCGAAATCTGGTGACAGAGATGGTCAGGTTCTGATGGCAGAACTAGACCAGGCAGCGGATAAGTTTCTGTTCGGGTAGCCTCAAGAAAAAAGCTAAGGCAAAGTGCCTTTCTGATAACTCTGAAAGAAGATCTGCTGGACACAGAGTCCAACCTTAAGAGTTAATCAGTAGAATCTTAAGTGCGGGAATTAAAAGCTTAAAGTAAATGACACCGGGGTTTTTATAGTGGTTCAAGGAACAACTTGTTCCTCTAGTCCACTGTTCCACTAAGCTTGCAAAAACAACAGTTTACAACGCCTTAGTCCCTAGAACTTAAGAAGCACTCCTCGTCTTCTTCAAGTCTAGTTGCCACCCGGGATGCAGTCCTGCTTTCTCATGGCTGGTCTCGTTTCACTGAGTCTCTTGAAGTATCCCCACTTCACTTACTCCAGCTAGTTTGAGACGTCCCTTCTTTTTCAAGAAGTGTTTGATTCAAAATCAGTTTTCTCCAACGTGGCTTCTTTACAAAGGATGAGTAGATAAAGTTTTCGAAGTGTTGAAGAACTGAGGAACTTTGCAACTTGCTAGTTGGATGAGGGATTAGAAAATGTATCTTCCAACTGTAACCTTTTCTTGTTAAGAATGAAGTTTGAATCTCAAGAAGGCTTTGAGCAAGTTCGTTTGGCAGATGTTGTAGCAAAGTTTTTCTCTTAGTTCTTCAGAGTGTATCTTATATACTGGGAGCAGTCTTCCCGTTGGAGTGTAGAAGACAGCTTCATTAAATGCTTGTACTGTTGACTTGACCGGTTGGACCTTCGACTTGCTATTTTGGGGACGTGAAGATACTCGCATGGTCAATCATCAGCTTTAAATATCTCTTCGTACGTACAGCATTAAATGTGCATTTAATGTGTGTACAGTACCATGTTTCCGTTGAAAGGTTCGTAACCGTTAGGGGATTTCCTGTTAGTTTAATGACCGTTGGAAAGTGCTTTCGGAATCTGGTGTGTTTAGCAGAGTCTTAAGAGGCTCTCTGGTTCAATCTTTGAAGTCCGCCTCTGTTGCCAACTCTGGTATCAACACTGATGACCAGTTTCTGATGGCTTCTCTGGTGAGCAACTCTGGGAGCAACTCTGGTAGAAGCAAGGTGGAACTCTGGCAGACAGACTAAGCTAAAACTTACAAAAGAAATTATAATACAAAATTTCTAATGGGGTACTTTCAAATTCTAATTAACCTAGCATCATCAAAATCTAAATACATTTATTCCTTACATAATGCATTACTTTTGATTCGAAGTAGTATTGTAATTGATATTTGTTGACTTAATTTGTATTTACTATAACTTCATCTCCTTCTGCCTCATATTCAATCTACAATTATACATGTTGTCATATACCATCTACCTTACATTAATGCTCATTTCTAGGTGTTTATAGACTGTTCGATAAAATGCCTTAGTAAATGACTGTTCGTAACTCCGAATAATCTCTTCAGTATACGTTTTTTTTAGTACTACGTATTTCCCTCGTCGATGTGAATACCAAACTTTTCCATTTGCATTGGTTTTTGCAGTAAACCACTGCTTTTAGATTATTGGTAAACAATAATGTGACATTAATTCTTTTTTTAGTTTAGTGGAAAAAGCTATTGTAATTCATAAAAATTAGCCACGATAATATATTAAATTATAAAAGAGACTTCTTTTTAAGGAATTAATTTGGAGTGAATTTTCTAAAACTGAAATTTCTGAAGTCCCCAAGTCCATGCATTGGATAGTTATTGTTAGTTCATGACTGCATATGACATCAAAAAATTTATTAACAAATGCAATAGTTGGGAAAGACTGCTTAAGAAAAAGCATAACTTAAGGAAGAAGTTGTATAAGGTAGTATTGTCGTATTGAATTGAAAGAAATTTTATGATAATTTTATTTTTATTTTATGAGTATGATACATGTTTTCTGGTGGGCTTTATTTTCAAGTAACTATGTAGAGCTCTTTAAAAATTTATAATAAGTACTCATTAAACGCATGTTAAGATAAAAAAAAGTCTTTGTTTCATGAAACCTAAAACTACATAGCTACTTCTAAGTCAAATCCCAGAAACATGAACGTATACAATTTCAGCCTAGAGGAGGCCTTTTAGATATATGTTTTCCACCAAGTCCATCAAAACTTAGAAAATAAAGTCATTACTTTCCACACACCTCAATCTTTTAGCTATGCATCAACTTTGCTTGAAATCTTTTATGACGTATTTACTTCAAATCATACATTTTTCTTATATTCAATTGTGACACGTCTAATAACCTTGTTTGCTACTCCTGGAGAATTTGATAACAATAATCTCACAATGTACATAACCAAGATGTTTTATCATTTCCTTAAGTTACACGTTGATGTTATAGTAGAACAGATGAATGTATATAACCATAATTAAAGAATATAAAGAAAGTTGTCTTTGACTAACTTCAACAGATTGAGAAGCTTTAGTCTTACAAAATACTAACTTCATTATGGCCCATACATTCCATATTTTTCACTTTTACTTGTCAGTATCCTATGCTCCGGTTGTAACTTCTGCAGTATGAAATATGATTCTTCACAAACATAATAACCTTTTGGACACTCATTTCTCTTCGTTTTTAGTTATTGGTGAAAATATTTTGATTCTTAACGATGTGAGGATATTATATCCAAATTAAGAAACAAACTTCTTTTCTAATGCAATAATAAGTAAACATGTGCCAACTTTAATTAAACTTCCAGTTTAATAGGCTATTTTTGTTTTCGTAGTTGTAACTATTAATAGTGTAGAGTGATCTCTATCTATACAATTGCAGACGCCTCTCCAAAAGTTTGTGAGTTTTATTAAATCACTCCGAATAATTTTAATTAGGAATGTGGTTTGATTGGAGTAGACTTTTCAAGACAATTAGATGTTCTTATTGTTTAGTTTATATATTGTTCGTATTGGATAGATTCTGGAATAATTGAAACACTTGAATCTATTGATTCTGGAATAATTCGATACAACATGGTATTAAACAATTTTAGAGCTATATGTTGAATCCTTTTTTTATTGTATTGCTTTGGATTTGACACTTCAGCCTTCTGTCTGTCTGTATTTAAATGTGATGCTAATTCTTCTTTGCTTGCAGTGTTAAAAAATTATGTTTTGTAGTTAGCACACTGAAAACTCTTGCTTCTGATTATTCAGAGTAGCAAGCCAATATTCAAATGGCATCTCAAGATCATCACCACCATGACCATGGCCATCGTCATCATCACTACAACCATGAAGATTCAGGAGCAACAACATGGGTTGGCCCACATACTCACCTGGGTACTTCAGGAGAAGAGCACCTCATCTAACTAACAGGAATTTCAATGCGAGAGCCTTTACTGTAGGGATTGGTGGCCCAGTTGCAACTGGGATAACAACTTAGATCCTTGGATTGTGCAAAGTATTGAGGGTCAAATACAGCCTCGCAGCAGTGACTAATGACATATTCACAAAGGAGAATGGGTAGTTCTTAATAGAACATGGAGCACTTTCAGATGAAAGGATTCGTGCAATTGAAACAGGTGGCTGCCCACATGCTGCAATTAGAGAATTCATAAGCATTAACCTTAGACCTCTAGAAGAGCTTTCAAACTTATATAAATCTGATATTCAGCTGTGTGAATCTGGTAGAGACAATCTAGCTGTCAACTTTAGCCGGGAGTTGGCTAACTATATCACCTACATAATTGATATGCCCGCAGACCAGAAAATACCATGCATGCTGCAATTGTCACTTGCCATTTTCATCTCTACCAACCCAAAAGCTATTTGTATCCCCATCTTTCAAATTCATCTGCTTCTACTTTTATACAACTCTGTGTCTACTGGATCGATTGTTGGGTCTGCTCTAATTTTTTTTGTAGGCTCACTAATAGTTGTTAACTTTGAGTTTTGCTTATAGAAATTTCAAATCACCTTCTTCTTCTTCTTCTTCTTCTTCTTCTTCGGAGTTTTTTGGTTTTGTGCACTATGTCCCCGTCATCATCAGCAACGACATAGAGCTTCCTTAAGAATACATAGGGGGTGTTTGGAACTGATTTCGCTTCTGCTTCTTTTTTAAAGCAGAAACAGAATCAGTTTTTAGAAACTTGTCTCCCCCAGCTTCTAAAAAACTGATTCTAGGAGTAAATTAGAGCACCATAATCACTTCGGCATTTTCACCCAAACACTTCAACTTCTGTTTCTGCTCGCTGAAGAAGCAGAAGCACTTGTAAGAATCGGATCCAAACACCCCCATAATCAATTATTCCGAGTTTCGTGTTTTTGTCAAAACGGAAGATGCTCTTAAACAGAATTTTCTCTTGAACTTCATTCTCAGTGTTCGGAGAGACTAGACTAAGATATGGATGAAGCTCAGAGGTTAAGAATCTCTTCGAGTATCATTACGCTTCAAAGGGAGATGACGTCGTCCAGATGATCTGGCAAGCAATCGCCCGGAAGTTACCGTCTATTAAATTGAAGGTACATAGAGCCAGGAGGTATTTCCAACTCCTGTTCTTGAAGATAGGGGATGTAAAATTGCTCCTTTTTGGGGACCTTGAAATATAGATCAGAGAGGTTAAAAAGGAAAGAAATTCGATTGTCAGGCGAGTTCTTGGTATATTGGTCAAGGATGATTGATCTTTAACGCATTCCTTCATCCTCTTCTTTTAAAAGAATGATTTGCTCATAACATATTGCTCACTATCCTTACCTCTCTTCCTAATATATATTTAACCGTTATGAGCAATTACAATCATTTTTTTGTTACATCTATGATTTCTTCATGGTTACTATAATTGTTTCACAGGTGAAATGCAATTTCACATGCCATTGAAATTTGAAAACACAAATCTTGAAAATAGCATACTTGGATCCTTCTAAATCTTGGAAAACCAGACTTTATGTGAAATCACATGTTTCTGATGTAGTTAATGTTTATGATCATTTAAGTATCCTGTTTTTTTAGATCAAATAGGCCCTCGAACTTGAAAAAAAATGACAAATAAGGCCATATTTAGGATGCTCTGTCCGGCCGACGCCATTTGGGGCGGTTCTCGGTGGAATTTTTTGATTAAGTTTTTTGAGAATCTTAATCATTGAGTCTAGTTTACTCATATAAAATTTGAACTAAAAATTCAATCGGGAATGCATTCAAATAAATTCTTGAAGATAACTGCGCTTTTAACTGCGCAGCAATGCGAAAACTTTTCCGCTAGTGTAGCGGGGAGAAATTTTTTTGCTATTGTAGGTCTTTGCGGCTAATTTTTATTCAAACAAATTTCATTAGTACATACACAATGACATTTAAATCTAAATTTATTAGATTTGAAGTTTAGACAATGAAAAAATAACTTTGATTTTGTAACTGAAGTGCTTCAGAAAAAGGTATTGAATTCATACATTAAAACATAAGAAATGACAAATCAAAGGAAAATTATTTGGAAAGAAAAAGGATATATAAAATTTTATCAAAATGTTTGAAGTTAAAGAGTTTAAAAGTTACACATCAACAAATAATTTTTAAATAACTCTTACATTGCTTAACCGCAAGAAAATAGAATTGGGTTTGGAATTGTATTTTTTTGTCTACCAAGGAGGTTTTTTGTGAGTTTCAAGGAGTTTTCTTAATATTACAATAGTATGTATGAGATTATTATTTTTAAATTAATATTATATTTCTAATTCATATATATGGTGCATATTATATTTGTTTTAATGCTAAAATAAGTGAAAGTTTATTATAAATTCAAAAAAAAATTAGAAAGTAATAAAAAGTAATTGCATTGTGTAATTTAATGTCAACAAACATTTAAATTTTGAATTCACTTCACATGATCTAAAAATTGTTCAACTAATGTGTTTTGTATTTAATATTGTTTAATATTTTACAAAATCCAGTACTAATTATCTAATAAAGATAATTAAACATTACAAAACAAGGAATTTTTATATAATGAGTATCCTAAGTCCTTAAACAATGACTTGTTCTATTGTTTGATCATTTGTTTAAGTTATGTAAATTATTTTTGATATTTCTTCTTTTAAATCTCCAATTAAGTATTACATTATGTAAATTAAGGCTATATATTAATTATGAAAACTAAAAGTTAAGGGGGGCGAACATAAATATATCTAATTAACGTTTGAAAATTTTATGAAAATATTACATATATACTAGAAAATTTTGAAAGTCCAAGGGGGGCGGTCGCCCCCCGCACCCCCCTTAAATCCATCCCTGTGGTCCAGCCTGCGAGCTGATCATTGTTTGAAAAAAAATAGCGATTTAGAGTTTGAAATACGGGTATTTGTTTTCATGTCATATGATAGAAAAAATTTCAATAATCAACCACTAAGATTCGGTAATGCATTTCTGGGCTTCAAGAATCTGCATGCATCTGATAATAATGTATTATCTTGGGACTTATGTGTAGTTCTTCTAATTATGTTTTGTTATAAATATAGAGCATACGGCACCCAATAGGGTGTGTGATTATCTCCCAAAATAATATTGTTTGTATATGGTATGAGCTAGGGTTATCTAACCCTCTTCATCGATCCTATGGCCGGCCATAACATCACAACCGCTGCCAACATGTCCTCTGTTCTTCCTACTTCGGAACCGGCGCCCGCAGGACAGGAGCAGCCATCTACAATCATACCCGGAATATCCATGGCGCACGACGCATCGACTGGTTCCAGCATGTCGCGTCCCTCAGCGCAGACCCTCTCAGGCGCAACATCAATTCACTCTCCACTTCCGGTGTCTCTCTCTCAACCCATGTCGTCGATTCCACCGTTAGAATCATTCCGCTTATTTAATGTACCGGAACCATTCAGTTGGACGCCTACGCCACCTACTGCCCAGCCGAACCCCACACCTGCACTCTCGGACATTGGGAGGCTCTCTCTTGGATTCTCGGGTCCCACTTTTTCAGGCAAGCATGGAGTCGCGCCACTACAACCGGCCAATTCTTCATCTCTCCCAGGTTTTACTCAAGCTCTGAGTTTATTATCATCGATGGCATCTCAACTCGGATTTTCTACACCGAATGTTAATAATATTGTTACTACTCGTTTATCTGCGGTTGAAGATTACTTGCCATGGCGGACTCAGTTTGAGTCTTTTCTAGTATCCCACAGTCTTTTTGGGATGTTAGATGGCTCCCTTCCGATTCCGCCATCTACCATACTGGACTTGAGTAGGAGAGAAACGATTAATCCAGACTATCACCATTGGTTAAAAATTGACCAAACAGTCCGCTCTTGGATTTTTGCAACCCTTGCTAGAGATATTTTGATGGATGTTTATAACTTGAAGCACTCTCAGCTTATTTGGGATCGGCTTCAACAACGTTTTATGTCTGCCTGTTTTTCCCGATCCATAGAACTTAAACGTTCTTTATCACATATCAAAAAGAAATCTTCACACACTATGGATCAATATTTACTTGAAATTAAGATTTTGGCAGACAATTTAACGGCCATAAATTCTCCAGTTAGTGACAAGGAGTTAATTGAATATGCCGTTCTTGGTTTGGGGCGTGGCTATGAGTCCCTTATCACGGCTATCAATTATTTTCCGGGTAATGCTACTTTGGATAATTTAAGGCATATTCCCTAAGCCCAAGAGAAGACGAATGCTCTGTTCGATGCTCAGGATTCGGCACCCGTTCATCAAGCCTTTGCTGCGGCAAATGCTCCAGCAGGTTCTGATGGCCGAGGGGTGCTCCTCGAGGAGGGGGTGCATCTCGTGGACCTGGTGGCCGCGGTCAGCGCGGTGGTAGGGCTCGCGGCGGACGAGGTAGAGGTGGATGCGGGTATTTTCCACAGCAGCAGCAGCCATACGGTGCCCCTCAACCGTATGGAAATCAGTATGGACACCAGCCTGCTCTTCCACGTGGACCTGCATTCTCTGGAGTTCCAGGTTTGGCACTGTGTAATCTCACTTCTAGTAGTAATTGTACTGTTTATCCTTCTATTTCTGCTACTCACCCTTACAGTGCAGGTTTTCCATCTGTGGATCAGTCTCCTCCACCTCCAGTTGTTTGTCAGTTGTGTTTTTCTCCAGGTCACTCTGCCCTACAGTGCTCTCGCTTTACTGGTTCTGTGTCACCTGCTTTCGCTGTCATTCCTACTGGTGAGACCAATGACTCAGTTTGGTATCCTGACTCTGGAGCTTCCGCTCACATGACTCCTCACGAAGGTATTCTCTCTTCTAAAATTACTTACACCGGTGCAAATCAAGTGTGTGTCGCTAATGGTACCAAACTGCCTATTTCTCATATTGGTAATTTAAAACTTAAAACACTTGGCCGCCCATTAAATCTTAACTCTGTTTATCACGTCCCACACATTAAATACAATTTACTTTCTATTCAGAAATTGTGTGCGGACAATGTCTGTCAAGTTATTTTTGATAAAAATTCTTTTCTTGTTAAGGACACTGTTAGTCCCTGTTTCTGTAACAGCAATGAATAACGATCTAACAACGAAGATTAAACATAAGATGAACACAGAATGAATCAACGTAAAACCCTCTTTGATAGACCGTGAACTCGTACAACACAAGAATATGCGCGTAAGGCTATGAAGAATAAGTACGACGTTAACCTAATCCTAAGCCCTCGACTCCCTTTTTATAGGCGAGGTTTAGGTTAGGCGTACAAGGCTTTTAGCCTGTTTATATGGGCCTAACACTTGGCCCGATTGCTATCTAATTCATGCACTAATTTAAATACAAGGATTAAATACAAAGCTAATCTATGACAAACTTGATTCACAATTAAATATCTCCAACAATCTCCCCCTTTGTGATCAAGTGCCATTCTCTTGTTGCTTCTGCGACTTGAAGTAGTGCTTCCTCATACCAAGTGCATGTTCATATTGCCTCAGCATATTTCTCTTTTCGAGGCGATCGTCAATGGCCTTTAAGATTGTCTCTACTGTAGAGTGTTCCTTTTGAACATAAGACGATGCCTCTTGAAGATTTTCCTCTAGCTCTGCCTTCATCTTTAGAAGCTGTCCTTTATTATCTTCAGCGTTCCGTCACAGTACTTTTCAATTTCACTAACTACCATCAGACGTTTTTCGTTCTTGTGGTTCAGATAGGTGACTGCTGGCGGTGTGAAGAAGATGTGGTAGGCTGGGAAGTCTTCAAGTTCTTGACCATACAGTCTTGGCTTTGTCAGATTTGTCTTTTTCAGATTGCACTCAATAGCCATCTGTAGGTCATGTGAAGAGTGTACTCTGATCTGTCTAAGCATGAATCTCTTGATAGCTGCGAGACCTTCGCTGTATGTTATGCTCTGCCTGACTGGAAGGTATCTATAGGCCATTAACATTTGATAGATGTCGTCCGGTTTCAGCATGATGAAATCGTTCTCTTGGCAAGTAAATTCGCTCCCGTCAGTGCGTTGAAGTCTGTAAGTGTAGAATGTTACTCCATGATAATCTTCAGCTTTCACTTGTAGAATTTGATGAATCGGGAGAATATTTGACTTCAGATCTTGTTCCATCAGTTCTCTCTGAGTACCGGTTGACCTTTGTAGAAGCATATGCAGATGACCTCCAGCCTGCTTTCCTTTTAGATGAGTAAGGCCTCTTAGCTTCAGTTCATTCAGCGGTTTGACTCTGTCTGTTCTACGCCAGATATGCTCTCTGATTTCCTCTTGGAAGGGGGCTTTGATACGAACGTTATCCCAGGGTTTCTCTGTCTTGGGAAGTCTTCCCGCTGATTGTCTTACGACGGATTCAAGAGTTTTCTGGGATTCCTTGTAGTTCTCCCCTTCCTTGCGTTCATCGTCCTCGAGCCTTATGATATCTTCAGAGCATTTGTTAATTAGCTCTCGTAGCAACCAATTTCTCTGCATGTCCTCTTGTTCAGCCTCATTACGGAGATCATCCCATTCTGTCCATTGTCTCGGCCATTTGTCATATATCACCGCCTCCTCCACTGCATCATGGATGTCTTTGCCTGGGGAAATATATGGAACTCTTTGTTGTTTTTGAGGCGGTGATTGTTCCTGAGTAGCACTACCGGGTTCACTTGGATTGCCCATTGACATCAGCTTAGAACTAGGTTCCAACTGATGGCCTGATGCAGAAGATGTACCAGTGGTAACATCATCAGGACTTCCATCCCCTCCTTGGTTGGTATCTCTGGGAGATACGCCTCGGGATGTTATTTCTAGCTCGACCATGCTAGATAAGTTGGCTATGGGTGGTGGCTGTTGGTTTGTCGAGGTTTTGGGTTGGATGGGCTGTGGAGTTTGGCTTGGTAGGGCAGTTTGCTCAAGTGATCGAGGTCGCTTGTTCTCCCCCTCATGAGGATCCGAATCATCGGGGTCCTCATGGGAACGTTTGCGACCACGAGGACTCTCCTTGCAAGTGCTCTTGGTTTCTGGTGAAGAAAGAAGGGCTTCAAGTATGGCTTGCTGATGAAGAGTAAGTTTGTCTTCAGGGGTGTTTAGGAGGTTGTTCAGCAAAGCCGACGCTAGTGTGTCGAAGGATAGTGAGGAGAGATCGATGGAGGGTGTGGTCGGGTGTGGGGAGAATACTGGTTCTGTATCCTGGGTTCCCCCAGAAAGAGAAGGAATGGGAATTCGGTTTATGGATTGGTGGGATAGAGGGGTGGAGGATACGGGTTGTGTATGGGAGATGAACGGTTCAGGTGAAGGTTGGGGTGGGGTTTGTTCAGACCGAACCGCTTGGGTGGTCCTAAATTCCTGTGCTAGAGCGGTCATTGCATCTTGCACCCATGGTTTAATGGTGGAATCTAGGAAGCGATTGAGTAGAACGTTTACGTCTTCAAAGGTAGGGTGACCAGTTACTGGGGTTGTAACTGTTGACACAGCATCAGTGAAGATTGTTTATGTGTGGCCTGCATTCAATGATGGAATCATTGTGGGCGTAGCAGGGCTTCCAACCGTCATAGGTTGCGCTCTGGTTGTTGCGTTCAGGGTGTGTGCACCTGTATGTGCAGTGAATAGTGTAGGTGTCCTAGAAAATGAAGAAAATGTTGGGAATGTGACACCTAGACTTGATGTGTGAGAAGAAGGGGTTTTGACCTCGGGAGATAGGTCAATTGTACGCTCAACTGATTCAGAAGGAACCAGCGAGGGGGTGGAGTCCCGTTCTTTTGAAACAATAGCCTGTTGAGAGGCTATCGAGTGGCTGGGAGAGGGCTGTGCTTGCGCAGTTGAGCCAGATGCTGCGACTTCTACCCGGGAACCGAAAAGATCGGCTCCTGTGCTTAAGGATTCAGTTCGGCTTATCTGGATAAATATATCGCAGCCAGCAAAGATATGCTCGTCTGCCTTATCAATCAGGCTCTGATACCAAATGTTAGTCCCATAATACTAACAATCATACAATCATAAGCAGTGATAAAGAAGCAGATAGAAAGAAATCGACAAGATTGAAGCCAAATCTGGTATACCGTATGAACCTGCCGCTACTCTCCCTGGAGAAGGAGAGCAGCGGCAACCCTAATTTCTCTCTATCTTCTACCTCTGCTCTCTAAGCCTTTTTCGATCAGTTAGGATTCCCGTAAGTTAGCCTCCTTTTATAGGAGAAGTTGGCTAACTTACGGGTTACAAGGAAGCCCACGGGCTGATACACATTTGTGGCCCGTATTACACGTTTAATTAATAACTACACAAATACAAAGATAACTAACTAGATTGAACACCATAAAATATTCCCAACAGGTATTTTTTCTCAATGTTTTGAGCATGGTCCTCATGAAATTTAGATTATCTCCACCAAAATTGAGCAACAAATGCAATCGGGAAGCCAGTCAAATGATTTTTGAAAGATAACTGCGTCAAAATATACATATAAAACGCAGTGATTTTCGAAAATCATTTGACTGCCTTCCCGATTGAATTTTTTGCTTATACTTGGTGGAGATCATCTACACATCATGTACACATGTTCAAAAAATTTGAGCAAAAAATACCACCGGGAATGAACCTCAAAACGAGGTGGACAGACGGCGGTCATGTCAGGTATACCTGACAGGAGCATTTGTGTGTGTGTGTGAAATTTTAACTGCTACATGTTTTCAGACTCAGGTTTTTTAAAATAGGTTCAAGTACTAAAATTAGGATTTCATGGTTAAAATATTTTATGTATATCTATATGTTACGTAGTATATTTTTCAAATTGAGTATGAAAAAACAAAAACAAAATTAAACTCCAAATATATATATTTTTAACATCAGAATGTTTAACTTTTTAAACCATAATTATTCGCAAAAATAAATTTGGCAAAAAAAATGATGTATAATCAGAAAAATAAGGTTTTAACTATTGGCGGTGAAGGAAAAACTGAATTGATTGAGTGAATACGTGTAAATTGGTGAGAAATTTGATTTATTCACGGAGCTTGGTTACGATTAGTGTAGAGAAATTGAATTTTGTAAGCATACACTATCTCATGAAACATTTCCATTTGTCATTATATAGAACAATGAAAAAAGAGGTCGTTTGTCCGCATCAGGGTTACCCTAGCTATTGGTAAACCTCTAAAAAAGTAGCTAAAACTAAAGAAGGAGAGTGAAGAGTATTTATGGGGGGAATTTAGGAATGAAAAGTTGCCCAATTTTTATTTTGGAAAAATTGATTGTAATAATCTCAACTATTGGGGGTCCGCTTATAATAATCCCAACTATCGATTATTTCAGAATAATCCCAACTTTAGGGACTGTCCGCCAATAATGGTCCATGACCACATATTACCTTCTCTAACAAGTGGATTTTTAATAAAAATTAAACGTAAAAATTAAGATTTGGGATTATTTATAGGGATTACTTGCTATATATATGTCTTTAGAAACTATAAGAATTTATTTATAGTCGGTCAAGTCAGACCATTATTGGCGGAAGGTCCCTAAAGTTGGGATTATTCTGGAATAATCAATAGTTAGGATTATTATGAGCGGACCGCCAATAGTTGGGATTGTTACATTCAATTTTTCCTTTTACTTTTGTGTGTGGTGCATTCCCCATGCAGAAAAGTTTTGTCCTATCTTGATGACTTGATGGAAGGCAGTCAAGTAGGTCAAGAGAAACTCTACACGCCATGGCTTAGAACTGTAGGGGGGAGGTTTAAGGCCCTTAAGGAAAGAATAAAACAAGTGGCTTATACCAAATGGAGAACGGTGAAGGGTGGACTTTGGTAAGGAGAAGAAGAGTCCACAATCCTTCTTCTCATCAAAGCCGACCCTTCACCCTTCTCCAATATCGAGAGGAGCTGCCGATATTCGTTTTGTTTTAAAATGTTGAACTTATAATTTTTCAAATGGTCTGTTGAACACATCGCGAGCACAAATTTTATGGGAATAGTTCCCTAGTAGGAGCCCATATGTTTTATAGAGCTGATGGTATAAATTTGCATACGAACCGCCTAATCAAACGGTACGACTATCCCTTTGGTGAAGTTTGTTCAATTTGGCTTTGAAATAAATTATTGATAGTTTGGTTCGCTTGATATATGTTTATTTCTCTAACATAGTATTGAGCGTTTTCTGACAACTATTTTGAATACTTTCATTCTATATTTTATATTTCTTAACATTTGTTAAAGAGTTGGAGAATCAATACCAACGACCATAAAAATGTAATATAGAGAGTGAAGGGAAAAATAGCCCCAAACGATAACTAATAAAATGCGGAATTAATCTCCTTTTGGCTAAACTTTCCCCAACTTGAATGAACCTTTGAGGATGCAAAAAAATAGGGTGTTCTTAATGCAATTAGAACACACACAACAGTGCTGCCACACACCAATATAATCAGCTAAAACAGTAAGCACACACAACACAAAAACACCGGAATTTTAGCGTGGAAAACCTGTTAACTAGGGAAAAACCACGGGACCATTTTGGCCGCTTAAATCCACTATCATCATCAAAGGAGCAGTACAAAATCTTCTCTAGATAATACTAGAGGCATACACAATCATCATATCCTTGGAACTAAACACATCAAGGTGTATGGAATCAAAAATAGAGCCAAGATAGGAAAATATCACCAGAAAAATAGCTACTGTCCAGACCCACGAAACCCGACCTCCGGACCTCAAAACCCGATCTCCACCGTCCAGAATGTTGGCCCAGATGCTGTGTAGGTGCTGTCCAAAACTCACGACGATCCAACGATTCAATCTCCGGGAAACGGAATTTCTTTGCTGCTGCCCTGCTGAAAAACGGGATGAGCAGTTCACTCCCCTATTTTGACTTTCACAACTATTATTTCTGTCTGGCTCTTGTCCTCTTATTTTGAGATAGATGGCAGACCCTTTTTAACTAGAAGCTCCCAAAATAGAAAGTTCAAATAAGACTTTAATGGGCTCAAGAGTTGGGCTTTCCTCATGGGTCAAAAATAAAGAAAGTCCCAACAAATCTCCCCCTTTTTGACTTATGAGGAAGAGTTCAACATACCGGCGATGGAGCAACATACCCTCAACTTTTTCCTTGCTAGAACCTTTGTCAACATATCGGCACCATTATCATCGGTATGAACTTTATCAAGTTCAAACAGTTTGTCTTCAAGTGCATCTGTAATCCAATGATACCTCACATCAATATGTTTGGTTCGTTTGTGAAACATAGAATTTTTAGCAAGGTGAATAGTACTTTGATTATCACAAAGAACCATGTAGCGTTGTTGCACAAAACCAATCTCTTGCATAAATCTTTTGAGCCATAATAGCTCCTTGCACGCTTCCGTTGCAGCCACATACTCAGCCTCGGTGGTGGATAAAACCACACACTTTTGCAGTCTCGATTGCCATGACACAGCTCCCCCTGCAAAAGTCATCAAATATCCAGAAGTGGATTTCATGGTATCCTTATTTCCTGCCATATCAGAATCAGTATAACCAACAAGTATTGGTTTCTCATTTCCAAATGTTATACCCAATTTGGAAGTACCCCGTAGATATCTGAGAATCCACTTCACTGCCTCCCAACGCTTCTTACCTGGATTTGACAGAAAACGACTAACAACACCTACCGCATGAGCAATATCGGGCCCTGTGCACACCATAGCATACATCAAGCTCCCTACGGCTGAGGCATAAGGGACTCTATCCATCTCTTCAATCTTCTTCTCAGAAGATGGAAAATCTTTATCTGTCAACCTGAAGTTGGTAGTAAGAGGTGAACTAACCTCTTTAGCTTTGTCCATGTTGAGTCTACGAAGCACCTTCTCAATGTATTGCTCCTGTGACATGTGTAGCTTCTTCAAAGCTCTATCTCGAGTGATCCGAATGCCAAGAATCTGTTTTGCTGGCCCCAAGTCTTTCATAGCAAAAGACTTGCTCAATTGCATCTTCAGGTGAGTAATTCTTTCTGCATTCTTGCCAACAATTAACATGTCATCAACATATAACAATAAAATGATGAAATCATCATCACCAAACCTCTGGAAGAAAACACAATGGTCTGAAGTAGTCTTTCGGTAATGTTGTTCTCCCATAACTGACTCAAACTTCTTGTACCACTGTCTTGGTGCTTGCTTCAACCCATAAAGACTCTTTTGAAGTCTACACACATAGCCTTCTTTTCCCTTAACCTGAAAACCTTCATGTTGCTCCATGTAGATTTCTTTATCCAAGTCACCATGAAGAAAAGCTGTTTTGACATCCATCTGTTCAACCTCGAGATCAAGGCTGGCTGCCAAACCCAGAACAACACGAATAGATCCCATCTTCACGACCGGAGAGAAAATCTCATCAAAATCAATACCCTTTCTCTGACTGAACCCTTTGACCACCAATCTAGCCTTGTACCTAGGCTGTGAGTTGTGCTCTTCAGTCTTCACTTTGTAGACCCACTTGTTCTTCAAAGCTCTCTTGCCTTTAGGAAACTTCACCAACTCAAAAGTATTATTCTCATGTAAGGAATTCATATCATCTTGCATGGCTTCAACCCACTCCTTTTTGTGCTCATCTTCCATGGCCTCTGCATAACACTCAGGCTCTCCCCCATCAGTGAGTAAGACATACTCATTAGCTGAAAAACGAGTGGAAGGATGACGATCTCTGGTAGACCGCCTAAGTGGGACAAATGGTGGCACGTCTGATACCGGTATCTCTGAATAAAATTCTTCATCCACCTCTGGCTGTTCTGGAGCATCAATATCATCAGTATCATGTTGTTCATCATTCTGAACATCATCATCAAGAGGTGGTTCTACATGCTGAGGAGGCACTGGATCCAAATCAGTAACATCATCATTATGTTGAGGAATTGTCTCTTTCTTCTCAACATCTTTCAGGGTCTGATCTTCAACAAACACAACATCTTGGCTCCGAATAAGTTTCTTGTGCACCGGATCATATAATCTGTAACCGAACTCATCTTGGCCATAACCCAAGAAAACACATGGTTTGGACTTCACATCAAACTTTGATCTTTCATCTTTAGGAATGTGCACAAAAGCTTTGCATCCAAAAACCCTTAAGTGGCGGTAAGAAACATCTTTACCGCTCCAAACCCTGTCAGGTACATCAAAAGACAAAGGCACACAAAGAGTTAGATTAATAACATGTACCGCTGTATTCAAAGCTTCTCCCCAAAATGAACTTGGCAGCCCTGCATGTGACAACAAACATCTGACACGCTCCATCAAAGTTCTGTTCATCCACTCTGCTGATCCGTTCAACTGTGGTGTCTTGGGAGGACTCTTTTGATGTCGAATACCATGATCTCTACAATAAGAATCAAATGGGTCAATGTATTCACCTCCATTATTTGTCCGAATACACTTGAGCTTCTGTCCAGTCTGTCTCTCAACCGAGGCATGAAACTGCTTAAACACTTCAAATACTTGATCTTTAGATTTCAAAGTATAAGCCCATACCTTTCTGGAGTGATCATCAATGAATGTGACAAAGTAGGAGCAGCCACCAAGTGTCCTAGTCTTCATAGGACCACAAACATCATATTGCACCAGATCAAGTATATTTTCCTTCCTGGAAGGAGGATGGCTCTTAAAGGAAACCCTGTTCTGTTTACCTGCCAAACAGTGAGAACAATTCTTTAGATGAATATCATGCACACCAGGTAACACATTTCTCTTCAACAAAAGAGACATCCCCTTTTCACTCATGTGACCAAGTCTCTTATGCCATAAATCAGTCATGTCAGTATTCACCACAGCATTGACCCTATCCTTGAAGATTTTAGGATGTGTCATGTACAACTTGGAGCATCTTTTACCTCTAGCCACGATCATAGAACCATGAGTGAGTTTCCACATTCCATTACCAAAGTTGTTGCTATAACCATCATCATTAAGTAAGCCCGCAGAGATCAAATTAAGTCTCATATCTGGAACATGTTTTACATTATGTAAAACCAGCTCTATCCCAGTGTCAAACTTCAAACAAATATCTCCGATGCCTGCAATCTTTGATAGTCCATTATTACCCATCCTAACATTACCAAAGTTACCTGGAGTGTAAGATGAATAAAAATCTCTCTGTGATGTTACATGACACGTAGCACCACTGTCAACAATCCAGCTCGAATCATCATGTGCAATGTTGATCACATCAAGATCACAACAAATAAGAAAGTCTTCGGTAGTAGTGTTAACTTCAGCATTGCCATTACCACCCTCATCTTTCTTATGATTCTTTTGATTGCTATAATCGCCCTTCTTCTCCTTTTTCAATTGCGTACAGAACCGTATTGTATGCCCTTTTCTACCACAATGATAGCACTCAAAATCAGCAAATTTTCCTTTGGATTTACTTCGATGCTTACCTTTGTTACCTGGACCTCTACTCTGACTTCTCCCCCTACTTTCTGTAACTAAGACATCAGAATGTGAAGAGGAACCCTGTGACTTTCTTCTCATCTCTTCATTTAAAATACTGCCTTTAGCTAATTCCATGGTGATAATACCATCTGGTGCAGAGTTGGACAATGATGTCCTAAAAGTCTCCCATGAGTTCGGTAAAGTGCCAAGGAGCCACAAGCCTTGTATCTCATCTTCAAACTTGATACCCATTCCTGCAAGTTGATTTATGATTCCCTGAAAAGAATTCAAATGATCGGTGACAGGAGTTCCATCATGGTATTTCAAGCTCATCATCTGTTTTATTAACAACAATTTATTATTCCCGGTCTTTCTAGCATACAACTGTTCAAGCTTGTTCCATAAAGTCCGAGCATGAGTCTCCCCGTTAATATGAATCAAAACGTTATCATCAACCCATTGGCGAATATACCCACAAACCTGTCTATGCAAAATATTCCACTCTGCATCTGTTTTACTCTCAGGTTTATCAGTAGTAAACACAGGCAAATAATAATCCTTCACATAAAGAAGGTCTTCCATCTTGCCTTTCCAAACATGATAATTAGAACCATTCAAATTGATCATCCTACTTGTGTTAGCTTCCATCATTCAAACAAGTCTAACCCAATACAGAAGAACTAGGATCTGATACCAATTTGAAGGGAAAAATAGCCCCAAACGATAACTAATAAAATGCGGAATTAATCTCCGTTTGGCTAAACTTTCCCCAACTTGAATGAACCTTTGAGGATGAAAACAAATAGGGTGTTCTTAATGCAATTAGAACACACACAACAGTGCTGCTACACACCAATATAATCAGCTAAAACAGTAAGCACACACAACACAAAAACACCGGAATTTTAGCGTGGAAAACCCGTTAACTAGGGAAAAACCACGGGATCATTTTGGCCGCTTAAATCCACTATCATCATCAAAGGAGCAGTACAAAATCTTCTCTAGATAATACTAGAGGCATACACAATCATCATATCCTTGGAACTAAACACATCAAGGTGTATGGAATCAAAAATAGAGCCAAGATAGGAAAATATCACCAGAAAAATAGGTACTGTCCAGACCCACGAAACCCGACCTCCGGACCTCAAAACCCGATCTCCACCGTCCAGACTGTTAGCCCAGATGCTGTGTAGGTTCTGTCTAAAAATCACGACGATCCAACGATTCAATCTCCGGGAAACGGAATTTCTTTGCTGCTGCCCTGCTGAAAAACGGGATGAGCAGTTCACTCCCGGATTTTGACTTTCACAACTATTATTTCTGTCTTGCTCTTGTCCTCTTATTTTGAGATAGATGGCAGACCCTTTTTAACTAGAAGCTTCCAAAATAGAAAGTTCAAATAAGACTTTAATGGGCTCAAGAGTTGGGCTTTCCTCATGGGTCAAGAATAAAGAAAGTCCCAACAGAGAGGATAAGCATTTTACCATACCGAAGGGAAGGGCTTAGTTTGTTGGGACTTGCATAAGCTCTCAAGCTTTGGAAATATTTTGCTAAGATCAATGTAGTAATTTTAAAATTTAACCCACAAGGATGTCTTATACATTAAATTTCTTTGGTAGCCTTGTAACTTTAACCAAATGAAGTAATTCGACATTACCCTCATTTTTAATTGAAAATAACTTTTATAAGTAAAACTTACAATTACAACCGCTAATAGTTGCACTTTTTAAGGATATCTAGACAATAAACTGTTAGAACCGGGGGTAAATAGTAGTATATTAAGGGTGTAAAAATATGGCTGGACCGGATATCACTTCTAGTCACGTATTAAATACGCTTTCCTAAAGGTTTACTATCTACCCTTATCACAGTAACCGGGTTACAAGATAGAACTTTTGGGATAAAAAGGTGTATAAGTGCATTTTAGCTAATGATTTGTTAAGTGCTACTGATAAAATAACACTTAACAAATGATTTGTATACAAAAGTGGTCTAAGTACTTTTATTTTATTACTGTAGATAATAAAATAGCGAGGCAAGATGATAAAATTTTGAAGTTGGAAAATCGAATACTCAAAATCAACCGTGTTCAATTCCATTTATAGACGATCACAATGTCTGATTGGATACATTCGGATAAAGGTTGGCAACCTTTTCAAATGTTGTGATGGTTAGAAACTTCATGGCTTTCTCAATAAAAAAAAATTACTTTTTGATTATTTTTGTTATGTACGTAAGTCATCATTGAGATGCATTTTAAAAATAAAATCTTGGATAATAACAAACATGATCATTCAACCATCGTGACCATTACAATTATTATTATTTAAGATACGATTTACTTAATAATAACAAAAAGTAAAATACATATCTAACGAATAATAATATTTGTAATTATCCTTTAATATTATTTTAATTAGAACTCCACAACACCGAATTAAAATAATATTAATAAGGTTCAAATTGAACACTTGAGTCATATTTCTCAATAAATTCCAACAATCCTCCTCCATTTATTGAGAAATAAATAACACTCAATTCTTGCCAAATAGACCACTTATCAAGATTTATGCTTAATAGAAAGTGTCGTAAAGATTGAACTTTCATTTAGTGCAATATTCTTTACAATATTTCGGATCATAATAGTAGACTAAGCTTTGAACTATATAACCTCTTTGAAATATTGAAGATATTACACACATAAATCTTTATACAATTTCACTTAGAAACTTGACACTATTAACGGCCTGGTGTCCATATCCATTCATGAGCTCCAACAAGTAAAGCCTCAAAACTTGGTGAATCGGCCGCAATTCTAGCTCACATAGGTAGGCCTTTTCAAATTGTGTTCTGCAATCAAACACTTTATCAAAAGATCTATTAAGACATAGTCAACCTCATTACACATTGCAGACTCAAGCACTCACCTCAGGATGGTTATTATTCAAAAGTGCTTCAATCACGGAGTGACTTACTCATCGTCATTGAACTCGAGATCTAGCGTTGTACTAGACATTGAGTTGGGCTTTCTTTCACTTGTGATTATTTTTCAAGGGCTTTAACCCCATCCCTTTTGCCGTTTTGTACACCATGTCCCTTGGCATCGCCTTTGTTAAAGGATCCGCCAAATTCACATGTGTTCGTACAAAATCAATCACAACAACTCCAGAACTAATAAGTTCCCGCACATAGCTGTGTCTCACTCCTATGTGCCTTGACTTACCATTGTACACATGGTTATAAGCTTTCGATAGAGTTGATGCACTATCACAATGGATTGATATCGGAGCCATAGGTTTAGGCCATATTGGGACTTCTGACACTAAATCCTTTAGCCATTCCGCTTCTTTACAAGCCGATGCTAAAGCTATAAACTCCGAAGCCATGGTAGAGTCTGTGATACAAGTTTTTTTCTTAGATGCCCATGATATAGCACCTCCTCCAAGAAGAAATAGCCATCTACTTGTGGATGAATAATTCTCTTGATTAGTTATCCAACTTGCATCCGTATAACCTTCTAATATAGAGGGTTCACTCTTGTAGCATAAGCCGAAGTTCATTGTTTTCTTTAGATATTTCAGCACCCGCTTCAACGCTTGCCAATGAAATATACCAGAGTTACTAGTATATCTACTTAGCTTGCCTACCGCAAATGCTATATCTGGTCGGGTGCTAGTCATTGCATACATCCGACACCCAATTACCCTAGCATATTCCAACTGTGATACAACATTCCCACTATTTGGAACAAATTTCCGACTAGGATCCATAGGAGTGGAGACCGGTGAACAATCCAAACTCCCAAATCTTTTCAACACTTTCTCTATACAGTGAGATTGTGTTAAGGTGATACTATCACCTTTCTTTATTATCCTAATTCCAATGCAAGGATAACTTCCGCTTCACTCATATCTTTCATGGGGAAGTTTGAACAGAGGAAAGCTTTTGTCTCTTTCACTTGCCTCAAATCAGTGCCAAATATGAGCATGTCATCCACATATAGACAAATAATGACACCATTACCATGCTCATTAAATTTGCTATATACGCACTTGTCTGATTAGTTTATTTTAAAACCATTTTTTAGCACCACCTCATCAAATCTTTGATGCCATTGTTTAGGTGCTTGTTTCAGACCATACAAGGACTTGACAAGTTTACAAACTTTCTTTTCTTGTCCTTTAACAACAAACCCTTCAGGTTGTTTCATATACACCTCCTCCTCCAATTCACCATTTAAGAATGCAGTTTTGACATCCATTTGGTGAATCACAAGATTGTGAATGGCTGATAAAGCAATTAACAATCTTATGGTAGTTATTCTGGCTACCGGTGCATATGTATCAAAGTAATCAATACCATGTTTTTGTTTAAAGCCTTGTGCAACCAATCTAGCTTTAAACTTGTCAATGGTACCGTCTACTTTCATTTTCTTCTTTAAAATTCATTTACAACCGATTGGTGCGCAACCGGGTGGTAAATCACTTAGAACCCAAGTATATATTATTGCCCATGATTGAATCCATTTCATCATTCACGGCCTCTTTCCAGAAGGAAGCATCTTGTGATTTCATTGCCTCTTCAAAAGAGTTAGGATCCTCCTCAACACTATAACAATACAGTGTTTGAGTTACAAGGGTCTCTCTTGATCCTTCGACCAAATAAAATTGGAAATCGGGACCAAATGACTTTTCTTTTCTAGCCCTCTTACTCTATCTTATTTCAGGCTCATTTTCATGATCCTTTTCGAGTTCATGTAAGTTTGAATTACTTGGACAGAGATCAACATCCTTTGGCCTAGGAATAGAAGTGAACCGCTTCTCATAAAAAAAAGCATCCCTAGACTCAATAGCAGTATGAACCACAATTGATTCATTCGGTTCAATAACATAGAATCGATATGATTTACTATGTTCAGCATATCCAATAAATATGCATTCTACCCCTTTTTCACCTAACGTTTTCCGTTTAGCCGTTTAGGTTATGGTAATCTCACGATTGCCCTACAACCCCATACCCTAAGATAACTTAGTTGGGGTGTTCTCTTGTGCCAAAGTTCATATGGGGTCATTTTATTTCTCTTGTTAGGAACTCGATTAAGAATATAACAAGCCGTCAACATAGCATCACCCCAAAATCCATTACTTAATCCTGAATTAGACAACATGGAATTAACCATTTCTTTTAAAGTTCTATTCTTTCTTTCAGCTATGCCGTTTTGTTGCGGCGTGTAAGGGGCTGTTGTTTCATGGATTATTCCAACAGATTTAAAAAATCTAGGCTCATAATATTCTCCTCCTTTGTCAGTTCTAAGCCTTTTTACTTTCTTTCCGGTTTGTAACTCAACTTCCGTTTTAAAAACTTTAAATTTATCCATTGCCTCATCTTTTGAAAATAAAAGATATATATAACGATATCTTGTGCAATCATCAATAAATGTGACTACATATTTTTTATTTCCAAAAGAAGGTGTGCAATGCAAATCACACAAATCACTATGCACCAAATCAAGCATGTTGAATTTTCTTTCAACATTTTGAAAAGAGTTTCTAGTGATTTTGTTTAACATGCAAGTTCTACATTTTTCTATGTTCACATTAAAAGGAGGAATTAAACCTACTTTAGACATGCCACTTAGCCTACGATAATTAACATGACATAACCTATTGTGCCACAAAGAAGAATCATAAACCAAATAAACAGAATTAACAACTTTATTTACAACACTTAGTTTGAATATGCCATTACAATAGAAACCTTGGCCAACAAATACACCACCTTTTGATAAAATAAACTTATTTGCTTCAAAGCTAAGTTTAAACCCAAAGTTATTTAGGATGCCACCGGAGACAAGATTTTTCCGGATTTGTGGTAAAAAGTACACATCATTAAGAATTAATTTCTTTCCGGAAGTTTATTCCAACTCTACTTGCCCAATTCCTTGAATTTGCATATTAGAGTCATTTCCCATGTATAAGATCGGCCCCTCTTGCAACTCTTTTAAAGTTTTAAAAGCTTGCCTATCTTTACATACATGCCTTGTTGCTCCGGTGTCGATCCACCAAGACTCATCATCCTGCACAACACAAATTTCTGAAAGCATAGCTACAAAAATCATGTTGTTATCAACATCATTTGTAACTACAAAAAGATTCTGACCTTGGTTGTCTTGGCCACCGTTTGGATGGCCGTTTGGTCGGGCCTTTTTCTTCTTTACCTTCAGGCAGTCCCTCTTGAAGTGTGGACCACCACATTCCCAACAAGAGCCTACTTTCTTATCTTTCGGCTTCTTTTGAAACTTGGAACCTTTGGTGAATTTCCCGGGATGTTTTTTATTTTTCTTAGTCCCACTTGACTGTCCCTCCTCCATAACATTTATAGAGGAAATTGGAAGGTCGTTCTTTTTACCATTGTCACCTTCACGCAACTTAATGCCTTCTTCAATTTGAAGTCGGCGACCAAGTTGCTCCATTGACAAATCCTCCTTTTTGCGTTTAAGGCTATTTTTCACTTCCTTCCATGAAGGTGGTAATTTGTCGATTATTGAACCGACCGCAAAGGTTTCATTAACATGCATGTTATGAATCAAAAGTTGATCATACAAACGTTGAATCTCATGAAATTGCTCCATGAGCGGACGAGAATCCACCATTTTGTAACTATTAAAGTTACTAATGAGAAATTTCTTACTTGAAGCATCTTTGGTCATATATTTGGATTCTAGAGATTCCCACAACATTTTAGCATATTCAACATTTTGATACACATCAAAAAGAGAATCGCGCATACCGTTCAAAATGTGCCAACGACAAATGTAGTCGTCATTATCCCACTTTATGCGACGGCTTGTCTCCAACGACTCATTTTCTTCTTCCTCGGGCAGCCTCGGAGTGTTTAACACGTAGACCACTTTCAAAGTAGTGAGCAGAAAATGCATCTTTTTCTGCCACCTCCGAAACTCCACACCTTCAAACTTTTCCAATTTTTGAAAATTGGTGTTGATGATATCGCGTTGAGTAGCGGCCATATTTTCGAAATAGTAAACTTTTAGATTGTTAGAACCGGGGGTAAATAGTAGTATATTAAGGGTGTATAAATATCACCCTTAATATATGCTTTCCTAAAAGTTTACTATCTACCCTTATCAAAGTAACCGGGTTACAAGATAAAACTTTGGAGATGAAAAGAAGGTGTACAATTGTATTTTAGCTACTGATAAAATAACACTTAACAAGTGATTTGTATGTAAAAGTGGTCAAAGTACTTTTATTTTATTACTGCGGATAATAAAATAAAGTGAGGCAAGATGATAAAATTTTGAAGTTCGAAAATCGAATACTCAAAATCAACCGTGTTCAATTCCATTTATAGACGATCACAATGTCTGATTGGATACATTCAGATAAAGGTTGGCAACCGTTTCAAATGTTGTGATGGTTAGAAATGTCATGGCTTTCTCAATAATAAAAAAATACTTTTTGATTATTTTTGTTATGTACGTAAGTCATCATTGAGATGCATTTTAAAAATAAAATATTGGATAATAACAAGAGTTTTTTCCCGAAATAATACTAATTAAATAAATTATTCCCGAAATACTGTCGGTTTAAGAATAATTCCCAAAATAATGCTGGAATTAACCACGGTTAAAAAAAGCCGCCACTGCAACTGACAGCTCTTGTGTTACTTTACAAAAGCCGCCACTTAGAGTGGCGGCTCTTCTCTTATAGTACAAAAGCCACCACTTGAAGTGGCGGCTCTTCTCTTACGGTCCATTTTGTACATATATAAAACGCAGTATGTTTCAAGAATTTGTTTAGCTGCCTTCCCGGTTGAATTTTGACCTGAAATTTGGTATGCATAAACTAGACTTGATGAGGAACATGCTCAAAAAAATTCATCAAAAAATTCCACCGGAAACACCCTCTGATAGTGTTGTCCGCGGGGGGTTCCGGTCAGGACGCCATGACAAAAGGGTGGTCCGACCACCTCAATTTGAGGTGATTCTTGGTGAGACGTTTGGCTGAACTTTTTTGTGTATGTTATTAATCAAGTCTAGTTAATCCATACCAAATTTCAGAACCAATCTCAATCGGGAAAGCAGTCAAATGATTTTTAAATATAATTGCATTTTATATGTATAATCCGGCGTAGTTATCTTTCAAAAATCATTTGATGACCTTTCGGATTGCATGTTTTGATCAAATTTGGTGTGACTCAACTAGACTTTATTAAGAACATACACAAAAAATTTCATCAAAGCATACCACCGGAAACCACCTCAAATTGAGGTGGCCCGACCACCCTTTTATCATGACGTCCTTACCGGAACCCCCGCGGACAACACCATCAGATGGTGTTTCCGGTGGAATTTTTTGATGAAATTTTTTGAGAATGTTCCTCATCAAGTCTAGTTTATGCATACCAAATTTCAACTCAAAATTCAACCGGGAAGGCAGTTAAACAAATTCTTGAAACATACTGCGTTTTATATATGTACAAAATGGGCCGTAAGAGAAGAGCCGCCACTTGAAGTGGCGGCTTTTGTACTATAAGAGAAGAGCCGCCACTCCAAGTGGCGACATTTGTGAAGTAACACAAGGGCCGCCACTTGGAGTGGTGGCTTTACTTAACCATGATTAATTCCAGCAGTATTTTGGAAATTATTCTTAACTCGACAGTATTTCAGAAATAATTTATTTAATTAGAGCATTATTCCAGGAAAAAACTCTAATAACAAACAAGACCATTCAACCATCGTGACCATTACAATTATTATTATTTAAGATACGATTTACTTAATAATAACAAAAAGTAAAATACATATCTAACGAATAATAATATTTGTAATTATCCTTTAATATTATTTTAATTAGAACTCCACAACACCGAATTAAAATAATATTATTAAGGTTCAAATTGAACACTTTGAGTCATATTTCTCAATAAATTCCAGCATAAACTAAACGCAATGCATCCTGGTAGTGTAACTTGAAAATCATGAGACAACTATGGGTGGACTGAGCCGGGCCGAACCGGCCCGGAACCGGACCAGCCCGCTACTGTGCGGGCCTGGAACTGGACAGGGCCCGGTTGGCCGGTTCGGGCTTTTAGCCCGTGTGGGCGGGCCGGGCGGGCTGGGCTCAGGTCTAGTTTTGGGCGAACCGGCCCGGGCTGGGTGTTTTGGGGAGGTTTGGGGGTGAGGGTGGGGGGTCGGGGGATAACCAGAAAGCAAAAAAAATAGGTATTGAACCTGGGCCCAGCCCGGTTAGGCCCGGACCCGGTGGCAACCCAGGCCAGTTCTGGGCCCAAGGAATTGCAAAAAAAGCCCGGCCAGGCCCGGCACGGAACCGGAACCGGCCCGGGTCCATCCATAGAGACAAATAAAACCAACCCTGCAACCAGATTAATAACTATCCGTTGAAGTGAATTCGTAGTTTAGCACTTCAGCTGTTCAGCAGATTGAGAAATCCCCCTAAATGAATTTCAAAACTGGTGAAGATTTCCCATCAAACTTAATGGGCAACATTCCGCAAAATTTAAAGGTTCAAAGTTTACATACTGAGCAGTACAAACAGATGACTTCGAAAATAGTAATGTACTACTATATACTACAAATCTAACAACCTTTTTCAGTGTCAACTGTAAACAATGTCTGCTTTTGAAGAAGCCCGAAGAAAGCGCAAAAGCTTTCGCTGGTTTTTAAACTCTGTGTTGGAGCAAAATGTTTTTCTTTGATGTATGAAAACCTTCTCAAGCATGGGAAAGCATGCAAGAAGCCACATGAAGAAAAGCATTTCTGGTTTTGACCCTCTAAACGCACAAGAAAGAATCAAAGTATGAACTCTTTGGCCTGTTTTGGCCACAATATATTCTGGATGCTCCAACGAAACGTCTGTAGTATTTGCTACAGCATTGATCTAAAAACATTATAAACAAATGATATTATACGTCATTTGGTCCAGCAATTATTTACACCAGAGAAATGCAATTTAAGGAGAAAAACTAAGAGCAACAATTTGACTAAATAGAATAATAGTTCTCGATGTCACACATATGTGCCTTCTATAATATTACCAACTTACCGGTAGCTCTATATCAAGTTTGTATAAGTTTGGGCACAATCGCAACAAATTAAAGAAGGCAGGAATCTCATCATCTTCGTCATACAAATGCAACTTCAGGTGCCCCACATTGAGTGTAGTTCCTTGTTTACCCAATCTAGTTAATTCCTTAATAAAATCCTGGGAAAAATCAAACAGTAGTCAGCTAATTGTTGAAGCAACCCACATTGAGCACAATTCCTTGTTTACCCAATCATCTAAATTCTTTAATAATATCCTAGAAAAAATCAAGTAGGAGTCGGCTAATTTTCTAAAAGACATTCTACAAATAGCAATCCAGAAAGAAAGTAGATGTGTGTCGAATGTACCTTGGCAGAGCAATAGTCGAGATGAAGAGCAAAGATGGGTTTCAAATCCAAGGTAACAGGAAGAATGTCATGAGAAGTCACATTGGAAATTTTTAAACTTCTAAGTTTTGGGGCAGTGATGTTGAAACCAGAAATATCTTCACACTCGAGACTCTCTAGCATGGGAAGATCCTTGGGAGAATAGAGAAGATTTCTGGAATCAAACTGAATATCTTGAAGACAAAGAGAAGTGACATTCGGAAATATGCACGGGACCTTTATTGGTTCAACATACACTCCATGAAGATGCAGCTTCTTGAGAGTTGAGCATGAAAATATGAAATCGGGCAATTCATATGCACATCCAGATGACCCAAAAAAAGATAGGTCCAATTCTTCAACCCCATTTATTGTGAGATAAAGTAACCATTCATCAAATTCAACCCAACTAGACTTCGTATCTCTTTTTGCCCCAAAGAAATTGCCAAAATGGAAAACAAATTTTCGAAGAGGTCTGTTGTGCCTCATGAGAATTTTGTCGATTACAAGCATGGCGCATTCTTCAATGTAGCGGTCATGGATGTGATGAAAAAAGTTAGTGTCAAAGATGAGTTGGGAAAGACTTAACCAGACATCTCTCCAAGCCGTAGACAAAGCAGAAGTTCTAGCAGCATCTCGAATTGGTAAGAGCCCCAAAATATGGTCAAGTATATCACTAGGAAGTCCACTGATTCTGTCTTCAGCCGCCATGCCCCAGAATGCCTAGATAGCTTTAAAAGATGCGAATTGAAGCAAGTAAATTAAAGCATATTCCAGAAAGCTATAAATTCATAGTAGATGGATTTGGCATCATAGCTAGCTACGAGTCTTTAAATTTTGAACCTTTAAGTTAGATTGTATTGCGTACACAGTTGATGACAAGTTGGTCATCAGGGAAGAGAAAGGTAGCACATGTGACAAATGTAAACAAATGAAATAAGGAAATTTACACGCGACATCAGCGAGCTTGAAAAACATGGCAATGATATATAGCTACTGTAATTGTGAGATCAGTTAGAAAATGCACCTGAACAGTTGCTACAGCCTCCAGATGCTCCAGGAAGAAGGAAGGGAACCCAAGAGTCGTGTTGCGCAGGAAGAGAACGGCAGTATGAGAAAGCTTCGTGCGTAGTGCGGCGTAGGAACAGAGGATGTATCGTAGGTTTTTTTTACGATATAAAAGCGAGGGATTTCTTCCCAAATATCATTGCAAGTTTGGATTGGAAGTCGTAGCTTCAATCGATCGATAAAGCCCAAGCCCAGTAGCGGACTGCACACCTATTGCATTTGCACTCGCAATTAAAAGCGGCCGGCCCAATTTCCAAGTTGCGTGTGTTTAACGGTTGTCGTTCCAAATATTGAAAACCAAAATGATGATGGAATGTCCCACACTATAATCGTATATAAAATGGAGTAATAAAGAGTTTTTTTGTTTACAAAAATGCCACTACAAATTAAAATAAAATTTATTTACATAAAAATAATAATTATTACGATATAATATCATGATCTCTAATATTTAAAAATTGAATATAAGTTATTATAACTAAGTTACTCCCTCCGTCTAAATTTGTAAGATACTTTACGATTTACGATATTTGACCGACGATAAAGCAAATTGATCTCTGTCAACATTAAATTAGTTTTTAAAAAATCAAATTTACATATTCAGAAACTACATTAAATCTATCTTAATTTGGTGTAAGCTAAGTGCCAGTTTGGTAATACTAAAATTGGCTGAGACTGCTGAAAACTATGAAATTCTGGACGAAGTTACTGAATTGATTGGTTTTGCTAATTTATGTAAAAAATTATATTTAAAATATATTTTATTAGTAAAATAAAGAAAAATCATATGAAAAATAACTCAAATGGTCTTCTACGGAACTTTAACAATTAAAGTCAGAAAAGTAACTTCAACCTTATTTTTTCTTATTATTACACAATTCAGCGCGTGAAGTCAATAGCTACGTGTTTGGTGAAATAATTTGTTGATAAACCTAATAAACTGAAAAATAGGGTCACCAAACAAGCTCTAAATCTATTTTGAAGCTAAATAAGTTAAAGTGAAAACATTTTCACCACTCCTATAATTATTTGCATTTGTCGAATAACTCAAGACAATAAAGGTTTTTTTTTACAAAAATATTATTAAAATGAAACATTTTCACCACTCGCTTGATATGCTTATTTCTCTAACATAGTATTGAGTGTTTTCTAACAACGCTTGATATGCTTGGTAGCACGAAAATCGGCTGATTTGGCTGATTTTGCTGAAATTTATAAAATTCTGGTTGAAGTAGCTGTATTGATTGATTCTTCTGATTTAAGAAAAATTAATTTTAAAATATATTTTCTTAATAAAATAAAGAAAAAATCTTATGTAAAAATAGCTAAAATATTCATCTATAGTAACTTCACCCAATACAACCAGAAAAGTAACTTCAGCCAATACAACTAGAAAAGTAACTTCAACCTTACTTTTTCTGTTTATTACACAATTCAGCGCGCGAAAGCAAAAGTTACGTGTTTGTTGAAAAAGTTGGCAAATAAGGCTCATAAACCGAAAAACAGTGTTGCCAAACAGCCTCTGTATTTTATATTTTTAACATATGAATACAGTTGTTGTAGAGTTGGAGAATCGATACCAGTGACCATAAAAATGTAATATAGAGAGGATAAGCATTTTACCATACCGAAGGGAAGGGCTTAGTTTGTTGGGACTTGCGTAAGCTCTCAAGCTTTGGAAATATTTTGCTAAGATCAATGTAGGGATGGATTCGGGCCGGGCCTAGGCCCGGTCGGTCCGCCGGTTTGTATCACATGGGCCCGGGACCGGCCCGAGGGTTGGACGGGTCCGGTTCGGGCCGGGCCACCCGCCCGGGTCACGGGTCGGGCCACCCGTCGGGCCGGGCCGGGCGGGGCCGGTTAAATATTTTTTTTTTAATTTATATTTTATACTTTATAGTTTTATACAAGTATTAAAAAACAAACTTCAAGTGCATTTATTTCAAATGAAATAGGAACTACATTTGAAAATTAAATAGGAACTATAATTGTTTTTAATCGGAATCTCCGGCATAGGTAGAGCCACCCTCTGTTGTAGATTCATCCATAAAATGTTGGGATTGAGTGATGTCAATTTCTTGAGCTCTACGTGCTGCTTTCAACCAATCGTGGTAGCATATAAGCATCTCAAGAGATTCAGCGCTCAACCTCGTTCTGGTTTGTGTTAGAACATTGCCGGCCGAACTAAATTCTTGTTCCACGGCAACCGTTGAAACCGGCATTGATAGCACTTGCTTAGCCATCTTTGCTAAAACCGGGAACATTCTTTCTTTTCCCTTCCACCAGTTTAGTACGTCAAAATCATCATCTTCTTCAAAATCAACATCATAAGTTAAATACAAAGAAATCTCATTAATTGTGCTTTGTTGTGT